>OZ002741.1:55399335-56599335 GCA_963924295.1 Dioctria rufipes
CGGGTGCGAAATAGTCAACAAAAATATGCATGGAGCTAAAGTATACATAACAACAGCAGATAGCAAGGCAGAACTGAAAGTATTCAATGCGTATACCATTGTACATAAGTTGTCCTAGAACCACCTTATATTTTTGAAGCAAATAACTGAGACCAATAATGTAACGTTAATTATACCAGGTATTGAAGGAATTGTGGGCAATGATATTGCAGACCGTCTGGTAAAGGAATGAGCCATACCGGAATTTATTGTGTTTGAGACTTTCTGTGATCATTCGATAGATCACATTTCAGAACAAAAAAAAAAAAAAAATAGCACTGGGGAACATTGATTCTGCGGCCCGGGGTTTGAAAACCAATTTAGATTAATTTTAGTCCGCTAAATACGAAAATAATATCAGATTTGCTAAATTGGCTCTAGTTTTTGAGATATAAACAACCTACTTATAATAAAATAAGGATGTAAAATATATGTTAAATATATATTGAGACCTTTATTTTCAAATAAAAATTGCGTTATAAATGGCATTTTATATAGCATAAATTACATAAAAATAGAAAATACAAAAATAATTGAGAAAAACATTTTCTAGATGACAATCTACTGTATTTTTGGCCAGGACAGTCCCTCGCTAAAGTCCAGTAATAGTCCGCCATCATAATCGCCCTTGGTACCTTTCCACAATTATCCTCATATCCTGGTGGAACCGCTTTCTTTGCTCTGCACTGTAATTGCAAAAGTTGTCAGGGAATTTGTCCAAATGGCTATTTAAAAAATATAGTTTGACACTCATATTAACTCCCAATTTTTCAAAATTTCGATCATTTTGGTGACTATTACGGGATATTCTCAAACAAATTTAGGATTTGCGTATTCTTCCTTAAGTTTTGCTGAGTGGCCTATCAATATCTAGCCTAATTTATTACTACTATGTAGTAACATACCTTTCAAAATAAATCCGTTTTGAGCTGTCCATGAGGAGTCGTCACCCCTCTGGCCGGTATTCCAGTAGATCCATAAATTTTAAAAGTGCAGGAACATTGTTACAATATACATCAGATCATCTTCTTCTCTGAAGAAATGTATAATTTGTTCCTCTCTAATTCGGTAAGATGGTTTTTTTTACGACAGGCTAAAGGCAATGTTTTTCCTTAAGTCTGGAGGCAAGAACTTCAGCTGATTTTTTTAATAAATTTAAATCGGAGATCAAGTCATTAAGCATACCTTGAGAAAAACCAGGTGGGATTTCTTGAGAACCAGAGTCAACCCAAATAAATTAACTACACGTCGGGTATTTACAATGACAGTGTATAGTAAAATCACACCTAATGCCGCAGAAAAATTTGTTTTTTTTTTGTTCCCCAGTATAATTTATTTGCAACTGAGTAGGTACAGAAAAAACTCTCATGCTCTGCCTCTGCTGAGCTGGTTTAAAATTTAATGTCCGTAGACGTATAAAGTCCCGATGAGCTGACAGATCACTCGACGGGCAGCGTTGACTCCAGCTCGGCACGCTAGTTCGCCTCAGCTATTGGCAGAGAGTGTGGGGAGGTTCCTCAAAAAACCTGCCGCTGTCGTCAGCCATAATCAAAAAAATTTCGTGCCTATCAACATAAAAGCTGGCACACATTCGGTCCTGAAGGGACCCTTACGTCACTTATGTGTTCTGCCTTCTTTGCCTGCCCCATCCTCCCATCTGACTCTGAGGGGCATAATTCTTCAGAGTCCCTAGTTGTCCTGTAGAGAGAGAGAGAGAGACTAGGCTAGCCTAGACAACCTTCATACGAGAGGGCTCCAGGAAAGTAAGAGGAGAAATTAAAACTCTTAACGGTTCATGTTCACGTTATAATTACTGATAGGTAATGTTTCATTTACCAGCAAAGGCACATACGTATATGTACAAGTATATCACTAGCTCAAAGGTATATACAGGTAAGCATCTCAAAAATTAGAGGCACATAAATATAAATATAATATTAAATCAAAATTACTATCATTTCAAGGTACATACATGTAAATATATCAAAAACTTGAGCCCTATATGTATATATATATAGTATTAAATCGAGATTATATATAGTTACATGAAATAATATCAATAAAAAGGAAGTCCTACATGTGTAAGTCGCTACAGAAGCCGAAGTATGCGTATACCAAAAGAAAATGTGTAATATATCAATAATACTCACGGTGAAAATTTCACGGCATGATGAATCGCTTCAGCATCCGCCATCTAGTTAAAAATTAAATTAGAATTTAATGCTTCGACTTGCTGTCTGTAGGCTCTATCACAAACTAATTCGATGAGTTGAAATAATATTGCCCAGCGGCACTTGTATCTACACTTATATCTTAAATGAAATTAAATAAGAAAGAGCGGAACGTAATCATAATAAAAATTAAAATTTAAAACAATTTACAAATTCATTTTATAGTTGACGACTGTATCTCTACTTTGTGCAACTGAAGGATTATAACCTGGCGGTGAAGGAATATCAGCATTTTTCCCTGTAGTAAAATCTAATGACCATTTACACTTTTTTGTGCTGGATTTTGTTGACATTTTGGAGCACAAGTCCAAAGAAAACGATTGTTGGAATTTTGACAATTGCTAATCCATATTGCTGCGTGTTCACAAAACTCTCAGGCGGATATATCCCCCTTCGAAAAAGTATTGAGTTTATATCATATTTTAAGTATTTCGCCACTATGACTGTATTAAATGCTGGCAAATGTGGATACCACCGTAGTACCGATCATGAACTGTTGAAATGTATCTTGGTGTGACCCGTCCGAGAAATATTGATTTCAAAGCCCTTGGTCGCCTGCATCAAAACTTCCTTGCTCAACAGCGAATTTTGTTAAATTATGTATGTCTCAAAAATGGACGGAAGACAGAAACGCCAGAATTAAAACAATCCGGCCAATTTATCTCTGGAGCAGCAAAAAGTTCTTCCCTTTCAAAGAGCTCAGCAAAATTTTCTTTCTCTCTGTCCAGCACCCTTTAGAAATTCTTTTTGGGCCAGATGTTGTTGAGGATTTTTGATGATCAGTTTTCTGGTTTCATTCGAACACGCGACTTTTACTCGAGAAGTAAGACAGATTGATTCTTCTTCTTCTTTGTCATCCCCAGCCTGTCATCTGCAGCTTGAGGAAATGCATTTCTTTCGGTCGGGGTGCGTTCATTTTTTTTTATGCTTGGCGCAGCCGGCCTACACGCTTCAGTAATTCTTGTAGCATATTGCTATATGCAATACGCTACGATCATAACACAACAGCAAATCGAAGAGTATCGTCAGAAATCTAGTTCTGATTCTGGAACATGTTTGTAGATCTTAATGTTAACAGATAACCCAATATATAGGTAGATAAGAAGAGAATACATATTAAGAAAAGCGACAAAATTAAAAAAAGAATATGTACTTAAGTATTTCACCCACACTAAAAGTAGATCCCAAGCGAATAATCGAAATCAAAGAGGTCTGGATAGCAAGAAGAGGGAATTCGATAAGCTTCAAAATAATATAATATAAATGTAAAGGCAATAAGATCCTAAGAAGTCATTGCATGCAGAAACCAGCAAGAACTGAGAAGCAACCATCAGGCAGGAAGTAGGCGTTAAACCTTCTGATGTCCACGTGATCTTATATTCAGAGTAACATAGATGTGCAACTTAAAGTGTTGTTTTCGAATACATTTTTAAATTAATTTTTCTCACCTGGTTGATAGTTTTGGGGCTATTATAACATTAGATTTACAGGGAGAGAAAGAAATTGTGTGAGAAATAGAAACGTATTTATCTCTTTCTCTTTCTCAGAGAGAGAGAGATACATAACGATGTGAAAATAATTTTAATGTTTAAAAGAAATTCCCTTTGTAAATATATTCCTCTACCAGTATTTCGGGGACTTTTGAATGGATCTAAAATATTAGCACTTTTTTGAATAGTTAATAGGTTCACATTCACTATGCAACTATATATATTCGCTAAAGCTTTGCAAAGTTTTATTAACCCTCTAAACATTTGAGAGTATACACTTAAAGTGAAACGAAAACGTGAACCTTACGAACAGCTTTTTCACTAATACACCCAAGGCCGTATAGTACATGAACACTATATCACAGCGTTACAAAAACGTATTGAAAACGTATCACCCTCCAAGCATTTGAGAGTGTACACCTAAAGAGAAACGAAAATGTAAACTTTGCGAACAGCTTCAGCGTTATAATAACAGCGAAACAAAAACGTATTGAAAATGTACACCTCTGGATTTATTGACCTGTGTCCTGTGTTTCATAAAACCTGACAGCTGTTTTGTGTTTTTGTGTGATTATTTGATATTCTTAGAATAACAAAACGCCGCGTGATTTTTGTTTAATGAATTTGGAGTGTCAAAAAATTTAAGTAGGTATACTTATTATTAAGGTTTGTTCTGTGGCCAACATTCTTTTTAAATATTAATATATACTTCATTTTTCTAGTACAAATGGTAAAATAAGTTAAAGTACAAATATTTACAAAAATAAAAACTTAACTTTAGCTTATTTATATTTATCAGGTCATTATTGCCGGAAATAGTTAAACCCTATAATATAATTGTGATGCTTTTTTATTGAATAAATTAAACTAGAAAAATCTGATGTTTTCTTCGTCATTCAGACCACATGCAAAACGTTTCGTAAACTATACACAATTTGAGAATTCTTTATGAACTCTCCTGCAACGATGCAAAACCGTCACATAATTTACATTCCGAAAACGAAACTGTTCCAACGCTACGCAAATGTCACGTGATATTCGTTCTGAAAACGAAACATTTTAGAGTACAGTCTGCGAAATATAATGTCAACTACCACTCATTGAATAAATAACTAATAAGGAAACGGCATATCGGGTGAAAACCTAAGCCACTCGGCGAAATGAGTTAGTGTGCTGTGTTTGTATTCGTTTCGTCATGGCAGAGTGAAACCGTGAAATTTTGAAGGGGGACATTTTTAATAATCCAAATTGCTATGTAAAATAAACAAATTTTTGGCGCCCCCTTATCTTCAGATAATATTCCTTGGCGTTGCCTATGATAATTTAAGTGAACTTTCAAATAAGTGACCAGCCCTCTTGTCGTTTCCCCTCCGCTTCCTGGATTTGACTGTCATTGAATTACCTACTCACGTACACTGTATTCGCACGAAACCCCGCTTCCGTATTAGTTATTTATTCAATGCTACTACTACACTGACAGTCTACGCTTTTCAGTTTCACTTCTCTTTGGCCTGATGATTCGTTTCTGTTACGCATTCAAAACACAAAAGCGTTTCTTTTGCGTACACTTCTATGCAAGCATGTTTACATTTTCGGTACGTTTTTGTTTCGCCTTGCTTGAAGGGAAGACACACTAATCTGTAAAATTTCTGCAAAAAGTCTACAAAGCTATATCGTCATTATGGTGCAGATTTTGTGGGTAGTTTTTTTTTTTGTCTATAATTGTACTAGTATTTCTGTCAGTATCCCTTTTAATTTTGATTGAAATATTTTCTGCGATTTTGCCTGAGTTATTCAAAATCACGATATCACCAGGACTAGATTCAGTGTCCTTCCTGTATACCATTGATCTCCGAAGATTATAATAATGCCAACGAAACAACTTATGTAACTAACATAATGTATAAAGTAAATATAAATCTAATTCAACAAATTAACCCAAATTATAACATTTCGCCTTTAGTACACCCATTTAAATCAATCATTTTTGTATCTTCAATCTTTAACTAAGATATTTTACCCAAAACTAATAGGTTACGGTATACCCAAGTAACTGGGTTGGTACTACATATATATAATTTGTTATTTAGTTAAGTGGACCCATATTGACAGGACATGTTGTATACAGATAACTATCATAACACATAACGAGCACATGAGATATATTTTGTGATAAATTCAGCAATAAAAATTTTGCTTTTCGTTAAAGACTAAAATAAGCACGCCCAGCAAATTATTAAAGTTAGTTGAATTCGAATCGGATAATAAATCATCACGTCTCAGTACCTGTGGTATTTTAATATGACAGATGTGTCGATTTATGTTTTATTGCACGCTGAATACAACTTCTTGTTTCAATTTGTGCTGATTTGCTAACAGAATGGCCTCGAAGTTGGCATTTTCCAAGAAGTAATAAAATTTGAAATAACATCGATTTGCTGATTATTCGAGTTAACTTGGATGTTAAGGCGTGACTATAACTTGTTGATTACATGTGGACTTTTTTTTTTATCAAAAACTTTTTTTCTTATAACTATAAGAAGGTCTGAATTAGTCGGGTGATGTAAATATTTGCTTTAAGTAGGTACGTAGAGAGAAGAAAATTACTGCTACAAAATATATATAAAATTCTGGAATATATTACACCAGCTATAAAGCTCTCCACTAGTCAGACCAATTAGCATCACTCAACGAATATATTACAACTTTCCCACTGGTGTCACTGGAGCTGATTGATTTGAGACCATTAAGTGAAATGCAACGGATACCTAACAATGTGACTGACTTTGAAAAATTTTCTTTCTTTTACCCGGCTGATATAAGAGTGTAGTTCTCAAGAGTAATAGTTAGCAGCAGTGATGATACAATAAGTGACGTCTATCCTGAATAGCTCACTGACATTTGCAGATAAATACAATGCATAGTATGTCTATCAAATCAAAGCTCCGACTTTAAATAGGTACCTCTCCACCCCCTCCCCATCCGTCCACCAGAAAGAAGAGAAGTGGCCATCAAGTACCCTGACAAAGAAGTATAAATCAGTCATTTAAGGAGTGGAGGGACTTCTTTTGCATCCCGATGCATTGTCCAAAGTATACGAACAAGAGTGCCTCAGATGTGAGATCTTCTTCTGACCCGTTGGTTTGATCAATCAAAGTTGGGAGCTGGTCTGTTGTTGGTCGATCTATCTGTCGTTTTGCTTGCCAGATGATATGACTGTCAAAATGACTGACATAATGGTTTGATAATTGTTTCGAATTCATAAATTAATGTCAATATAATTGAGGAGAAGAGATAACAGTGGAAACAATGGAGGAGCACTATTTAAAACGGGTTATTCAAAATGAAGTTTGTCTCATTGACGCTAATGTATAAAAAAATTAAATCATAAAATGTTTTACAGAAAAATTAAGAACTTGAAATGTTCTCGTAAACAAATTAGAAGTCCCGCTGAAGAGGTGAAACCAAAGAGGAATTTTAACATGGAATTCAGATGTACTTTAAGATTAACTAAAAGTGAATCTAAGGGTAGGCACGCGCTGTCAAGGAAATATAAATATAAGTGCATGCGTCTAATCTTCTTTCTTGAAAAAAAAAAAAAAAATGGAAAACACATCCATGTTTGGGATATAACTCCTGACGTATGGAAAAACAGAAAAAAAATTCTTTGAATTCAATGAAAGCCCGTCCATAAAGAAAACGGCGACAAGCATAGGTCCAAGTCCAATGCAAATAAATATACTTAAAATCTGCACTACATTAAGTTTGTCCAACACTTGACCAGCAGTAAGTAAGGTATACACATGTATTTTATTTTGGATTTTTTGTTTTTGTTTTTTTTCTCTTTGATACTCTTATGCTGCTCTAAATATCTACCTTAGACGCCAAGGCTAACAGGCAGCCTCTGCTCAGTCAGCCAAGCAAAAAGGTAATTTAGTGTGCGATATGCCAATGCTAAAGAAAGGCTTTGTCTTGCTGTTATATTCCGGTATCTGATTGTGTTTCGGCTCCTTATCAGATATTGGTTGTTTTTTTTCTTTGCTGACCAACATAAGTAGTTAGTTATTGTAGAGTAGCTCTCTGTTACAAACACGTATGCATGATATGGTTTAATTAATTTCGACTCAGAGGAATTTTTAATTGATACCAATGTTAGACGAAGTGAGTGGTAACATGAAAGAGAGTGGAATGTGTGGGTGCAAGCAATTGCCGTATGAAAATGTTTACGTGTTCTGAGTGCAACACTAAACGAAAGACTTAAGCGACGAACTTGGTATTTTATAGGACGATTTTACTTAAAAATCGAAAGTGTAGGTATGAAATTAAGAAGGATTTCAAAAGAAATCCTAAAATTATAATGGTTTTGAAAGCAGTATAAATTTTATTTATCATTGTACATTTTTTTTTTCAATGAGATGGATCTACATATCGTCGGCTGAGAATATACTTGTCGTATGTGAAAAAAATCAACTTTTGGGAATTTAGATGTTAAGTTAAAATGGATTTTTTGTAGGTGATAGCCAACATTATTTTCATTAAAATTGTACATAGTTAATTTATATACGCCAATTGGATAAAAATTGTCAATCTAATAATAATAATAATATGATCGTCTGAGATTTTAATTGCATGTGATGACATTTTTAAATTCTCAGTAATCGAAAAAACCAAGGGAATTATATGATATATAATAAATTGAAGATAAACGCAAAATCAAAAGCGTAAAAAATAAACTTTATTTCCAAAAACAAACAAAACAAAAATATTCATAAATGTACCTGGAAGGAACAATATTCTTAAAAATTATATATTTATAAACACTGTTAAAGTTATCTGATAAGAAGACAAAAGTGTTAAAAACTAATTCAAAATTTTAAAGTTGCTTCGTAATATGTACTTTCTATCCAATTCAGGGAGAAATGGAAGCATACTTTTTATGTCATCTTTTTTCGCTTGTGGCAGTGGTTTCGGTGTGCACGTACTGTAAATTGATTCAAAAGTTACATGTTTTTTAAATTGCATTTTTTTTTGTTCTGCTTGTGGGTTTTATGCAAACTGATTTTAAATTTATATCATATTTTCCGGATAATTTATAACCAATTGAATAAAAATCTTTTTGAGTATATTGCAGTAGTTTGCATTTGGAATATGGAACCAGCTAAAAATTCAAATCATTGGCTTCTCTCGAATAAAGTTAAAAGTCTTTAGGGTTCATTTGTAAAATTTTTAGTCGTATCTTTTCAAAATCCATTTTATTGAGATATTTTATTAGAGTAAGGGGACTTGGTATTTCCATTCCTCTTAAATATTTCTCAATTCCAATGTGCACGCAATCTACTTCTTGGATTTGCAAGTGTCCAGGCTCAGAAAATTTTTGTGTAATTGTAGCAATATTTTTATTGTTATGTAAAAACTGTATCAACGCAACCGATGTTATCTTGTTTCGATTCTGAGGAACACATGAATCAACCCAAAGAACAATATCTTTTATTTCTGGATAGTCCTTAACTATTGCACTAAGTACTTTTATTAAAGCGCTTGCGATATCGTTACCAGCACGGCTCATTATTACCTTACTCCAAATAGCACAATAAGTAATATTCCTCATGTTTGGGAGTATCAATGTAGCAGTAAGAATTAAAAACAGACAGTTTTCGCTTATAATAGAAATTTGATACAAAACCCTTAGGCAGCGAAAACACATTCTGCATATCATAGCATATGATTGCCTTTGAACTATCAATATTTTTACGGTCTACGTTCCTATCGACTTTCACATACATTTTTTCTGTCTTGTGGTTTTCAAATGTATACAATTATTGGGATTTTTGTTAGCTCTAAAGAGTGAACACTTGTCACATTGGTCTTTCTTTGGACGATAAAATCCGACGTTAAAGTTGAAATTGAAAATGTTTCTATATACGGACAGTGTGACAGGATTTGGGACCACTTCCTTATATAATCTAAACATTTTTGTTAAGTTTAGATGCCCTTGCAGATATCTCTTTTGTGTATTTTCTCGGCAATAGTGCGAATCTATTGTCGGAAAACTTAAAATGTGTGCCTTCACTTCATTTATTTTATCATCAGGTGTCCTTTTTCTGCCGCAATTATTTACTCCGAGAAGGCTTCGAAACGCCATTAGTTTCGTCATATAATTTATTAAAATAGTAATAAATACGCCGCTCACTTATCCCCAAAGTTTTGAGGAAAAACTGTTTGCATGTTGGATATATTCTATTGCCAATTTTTGTATTTAAAACATACGACAAATAAATACTAATCGGAAAATATTCACATATTTTATATAAAAACTGTCGTATGTTGTCATTTGCAATACATTACGACAAATAAAGATTTAAAACTCACTGAAACATACACATACGACAAAACTAATGCTCTTTATTTCAATAACGGTAAATCGTGGAACGAAACTGATAACAGCAATCGAAAGTTCGTAATTCACAACCATAAGTAGAGCTAATAACTCAAAAAGCCGAAAATTTAACATACAACAAGTATATTCTCAGCCGACGATATGCCTGCATTTACAATTTTTTTTTTTTTTTTTTATAATGTTGCCAAAGCTGAGGGGATACCCTATAATACCGTAGCATAGCCTTAGCAAGAGGAAATATTGGAGCTCATTAAAATAAAATTTCATAGACAAATAATACCTGTTTGGTCGACAGGTATATTTTAATTAGTATTATTGTATTAGAAACTGATTTTTTAAAATCCTTTAACTTGTTTGTTAATGGCGATTGTATTTAGAGCGAAGTTTGCGGAGTGTTTTTGTTATTACTATTAATAGTCTGTGTGTTCAAAAGAAATTAGCCGCTGTTACTTATCGTCTGAAGTATCTCAAGCTTTTGTTTTAGTTTGGCCAGTTAGTGATAGTGTGTAGAAAATAGAAAAGTGCTTTATCAGAGAAGAGGTAACCTTTGCTTTTCAATGCAATAAAGGTTATTGCCTGGTTTTGACTATATTTTTGTGTGTACCTATACATAAAAAAAAAAACTGGACGCGCTTTCACTCTATACTTTGCTAAATATAATATTAGAATAGCGTACACTGTTAAAGTTATTTGATAGGAGTAAACTACGGGATGCATTTTCTCAGAGATATATTGAATTATAATATAAAACCATATCCTGAAATTTCCCAGTATTAATGAAGAGGACATTAAATAATTAAGATTATTGCTGATTTTTGTAATGCAGTTCGCAATAAAATCAATCTGTCTACTGTATATAGCTGTAAATAATCTCCTTACTAATTGATATTTACGTCCTTAGCACATCTGGGATATCGTTAATAAAATAAACTGAAAACAAACGTACCTGAACCGTGAATGATGCCACAATTTTGTGCGAGAAAAGATCAGAATTACATTGCAACCGCTGCAATCTATCTATTAGAAAATTTTTATGAGATAAGAGGACGAATTTTGGAATCTCTGTATACGATTACAATTTTATTCATTGAGGTATCAGTACTTTATATACCTGAAATGATCGATTCATTTTCAACATTTATTTATTTTTTTAAGATTTTGATTTGATTTTTACTGGCGATGGCTGCTGGTATTTTCTTAGAATATAAATATGGATGACTTAATTGTCATCTAATGTCATACTATTTTGTAGTGTATTCTGAGCATACTATGAAAATTTTTTCAATATAAACGAAAATCGCATTTACATCATACAGAAAAAATAAAAGTAATATTTATTGCCAGAAAATAGAAAAATTAGTGTTTATATGATATTCGAGTTTGTATAAAACTTTGGTGAAGAAAATAACTCTTTCCACCATGATAATTGATCAGTTTACATGTCTACATTTGCCATATCTAAAATTGGTGAACTGTTCTATAAATTCCTCCATCATCCCTCGTATTAAAGAAGACAATTTGACAAAATACTTGCATATTGAGTTCAAAGGAGACTATATCGAAAAAAAATAAAAATAAAAATTAAAAAATAAATCTTTCATTTTAAAGTCTTATCAAATAGCCATTGCAGGTTCGATTTAACGTTTATCCACAAAAATTTCCGTAGCTCTGCTCATCATCAGCTTAAGTTTTACTCAAGGGTATTTGCTATAATCATTGAAGTTGAAAGGTTGATTTTACATTTTTTCTTTGCTTAAATAAAAAAAAAAAGTTAATAAATATGCAGTTCCATATCTTAGACATCCGCTTTACTACATTACTTTAAAATGTCAACAACGACATCAACAACAATAATATATAATGACAATCTCCCACCCCCCCCCCCCCACCCAACTCTTTCACCAAATAAATTAAATCCCTTCCCATACAGAAATTACCCCATGGATGGGTTAGAGAAACTGTTGTTATCTAGTGAACTCTATTAATCTGCAATAAAAGTAAAATAATCGAGAAACGAAAAATGTTGCACACTCAGAATCACTTAACATTTAAAACAGCTTCCACATAGCAGAAATGTAGAGTGTTGTAGCATAAAATCTGGCAGGCAGTTTCCTACAGTTAAGTCTTCTGTGCGCAGATATCTTATGCAGTGTGCATCCAATGTGATAGCAATCCCTGATCTCTTGGGTGAATATTGTCTCTCGTCTTTGGTTGGCCAGTGCACAAAAACGATTCGTTGGGCTTGAATTTAATATGTCCGCATCCCATTTAAATAAAATACGCAATCATTACCATAAATGTCAGGCTCGACACACACTCCCTGGTGTTACACTCGTCTCAGGTATTCGCTGTATACTTACGTAGCTCTTTTATGTGGCAGCTTCTTTTCTCCGGTAACTTTTTCAATTTCGGTTTCTTGTAAGCGCAACATTTTAGCAGTCATTTAGTATTCTGTGAACTATGATTCTTCTTCGATTTTCAATACGACGAGTGTGCCAACTCGATTCCAACTGTGACTTTGATTTTCTTTTGCCTGGTACATAACTGCAGGGGAGAGCGACCAGAGGAGAGACTACATACGCTGCTGTAGTCATTATGGTATGTTTGTTTAGACGATCTTTTGTGGATCATTACCAGACCATTATAGGTAGGGATGGTCTCAGGAAAAAATATTTATATGCCCATTTTCGCAATTTTTAATGTTATTCACAGCGATTAATGTTGAACTTAAGGATCAATTAAGGATTTGTAGATATCTTCACGATCAATGTATGTACGTACATTATTCACCTAATTAGGTATTGCGCTAACAATTAAAAGCCTTTCCTTTTCGGAATAGATCAAACGAATATGGCTAGTAAAAATCCCATGTGGTGTAGTATAGTATAATTGTTCCAATCAAACATATTCTAAGCGTTTCGAAATCACCCACAGCCAACTGAAATCACTTTGTATCTCCCCCTGTCTCCATGCAACAAATCAAATAACTTACGTCCACCACTAAACTAAGCCCATTCGCTTTGACAGAGTCCACTTAATTCTACTTTCGAGTCAATCAACGAACCATAAATAAAAATTAAAATTCTGTCCACACCCAGTGCAAACATATGAGGCGTGTGTTTGGCCTGTGTTTTGTTTTTGTTGTTTTCTTCTTTTTAGCACCACGTGCTTAAACAAAAAAAAAAATCCATGATAATTTGTCTTTGCATTTATACTGGTGAATGGTAAGAAGCTGGGTGTACAGTACAGAGTAGATTGATGTCAAATAATTTTTTTTTATTGGATACTGATGATGATGCTCTTGTACAGATTTAACATAGCCAATGATAAAAGTGCAAAAGTAAGGTTAAATGTCGTGATATATTTGGAAGAAGTCACTTTTGAAGACACTGTTTAACGTACCTATACATCCATATTGATTTTGCTTGTTGTGTTGTCATGCATGATAATGATTTCTGGTCACACGAACATATTGCTTGCCAAATTAAGTATTTAACGAGAAATTTGGTGCACAGACGACTTGTAAACTTGGGATCTGCATCACCCTTCTTTTTGGCTACATAAAATTTCTGTCCTGAAAGCTGATTGAAGTCCGCTTTTACGTCATTGTTACGTACCTTTGTGGGGATGGCGGGTATTTTATCCAAAACACTTTTTGATTTGTCTTGGGTTCGTTTTATTACCCTTCTATTTCTTTTCTTTACAATCTTCTTCCTTTTTTTTTTCTAAACTTATTATCTTCTTTCACCAATTTATTCTTTCTCTTTTACAAACTTTTCGCAATCTTCTTTTCTTTTCTAAACTTATTATCTTCTTTCACCAATTTATTCTTTCTCTTTTACAAACTTTTCACAATCTTCTTTTCTTTTATCAACTTTCAGTAACTTTTCAAAATTTTATTCTTTTATCAACTTTTGGTAACTTTTCAAAACCGAAACCGCGCCGAACCAAGTGCGAAAATCAACTGACTTTTCGAAGGGTAAAAATCAACTCTACTTTATTTTAAATTTTACTGACGAACCGCCGCTAATCCAGTTTAAAATTCAACTCGGCTCTTGATAACTTTCGTCGCGATCAAGAGCCCTCGTTCAGGGTAGAAAATGCATAGTTGCATTTCTACCCTGAGAAAAATTTTCATTTATTCTGGGCTTGTTTAAACAAGTCCAGAATATTTTTCGTTGGACGGTGGCTTGAAAAAATGAAATTTGATGTTTTTATAAACATCAGCCACCGTCCCGTCGATTGAAATTGCGGCGCGCGTATACATATAATGTAATTTCGCGGCGCGCATTTCTTATCGCGAAAGCTTTTTTTTTGTGATATGTATGTACGCTCGTACATACATATTGTGATTTTCACGACAAATCGTACTGAAGGTACGATTTGTCTTTTGCTTTATTTTTTTAAAGTAATTATTTCTACTGGCAAATTTTGCTGAAGGCAAAATTTACCATGGGAATAATTTTGTTTTAATTTATGGAATGTGAAGAAAATTGCTGATGTAATTTTCTTCACTGATCCAATAGATAAGCTAACCATGTTTTAGGCATGGTTAGCTTATGTTAAAATTTTATGGATGAAACTTTTTTATATATTATATATATTTGTATACCCTTTTTTAGGAATGATTTTAGGTACAATTTACGTACATAACAATCCTTCCCCCTGAGAAAAAGAGAATTATTCTTTGAAGAGGAATAATTCTCAGGGGAAGTTATTGTGGGTGCTATTTTGGCGGCTCGGATTCTGGTCGGTTCGGCTAGGCTTTACATTTTGGTGATTTAATTTTCTAATTTTTTAGAAACGTTCTTACCTCTCTTTTCTTATTTTGTTGTTTTTCTACCTGAGTTAACAAATTTTTGTTTTTGTTTAATTACCTTATACGTATTTGTTACAATTTGTTACTGTTTTATTTATTATTTTACTAGTTTAATTTAATCCTATAATCATTTCGTCGTTACCTAGTAGCCTGGTATTAATGTTTTTTTTTTCAACTGTATATTCAGTTTCTTATACTGTTAGTTAGTGCGTACTTCTTCTCTATACTTTATTTTTTTTTGTACATATTCTATTTTAGGTTTATTTTAAATTCTAATGCGTTTTTTTTTTTAATAACTTGTTAATTTTATACATTTTTCTTTTTATATGCATTTTTTTTTCTTTAATTCTAACATTTCTATTACCTATTTATATTCATTCTAACTTATTTTGTTAAGTAATTTTAATACATTTTTTCCTTTTGACACCTTAGGTCTGTTTTTATTTCTGTTTATATTTTTACTACAATTGATTTTATTATTTTGTTTTTATGCTTTGTACATGTGTCCAGGTCTACTTTTACAACCGTTTTCTTTTCTTTTATATATATTCTATTTTTTGTTTATATTTAATTCTAATGCGTTTTTTCTTAATTTGTTATTTTTATGCATTTTTGTTTTTATATGCATTTTTTCTTTAATACTAAATTTTTACCTCCTACCTATTTGTTTTTACTTTTTTCATTCTAACTTATTTTGTTAAGTCATCATTCATAATGCAGCAGTCGAATTTTATTAGGAAATTTTCATATAAAATCCAACTCCTGGATTTTGGAATTTGATTCTTTTCTGATATTCTGTCCGGTGTTTTATTAACTTAACACGGACTTTTTGTAGATCTTCTCTTCTTTTCTTCATTCGATGAACCGTAGCAGATGAAGCTCAAGCCTTATCAGCGATATCTCTCAACGATATGTTTGGGATTTCGTTTAAAGTTGTCTATCAATTTTTGAACCAATTTTTTCCTTCCTGACCCGGAATTTCTCAATGACTTACAGTTATAAGTGCACACCTTTTTATATAGGTGATATCTTACCAGTGTTCCTTAATTTTGTTTACCTGGTGATAAGTAATGGAAGGGAATATGTGATCGGATTTTTCCTGAACCAATCCTTAGCTTAACAAGAAAGTCACATTTTTACTCAAGTTATCGTAAGCAGAACCGCGTTTTTGTAGTTCTGTACTTAACCTAGTAATATTGACGTCGAAAACGGTAATACTGAATCCGTCCCTGCCGGATAGTGCGATTTCAATTTCATTTCCTTTTACTTCATAAATTAAGAATTTTCCATGCTCTGCCTATTGGTAAATCAGCTCCTGTATGTAGGACGAATAAAGTGAATTCAATGTTTTTAATGTCCGGTCTCGTATGTTCTCCATGTAAAATATTTTGGCACCTGGCGGGACCCTCAACCAAGGTAGACAGAGGTTTGCCGTTGCATAAAGTAGGGGAATGAAAAAAGATTGAATCACAAGTGGTGGAGCTGAGAATCCATCACTTTCAAAGCAAGGCGAGATCTATTAACAAAAAATTTAATTGCATTTATGTTTTCGCTACACTGTAAAAAATATTAGGACTATTCCCTAAAATGTATCGAATAGTCCCTGCATTTTAGGGCATATTCCTTACATTTTAGAGAATATTCCCTAATCTTATCGAAAAATACTTAAGCTTTGTGGCAACAATTTGTGAAAATTTTTTACTGTATGCTCATCGAGTCAAATTTTTAATTTAACTATTTTTAACAATAATTGAACACATACTGTGGCGGTAGAAATTGTTGATGCTGTTCCTTTACCAACTCAGGTATGATCGATGGTCGACCGGAATTGAAATTATAAAGGACCTGCATGATCTTTTCGATGTGAGACAAGAGTTCAATGTCATTATATACCTCCAGATTTGGCCAAATCAAAAAATATTGATAAATATTGTAGACTAGCTAAAGTTGCCCGTTTTTAGAACGGGATTCTTTTGTAAGTTTATAAGAAAAAAAATAATTAAAAAAAAATAAATAAATAAAAAATAAATATATAAATAAAACAATGCTAGGACTCGAACGCGTGACAGTCAAGTAGAGAGACAGAGTTCGGGCTTTTCTTAAGTTTATAATTTATTAAATTTTTTTTTTATTAATGATTTTTAAGTAAACTGCCATTTTCCAAGATGGCGTCTCATAAATGCAACTTTTTGTTTTTGAGAAATCTATAGAAATACAATCAGAAATCTGTGAAGATTGGAATATGTTTTTTTTGTTTGTTTTTGTTTTGTTTTTGTTTTAAGATAAAATTGTAGTTACTGAACTATTAAATGGCGTTAAAGATAGCAGTGGTTTCATTATAACAGTCAACAGCAACTTTAATTCTCTTCATATCATTTCATTCGAAGGCACCTCTATTGGTTGTAACAACGAAAATCTTATAAAGTGAGGTTAACAAAGTTCCCGACCATTTCCACATATCGTTTAGTATTTAGAGTTGGTGAGCGACCTCTGAAATTTTGAGGATGTCAGGTACAAACCTCTTATTCCATGGTGGTCAGGCGGCCTAAACTGTTACTTTTGGAGAGTGCACGAATTTTGCATGATTAAGCTTTGGATCTATTTCACTCGTATAATGACAGATTTGATTTTTATTTAATGAAACCCTTCACCGCTTAGGTGTTGACGAAATTTTCACCGTTCGATATTTGTAGGACGATAGCGAAAAGAATAGATATGTCGACGATAGAATCGGTAAACTGACGACAGAAGTGAATGTACTTAAGGAAATTCTAGAAAAAACATTAAAAGTGTTTTTGGGAACGAAAACCGGGGTTAAGCGAACAAATGACATAACCACGGATTCACATAATATTGTGCGACGAAAATCTATGGCCGGTTCATCTTCATCTTTAGAGGTTGCAGTTCATAATAAGTGTATTTAAATAGACTCCAGTTTCGATGTTCCGCGGAGTTCGATGCGCCGATAATATATGACAATACATCCTGCGTAACTTCGACGAATATTAATATTATACCACTATTTTCTGTGACGCAAACTACTATACAATCGAATATCACCTTATATGTGAATTCGACGTTATCGCCAATATATTTGACCGAGTATCAGATCTATAGTGTACGAAATATTATGGAAATTGTTCCAGAGTTTGACCCATATGGAAAGGACTTATTGACAGCTAAACCATTCACCGAACATATAACGCTGTTGAGATTTGCATATCGTTGGAATGATCGCCTGTTAATATATGTTGTGCAAGCAAAATTAAAAGACGCTGCAAAATATTGGAAGGACACCTTGTCGATTTATCTGAGCTGGTCAGATTTTATTTCAAGGCTGCTGAGCGATTTTCCGACAACAGAAACTGCTGCCGATGTTCATATGATGCTTATGAAAATAGAACGATGAGGTAATTAGAGTTCAGAAGAGTTTAATAATAATAAGCTGCATAGAAAAATTGTGTCATTGGCACATTTTAGTTTAGGAAGAATCCAGAAAACGCTTCAGTTTATTCCTAAAATCCAATGTCCGAGTTTGCGCTCTAACCGGAAGGGAATTCCATACACGAGAAATAATATAAAAATAAGAACGTTTCCCAACAACATAACGTGCGCGAGGAATCCGAAGACTTACATGAAGGGACGAATGCAAGAATTGTAAGTGACTATATAAATAAGAAGGGAACTTAGAGATTATCAAATTGCGTAGGAAAACGAATGCTTTTATTTCTAAGTATGTATTTAAAGAGCATCCTAGTACTAAATTTCTATAAGCAGAAAAGTGATCGTGACGTCCTAAACCATAAACAAAACGTACGCAATCATTGAAAGCTACATTTAACTTACGACAGCACACAGAGTTAAGCCGCGAATAAATTGTACCACAGAAAAAGAAATGTGGAATTAGTAGGGCCTTAACTAGCTTTAGCTTTAACTCAACCTGGAGTAGACTATTCGACAGACGAAGTAATCGAAGGCCGCCATAAATCTTTTGTATTGAGGAATTAACATGGTCACAACACTCCAATTTACTATTAAAAAAAAAACCCAAGATTCTTAACCTTCCTGGCATAAGGCAAAAGTACTCCATTAAGTTATATAGAGGGAAGATCTGAAAACACTAGATCACTCCTATAGAAGACCATACAAGAAGACTTCAGGGGATTAAATAAGAGTCGGTTGCTAGTGGCCCAATCAGAGATATTTATCAAATCACGGTTAACTCGGTATATGCAGTCCTCCATTAACCCAGTTGGACGAGATAGATATATATGAAAATTGTTAGCATACATGTGGATGTTCACGTCTACAATAATATGAGGAAGATCATTTATGAATAAGCTAAAGAGAAGAGGTCCAAGAAATGAGCCTTGCGGAACACCACTTTTCACGCTAATCCACTTCGATTTAGCATCCCCAACTATAATATACTGAGAGCGGTTGAAAAGGAAATCTGAAATCATTCTAGAAGAGGAATGAGAAAAATTATATATTTTTTGCAGTTTCGATAGAAATAAACTGTGATCGACGGAATCAAATGCTTTAGTGAAGTCGAGAAGTACTAAAACTGTTAAGAAATCACTGTTCAGTGAATTGTGTATGTCAGTAGAAACTTTCAACAAGGCAGTTTCATTGTTATGGCCAGAACGAAAACCGTACTGCCATTTAGAAATGAGCTTATTATCCGACACATACTGGAGAATTTGTGAGCTCATTAATTTCTCTAGAATTTTGCTAAGATAACAAAGTAAGCTTATTGGCCGATAATCAGAGATTGTCTTGGGTGCTGAGCATTTAGCAAAAGGTATAACAACAGCATTCTTCCATATTTGAGGAAACTCAGAAAATGTGAGGCAAGAGTTATAAAATATAAACTAAAGTGTCAAGAATTTCGTCCAATAACAATTTGAAAAATGATGATGAAATATCGTCTGACCCGGTGACGACGGACCTAACGGACATGCATGTTTTGAAAACCTCTTCGTATGATACACATCGAAAACTGAAACTGCTGTGACCTTCCACGTTCAAACTGATATTAGGAAGGAGTTGTATTGAGGAAATATTACAGGGTGTAGTAAAATAAATATTAAGATCATCAATATTCAAGTCAGAAGGTGGCAAACCCTTTCCGCATACGCCAAACCGCTTCAAATTAGATCACAGTTTCTTAGAAGGCAGTGATGGATTTAATATGTTATTGAAATAGTTCTTCTTAGTCTTTTTAATTACAGTGTTCGTCTTATTTGTAATTGCTTTGTACCTGGAAAAACATTCATCCGACTTACGTCTCTTGTACCTACGAAAAGGTTGTTCTCTTTCAGCAATTAGACACTCGATTTCACGAGAGTACTATGGAATATGATTTGGAGTAATCCGTTTTATATGTAAAGGTTCATATTTGTCGTGAAGATATGATATGAAACCATAAAAAATATTCAATTGCTCCTCGACTGAAGAAGAGTCCCGAATACAAACCCAAAGAAGGGTGAAAGCTCCCTCCCAAAGAAGGGTGAAAGCTTCCTCAAGCAAATTTTGTGCATCAACTTTATCGTAAGAACGGAATTTATCTGATTATGAAAAAGGATATTATTGGTATCACATACAAAGAAATAATCCAAAAGCGAGGGATTATTACAATAATTGTAGTAAGTAGGTAAGCCGTTATTGTGTTTTGTAAAAAGCACGATTGAAAGAAGTGTAAAAAGCAGTCCGCAGTGCTATTGTTACGCAAAACTTCACTATATTGGTATATTTCTGTGAGAAATAGGACAGCGAATTACCTAGTTCCAAAGCATTGTCAAGATTAAATGTACCTGGCGGGCAATAAACACTAATAAGAAGCAATTTCTCTGTAGCACAACACACCTCAACAGCCAGAAACTCAATGCCATCCTCAATGGATTTTTTAATAATTTTGGATTTAAAGCATTCACGATCACGCCTAAACAACTTATATCCAGGAATTGCAATCGAGTTAGGTAAAATATTCTTATTAAGCCAAGTCTCGGAAATGAATATCGAATGCACATTACTGCTATGAAAAATTCCTTGCACTTCAGTAATCTTTGGTCAAGGCTTCTTGCATTAAAATGACAGATGTTAAAGCCATTTGTTTTTTGAGAAAATATTTTGAGCAACGTTTTCGTACTATTTAATCCTGAAATATGATTAGATTTTTACATTAGAAGGCAACTTGAGACGCCGAGCAATAACTCCAATCAACATGACGAAGACAAAATTTAACCGAAAGGAACTGGGAATTATTTAGAAAATTAACAAAAGGAAATAAGTAGAAGTAAGAAGTAATTAGAGTTCAGAAGAGTTTTTTTTTATAGAGAATGCAGTAAAGGCCGGAAGAAGACATAATAAAATATTGTTTAAGAGGAATGTGTGAGCCGGTAATGGTAAATACTTTACTAGGAAAGCCGTTTCCAACAATAAATGATTTGCTGGTTGATGTCCGAAGATTTACAGCATGTTCAAATAAGATGAAACTCATTGAAACAAGAAATGGAAAACCCGGAATGAGAGGAAAGCCGCTCAATATTTCGAATTTTCTTGCAAGCTATGAATTTCGAGCGAATAATGACGAAATAGGGCCCATGAGTTTCAATTGATGAAAAAGGGTTCATATGCATATCGTGAATTTGTTCAAAGGACATATCTAGGAATGAGAGAGATGCCTGAAACGCGACCGAATGTCATACAGTATCGATTAGAGAGTCCACATAGAGGACCGAAGATCGAAATTTAACTGTGCTTGCGACCGTAGCCGCGCAAATGGTAAGAATATTTATTCCAGCAGTCGTTACTAATGACATATTATTGAAAGGACAAGTTGTTCAAGCTCGCATTGACATTGGCAGTGAGAAATCACTAATTTATCAAGCCTTGGGAAATAAATTGGGAATAATGTCTACACAGATAAGACTATGATGTTAGGATAAATCAGCATATTGAAGTACGTATACGACAGTGGAAGACGTTCAAATCAGTGTAGTATATCACAAGAATTGGACGATATCGACATCGAGGATGCAGATAAAGAATACGAGATGGATTCAGATTTGAATGGCCGAGCTAGAAAAATACTTAGTAGATGTGAGTGCGAAAATAGATACTAAGAAGGTTTTTTTTTTTTTGAAAAAGCGAAAGACATGCCAAGAATTTAAAAAAAAAATTCAGCTATTAATCTACATTTTTTATTACATCCTGACACTTTAATGTTTATTCATGTTTATGTGTCCTATCATTGCGAAACATTTCATAATTTTCATAGCCAATGAATATTACATTCAAGTCTCGAAATGATAAATAGTATAAATTCGAATTAAGCATTGAAATATGCTCAACTAAATTCCATAAAAGACAATAGAACTACATTCAAAAAGTAAATATCAACTAACCACCAAACGTAATTAAGTATAATACGTCCGGAAATTGAATTAAATAACAAAAACCTTAAGGAAGGCTCTTCAAAGATACACAACAAATCACCGTTTATAATTTTCAAGTAAACGGCACGTGCCTTCTTATTCTAAAACAAACAAACAAAAATTGATGGTTCATGCACGTTTCATTGCAACCGTTTTGAATATTAAAAAGTTTCCAGACAATTTTCACATCAATGAAACAAATCGAAAAAAAAAAACGAAAACTCAACTTCTTGACGTTTTTAATAGAAAGGAAACCTTTAATTAATGGCGTTGTCGGGTAAAAGTTCAAAAGGGCACCCTACTATGGAAAAGGCAACTTCAATAACAGCGCATTTGATGAAGCCGACATAATTGGTGGTTTCTTGTTTGCTTTGTTTGTGTTTTTTTTTCTTCTTCTAAGTATGTAAACTTTCTTTGTTTTCTTAAGCTAACTTAATTGCGTAATAATAATTCTATTCACTATTTAAAATTAAGACCATATTTAAGCTGGGATTCAAGTTTTTAAACTTTATGATTTTAAAGAACGGATTTTGCTAATAAGAGCAGAAGTTTTTTAATCGGGTTAGGTGAGTCCAAATTAATATGAAAAAAAAACAAAAAACATAAAAAAATATCAAATACTAGTTTTTAAGCAATTTATTTATTTATTTATTTTTCTAATTTTTGATTATTCAAAAAGCTATTAATATAGGAATCGTGTATCGTTCCATTTTTATTAATGGCGTAGTTTCTAATTGTCAAATGTCAAAAAATGACAGCTCCAAAAGTGACATCTACCGAAAAAGCGGGCTAATTAAAATAACACCTCTTATTGGAAAGCCCTTTACCTCGGAAATTATGACAGATCGAAAGCTGAAGTTCACTGATTCTTCCATAAAGTTTAAAGGAGCTACATGAGGAACTATTGGAGAGGTCAGCACTGAGGTTGCAAAAAAATTTTTAAGAACGTTTGGATCTATGCAACACGTTAATTTATCAGTACCATGAATACTTCATTTACGCAGATTAGACCATAGTTTCTTTAGTGTTAGAGTCAAGTATTCTACTAAAAAAATTTTTTTCCGCACTTCTGATTTTTTCAGTTACTAGATTTCTTTTGATTTATATGCAATACGTCTCTAGGGAGTTTTGAGCAACTTGTAGCGACGGAAAAGATATTCTCTTTCGCCAATCATATTCTTAATTTCGGGGGAGTACCATGGGCATCCATCAGCGCTTAAGTGCTTAGTCCGCTCAGGAGCGAAGTAATTTACCAGTGCATAAAATGTTTATAACTGATCATCTACAGAGTTACAATTTTTAATAAGTTCCCAGTTAAGCGTTGATGCCTTTTCGAGTAGACGCTCCACATAGATTCTATTGTAATTACGAGACTTAAGAATTTTGGGCTGAATAGTGAAAATGACCTCGTAGGACAGGAAGGTAAAGTCATGATCGAAATTACTAAGCGGACTTAGTTGATTGAAGAATAAGACTTTGTTGAAGTCAGAGCTGAAGAACAGATCCAGGAGTGATCGATTGTTGCAATTAAAGAAGGTAGGCTCAGTAGAATTTACTTCGTTAAGATGGAGTGAC
Organism: Dioctria rufipes; assembly: GCA_963924295.1. Taxonomy (NCBI): domain Eukaryota; kingdom Metazoa; phylum Arthropoda; class Insecta; order Diptera; family Asilidae; genus Dioctria; species Dioctria rufipes. The sequence continues at coordinate 55,423,326 of OZ002741.1, forward strand.
TCGTCGAAAAGGTGTAAAAATCAATCCACGTTTTGATCCCTATTTACATTAAAATATCCACCCAAGATTACATTAGAATATTGGTGGGAGATTTGGGTGAATATCTCTTCGAGCTCTGTAGTGTTCTCGGGGCAGAATTTGTTAGGAGGACAGTAGATGCAGGCCAATAGTAATTTGTCTGGGCCGCAGCCAACTTCTATACAAATAAATTCGATTTCATTAATACTAGAGTATTTTATAACTCTAGATTTAAGTTCATCCTTTATTATTGATTTCTTATCATTCTGTAAGGAATACGCTCATTCAGCCAGCTTTCAGAAATTAATAGAGCATGCAATTTTGTGACATGAAATATTTGATGCAATTCAAACATCTTAGCTCTTACACTACACGCATTTAAATGGCAGATATTAAAACCATTCGATCTGGAGGATAATATGTTATGCATTGTTCTAATACCGTCTAAATTTGTCATACTATTGACAGTTTCAATGAGCTTATGAACTCACACGAGGATTCACAGAGATCAAGCAGAAATGAGATTCTAAGAAAACGCAACATGCATGAATGACATGAGTCGAGAGTCGCAATTCGAAAGTCGAGATTTGAGAGTCAACGTTCGAGAGTCGAGGTTCGAATGTCGATATTCGAGAGTCGAGACTCGAGAGTCGACAGAAGATAAGCGTGAATTACAATTACGCCTGATCTGTCGACTGCGACTTGATTTTAAGTCGAAGTCGACGCTGAGGTGACATTTGTAATTAAATTAAAGCTTCAACTGCTTAAACAAACCTTCTGTGATTGATCTGAAGTTGGCCGCAGCCAACACCAACTTTGCACTTTGAGCAAAGTTTAGTTTCAGTCGCACTCGCAGTCGAAGTTGCAATTGTATCTTGCCACATGCATTTACCATTTGGGGAAAGTCGTAATTGACTGGTCAGTCGTAATTATAATTCACGCCATATTCTAGAGTCGAGTGTCGACAGAAGACATTCGAGAGTCGAGATTCGAGACAAGAGTTTTCCTGAGTCGAAAAAGTGTATAGAATGTATGACTAAAAAGTAGAAAATAAAATATATTAAAAACAAAATTTTAAAAGAAATAACTTTTGTAAATAAAATGTACTAAACAGTAAAAAATGAGAGAGAAAGTTTAATTGGAAAATAAGAAATGCTAGATTAAATCTTAAAAGTTTCGGTATGAGTTGCAGTTAGATAATTGTGATTAAAGTTAAAGATGCCCAAACTTTTAAGATTCAATCTGAGTTGTAGCATTTTGTTATTTTGCAATTAAACTTTTCTTGTGTATATCGCTGAGAAAGAAAAAAATATATTTTTTACTGTTTAGTGCATTTTATTTACAAAAGTTAAATTCTTTTAAAATTTTGTTTTAATATATTTTATTTATTTTCTCCTTTTAATTTTTCTTTACCATTTCATATCTTTGCTTAATACTCAATAAATACCTTCAGTTCTACAGTTAGTTTTAGGATTTGTGAACTTTAGTATTAATCTAATGAAAATGATTTTGTCTTATTGTACTTTTTTGATAAATAAATATTTACTTACTTACTAATTTTAGTCTGTACAATGGCCAGCCTTATCCATTATGGCTTTTGATACTCTTGAAACCCTCATCTGAGAAATGAAAAAAAAAACATCTTCCGTCTCTAAAAAGGAGTGTGAAATATGTAATTGAGTTTCTATAACTAAAAATGCACTGCTTATCCCAACTTTAAATCTCATTTGACTTCACTATTCTTTATATGTATCTTCTTAAAATCCATTAGGCGCAATATTTATGAGTTCATTTCCCTGGTACAATAGATATGAAAAAGTTCACATAACTGAGTTATATTCCCATCTAGGAAGAAAAAACAAAAAAAAAACATACCAATATCATCGGCGATACACAAAAGTACATACTACATAAAGAGTAACCACCACTGTCAGTGTCTTCTCAGTATCATCTCTTGAACAATGAAGGAATCTTCAAAGATATTTAATGATTATCTCGATATGTCAATCTGCCGAGCTAATAGTTATTTGTAATTGTCAAAATTTGTTATGTCACAATATTCGGGCTAATCGAGGGAGGAGCGGGGTACTATGATATCGCTCGACTCATTGTAAAGAGAAGAAAAAAAAACAAAAAAAACATCCAAACAAACGAGCCGATCAATTGTTGGTTGCTTTCATGTCATCCCGTAGACTGATCTTTGTGATTTGAACAGATCAAGAACCCATCTCTCTTGCAAGGGTTACAGAGTAATAATGTTACCAATTTACCTATTTTTATGCATGTTGGTAGATACATTCAAACATATATGTATGTTTCGTAGAGGTAAAGTCCCTATATTTGCCCTCCCATTGCTTTCGATATTTCTCGACAATTTTTTGAGAGGTGACGTAACAGAAATTCATTTCTTTTGAAGCTAATCGACGCGTGCATAGCAAAAGAAGATAGGTCGCTGTCGCTTTATTTTATTTTTATTTATTTTTTTTGTTCTTCTTCTTCTTCTCCTCTTGTAAGTCGAAAAAGCACAAAAGAAAAAATTCTTTGTCTAAAATCTAAATACATATTTCTAGTTGTCCGAATTTTTCTCAAGAGACTCTCTTTGCCGATGATTGATTTGTTTGTTAACACAAAAATATGCTGGTCCATGGCTTCTCGGTTCGATTTGATTTCTGTTGCTGCTGCTGGTGCTCCTGCTACAGTCCACTTTTGTATATTTTCTTTTGCCTACTTAAACTTAGCAAAAAAAAAAAAAAAAAAATCATTCGACTTAAGCTTGAACACGGTACCTATATCTACTAAACTACCACGCTAGAGCTAAGTAATTTATTTGGGATGAATCTGTCGTCTAGCGATGTCTAGTAATCCATTCTTTTACGATGCTTTCTTTTTTCTAAACATTTTCTTCCATACGCGGCTCAACTTGAAGTGATGGCTTTTTTTTTTGTTTTGTTGTTAGTTTTTTTTTAAGTAAGTCTCGGCAGGCGGCGCGGTATGGTGGCTGCTGACATCTTCAAGATTCACTATAAGTATATCTATGCACGGTGGCCCGTTTACTAATGAAATAGGCACGAAAGCACCTGGAAAATTACTTTTAATTAATTGATTATATGGCGGATTCATAGCTACCACTGGTTATGATTCGCAAGCAAATTGGATGCTTCTGATTAATTGTGAACTGCTCTATGGGATTGAATTTCATGCTAATTGGTGGATGGGTTAAACAGTTTTGAGTGGGTTTTTCAACGGAGTTGAAATGATGAATTAAGATACTTCTGTAAGCCTTAAGTCTAGTAATTTACTTAAAGGCTGTATGTAATTAGAAAATTTTTGCAGCGCCTTATATGGTGGTAATTATTGAGAAGAGTTTTGTTAAACTTAAGGTAAATAACTGATATTATACAGTTAAACAGGATTATTAGACTTTATTTCAGGTTTTTATCAGATTAATGTTTGATTTAGTTTTAGACATATGAGCTCATTTCATGTTCATAGTTAACCACTCTAAAAGAATTAATGAAGTAATCCTACTATAAATACGAGGAATTGTGTTTTCTAGTTTAATGACCGTAAAATTAAAACGCATGAATATATATAAATAGAGTCAATAAAATGAGTAATTTTACCCATTACACAGAGTTGAAATATATCTCTGTTCGTTATAAAGATACTTAAGTAAACTGTAAAAATACAAGAGAATTACACTATAAATGAAAATTTAAAAAAAAATTTAATCATCATATTGGTTTTAAATTTAATACTTTTTATAAAAATTTATATCGCAAGTTAAAGAGTCAAGTATTGATAGAGTAATTCTTACGATACCCTAGTGAATGCCTGCATGTAAATTCATATAGTCATGCAAGTTTGATTGTAAAATTTGTTTTTTTTGCATCTAGTTCTAGAACGATTCGTCTGACAGTAAAAATGATCATAACCAATTTCATAGGATTTAATATTCTGAAGAAATTTTCAATACAATAAAAATGTCTAGGACTGGTCGTTTTTCCAGTATTCGTAAAAAATCCAAATTTTTGTATGACAACACCAAGAAGGGTTTACCCGATTTCGTTCATTTTTGAAATTGTACTTACGGTTTGTACAAAATTTCAATTCTCTGTTCGATTTGGTCTTTTTTTGAAATTTTATTTACTACAACTATGAAAGCATCATATACCAAATTTCAGCTTTCTATGTTGAGACGTTCTCAGGCACAGCCAAAATATATGTATAGTGAAAAAGGAAATTTTTGTATGGCAACCAATCTAAACTTAAATTTACATGTGTGCATTTTAAGTAAAAGCGTTCTCGAGTTATCGTGAGGTGGGACGACAAACAGACGGACAAAAATCAAAATAACTTTTAATATTATGCATGGGTGTCGAACCGATTTTGCTCTACCAGTATTATTTCTGTGACGTTACCAACGGAATGATAAACTTACCCAAGGAACAATTTAAGTTTTGGAAGAGTTGCTAGAGTATTCTCACAGCTTTTAATAGATCTTTACGTTTTATAAGGTTTTTGCAGTTTTTATAAATCCTCTATAAAGTCAATTTGGGCACATTATATAAGGGCAACGGGAAACATAGAACCTTTATATGATATTTAATTAATAACGCTTCCGTGGCTTTTGTAGGACAGGCTCTCATGGCACCAGTTATTCCTAAACAGGCAAGCTGCTAGGTTTTTTGAAGCAGAGCCTCAGTCGTTTTTTTATTAGTTTTTGGGCTACCATGGTAGGGCCACATGAGTGACCATGGGTCTAACAACCATGGTGTACATCCAGTACATCATATTTGGCTTTAAACTCCATGTTCTGCCAATGAATTTACGATACGTGAAAGTTTCTTATTTAGAGTTACCCCCAGATATTTGACTTCATCTGAAAATATCAATTCCATGTTGTCAAGAAGAGGAGCCGTTAGTGAAAGATTCAATCTTCTTGTAAACGGAACGATAATCGTGCAATAGGTCAAATTAAAGAGTTGAGTCTACAGTTTACAGTTTTTATAAAAACAAAGTTATGTTAATGACCTTTTTGCAAAAATAATAGAGGTCAAATTAAAAAAAAAACGTAAGAAAATCCTAAATTTTTATTTTAGGCCGCTTTAACTCCTGAGACGAGTAGGGTATGGAGCTGTTTGAGCAGTCGTTGGAAAGGCCATGAAGCTCTGCATATAATGAGCTTTTAACTGTGACCGTATACCCTGTAGGTTTTAAAACCCTGTATTATATAAAAATCTAGCTTTTTTTCTTAATCATCCTATAACTCCTAAACGGTTTATGTGGAGCCCCCCCCCTGCCATACAATTTTTTGTTTGTCTAGATGTCTACTATCCACATGTAAGTTCGAATCGTACTTCGCATTGTCAACCATGGATCAATGGCTCTTTGAAGCATCTTAAAAATTTGAAGAATAAAGCTTGGAGGAGGTTCTGTTCCTCAAGGAGCGATGCTGATTACGTAACTTATTCTAATTTGCGTGCTCAGTACATATCATATCTGAATGATTCTTATAATGATTATATACATAGAATGAGGTCGGCCTTGCGTACGGAACCTAAGCAATTTTGGAAGTTTGTGAACTCTAAGCGCAACTGTGATGGATACCCTTCATTGTTGCGACTTGGAAACATAGATAGTGTTGATCCCTTGGAGACTTCCAATCTTTTTGGTGACTTCTTTAAAACTGTCTTCTGTGATAACCACTGTGATATTAGTTATAACGATTTTATCCATTTGACGAAGCTTCCGACGACTTCTCTTCAACCTAAGGACCTGTTGTTCGATGAAGCGTCTGTCTTCAAGTACATTTCAAGCATAGCTGATAGTTTTTCTAGTGGTCCGGAAGGCGTTCCTTCCATGTTCATAAAAAATTGTGCTACGTCCATAGTTTCTGTTTTGTGTTATTTATTTAATTTATCTTTAACCTGTGGTGTTTTTTCTAAACAGTGGAAGCTTTCTTTGATTATTCCTTTTCACAAGAAGGGTAATAAGTGTGACATTTCTAACTACAGACCCGTCGCTAAGTTGTGTTGTATTGGTAAGATATTTGAAGCCATGGTTTGCGATGTTTTGTCATTCCACTGCAAGCCTTTCCTGCGCTCTTTTCAGCATGGTTTTATGAAGGGTAAATCTACTACGACCAATTTGTTAGAGTTTACTAATTTCTGCATTTCTGCAATTGAAAGCGGAAAGCAAGTTGATTGCATATTCACAGATTTTAGTAAAGCTTTTGACCGAATCAATCATAAAATCTTGATTCATAAGCTGACTCTTCTTGGTTTTCCTTCTGTTTTTGTCAATTGGCTTCATTTTTATTTATCGCATCGTACGCAGCGAGTTATATTTCGCGAAGCTCTTTCTGACGTAATAGATAATACTTCTGGTGTTCCTCAAGGCAGCCATCTCGGACCACTCCTTTTTATTATTTTCATTAAGACGTATCTCTGATTTTGACTAATTCAAGAATACTTTGCTATGCTGACGATGCCAAAATCTTCCGCATTGTTTCTAATGAAAACGATTGTGGAATTCTAAATTTGGACTTAGACACCTTTCATAATTGGTGTGCTATTAACTGTCTTCCTCTCAACATCAACAAATGTACTGCTATGTCCTTTTCTCGTAAAAGGAGTCCATTGAACTTCAGTTATACTTTAGATGGATGCTTATTATCTAGACTTGACAAAACCAAGGACTTGGGTGTCTTCCTTAATACACGCCTTTCCTTCGAGGATCATTTTCATACAATCGTTGCCAGGGCTAATGCTACTCTGGGGTTTGTAAAGAGATGGTCAAAGGAGTTTAATGATCCATTCATAACAAAGGTCCTTTACTGCACATTCGTTAGACGTATTTTGGAGTATGCCAGTCCGGTCTGGTCTCCGTTTTATGCTGTATACATAAATCGTATTGAGGCTGTGCAGCGGAGATTCGTTCGTTTCGCTACCTCCATATGTTCATAGGCTTAAACTTTTTCCATTGGATTATCTTGAAAATAGGCGAAAAGCTTCCAGAGTTGTTTTTGCGTTTCAGTGTATACAGGGAGCGACAAATTCTCCTGAGCTTTTAAATACTTTCAATATATCTATTCCTGCGCGCTCCTTGAGGAACCACGACTTCTTCATCGTTCCTCATCATAGTACGAACTATGGTTTTCACGAGCTGATTTCATCAATGTCTCGTCTCTTTAACAACCAGTTTGATTGCATTGACTTTCATCTTTCAAAAATCTTTCAATTAAGAGATCAGGCTTAGTTAAAGTTACTTTTCATTTTATTATTATTGTTTGTACACTTTTGGTCATTATCATTGTTTACATATGTATAATTTTTTTTTGTAAACTTAGTAATCAGATTTTTGATGAAGTTCTAAATAAATAAATAAATAAATCCGCACATTTCGTTTGATCAAGCTTCGAAAATAGACATTGTATATTTGGAAATTGCCTGAGAACTCGTCGACGTGGAGAGCTCAAAGTTTGTGCACGGCATTTTCATTAGAATTGCAAATATAAGTTTAAAAATGGACAAAACCGGGCGATCTGTGCGAGATAGTTCTTTGATGATGGACGCTGTCCGTGTCTCGATTAAAGGGCAAGAAATTGCTAGGAATGCCCAAAAACCATTCTTCGTCACTTTACGTTTTCCCTTGCTTTTAACAAAAATAATCTCGATCGAAAATTCGTAGTTCTTTCGCGTTCCCTTTTTATTATGATTTGGCCGAACTAGCCTCTATAGTCGTGATACTTGTTGATTACTTTTATGGACAAAAAACTCTAGATTATTCGGAAAAAACTCGTTGTCCTCCCATCAGGAAGTGTCACCCACCACAAAAAAAAAAAATCAAATCTTCCTCTTTTCTTGTCAGAACTCGTTCGCCTGTCAGATATAACTCACACATAGTATGGAACAATTGACAGCACAATCGCAGTCCGGCACAATGTTAGCACTGCTGCTAGCTGTCAGTGTCACAAATGGTAGAATACTGCCGCATGCAGCACATTGCGACCATAACAAAGTTTTCTAAATCGTGCATAACCTTCTTATAAAAGTCACATGAACGTAAATAAGTAATTTCCGAGGGGTTATTGAAATTATTACAAAACAATAAAATCGTACTAAATCATACACGCACCTATACATATATACGGTCTAAATTTCAAGACTCAATTCCATTCTCTATCATTTACTTATACATACTTCCTTTCTATGTTAAATTATCGTACGTACATATATGTATACAACACAAATCCTGGATACTTTAATGCCACGCGTTAACAAGCCTCTATACCACCCGGTATTTACCTATATCACCTGGATACGAGTGTTCTTCCGTCCAAAGAAGTCCCTTAAATCACACCAATCTCCAAGAGTTTGCAATTGTTGCTGCTGCTGGTGCTGCTGCTGTTGATGGCCGGTTTCGATCGTAAGTTTAATTGCGTTTGACAAATCGCATGAAATGCGCGAAGCGAGGTGAAAAAGCCGACAGAAAATATCCACACACAATCAGTTCTCGCGTTTTTGCCGTAAGAATAATTTACGATTACTTTTCTGTGCACACTTTCATCTGAACTAGTTCCCCCTCGATGGCCATTTAACATGCAAAATTGACTTTTGTTTTGCTTTTAAACAAAATGTTAAATGGTGGTCTATACATACATTGTTGGGGGGCGGGGGGGGGGGGAGATCTGTGTCTATGAGAATGTAAGCGTTTATTGTGACTTTGTTTTTTTTTTTATAAATGTCTGAAAATTAAGATATTTAACTAATTTAGGATATTAAGTATAAAAAAAAAGGAAATTTTAATAGAGATTCCATCCCATATACATACATATACCCTCTTACAGTCACAAATATAGCGTGCCGTGATCATGCATGTGATAGGAAGGCAATTTTATCAATTATTCATGTGAAAAGTATCAGAAAACAGAAAATATTTTAAGTTTTGCATAATTGTATATCTCTGTCTGATTGGACGATAATTTGATTTATTTTATTTTATTTTACCCCTTCATCTTCTTCATACTTTTTCAAAACACCGGTATCAAAAATGATTTACTTACTTACACCCTGTATAACTTTAATTTTTCGGGGGATGGACGAGGGTGGATCAAACTTTTGGCAAATTTGTTTTTTTTTTACTTTTCAACGTAGTTACCTTTTCATGTTGGGAAATAAAAAAAAAATCACAAAGAGCCAGATCTGGCAAGTAAGGTAGATGCGAGCTGAGTGAGCTGGTAAGTTATCGTGGTGGAGCAACACGTTTTTCTTGGTCAAACAGAGCCTAGTCTCTTTCAATTTTTAGCCGAATCAGTCCAATAACTGACTGTAGTACTCTCCTGTTATCATTCTTTCTCTCTCCGGAAAGTCGATATGGATTATACCTTTAAAATCCCAGAAAATCGTAGCCATAAACCTTCCGGACGTCGGAACCACTTTTGCCTTCTTCGGTGCAGATTTGCCTGAAAATGTTCATTGTTTTGAATGCTGCTTGGTTTCTGGCGTATAACAATGAATTCAGGTTTAATCCAAGATTACGACCCGATCCAAAAACTCGCGCGGATCTCGCTTGAAGAGATCCAAGCACTACTTCGAAATTTGGAGCCGTATCCGCTTGTTATCCAAAGTGAGCAATCGCGGCATCCATCGGGTCGACAGCTTTTTTAACCTGAACATTTCATGTAAAATATTCATTGTCGATCCGTAAGAAACGCCTACGGCCTCCATAACTTCACGCACTTTCAATCGACGATCAACAAGAATTTTTCCCACGTCACCACGTCTGATGAACGGCCTGTGCGCTCCTCACCAAAAACAGATGTGCGGCCACGTTTAAATTCATTAAACATCAAACTTCGCTTTTATTTCTTCACAACTTTTCTCGCCCAAAAATCGATCGATACTGTTCTTTTTCCATTATAGCGTAAAATCCCAAACACATTCAACACATATGATTATCCATTCAAAACTAAACTATAAACTGATTCAAAACTCTTGTGCACTGTCACTTGACAGCTGACAGTATACAATGGTAACAGCAACATTCCCCAGCAACGTCATCTTCCTTCAAATACGGGTACTTATTAATTCACTCTCTTAGTTCCGAAACGATTGGTATTTATCGGTCCATTTTTTGTGTGTCAGCCTTCAACTCATTCTATGATCTCTCTGTTAATGCTGTTTCAATTGGATACGGTTCCGTTAAAGATATAGTTATTGATTAGTTGCTATTTCTACTAATTCAAATTTTTTTTAATTTTGCTTGGTGAATACGGCCCTTAGTGTGTTAATTTTTTTATTAGAAAGGTTAGGACATTCACACACACATGGTATACACCATCTCTAAATTACCTCTTCTAACTTACCATTTATATATTTTTTTATGAAATCGCATTTGCTTTTTTTTACCAAGTCATGTTTTGTCATAATCTTATATGCAAGGAAAATTTTTTAACTAAAAATGATTTGTATTGATAAAAGATAATAAAGCTGAAAAAGAGAAATAAATATTGAGAGTAAAATTGCAGATAAAAAAAAAATGTATGATATATATTTAAATTATTATAAAATTCTCATTATCATAAATCATCACAATTCGGATAAAAATAAGTATAAAAAGTGAATATAATGTTCCACGCGGTAAAATAGAGTGTTCAGATCGGATGCGGCGGTTTTCTTCCATTTGAATTGCTGATACCTTCCATATCAGAATCGAATTTACATTTTTAGTCCAGACACTGAACTGAAGACATAAAAGGTCAAGGAGAATTCTAATTTCGTAGATTTGTACAGTTTGGTGTCCTTATTAATATTCCGAGTTTGCGATATTTGAAAAATGATACCGAAAACGAGTTTTTTATGAATATTTTCTCTCCAGCGCCATCTAAGTTAAAATCGCTGTAACAAAAATTATGGAGCATGAAATTTCCTGCAGCTTTTGTGGGAAGCGATTATGTAATATCTACTACTATGTTTTACTCATTTCCATACCACCATGAGGTAGAGTGAGAGGCGCGTTCTTTTTCATATGGTATCGGTAGAATAGCTCTAATTCACGATTCGTTATTAACTGATGTCTTTTGTTTTGTTTCGCTGTTTCGATGACCTAGAATGGTTCAGGCTCACTGATACATATCAATATCTTCCTGCAAATTTTTATCATCTTTATCCAAATTTTCATTTTTGTTGGGTTCTTTGACCTTGTGTGGTAATAATTTGGCAACGGCAGGTCTTCATTCTCATCGTTGTCGTTGTTTTGTTCTTCCTCTTCTTCCCCAGAGACCGCAAAAATCTTTCCGCTATTTTCTCACGAGTCCCCATGGGAATATATGCAGATAATAGAACACTTCAATCCTGTTTTTCTAGTCGATCGCACCTCTTTTGGCACTTACACTAAATAAATTTCAGAAGTGCTTCGAGTACCGGATCTTTTGTTGTTTTCACTGGAGTAAGCCCAATCTTGCTTCTTTCCCAATGCTCTGGACTCTCGTGTATATGTATCATACCAAGCCTACACTGTAAAAAATAGTAGAACCATTCCCTAAAATGTAGGGAAGACTCTCTAAAATTTAGGGAATATTCCCTACATTTTAGGGAATATCCCCTGCATTTTTGGAATATTCCATATTCTTTTCGAAAAATACCTAAGTTTTGTGGCAACAATTTGTACAAATTTTTTACTATGGTAGATCCCAAGAGAATGTTATCATGCAGTTTCTCTTGTAGGAGGTAATGCAGCAAGATTGAACTTACTCTTCGTAATGGATCTTGCTAAAATTTGAATAACGTAGGAAGTCTAAATTAATGGTGTTTTCTTTGGAAACAGAAGATGTTCGTAAATATTTGAGTCAGATAGCAGATCTTCCAAGGGTCTTTTGTATTGGCCCCAACCAAAAGAATGTTGACCTGCTCTGTTCTGAAGTCCTCTTCGCTAATATTCGTTTAATGTTAAAAGAAAATCGTACAACGTAATCTAAAAGTTCTGTAAATACCGCCAATTTGTTGTGCGGAAATGAGTAAAAAACCGTAATACGCATTCAGTAATCGGTATTTACTGAAATTTCGAGAAAAATGTAGCGATTTCGCGAATTGTAGAAATTTGCTGAGCTTGAGTTCGCTATAACTCGTGAAATATTTATCTGATTAAGAAATTTTTAATACAGGACATTTCACGCATTATAATTTTTGTAATAGCTGGCGCTGGAGAGAAGATGTTTTCGAAAAACTGGTTTTCGGTACCATTTTTTCCATAATCGCGGCAGTCGCTCAAGGTCGCAAACTCGGAATACTAATAAGGACACCAAACTGTACAAATCTACCAAATTAGACCTCGCCTTGACCTTTTGTAAGTCAGAACCTATTCATTGCGTGCATTGCAAAAAATTTGCACAAATTGTTGCCACAAAGCTTAGGTATTTTTCGATATGAATAGGGAATATTCTCTAAAATGTAGGGAATATTCCCTAAAATAGAGAAAATATTTCCTAAAATGTAGGTCCCTCCCAAATTTTAGGGAATATATCCTAAATTTTAGGGAATAATCCCTTTATTTGAAAGAAAAATACCTAAGCTTTGTAGCAACAATTTGTGCATTTTTTACAGTGTGGCCTATTTTTGTATTTAGTTCATTTTGAATACTTGGTAATGATCGGTTGGTAGTTAAATGAATTACTGTCGGTAAAATGAAGTCTAGCTCCCATGAAGAAGTTCTGTTATTAGTAGCTCTGGTTGAAGAAAAACAGAGGAAAGTTATAAACCATTGGAAACATCCAATTATAAAAAAGAAAAAAAAGAAAAAGAGAAACAAATTGGAGAATTTTCCAGATTTGTTCGAGAGCTGCAATGTGATTGGAATTGATTTTACGAGTACTTCCGAATACCATGAGCCGCATTAGAGGAATTGCACGAACTTATTGTTAATAATATAAAAAATCTTATAGCTGGCGGTAACGGTAAAATTGTATTTTGAGTAATCTCCAAAATCACCCCACCATGGATTAATTTGCCGCGCTGCATCTGATGTGTACTGTAGATTTATTGTTGAAGGAGCAATCGCGCAGCGGCAATTGTATCATATCGCGCCGCGCCGCATTTAGTGTGACACCAAGTTTATTTTCTTGTTGAAATACATAATTTTACTGGATTTTTACAAAAACTAATAAAGTTAGATTGAGAGTTTTTTCAGGTTAATTGTTGAGTAAACTGTTGAAAATAATGGGACAAAAATTCATTGTAAATTTTCCTAGATAATAGCTGGAATTATCGATAGGCCTCAGACTTCTAATGGGAATTTCAATGTTTTGAAGGTAAACACAAAAACGATAATATTGATTACTAAAATTTAATAAATAAACTGACAGCCTATTATTATTTTATTTAATATTAAATCGAGCGCAAGTGGTAGGCCTTAACCACCGTTCACAATTTATTTCTTTTCCCTAAAATATCAGTTGTGTGACTCAAGGACACGGAGTAACAAAATATTTGATCTTTGGTCTCGACTTAACTGTGGCATATTATTTTACAAATAATTGAACTATTTATAAACATCCATGGACCATATTCTTCTAAGATAGAAATAAGCGATATTGGATTCACAAATTGATGTCAATAGTGCATGCATATAATAGAACAAAATACAAAAATAGTTCAAAACTGGTTGGTGATACCAATAACAGAAAATTTTCAAATTATCATAATATTATTTTATTGCTTTGTTTTTCCTGCATTCTTTTATTGTAATAATAGTAAAAGAAAAACCCAAACTCTGTCTGTAAAGAGGACGCATACCAGCAAGTTTTTAAATAATTTTTATCATCTCACTAAACCTTGACTAAATAGCTTTGTGTGTCCATTGCGTCGTTCGTAATGAAAAAGATAGTAAACGTGGATAGAGTTACATGAGGTTTTTAGATTTAGAATGAGTAAATGGGGAGCTTTCCGATGGGATAAAAAAAAACAAAATTAAGTTTTTTGGGGGTTTTTAGGTGGAGGTGAAAACACACGCCTTGCTGAGTGCTATAAAATGGCATTTTGTTTTTTTCTGTAAGAAACTTTATAGCAGACTTTTCTCACCCGAATACCATTAAAATGCGTGATGTGTTTCGAATTTGTGTACAGAGGCGGGTGTCAGTTTGTGGATAATAATGCTACGTGCCACAAAGTGGCATAAGGGACATCTGTTGGAAATGGAAACAACTTGAGGTTAGTGACATCTTAGTAAAATTTGGGTTCGGAGAACGGAATATTCAGGAACGTTCTAGGATAATTCGTAGAGTATAAATACGGTGCTTCTCATATTCTGGAGGCGAGTCTTATTTCAGATAGTGAGTAAACTTTTTGGATTGTGAAAATTAGAAGTACAGTACTAGCGATAACTAAACAGTTGATTTGATAATTGTTTTTGAATTGTGAGAGTAAACAGCAAAGATAAATAAAGAAAGAACTTATCAATTATATCTGAAATATTGTGTTTTAAATAATGAACTAAAACCACACTCGTAACAATATATTACATATTTCATGGGAACATTTCATTTTTCTATGTTCAACCGTTATATGGGTTTTGATGTGAAATAATCTTTTTCAGATTTTTCGTGTATACTTTTTTTTTGACACCGAAGTACTTATATTTAAATTCGATAATCTTTTAAACTACTTACCACAGAGAAAAGAAAATTATCTCACAACGTTTGTTCGCAAGGGAACGGAGATGCGAATTAAAATGCATATGTCAGATAGATTATGTACCGTTATATGAGTTTTTAGTGAAAATGTAATAACTAAAAATATAAAAAATATAAAATATAGTAAAAAAAAATTTTTAGAATAAATAACTTTCGTAAATAAATTGCATTAAAATGTAAAAAAATGTTTTTTTTTCTTTCTTTCTCAGTAATATACAACTAGAATAGTTTCATTGCAAAACAAGAAATTCTAGAACTCAGTCTTAAAAGTTTGGCCATCCATAACTATAATCACAATTATCTAACTGCAACTCATGCCCAAACTTTTAAGATTTAATCTGAGTTGTAGTATTTCTTATTTTGCAATTAAACTTTTCTTGTGTATATCATTGAGAAAAAAGAATTATTTTTGTGCAATTTATTTACGAAAATTATTTATTTTAAAAGTTTTTTTAATATATTTTATTTTTATTGAAAAAAAAAAATATTTAAAAATTTTGAGAAAAGCCCAGCCTGTCTGTAACGAGCTCGAATCCCAGCATGTTTTTTTTTAATGAAAAATATATTTAAAAAAATAAAAATAAAAAAATAAAGCATTAAAACAAAATAAAATAAAAACAATTTACAAATTTAAGAAAGAGTCCCTTCTGAAAACGGGCAACTTAAGTAAGAAAAGTCAAAATTTTAAGTTGTTATTTAAATTTAATTAAATGAATTTTATGTTCCCCTAAGTACCATAAATGTTATAAATAAAGAGTTAAATTACAAGTTTAGTTTTTATCTTTTATTTGTATATAAATTTTCTACATCCTAACTCCTTAAATCCACTCTTTAAACCTTATAAAAATATACTTAGTAATATTTTTTAAATCAACTGGAGCCATACTCCAAAAAAAAAAAATCAATAAACCGAAA
This sequence comes from Dioctria rufipes, assembly GCA_963924295.1. Lineage (NCBI taxonomy): Eukaryota > Metazoa > Arthropoda > Insecta > Diptera > Asilidae > Dioctria > Dioctria rufipes. Next base: position 55,438,948 of record OZ002741.1, read on the forward strand.
TACGTTAGGTTAGGAATAATCTTAAAGAGTATAAAATACATACATACGTTCCACATTTTTATTGACATTATCATTTAAGACCTTTACGCTGAAGTCAGTTACCCTTAAAATTCTTTTTTAACCTTATTATCACCTTGCACTTGACTTAGTTTGTCATTAAACATTTTCACCTGCGATGAAACTGCGCCGTCTCTCTGCAGTATACATGGTAAATTTTCTGTTCGAATTTTACACATCTTCTGCTGTTGATTTTACCTAATGCATACAAATGTATACACACAAAATATGTATGTACATATATCCTACCAGGGGCTCACATTTATCTGGAGTAAACATAAATTTACAATTTACATATGAACTTCCCGGTTTAATGTTCTCTATGTTCTGCTCCCGTTCAATTAACGACATGGTGTCAAATCGTTGGAATAACATTTATGTAGTATACATATACGTTCTCAAGTTGATTACATTGAAATATATGGATATACACATATATAAACGAATATATGTAACAATTAGATGTAAGATTTATTAAATCAGTTGGAGGAATTTCTAACTGTAATTTGAGCTCCTTGGCAACTGAGTATTATTATTTTGTCATCTTTTGTAGAATTGAAGACATTTTCAATAATGCATAATCGGTGAACTTATCATATTTGGACATGAGAAAATATTTCTTGTATTCAGACTACAAATTCATAATCGGTAATGCTTTTACTGTTTGGTAAATTAAATAAAATTAAGTTAAACTAACGCCATCTTCTGTCATAATCACTAAATTCATCATTTATTGTACTTAATAGCTTACATGCATATATCCCAGGCTGCATGCCAGGCTTTGTCGGATGCTCCAACCTAAGTTAAAAAAAAAAATCGCCCTAATTCTGCCACTGTAGATATTCAGACTAGAAGTGGATTCAGAAGAGTAACATATATGTGGGCTCTAGCTGGCATTATCCAACATTTTTGAATGTATATATGGAGCACATACCTATATATATATATATTTTTTATTATTTATTTATTACCTGTTATTATTACTTACTTACTTATATTATTAATCCAAAATCAGGGAATACCCTATGATGTAAGACCTATGCCTAGCAAAAAAGATATAGGGAAAGGATTTAGGCGATTGAAGACAGTGGCAGAAATACTGGTATATATGCCTCTTGAACCTTCGCAGATTGTAGAAATGATGGGATTATATTTTACTGTACAGCCAAAAGAAGGGTGAAAATTTATACGTGACTTGCAGCGCGAGTATTGCGTGTATGAATTAATCTCAGATTAGATATTTCATTTGAAAATTAAACATACATATAGCGATAAAGAAGTGAAAGGTATCCGATCAGTGCACAAGCGATTTGATATGACTATAGTTATTTCACATCCTCAATGAGCTTGAAGACTCTCCTTTTGGACAGTATCTAATAAAACTAAGGCTGTACGACCAGCCTCGGTCGTATAGAAATTGTATTCTATTCTATAAGTTTAATATAGGACTTGAAGAGGAGAGCTAGATTCAATGCACTTAAATATTTATTACATCTTTTCACAAATCCCAGACATTTCGATGTTTCTTTGGCAATAAAGAAGACATTCGACAATCATTTTAAAAATATTTATTTTAATATCGTCCATTCAGAGCTTTGCCCATGAAAATTTTTAAGATAAAAAATAGAAACTATAGAATTTTTATTTTTATTTATTATTTTCATTGTTTCTCGAAATATTCCCCTTTATACCTCAGTCAAATTTTAAATAAATAAATGAATAATTCTCATTAATTTGCGGTAATTCGAAGTTAGCAAAATTCAACTGTTGTAATTTCATGTGTATGTACTTAATATACAATTTAAACTAAATAAATTAAAGTTAATCAAATTAGCAAACTAAGAGTTAAGATAAAGATATAATAAAAACAATAATAATAACAATAGTAATAGATAAATTAGGCCTGAAAAAATATATCTATAGAAGGAAAAAAGAGTAATAATAAAACGATAAAAACATCATGCATGCAATTGTATAATAATTAGTAGATAGTAATATGTAATAGACATAAGATTATGGACTCCTAAATTGTTGTAAGACTCTGAATTTGAAACCCCCAGGACTGGAAGAGAAAGACTATTCTAGACTCTAACACCATGAATTAAAAACAAAAAATTTGTGCAGTATCCACCCATGCATACAAATCTCCATGCTGTTCATGCAAGATTATTTTAATTCAGGCTATTAATATGATCCTGTATGTCGTGATATTCCGGCAGGTGGAATGTTTGTTGTGCGATTCAAACATCATGTTCCATATAGCTTCGATTGTTTTCTAGTACAATAACATAAAGCTAGACAGTAGCAGAACGTCCTTGAGTAAATTATGCCGACATTGAACTCTCATTCTACAAAATTAAGGAAAACAAGTAAAAAAGCTAGAATTGGTCTAAGACCAATTCTTATGATACCCTAGATGAATGCCCGTATGAAATTTCGTATGGTCACCGATCTATTCAAGTATTGATTTTGAAGTTGTTTTTCGCATATATTTCTAGAACGGTTTGTCGTACAGAAAAAATGATTATAACCAATTTTATAGGATTTTGTATTCTGCAGTACAATAAAAATGTATTGAACTGATCGTTTTCAAAGTATACGTAAAAAACCGAAATTTTTATATGGCAACACCAAGAATGAGTTGCCCGATTTAGTCCATTGTTGACATTTTATTTGCTAATGTAGTAAAAACATCATGTACGAAATTTCAGCTCTCTACGTCGATGCGTTCTCAGGCAGTGTCCAAATATATAGCGGAAAACGAAATTTTTATATGGCAACCCACGAAGGAGTTGCCCGATTTGTCTCATTTTCGAACTTAATTTTACTTTTTTTTTTTTCAAAATCCGTGTACAAAATTTCAGCTCTCTAAGTATACGCATTCTCGAGTTATCGTGCGCACAGACGGACGGACGGACAGACGGACGGACGGACGGACATGCAAAAATCGAAATAACTTTTAATATTATGTATGGGTGTCCAATCTATTTTGCTCTACCATCATTATTTCGAGGTGTTACAAACGGAATGACAAACTTAGTATACCCCTATGATTTCATCTAGGGTATAAAAACATTTCCAAAAGCGACACCATACAGGAAATAGTCGAACTACACAAACTTAATTAACAACCCTCGTACTGTTAGTCTTAATTTTTTTTACATTTATCGGCGGGAGATATTTTTTGGTTACTTCTTTAAGATAAAATGAGACTGAGCACAGTAGGTATGTACTTGACAGCAAAACTTTTCAAATTATATTTAATAGTAAGGTTAGAATTAGTGGTGTAGATGAGCACTTAGTTGTCAGTTTAATATCATTCTTAATGCTAAGTATTTTCATTTGTCTATCATAAATTTTGTATCATTTCCATTATTTTCGAAAATTTCATTCAATCTTTGCATAATCAGTTGAAATTGGCCCAAAAAAAAATTATGTAGGAAGACTATTTGATAATGCAGTGATTATGAAGATAGATGGCGCTTAAATGCATAAGGTATATTTATCTCTTTTTGATGAAAATTTGTAACAGTGTTAAAAATAGGATAAATTTGTGTTTCTTTACTTTATAATAAAAAAAAAAAAAAAAAAAAAAAAACGTGAATTCCGTCTGTTGGGGACTTTATGGGCGACAAACCAGGAAGGAAACTAAAGACAAGCTAAAAAAAAATGTATTATGAGAACTCTGCATGTAATAGTCTACAAATGGAATGTACTGAATTTCGTTATGGTCGTTAAAGTATGAACGATTCTGAGTACTCAGGGCTGATGTTCCATCATGACAATCTCTCCCACTGACCCAGTCCTAGTTCATTCACCATAATTAAAATTTGCAAAACTCGAATAAACTTAACGTGTTGTTGCTATAGTCAAATATCCATATATCAACAGTCAATGGCAATCTACTTATTCCAAACAGTAGGATACAATATCGATTACAGATCATTTGGTATAAATGATAATTACACCAAGGCTTGTCGTGTTGATGTTCTTCTCTCTATATAACAAACAAAAACTGTTTCTTGAAAACCGTGCTAAATTGCTGTCATAATACATCACCGAAGAAGAAATCCATAAAAATCAAAGGCATCATCGCTCCCTTGAATAGGATTTTGCTCCAATTCTCTAAAAGAATTTTATTGTTCCCTCAAATGATTCCTTAAACTGTTCTTGATAATCATTAGTTAGAGAGGTACCTACCTACCTACCTACCTACCTACCTATCTAACCAACACGGTGAATTGCTGGCAAAAACTCAAAGATATCTCAAAGTTGTTGGCAATGTGGCGATGAGGCATACTTGGCGCTGGCATCCCATCATTTTCATCTCCGGTAATTCGCAGTGATCGTGAATTCGTTTTATGTTTCCCACGATATACATAAGAACGAAAAAGTTGGTTGTTACTTCAATCTTTTTTGCAACTTAAGTTTAAGCACACTCTTTAAGATGCAAACAAACACACATATATGTACATTTATGCGGTAGGTATATATATCTATGTGAACTGAAAGCGTCCAGGTAAATACTGAGAGGTGTGTGGAAATAGATAGAAAAAAAAAAAATTCTCCACACAAAATGAGATAAAGTAGAGGCTACAAACTGTGCGCTGAGATGTGTTTTTTTTGTTTTGTGTTCTTCATTTTTGTTTTAACCGTGTTATATGGAGCTCGAGGTACTTACTTGCTTTCTTGGATGGATTTTCTTAATACTCGTACCTTGATTTTATTTGCTCGACGCTTTTCGTCCTGTTATGTTTTTTTTCTGCTTCGTCTTCTTATATCTTTCTTTTGTAACTTTTAGATACTTTAAATTGGACTATTTTGCTGATTCTGACACTGGAACTATCACAGATTTTCAGTGGGTGCGATGAACCACTTTAGAAAGTGAAGAATTTTCATGATCCAAACAGTTTTACAGTTTACTAAGAATTCTTTTAGTTTCGCAAACACTAGCGTATTAGGGAAGTCAGAATAAATTTCGAAAAATTCCTATAACATTGATACAATTCTCATACATATGTCTGTATATAGACTTAGAGACGTCTGTTAGTAATATTTTCTAGCGTTACACTTAACCCCATTCTTCTTCCGACATTTGTTGTACAATAAATCAAAGCCAAGAGTCATACGAATTTATTACCATTGCATACGAGATTATGTTAATTAGGCTCGGCAGCAAAGGTTTGCGCTCAATATAAATCACAAATTTGTCTAGTGAGTAAAGTATCTGTATCACATCGCCGCACGCCAGTGCCATAGTTTTCATATTTTTGTTCGGTGATATACCTTATACTTTAGACCTCTATCATATTGGTGGCCTTGCTAGAACAGTGAGCTATATTATATGGACGTGGACTACCATATGATCGGAAAATGGTTAAAATAAAATAGTTTAGTGCGTTCCAACTGTGATTAAAGCGCTCTAAAAATCGAACCTAGGCCTAGGTAAAATTTATTTTTGCTTATTTAAATATTTTTTGAAGACTTTCACAGATGTCAGTCGTGTATTGGTATTTAGTAAAATATTTATGAAGTAACCTGATTATCTGTTAAATTAATTACATAAGAATTAAATTAATTTGATTGGGGAAAAAATGTGAGCAATAAATCTTCAATATAGAATTGTTTTTTTTTTGTTTTAGTTATTATGCACAGACCCCGATCTGTTATTTAATGGTTAATTCTTCACGAACAGTTCGATATTTAAATAACCAGCTTTCATTTGTTATTCAATAAGCACTTCCTTTACAATCGTGCCAAATACACCCAAAATTTCGTTTTTCTTGATTTTCGGAAAGGGAGCTCTTGCAATAGAAAATGTGAAAGATAAGACAGAGATATGCACAAGTACGGAATTTAGTAATATTAAAAATTCGTAGCGCTAAGCACTTGTTACTCTTAAAAAAACCTAGATCCCAATCTATATTCTAAACATTTCTGAAATAATTTGTATTGAATTCAGACAAAAGGACACAAAGCAGTAGATTACTGTAACTTAAATCCAGATGAGTTAAATGGATACTTCATTAATGCTAGTAGTACATTATCGTCATTCAATGGATATTTTGGAAATGATATTCCTCTATTGGTAAATGATGATAGATTTAGTTTCACATGTGTTGACCAGGATGAGGCTCTAAACGTCTTATTACTCAAAATAAGATCTGATGCAACTGGTGACGATAATCTTTTTCTCCGCTTTCTGAAGCTCTTGTTCCCAAGCATATTGCCATTCATAACCAATATTTTCAACGCCACCCTGATCTCTGAATTTTTTTTCCATACAATGCTATTGCAAAAAAGAACTCCCCAGAATTACATACCGGCTTCAGATTTCCAACCCTCCTATTAATCTGATCTAGTTTTTATCAAAGGCTCTGAAAAATTTAATGACAACACAAATACTTTGCTATCTTAAAACTTTTAATGCTTTCTGTCCTGCTGGTAATTCAGCTTTCGTCGTAAACAGATTATCTCCATAATGACTTCATTTTTAAATATATGGAGTCAAACGCGCAGTGTATCACACAAATGAAGTCCATCAAGGACCCATTTGCAATATTTCGGTTAATTTTCAAATGGTCAAAACTCATCCCACTTAATGAAATTGCAGTAAAAGTGCTAAAAATGAGCTGAATTTAATGGAAAATGGAAAGTTTTTCCAATAAAGTCAGCTGTGACAGCCATCCTGAATGAAACTTCTTCGCAGGTTTTATTTTTCTTTTTGGGCTGTTTCAACAAAATAAATTGTCTTCTGATAAAAGTTTTACAACTACAGCAAATATACTCGAAAATTTTCTTGATAGCACTTAATTGAATTATTGAACTCTATCATGATTTTTGTTTATATGTGAGGAACTGTCAATGACATTCGAAATGATATAATTTTCGTTCACAGTCTGTCTGTCACCTTTTCATCTTCTTGAAATGACTAAATTTCAAATGAATTCATTATGGAGACAGTATGTCTAGGGTATTGGACAGATAATTTCGATTTGCCCTTGATAAAGGTGAAATGGGGTTTTGTTTTGTGTGATAGCTTCCTGTGAGTGAAACTAAAGAATGTGTGCTCTAAGCTTTTACCACTAGTCTGTGGAGTCCCGTATGGTTCGATTTTAATATCATCAGTACTATTTAGCTTATTATTTAAAAATGATCCCCGTAACGTTGTTAGAAATTGAAAAAAACTGTATTTGTATGCAGACGACTTTCAAATATATCTTAATAGATGATGAATTTGATCCAGAATTGTGTAAAATAAATGACCAACGCTCGCATAGGCATGCTTTTATCAAGTTTTTTTTTTTAACAAACTATATGGCTGTCTTCGAAAATTATGATTATCTGCAGCATTATCACCCATGCAAACCAGATTTAAATCCATAAAAACCTTGATTATGTCACACTTTACTTATATGCAGCACCGAAACCTTAAGTAATTTCTCGCTTTTGTTCTTTACTTGGGCAGCGTTCTGGAATTCCCTACCGGCGCGGATGGTCAATCAAAGCAAGACCTCAACTAGTCGATTCAAGAATAGTTTAAAAAATATTTTTGCATATATCATAAAAATAAAAGCTATCATAAATGTTGCTAATTTTCTTTCATTTTCACTGTATAAACCTATTTTTTCAGCTGTGCGTTTCTACTACAAATACTAGTAGAGAATCTTTGTTTGAAATTAAGCTGTGGAACAGTGTAATTTGTGGCTTTCCGTATACAGTTCTCAGGGTTGGTCTTCAGTATCCTTCTCTGACCCTGTAGCCTGTCTATTGGATTTATGAGAATTTTGCAGTTATATGTTTTCTCACAAATGTGGAAGATAGAGCAAATCTTCCATTGATATAAGTACATCAATAGTTTATAGAATTGCTACAATAATTAAGCAAGTAGTTTCTTGAATAATGTGGTCACACTGATCTGGAAGAAATTGAAAAAAAGACGCAAGTTGAAAATAGTCATACGGAAAGTGTAATAATTTTTTGTAGAAGCCTAATATGTATCGGAAATTATAGTACTGAGGTAACAGAAGCTTTCTTCTGCTTGATAATTTATTTATACAGGCCAAGGGGAATGAAGGGGGTGAGGGATAGGCATTTAGAGCTGACGAATTCAAAGACACTCAAACTAGAAACCCTTCTCCCCCGGTACAAAACTTTCTTACTTGGAGTTAACATCCTTCGATCGGTCAGTGCTCAAACTGATAGTAGGTATCAGCAAATATTCTTTTTAAGAGATCCACACTTGATTGATTGAAACCGAGGTTTGGGACTCCTTAATGGGGTCCCCCGAACGTAGGCCAAGTCAAGGCCCATTTTCACTCTCCAGGTCCATGAGCGATTGCTCATAGGTCCCAACCGGACGCTCCTATAAATTTCAGTATTGGCCCCCAGCCCTCCTTGCCGGCATCGTGTAACTCGTCCAGGAAGTGTGAGCCAAGAATTTTGTAACGTATTCCTGAGAGTGCTGGACAGTAACATAGAAAGTGGGTCACTGTTTCGGATTCCTCTCCTCTCTTCTGCATGTAGGATCATCAACAAGTCTCATCTTGTGAAGATGGCCCCTGAGAGAAGAGTGCGCAGTGACACCAGAGTTCTCAGGGTTGGCTTGTTAAGTCCTAGGAGCTTATTCGTTTGATTCGGGTCCGGTTAACCCCACAGTTCCTTTGTTGTTCTACCCGAGGGATCTACAAATCAAAGGCGACTGTGTTGGCGGTCAGCCCAGCTTGAAATGATTGAGACAAGGTGTTTCGGTGCAATCCCGACTGTAGAGGCTGGTTCCTCCGAGGCTGCACCAAGACGAGCAAGCTCGTCTGCCCTTTCATTCCCGCTAATGTTACTGTGCCCCGGCACCCACTGCAATATCACTCTCATTCCGAGAAAGAAGGTTTAGGGTGGTTTTGCACTAAATTAATAGTTTGGAGGTTATAAAGGGTTTAAACAAAGCTTTGACATCTGCTTGGCTGTCTGAGCTGATGGCTATCTCCTTATTCTCAGTGTCTGAGTTAAGGAGGTACCTTCCTGCTTCAAGAATGGCCTTTAGCTCTGCTTGGAAAACCGTAGCATGGTTTTCAAGGTGAATGACGAGTTCAATTTCAGGCTATTCACAGAAAACTCCCGCTCCGGTGCCTTCATCGGACTTAGAGCGATCAGTCTATATTATAATTGAGTTTGTTAATGGTTGAAGCACGGAAAGTGATTCCCATTCTGTCTTGGATGGAATTTTAGATTCAAAATTTCTTTCCAGCATGATCTCGAGGAGGTGGTCGCTGTCCCTGTCGATGCCAGGTGCGACAGACTGCACATACTCATAAATGGATTCACGTGGAACTCGAGTTCCCGTATGAAGCCAGCCACGGTTAAGATGCAGTCTTAACGCTGTAGTTGACGCCCTCCGCTTAACATGTATTTGCACCGGGTGTATGTTGAGAATAACCTCCAGATCCCGAGTGCTAGTTGACTTAAAAGCGTCGCTTGCGCTGAGAAGGCACAGTCTTTGAATCTTCTCTAATATCTTGCGATGAATTGAGAAGTCCATTGCTTTCGAGCCGTATGACGCTAGTGTATATCCATAGAATCATCCGCGGTTTAAGTCCCCACTTCTTCCCTACCGCTCTGCACCACATTGCGAAAACTCTATGAGCTTTGTTCGCTCTGTCTTAGAGGTGTGGTTTCCAGTTTAATTATTTTGTCTAACATAATACCTAGGTATTTCACCCTGTCCTTTAACTTCAAACACGTAGAGCCAATTGAGGGCAGGCTTCAACTGGGAATATTCCTTTTCATAGTGAAGAGGCATAGATCAATTTTTCGTGGATTGGTGCTCAGGCCGCAGTCCATAGCCCATCGCATGATTAGTCGGATCGCGTTTTGCACCAGTAAACAGATTACTGGTTCATAGCTCCCGGAGACTAAGATTGTCAAATCGTCCGCGTAATATACTGCTTTGTACCCCATCGGGGTGAGTGTTAGGAAGAGGTCGTCCATGATGAGTAATCATAAAAGAGGTGATAGGATACCACCTTGAGGGGTGAACTATTTTAACTCTGCTTATCCCGCCCAGCACTTCAAAGACATTTCTATTATACAATATGTGTGCAATCCAATTTTTTAGAGATCGGTGCCCTCCATGTTTTGCTAGCATTTCTGTGAACTTCTGCAGAAGAACATTATTAAATGTACCTTCTACATCGATGAAAACAGCTAGCGTAGATTGTTTAAATCCATACTTACTACTTGAATCTAGCGGAGCCGCTTAGTAGTTTATTCAATCTTTCAATCACTAATAAAATCTACCCAGTAACTCTTAAAAATTGCTTCGTTATGCTTATTTATAAATCTGGTGACCCTAAACTCGTTATAAACTATAGACCCATTTCTATATCTAACGCTATTGCACTTATATTTTTGAAAAAGTTGTTTACCATCAACTCCTATTCCAAATAAAACCATTTATCTCTGAAGAACAGCACGAAAATTTTACCAAGATGATCTACGATTACCAATTTATTTTTATTGACAGACAAGATTGCGTCTGATCTCGATGAAAATACACAAACAGATTCTATATACACTGACTTTGTCAAAGCATTTGACAAGATTAATCACAAGCACTATCTATCAAAAATGGTACTGATGGGATTTCAAACAGACACCATATCTTGATTCCACTCCTATCTAACTACCGGGGATAATATCTTTATATTTGATGGGCTACAATCCTTCTCATTTAAGCAAATTTCCGGAGTGCCCAAAGGTACAATACTTGGACCATTGATTTTTCTCATATACATCAACGATATGCCGTCTTGTTTTATGTCTGATTCTTTATTATACGCTGGAATGATGCCAAGAATTTTAGAAAAATTAATAACGTGACGGATTGTGTCCATCTTTAAAAGAATATCCAATGACTAGAAAAATGGTGCCACGAAAACTATATTGAAATTAACGTAGGCAAATATAAATGAATTTCATTTCATCATAAAAAAGACTCCATATTCTACATTGCTATCACAAAATAAATAAATAAATTTTAATTCTTATCTAGATGTGCCAAATCCTGAATGATGTTTTCATTACTTTTTAAAATAAATACTTGAAATAGAAGCGATGGAGTGTGCGACCTAAACAAACTCCATAGTTTGTGTAAAAAGCCGTTAACAACTCTATTATCATTGGGGAAATTTCACCTTATTCTAGGGCTATAATGAGTCGAAGGCGCGTTCAACATAAAAAAAAAAAAAAAAAAAATACGGTCAAGAGCAGGTCAGGCTCGCGCAATGAGGGTTTCATACCAGACAGGACTTCATCAATGAATAGTCAATCGACTGAATTTCAAGTATATTTAAATCTAATCCAAATTTGCCTAGGATAACTGAAAAAATATTTTTTCCAACAACTTTGGGACTGACGAAAAAAGCGGCAGTTTTCTTGCTAGCTATAATGCAATACTCATTGACCATAATATATAAGATCAGTGGGGGGGGGGGGGGCACTATATCCTTAGAAACTATTCATCAAAACTTTTGATTTTTTTTAAATATCCTTGAAAGTAGCCTTCATTCAAACGATACTCCACAAGGTACAAAAAAAAAAATTAATAATCTTGAAGACCTAACATTCTGCCTGTCAAATTTCAAATTCCTACGTTACGAACGAATGATCTAACAAGGGCTTAGTTTTTTCCTTTTGTTGTACAGAACTCTAGAAAATGCAGAAATAGCGGGACCTCTGTTATATTATTTGGTCTTGATGTTTTTTGGATGCTGTTAGGCTAGTTGTTTAGCCGTATTCAGCTGCAGAGCTTTTACCCTTTATTGCGGTCAAGATATCATGGGAATATTTATTACTGTGGTTGAATTAATAGCTTAATTTTTTACGCCAAATTATATTGATAATTATTGAGACCAGCCATTCCCTTTAACTCGTACACGAATTTGTCTGTCGATTTATATATTTCTTTTTTACTATTTTCGACACTCTCGTAGACTCACTTTTTGTCATCACAGCGAGCTGAAATTTGGCACACAGGTTCATGTCGCGTGACAATTGAATCTATCAAAATTTGAACCGGAAATTTTCATAGAAAATCCGGAAAATCGGGAAAAATCATTTGAAAATTTGGCATAAATTTGATTAGTGATAAATCCGTTTCAGGAAAAATGCAGAGTTTTCCGATTTTTCCGAAAAAAATTTCCGGAATTTTGCGACTTTTCCGAAAAATTTTCCACTAAAAAAGTTTTCTACATTATGCAGGATCAAGTTCCCTATCAACTGGCATCATTACTTTCTCTCCGACAATGGTGAAAACTTGCAGAACAAGTTTTCCCGACCAAGGAAGCGTTTGAGCGTTTTGCAACCCAAGACAAAGTTGTGGAGCGAAATGAGTTGCATAAAGTTGCTTTTGTGGAAAACTCCGTGGAAAACCCGGAAAAGCGAGAAAATCATCGGACAAATTTTCATCGATATGATTAGTGCAAAATCTGTTTCAGGAAAAATGCAGAATTTTCCAATTTTTCTGGAAAATTTTCCAAAATGTTCCGGAATTTTCTGACTTTTTCGGAAAATTTTCCGACAAAAAAGTTTTATAAGCTATGCGGAATCATTTTTTCCCCGTCCTACTGGCATCAATACTTTCTCTTCAACAATCTTGAAAAATTGCATGAAAAATCGAGAAAAATTCATGTAAATTTTTAAAAAAAATTTCATAGTAATAAGAAAAGTCTGTGGAAAACATGGAAAGCAGCATGTAAAAACAATTTAGTTAACGTGAAAAAGGCAAAAAATAAAATAAGTAAAAAACGAGTTTTCAAACAAAACTGAGGCCAAGCTGCATGAAAAAGTAGAAAATAAACTTTTCTTCACACACAGAGGTGAACTCAGATTTTTTGATTCAGACATTTCTCTTCATGAATCAAATCAATTGGCTGACAATCACCGATATATTTCAGTATGATCAATCAGAGGTATTAAGTGATTTGATTCATGAAGAGAAAGAATATTCAAGGGAAATGTCTCAATAAAAAAATCTGAGTCCACCTCTGTGTATGAAGAAAAGTTTATTTTCTACTTTTTCATGCGGCTTGGCCTCAGTTTTGTTTGAAAACTCGTTTTTTACTTATTTAATTTTTTATTTAGCTCTTTAAAATTTTTGACCGTCCTAGAAAATAGTTCTCCTTGTGTGTTTGAGTATTTCGATCTGAAGTTATTCAGTCTATGAAGTGATTGAACTTTTTAACTTTTAGAGGAAATTATTGGCAATGTTTCTTTGAACGTTTGTGTCCCATGCAATGTTGTTGCATGCAAGAAAAGATGAGTCCCAGCTTTACGACTTGATTTAAGATATTTCCATTGTCAGGGTTTTCGTTCATAATTCCCATTTTCACTCCTCTGGAAATACATCAATATCCATTGAGCTCTCTACGGACTCTTCTTTTGATATGATTTATCTAACTGATACTTGTCTTTATGGGAAATATTACTGACGTTGCTGAGCTATTTATTTAGTTTTTAGTTTTTCGCCATTCCTATATGCTTTTGAGAGCATCATCCCTTAGGTGGAGAGCTCTGTGCTGCACAAATGTTTAGGTTGCTATACACATATTCGATGATTTGAAATTCCACCTGATTCTGATGTCTCTGAATTTGTTGCTGCAATTTTTAATGAATTTACTTACTAATATTCTCATGGCATTCATTAGCATTGTGCTTCTTGTTGAATTCAATTTGTCCACTATCGATTGGGCTTGGGAGTACACCTGTAGCGGTAATGTTTTGACATTTTTTTCTTATTTGCATCTCAATATCCTTTTTTTTTCTTCTAGATTATCGCACTGAAGGTATATGACGAATGATTCACATAGATATAGCATTTTCTACTATTGTTCTTCTATGGTACCTTAACGAAAATATGCTTGGTTCCATTTTGATTGATGAAATGGATCTTTCACTTTATGTGACTCTATATGTATAATTCTATCCTGTTCATATTTCTTTAAAAAAAAAAATGATTTTTCTTAACTTAATGACTCGTTTTCAACTATTGCTAGTAGGCAGCATTTTATTAATGCATCTGCTACCTTCTTTTATGATTAATTAATTTTTTGTTTCTTTAATTTTATTCCTATTAAGTCAAACAAAACACAAATTTGTTCGCTTTGGCTTTATGACTCATTAAAATACTTAAAGAATTTAAATAAAAGTCTTGGAATAGAGGTTGCATTCCTTCAGGATTAAATATCTTACTCGAATTTATATCTGACATTAAGGCTTATTATAGCGTAGTACATAATGAAAATAAACTTGTGTAATGAGTTTATATAGTTCTAACAGTTTTGAAATATATTTCCGATGGTATTAATTTCCTAAGTATTACCCTGGTAGCATTCTTAAAGTATTCGTCAAGAAATGCATAATTAGTTCTTCATCTCTCGCATTCTATTCTGTGTTACTTATTTAATTTAATTTTTTTTTGTATTAGATGAAACTCTCAAAACTTTTTATTATTATTCCTCTAGTTAAAAAATATAACTGTGATATTAATGTGTCTCTGATATCGAATTACACAGATCTGTTAATAATTTATATTGTATTGCTACCAACTTTGAAGCCATATTTTTTTTTTTTGTTCACTTTCGTTACAAATTAATTTTAGCCTCCTCCAAAACTGCTTTATGAATTGGAAATTTTCTATTATTGATTTAATAGAATTCTTTCTGTGCTTTAACTATTCGATAAAATCAGTTATAAATCTTAAATTAAAAAATATTATATTTTTAACTTTTTCTTCTGTTAATTTTCTATGTTTTTACATGTTTGATCGAATTCCATGGATAGCTTTTTGTGTAATTCTGTTTCTGATAATATTATAATACTTCAGAGGTATCTCAAGGTAGCCATTTTGATTTGTAACTTTTCATCATTCCCACTAAAGAGTTCTCTTTTATGCTGAAAATACTGAAATTATCCTTAAATCCAAAGATTTAGGGAATGCCATTTGAGAATTATCATTATCAACATGTTCAATTCAGCTCAGAGTCTTGTGAAAATGGAGATAATTATTTATTAAATAAAATATTAAATATTATTTAATCAGTTTTGGAGTATACTTGTCCGGGTTGGTGCCCTTTTTATACATATATACGTTACATATTCGGTCCAATAAAATTCTTGGTGGCCTTTTTTGAAATGATCCTGTCATCCAACTTCCATATTTGGATAGGTTAAAGCTTTTATGATTGGATATCCTTGATAGAAGGTGTATAATCTCCAAAGAATTATTTTCATGTTGATTGGCTCCAGAGCTATATAAATACTAATTCTCCCAGGGAGTTTGACAGTTTCAATATTCTCTTAACGGTTCTTTACAATAATGTCACATCTTTTATTTTTATTTATTTTTTTTTGTGATAATCAGTATTTGATGAACTTAATTAAATAAATAAAAAAAAATAAATAAAATAATTTGATAATTGAAGGCTCTCTAAATAACGAAATATTATATTTTTGCATATAAAAATTTTCTTATTATTATTATATTATATAAAACTCCGACCATTAACCAGAAACCTTATAATTTCTTATATAAGTCATCAATACCGGTATAGTTCCTCCATGTATCCCAAACTCATCCATTCATATTCCATATTCCATTGGAATTCTAATCACCAATCAATCACCTCAAGCTCAATACATAAAAATCTCAAATTCCACAAAATAAATTACACTGCAGGTAAAATTATCCAAAATTACCCGTTTTTAACTCGGTAGAGCTCTTTTCATTGTAACAAAAATCGTAGTTTTGTTGCTTGTTCCTCTTTTATTTCACTTCATTTACTTTATTTACAGTCAGATAAGGTTTTCAAAGAAAAAAGATTCGCCCAAGGGCTTGAAACGAGTAAGACTGGAAGCCCAGCAAGATCTTATAACACTCTTTACAAATATTCACCACACTAGTATCTATATCTGTATGTATATATACCGCTTTTAGAGAAGACTTAGATATGACGCCACAGGTAGATACCTACCTATATAGCTACGTTCCAAACAATATCATAAGATCACGTCGAGAACAGTAGCATACTTTTCTCTAATGGTTTTTGATTGAGAACCGTGCGAAGAGACGAAACATAGATAGCACATTTTGAAACCCCTGAATTATAGTTAAGCGTGTGGTGGTTTTTCTCAGTCACAGTCAGTTCAGCCAGCCTAATCCACCCCACGGTCTTAATTTTCTCATCACAAATGGACAATCCAGTCCGATCCTCAATCAACCGCGCGGTGTAATAAAATCGCTTCAGACTTCCTAGCAGATTTCACAAGATTTTCCCATATATCTACCAGAATTGATCGTACACGGAAAGAGGAGTAATCATCAGTTAAAGTTGCACACTCTGTGTGGAACAGAAACGATATCGCCTGCGGTGGCCAGGTTAAATCGATGTTGAATTTTTGCTTTCTTCTATTTTTTGTTGTTGTTGTTGTAGGTTTTTTCTTTTGCTGTTTTTGGATATTGAAGGGTCATCATCATCATCATCATCATCTCAGAGAGGATCTCTCCATCGAACGCATATCCACATTCATGACAAAAAAAAAAAAAAATCTGCTTAAAGGGTATTTTTACATTTTGTACAATTTCGATTTAACCAGAAATATTACATATCTAGAAAGAGGATGAGGAATATTTACTTGTTGTTTCACAATATGCATCTATCAAAGGCATACTGTCGATTTAATGGAGCTAAGCAAACGCAATCCTCTTAAGTGCGTTATATAATTTTCGCCCGGTATGTAAATTACCGCAGATGAATGCCTGGGCATCGAATTCTAAATCTACCATCACAGATAGAATAAATCGATAGATATATATATGTGGAGCGTAATGGAATAGATGAAGTTACGATCTGAAAATGTTGGGAGATATCTGATTACGGGATCTTGTACAATTACTCTGCAAATATAAGTGCGTAATTTCATGTTGCTATTTGCCTATAAGCTTTTCTCTTCGAAATATAATTGAACACAGCAAAATTTTTGAATTCACTATGGAGTTGTATATTCGTTGGAAAAATAATTTAGAAGATATATTAGAGTAGGTAATTACTTAAAAGATAATATTTAATAATAAATATACGAAATATCATCTTGTTCCTGTTAAAATATTGTAAGAAAACAGTGAGATATTGTTTTACACAAAATCTCTCTCTCTCTTTCTCTCTCTCTCTCTTCTGGAGCCCTTCCGCACGTCTTTTATTTGGGTTTTCCCCTGTGCGGCGGCGTCCCAATATTAATTATTAGGGCATGTTCCTTTTGTTTTTTAAAAAAAAGCTAGAGAGACAAGAGATCCCAAACACGGAGGCCAGAGCGGCCCATTGTGCTATCCTGCTAGAATCCCTATTACCAAAACCTTTCTGTCCTTTTAATGAAGCGCATCAGGTCTTGGTGAGATATTTTTTTCAACTCCTCTACGGATAGAAGGGCAGAGCCTAGAGTATCCAGCTTGCTCTGGGCGAAGGCCGGATAAGCACACAAAAAGTGTTTGGTTGTCTCCGGCTCTCCTCCCAGGCAGGACATACCCTCAGGGCTGTCAACTACTCTCATCCTTACTAGTTGCACGTAAAGCGAGCTGTGGCCGGTGATGATGCCGCACAGTTTTACATTGCTTCCCTCCGAGCCCCATGAGAAAATAAATCATAGATATTCCTATTGGGCCCATCAAGAAACAGTTTGGTGCACCTGCAATTACTCTACCATCTCTGCTGATGCTTTCTATGAACATCCGCTGATGCTTTCTTTGAACATCTGCTTTGCTTTGATGAGAGACCCGATACTCGAGGTGGCAACGCCTATGGCGAATTCCGTTCCGACAAACGGAGAATTAGAACCAGCCTTAGTTAAAAGGTCAGCGCTTTCATTTCTCATGATTCCCATATAATCACAAACTCACTGAAGGGACACCTTGTTGTGGATACACAACTTGACCACAAGGGAGCTTAAGTCCCCCAGTAACTTCGATGTTATCCAAGGGCCATTCAGAGCCATCAAGGCTGCCTGGCTATCAGAAAGGATAGCAATGTCCTTTCCCTTGATCTCCATTTTAAGGGCTATCTTTCGCTGCCATTACGATGACGAAGACTTCAGCCTGGAAGACAGTGATGTATCTTCCATGCGAGTATTTCATCCCAATGTTAGGTTCAGGAAGGTAAACGCCCACCCCGGTGCCCGCAATTTTTAGAGCAGACCGAGGAAGGCTCGATAATGCAATTCGTCAGTCCAATCCTTTACAGGAAAACTCACAGAGAAGCAATGTCCGAAACGAAGCTCTGGAACCACCGCATCAAATGGCATGCTGGCCAGAGACATGTTCCCTTAACAGGAACTCTTAATGTTCATAAGATGGTTAGGACAAGCCATAATGGGCGACCACTATCTTTAGGTTCTCCCAACGACAAGGTATGTCAATATTGATTATTTCCTTTCTCATTACTCTTACACGTATCGTTCCAATCCTTTTTCTGATCCTAACAGTTTCACGTACCATGTTTTATGACAGGAAGTGGTTTTCATGTTATCGAGCATTTCAGCTTACCGATAACTGCCACGAGGTTAGCTGCTAATTTCGGTCACGAAAAAAGGCTTCACACCCTTTATATCTAAACCCAATATTCCATAAACAGTTCAAATTGTCCGTTATGTTATCGTTTGCACTTTGATAACTCATCTTGGCTTTACGCATTACACTTATTCACCTCTTAAGTGGTGAGTATGATTTTTAACAGAACACATTGTATAAATAGCTAACAGGAAGTGGCATATCGAATGAATAAAATGTGAGTGAATAAGCCACTCACTAACGTCCCGATTTCACTTAATAAAACTGATTTTTGAGCTACAAAAATCGAGCGCAATCACTGAGCAACTGAGACAGAATTTTCCTGTCTCTGTTGACTCAGTTTCGTTATTTTGTGAATTTAATTACTAATTAGAGTTTAGTGAGCTATTTGAATAAACTAACAACAATTTCCTCAATTTATTACTATCCATTTACTGTGGTCAAAATTATTTAAATGTCAAAATTGCCAAATCAGCTGATTGGTTTTGACTGAATCAACTGAGACGGTTGCACAAAGTTTTGTTGGAGTTGTCTCACTGACACAGTGCTTGCCGAAAGCCCTTAATGTTGATAAACTCACCCATGCCATCACAATGACAATAAAATCAATGAAAATGTGTTGACAGAGCATGATGCAGTAGCAACAAAAGGGACGCGTTCATGAAGTTGACTACAGCCGCCTATGGTAGCTATAGTTGTGGCTGTCATCGTTCGGAAATAGAATATCAAGATTTTTGACTTGACTAAATGACAGTTATTGAAGTTCGAAAAATCATAGTAGCCGATTTCGTAGCCGGCTGCAGCTGGTACCGACTTAAAAGTTCTATTAAACATAGCTAAGAAAAACAAAAGCATTACACGCAGCTATGGCTGACTATGAGATAGCTATGACTGGCTGCGGATTTGGCTGCAGCCTACTTTATGAACGCGCTTACGATAATGTGACACGACGTTCACATAATAATGTCCACCATTATGTTGACAGTAGTAGTAGGAAATTTTGTATTGATCTTAAAGGCAGAAACATATTCAAGCAAACCTCAGTCCTGGCTTCTCTCAAGCTTCCTCGCAGCTCTTCACAAGGCTTACCTCAGAGAATTGAAAATGAAATGATACCACCGGGCTCGGTGCTGTCATTGTAATTTTGATAATATATCTGTTGACAGAAGTAGGCCTAACAGTGAAAAATTTCCAACATTGAGCAAAGCTCGCATTGCGGCTAGGCCTTGAGGCTTGGTTTTGTGTTGCATCATTTAAAAATCCGTGTTGGAAATTTTGATAACGCCTCGGAGAAAGCCTAGAAGCCTGGATCTGTTTCTGCCATAAGTGCTTTATAGATCGGAAAATAAATCGAAAATACATATTATGTATGTAACCGAAAAATGCAATTTTGTATCATGTAATTTTTCTACATTTAAACCTTTCAAAAATTACTTTGTCAATGAGATCACTGAATACATTGCTCTTGTTAACCACCATAATATACTTTTCACATTTGGCACACACAACACTGACTTTGTTACTAACAGTTACGAATTTTTTCCTCAAATTATAAAGACGCATTTCTACAATTTCAACAAAATTTCATCGTTGACAAGTCTTGGATGTGGCAACAATATCTACATATTTAAGATATTTTAACTATACATGCTCATTTTACATATACTGTTGACATATACGTATAGAGTAAACGGTCAAGAATGAAACATTGTTGACCTCGTAGCTGGGTAGTTTTTTTACTATCTTACCATGTAACCATTTTTACTATCTTACCATGTACCATTTTTATGATAAAACAGATTTGCAGTTTATCCAGATAGATATTTGACACTTCATAAAAGAAAAAAAAAATGGCGGAAATTAATATTTCGAAAATAAAACTGAAAGTTCTAAGAAAAATGTACATTTTGCAATTTTATTATTTTAATTTTTTACAATGAACCAGTAAAGATATAAAGTTGAGGATTAATTTATCAAATTCAAAATTATTATAAGGGACATGTTATAAAATATAACCATAAAGAAGTAATAAGCGAACTAGTATAAAAAAATCAGCAATCAAACTAAAAATAAAGAATAATAAAAAAGTAATAATGAAGGAAAAGATGAAGTCGGTAAATAATTAGCTAAGGTAAAATATGGAAGAGATGATTAAATAATCAGCTCCATAAAAGAAAAGGTAGGAAACATTTGTATTAATTTCTTGTGAAACAAAAAATATTTTTTATTCGACGGTCATAAAAAATATGTTTTTTTTTTCACAAGAAATTAATAAAAATGTTTCCTAACTTACTTTTATGGAGTTAATCAATTTGGCATGTGAGCGGCTCAGTAGAACTTATAAAAAGAAAGTAGAACGGTTATACAAAATTGGGAAGGAGTTTACCTACTTAAATCATCTAAGTTGTCTGCAAATTCTAAAAATATTAAAATTTAGTGGGAAATAATTGACATTCAAAAAATATTTCCTTCTCTACAGGTGTTAAATGCGATGACGGCAATCGCATTTTTAATTATCTTCCATAGATAATGCTGTTGATGACATTTTTTTAATTAATGTTCTGAACAAAAACAAACCTAACATCGAAACAATGCAAGTGTAGACATTAAAGAGATTTTTGTTTTTAATGCTCATAATAATACTAGATTTGTTTTTGTTGCTCTGGTATTTCGTGAGGATGTATAGTATGAATTTTTGCAAACCTTAAAAGTGAAGCTTGCGGAGGAGTCGATAATATTGGTCCATCCGTCATAAAGAGTATACTTTTTAGAATTTCGGAAGTTCTCTGCTACATTATAATTTAAATTTAATTCTGGACTTCATTTTTCCTTGCTCACTGGAAAAGGCTATTGTGATTCTGATCTGATAAACTATGGACCAATATTTCTCCGTTCAATTTTTTTTAAAAACATTCAAGAAACTCACAGTTAAGATCAGATTTTTAATAGTAAAACATTTGTTTTTTTAGCAGATATACCAATTAGGATTTTGACAAAATTTGAGCACGAAATATGCTCTTATGGAATTCCTGAACTCTATCTATACGTGAATAATGTGTACATATGTGCCTAGTTTATTTATTAACTAACCCTTTGATATCTCATTACCTGAGGTTAAAACGAAGTTAATGTGGATATGCATTTTAGCATTAACAAACCTTGGCGCAAAGAACCACCTATCTCTTCAATCCGTGTCAGGATACTAGCAAATTGATGAGAATGACAATGCAGATATACTGCCGGAATCATAGGACCATCCATGTCCCTCATAAGATCGGAGTTATTTTGCGATATCTCTTATAATATCGTAAAGCTGACCATACAAAGCTGTATCCATAATCAAATGGACCAGAAATGAAGTTCAATGATAGACTCCAGACAAACAAAAAAGATCCATTAAATGACCTTCATCGAAAAACAGTAAGCTTGAATCTTTTAAGACTACAACAGGGTGTCCCGTGTGTTTTCTGACACTCGAAGGCTATGGATAGGTCATACTTAGGCAAACAAAAAAAATGTATTGGTGGGGGTAGGAAATCGTAACGGTTTCCGAGATAACGGGACTTTAAGATATTTGGGTATGTTTTTATATATCATCCTGTAACTTCTGAAGGTTACACCCTATGATGATGATTTAAACTTAGGTAGATAGATAATCGTTGAACCTTTCCATTGATCTATAAACATTTAACCTCACCCTTTCCAATTTGAAGTTATAGCTCAACAAAGTTAAAATTTTGGAATTTTTACTCGTTTTTTTTTTTTTAATTAACTATTATTTTTATCAAAAAACACATCATCAATATCATATTTTCATAATGAATTCAAAAAGTCCAAAAGCTTAGCTTTAAATGACCTATGACACTCTGTACCCAAAATGAAACACTTTCTGCATTTTTTTGTACTTTTTCTTAAGCATCTCCCTCCAGCGAAAATGGCTGAAAAAGTTCAATAAGTGCCAGAAAGTAGGCAATTTTGTTTTGGAAATGACCTTTTTCAGCCATTTTCGCTGGAGATGCTTAAGAAAAGGTGCCAAAAACGCAGAAAGTGTTACATTTTGGGTACAGAATGTGCTAGGTCATTTTAAAGCTAAGCTTTTGGGCTTTTTGAATTCAATATGAAAAAATGATATTGATAACGTGTTTTTTGATAAAAATAATATTTAAATAAAAAAAAAAAAAAAACGAGTAGAAATTCTGAAATATTAACTTTGTTGAGCTATAACTTCAAAATGCAAAGGTTGAGGTAAAAACTTTATAGACTATTGGAAAGATCCAACGATTATCTATCTACGTAAATTTAAATCATCATCATTGGGTGTAACCTTCAGAAGTTACAGGGTGATATATAAAAACATACCCAAATATCTTAAAGTCCCGTTATCTCGGAAACAGTTACGATTTCCTCCCCCCCGTCATACATTTTTTTGTTTGTCTAAGTATGACCTGTCCATAGCCTTCGAGTGCCAGACCACATATGGGACATCCTGTATAGGAATAAACTCAGAATCTTAACGGGACACCACAACCTTAAAAAATGATGCATGTAGATGTCTGGAAGAGAATGAAAAATCGGACCACGTCTTATGCAAATGCGAGACTAGTGCGCAATATAGATTCCAGGGGTCATACTTCTTATAGCCTTCCAGTTTCGAGATAATTTCATCCAAAAGAGTATTGCTCGTCATAGAAAGAGTGGGATTATTGGATGAAGTGTAAAGAAAAGCGGGTGCAAAATGAATGGCGGCAGTGTAAAGGTCATTCAACAATCTAATCTAATCTACTCTAACATTTAATATTGTGAACTATTCTTTTTTGGTTGAAAAACTGAGCACTGCGGACTTTCGATTCTGAATTATTGAGTTGTTTAAATCGTATCTTTCCGAGCGTTCTCAGGCTTTAATATTTATATATTAATTATATATAATCAAGAAGGTACTATAAAGCATCTGCATACATAATACCGGGGTTTACAAAGGCTCTGTCCTTGGTCCATTTCTATTCCCAGCCTATATAAGCTCTTTATATTCTTACCATCTAAATGGTAAGCCTGTTGCTTTTACTGATGACATGACTCTTGTTTATTTTTCAACTGATATTCAAGTACTTGAAGGCTCGATTTCAGATGACCTTAAGATATTACGTTTGTGGATGAATTTTCATGGTATGCTATTAAGTACCACATCAAAAGAAGTAATTTTTGAATTGTATGGCAGAAGAAACTTATAGATCTTTAGGTAATCTATATCATCATTCCTCCTGTAATATTACATGCTTGCCTAATTGTCTAACACTAGAAGTTGTAAATCGATTCAGGCACTTAGAGCTACGTACTGAGAGTAACCTAAAGTGAAATGTTCATATCTACTAATAAATCTAAAACAGAAGCTCCTTATTTCTATAAGGAAATTATATTTGTTCGCCGTCTGGTGCAACTGACAGTTACAAAACCATCATACTTCTCTAATTCGAATCCAATTATTACTGCACAGAAGACAATAATAAGAATAATGCATGGCAGATGTAGGTTTTAGTACAATTCCTACTTATATACATAAGAAGTGGAAACAATTTTCCTACTTGAGATTGCCCATATCAATTGTGTAATTAATAGCAGCGAGTAGTTTTCAATTTAACACAATCCTCTAAATTAATAATCATTTCCAAATAGCACCCCGAAAAGTTAGTATCATAGTATTATAAAGGGTCTTCTAATAAGAGGTGTTATTTTAATTAGCCCGTTATTTCGGTAGATGTCACTTTTGGAGCTGTCATTTTTTGACATTTGACAAGTAGAAAATACGCGATTAATAAAAATGGAACGATACGCGATTCAACAACGTATTGAAATTATTAAAATTCACTATAAAAATGGTGAAAATGTGGCAGAGACGGTTCGTAAAACTCCAACATTTTTGGGTCGTCGTGACCGCAATACAGAAATTGGTACAAAAATTCGAGCTGTCGGGACAAGTTAGTGATGTGAAGAATAAAACCCGTGCACGTCACTCAAGAACAGCCGAGAATATTGCTGCTGTAGCCGAAAGTGGTGAAGAAAACCCAGGTTTGTCCATTCCTCGTCGTTCTTTGGAATTAGCCATTCCACAAACGTCATTACACCGTACTTTGCATAAAGATTTGGGTCTTAAGGCTTATAAAGTTCAGTTAACACAAGAACTCAAGCCGGCCGATCATCAACAACGTCGAGTCTTTGCTGATTGGGTCCTTGAAATGCATGAAAATGATCCGGAATTCCATCGAAAACTCATCTTGAGTGATGAGGCCCATTTCCACCTCGATGGCTTCGTCAGCAAGCAAAATTGTCGCATCTGGGGCTCGGAAAACCCAAGAGTTATTGTTGAAAAGCCTCTCTATCCTCAACGTGTGACTGTTTGGTGCGGTTTATGGTCCCGCGGGGTCATTGGACCTTACTTTTTCGAAAATGAGGCTGGAGCAACAGTTACGGTGAATGGATTGCGCTATTGACAGATGATTAATGATTTTTTATGGCCGGAATTGGATGGAATTGATCTGGACAACGTTTACTTTCAACAGGACGGCGCTACGTGCCATACAAGCAACGAAACCATTGATCTTTTACGGAAAAAGTTTCCGGACCATGTTATCTCTCGAAGAGGTGATCACAATCGGCCACCGAGATCTTGTGACTTAACACCTTGAGACTTCTTCCTTTGGGGCCACGTAAAAGAGAAGGTCTACGCCAACAGCCTAGCGTCGATTTAAGACCTCAAAGATGGAATTCGTGAGGCTATCCAGAACATAGGGCAGCCACTTTGCGATTTGGTTATGGAAAATTTCATGAAAAGGATATGGTCCTGTAGGCGTGGTTGTGGTGATCATTTGGCTGATGTTATTTTCCATTATTAACGGCATACCTTCCTCTTTAAGATCCGATCATTTATCTCAAAAAATGGCATTTTTCTTTGAATATCAAAATAACACCTCTTATTGGAAAACATTTTAGAAAAAGTGTACGTCAAATGAGTCTGATGCTACACCGGAAAAATCGGCGGTGTTACACCAAAAAACGCACACATCTACATGAGAAATATCACAACTGAATGTTATTGAGCATTACATATCAATCGTCAACTATTACTTTAACAAATTCATCCGAAATCACGCTAAAATCTATTAAGTAACAATTTTCATAATTTTTACGTTATTCGTGATGTTATTTTTTTCCAGAAAATTTCAATTTGACAAATTACACGGATATGAGCTACTATCACATTCTTATCGCGTCAAAAGTTGTTGCATTGAACTCGTTTTTTACTGATTGACGTGCACTTTTCTTAAAATATCAATGGAAATCGACATTAGATAGCCAAGAGTCTAACTTAACCTACATACACCACTAAGATTGAAACCAAAAAAAGTTGTTAATTAAGTATTACAGGAAAACTAAGCGTCAAATAACATTATTTACAGAAAGAAAAAATAAACATATAAAAATGGGCGTGTATTTATTTATTTCAGGCTTTTCGTAATTATATGTAAGTGCCCTTCCTGATGATGTAGGTAACTTAAAATAAAATTAATATCACCTTTTATACCCTAAAGCTACATATACAATTCACCCAGATCATATGAGTCAACAACTTAAGTATCTCCCCGACTCTCACAGTAAATTCTCAAATGTGAGCAACAAAAATCTAACATGCAGCGAACGAATACATTGATTTGATTCGATGCAATAAAAATGTTGAAGACTTGAAAGTAAGAAATGAAGAGAAGTCGAATTCCAGGAATTTCAACAGAAGCCTGTTCCCAGGGTTTATTGTTTTTATTTTTCATTTTTTGGCTTGGGAACTGTGCTCCAGGCTGTGATGGGAAAACGAAAATGTAGGTACTTTACTAATTAGACCTCTGGTTATTTTCCGTCATTGAGGAAGAAATATCGCAACGGTGGTATACCTACCTATGTATATTAGGATATGAAATTTTATTAAATGAATTTTATTTTAACCTCTAGTAGATGATAGAGAAATTATTGTTCGTCTGTCGATTTGTTTGTCTGTCCGACTGCTTATATGTTCATTTATGTGATCTACCGAGCTGAAATATATTGAAATTTTATTAAGAAAACTAAGGTCAAATGGGTAAAATGTTACTATAAAAATTCCAAAGTTTTTAATATATTACAGGTAGTTTTCTGATATTAATTTTTCAAATAATTTTTGTACGAATGCTGCCATACTAAAGGATAGGTACAAGTAGATCTTATCATTTTTGCTGCTGTATACTTAACCTTCGCCTTACCAATATCTACTCAGGTAAATATTTCGATTTACTTTTCTTTATAAATCAGGAAAATTTCATCAAATTTCAAAACGCCTCTGACTCAGTGACTAAATTTTCAATTTATTTCAGAAAATAAAAAGAAAATCATTTTATTCGCACCGCTTAATATTAGTTTTTTTTTTTTTAATTTCGTCGTTTTATACACGCGGATTTGAAATTGTATCTACTCGGGTAGATACATAAAGGGTTTTCCAATAAGAGGTGTTATTTTGATATTCCAAGCAAAATGCCATTTTTTGAGATAAATGATCGAATCTTTATTTCATTATAAAGACGAAGGTATGCCGTTAATAATGGAAAATAACATCAGCCAAATGACCACCACGACCACGCCTACAGGACCATATCCTTTTCATGAAATTTTCCATAACCAAATCGCAAAGTGGCTGCCCTATGTCCTCGAGGTCTTGAATCGACGCTAGGCTGTTGGCGTAGACCTTCTCTTTCACGTGGCCCCAAAGGAAGAAGTCGCAAGGTGTCAAGTCACAAGATCTCGGTGGCCAATTGTGATCACCTCTTCGAGAGATAACACGGTCCGGAAACTTTTCCCGTAAAAAATCAATGGTTTCGTTGCTTGTATGGCACGTAGCGCCGTCTTGTTGAAAGTAAACGTTGTCCAGATCAATACCATCCAATTCCGGCCATAAAAAATCATTAATCATCTGTCGATAGCGCAATCCATTCACCGTAACTGTTGCTCCAGCCTCATTTTCGAAAAAGTAAGGTCCAATGACCCCGCGGGACCATAAACCGCACCAAACAGTCACACGTTGAGGATAGAGAGGCTTTTCAACAATAACTCTTGGGTTTTCCGAGCCCCAGAAGCGACAATTTTGCTTGTTGACGAAGCCATCCAGGTGGAAATGGACCTCATCATTCAAGATGAGTTTTCGATGGAATTTCGGATCATTTTCATGCATTTCAAGGACCCAATCAGCAAAGACTCGACGTTGTTGATGATCGGCCGGCTTGAGTTCTTGTGTTAACTGAACTTTATAAGCCTTAAGACCCAAATCTTTATGCAAAATACGGTGTAATGACGTTTGTGGAATGCCTAATTCCAAAGAACGACCAGGAATGGACAAACCTGGGTTTTCTTCAACACTTTCAGCTACAGCAGCAATATTCTCGGCTGTTCTTGAGTGACGTGCACGTGTTTTATTCTTCACATCACTAACTTGTCCCGACAGCTCGAATTTTTCTACCAATTTCTGTATTGCGGTCCGACAAGGTGCTTCACGACGACCCAAAAATGTTCGAGTTTTACGAACCGTCTCTGCCACATTTTCACCATTTTTATAGTGAAGTTTAATAATTTCAATGCGTTGTTGAATCGTGTATCGTTCCATTCTTATTAATGGCGTAGTTTCTACTTGTCAAATGTCAAAAAATGACAGCTCCAAAAGTGACATCTACCGAAATAGGGGGCTAATTAAAATAACACCTCTTATTGGAAAACCCTTTACAATTTATATGGGAATTTTCGAATGTTGAAGTTTGTCGTTAGAGTTTTTACAACGAAAAAAGTAAAACATTTTAATACAAAATTTATTTATTTTTATTGATAATATAATATATACAGATCTCGTAAAAAGTAGAAAAAATAATTAAATAATTAAAACTAGTGAAAAATATCAGCGTTGAGATGATGACTGTATTGAGGATGGACAGCCTTCACAATTTATTTGTGTCAAGCTGTGCTGTGCGCATACAAGTTTTTCACATTTGATGCCTACTTGGCGAGTAGCTCGTTTTTTTTTTTTTTTTTTGCATTGCTGGTAGCACATATAGCACTTTTTCTTCTTGTATTTATTAATTTGATTTAGAATCGTTAAAAATGAAAGTTCTTAAAATTGTTCTTTATCCATCATTGACTGATTCTAACAAGTGTAGGTTCGATTCCCGTCCGGGAAAAAATAAATATAAACTCACCTTTTTGTTTTATGCGCCCTGATGCATCTCATTCTGAACAATCATCTGGAGTGAAATCTTCGTCTATTAGGCTTGACGCAGTAACCGGCTCACCAAAAATACATTCCATTGCCGCCTTGATTTGGAATTTTAAAATAATTTCTTTTATTTCCGGCTCTTCTTCTAATTTGGGGAATACATAATTGTTCACCCAACAACTGCAGAGATTCTCACGATGTGATTTTTTCACAGTGCTTAACTCCTCCAGAGTTAATTTGATGAATAGATTATGTAAGCCGCAAGGGCTGCGGTATCTAGAATATTATAAAATAGTGCAAGAGGCCAGCGTTTTGTCGCACTCTTCGTGGAATATTGAGCCATCATTTTATCCATCGTGTTTACACCACCTTTGGTATAGTTATAATAATAAATTATTTCCGGTTTTTGTTTTGGACCGCAAACAGCATTATCACGATGCATGGTCGATAATAAAACCACGGCTCTAAATTTTGCGGGGACATATGAACACATGGCTACATTTTGACCAAATCCAAACCAAGGGCGGATCCAGACATTTGCTCTAGGGGGGGGCGATCGCCCCCATCGCCCCCTATAACCGCACTTGCCATCAGTTGTGGACCGATTTGTATAGCTTTCTCTTTTCGTTTCTGTATGAAAATTTCATTAGCATTCAGATCAGTGTTGGGATCTGACATTTTGGAAAGGTGCGTATTTCCAGCATTAAAAAGTGCTAATAATTAACTGAAAGTGGCGATGTGAACTATATACATGAAAATTTTTTTTATTGCTAATAGTTATAGCTATAAGCTCATAATAAAGAAGTGTAAGAATGAATAGAATAAAGCATATTTTATTTATTAAAAACGTGAAACATTTCTGTTCAAAATCTTCTCATCAGGCTTCTTTTGTACTTATTAAAGCCGAACATGTTTCAACATGTAAACGATTTCTTATAGATGTCTTTATTAATTTATTTTTCGAAAATAATAAAGCCCGCCACTCTGAATTAATCGCTTCTTCAACAATAATAATTTTAAACATTTTCAAAGGTATTACAATAGATTGTACTTCACCAGGTAAAGATTTTCTGAAGATATCCAAGATAAATTACTTAAAAACTCATTTTCGAAATCAATTCTTTTCAAAATTTCTTTGAAAAAGTTTTGTAAAATTTTAAAACGTTATTTTTGAACTCAATGAATACAGAATCTTGAATGTTATTTAAGAACTTTTCTACCTCTACCCCTCAAAATCCTTCATTTAAAGGACGCACGTTATCGTTATTATCAATATCAACATTACTTAATTTTGTAGTATTCGCTATAGGTTAATTTTTTACAAAATTTCTCATCATAAAACGAAGTAAAAAATACGACCTTTCCATAATTAAATGGCTTTTAGGACCTTCGCTTTCAAATTCCTTATTTAAAGAATTAATCGTTTTTAATACAAATTATAAAAAGAAGAAATGTAATTTTCCAAAGGGATCTGTTAAGGAGAATAAAATAAAATGATTTTTAGAATTTGCAAAATTATTATCGAAGTCTGTTAAAGAAAAATATTGTTGTAGTGGATTCTACTGCTCAATAATACGATTAACTGCTTCCTAATAAAAAAAAATTTCAAAAGAATATGTGAAACATGTTTTACGTATTTGTCGTACCTCTAGCGATTACCATCGCGTGGATTTGACTCTTAGAAGACTGTGAGAAGGGGCTCCAAAATATTCTTGAAATGTTGCAAAATTTGTACGACGAGAGGAAAAATGTTGCAAAAATGGTGTAATTTATGGTCGAAATCAAATTATTTACTGTATCTGGTAGCTCTTTGCTAGCGTATTTTGTGCAAAGATTTAAAATTCAGCAAATGCAACCGTGCACAAATAAATTGGGGCAAATTTCTTTTAAATGTGCTTGCATTCCGTTCTCACTGCCCATCATAGTTGCACAATTGTCAGCAGCAAAACCCAACATAATTATTTAGATTAATATTACTGTTTTAATATGATTCAAAAATTTCTTCAGCGGTGCTCTCTTTGACTTCTTGGGGTCCAAGAAAATAAATGATCTTGAATCCAGTCTTAGTTTCTTAATATTACTAAGATAGCGAGTGCTTTATGGACTGTTATGTCTGTGCTTTGAGAAGTAATTAGTTTTAAGTAATATTTATTATTTTTCCGAGAATGCCACAGACGAACGGATAGACGGACAAACGGACAGATATGCAAAAATCAAAATAACAATTATGCACAGGAATTACTAATGTACAATCAACTAATCGTGATTTGTCGTTTTAACTAATAATTTTTTTCAGTGTAAACAAGGCTCTAGTTTGATAAATTATTTTGTTTAATTTTTAAATAATTTTTCTAAACAGATTTTTTAACGCTCTTTAATCACCTTACTCTCAGTACGGGTATGTGCGAGCCTTATTGACCCCCCCCCCCCCACCTTCCTCCACCATTTCTGAATTAGCCTTCGTTCACTATCACAAATGTAATGCAGTTTTGAATTGAAATAAAATTTGTATCGTAGAAAATAATATTTTCACAACTTACACCTGAGCCAATTAAATCGTAAAAAATGAGGGAGATACGAAAAATTATCAGATTTCCTCACTAGTACTAATGATTAATCGCAAAAAAAAATAGAAACGATTTTTCACTAGATAAATGTGACTTTTTGACCTTTATTTTATTAAAGGTGCACAGATTTTCCTTGATAAAGTACAATTAATTTGTTCTCATACACCGCACTACATTTATCGATTTTATTCAATTACAGGATTGTTTTCATAACTGTCAACTATAGATTTTAGGAACATCTTAACTATGTTTACAGATGCGTAGTATCCAGTAACATCTATAATTAATTATTTAGTTATAGTGCTTAAAGCCGACCATAATACTTAATAAAAGACCTACAAAAGAGAGCGTATTTCCTTCAGTACAGATATGCGCACACAGTGAGAGATCCAGTCAAAGTAGACAATAAAATGGAAAAAGAATATTTGAATTGATTATTCAGAGAATCAATAATAATTGAATTTCGTGCTAACTACAGGGTCTTTCAAATTGAATTTTCAAAAGTAAATATTTAAAAGACATAGAATTTGAATTGAAACTGAAAATGTTTTTATTTATTTTTCAAATACAATGTTTGCCATTTATACTCTAAAATTTTTATCTCCCATGTGACCACCTCTTGCGTCTCTACAGTACTGGATTCTTTTATCAAAATTTTCAATCACATTCTGGCATAGTTGCGGCTGTATCTCACCAATAACTCGAATAATTTCTGCTTTCAATGCTTCAACGTTTCGCGGATTATCCTTGTAGACCTGTACTTTCACATGCACCCAGAGAAAGAAGTCTAACGGTGTCATATCACAGGATCTTGAAGGCCAATTCACGTCACCGAATTTGGAAGTGGTCTGGAACCTTTGTATGCAGTAATTGCAAATTTTCTCTGGCTGTATGACACGTAGCCCCATCTTGTTAAAACCGCATGTCTTCAGTATTAATATTTTCCAGTTTGTGATCATATCGCGATATCTGGTACCGTTAACGGTTATGTCTCTTCCAGCATCATTTTTGAAAAACTACGGACCAATCCCACCACCAGACCACAATGCACACCAAACAGTGACACTTTGTGGATGCGTTCGCCTCTCTTGGATCACGCGAGGATTTTCCTCTCCCCAAATACGGCAGTTTTGTTTATTAACGTAGCCACCGATCTCGAAATGTGCTTTGTCCGAAAAGATGATTTTTTTTTAAATCATCGTTTTGTTCCAGTATGACGCATGGAATGATCTTGTGGCAGCAATTCTTGTGTCAATTGAACTTTGTAGCCCTTCAACGCTACATCTTTGTGCATAATACGCCATACAATTAACTGGGAAAGTTCCAATTGTTGTTAACGTCGAGAAATTGACATGTTGGAGTCATCTGCAGCACTATCACTCACAGCACCAATATTTTCTTCTGAACAATCGGCACGAGCATACTGACGTCTTTCTCGATCTTGTACTGCACCAGTTTCTTGAAATTTACGCACAATATTACCAATTTATTACTCAGTTGGACCGTTGTGTCGACCATAAACATCGCATAATTTGCGAAATACATTTCTAACAGAACGACCATTTTCATAAAATAATTCAATAATCTCAATACGTTATTGTAATGTATACGATTCCATTTTTATAAATGGCAAACCTTCAGCTGTCAAAATGACATATAATATGGGTGCGTTCGATATTTGAAGTGTGTTACACAGGCGCGTGCTTTTGAAAACTCAAGTTGATAGACCCCGTATAATTTGTAGTTGTATTACGTGCTGAATTAAGTAAATTGCTTTCGTTTTTTTAGGTTATTTGTTATATTTTAACTCAAACATAATTGATGTCCTGATAGTAAAAAAAAACAAAAAAAAAAAACAAAATATCAAAGGGGCACAGTACAACTATATTACAATTTACAATGTTAAACTACGTCAACTACTATTCGCTGAATAATGCAATGGCGTAGAACTAGTGAGATAGTGACAGTTGACGTAGTTTTTACGTTGTAATTTGTGACATAGTTGCTGCTTTGCACCTTTGCTTTCTCCTCTCCTCGTTTTATTCTTTTTTATTTTCATTCGTTCTTTTTCTTCTTCTTAGTGTGACTCAAAATATATTCACGGCCAAAAGCCACAGGACACTGGATACTTGCGTTTGAAGCAATGGTAATGTATTGCCAAAATTACATTCGCGGCCACAGACCACAAGCCACGTTAAGTTTGATCAAATCCCAATTTTGTCGTTCATGGCCCCAGTACTACCAGTATAAGAAAACGAAGGTGTTGGCAAGATTTTCAATATGACGGGAGATTTGTAATTAATCAGAATGAACAAGTTGTTTATCTGTGAGAACTACTTTATAATAATTTTGCAAAAAAAAAACAAAAAAAAACAAAATGGAAGAAAAAATTATTAATTACATGAAAATACAAACATTTATGCATAATAAGAAACATGAATTCTTTTGGCCAATGGCAAAGGATGTAACTTACATGGCGTCAGCAGTCGGCCATAAGCCTCAAGTGGCTTGCGGCCTGTGGCCTGCGGTCGTGAGTGAATTTTGGACTTGTGTTTTCTATCTTATAATTGCGCTCTTTTGGGCACTGTCCTCTAGTTAGAATGCGGTTTTGTTATAAATAAATAGTAGACAAATATTTTAATGCATATATATAGGTATATACCAAACCGGCACTGTATGGCTACTGTCTGTGCGTTCATGCAACGATTCATCAATACTATTGAGGACTGGTGCACCCATCATGATGTGACAGTGAACCCAACAAAAGCCAACTTGGTGATCTTCTCCAGGGGACGTAAACTTGGGAGCTCTGTTCTTCCAAAACTCTTGGACACACTCTGTAACTGTCTCCTTATATGAAGCATCTCGTAGTCTACCTTGACTCGAAGCTGACATGGGAAATGCATGTACAGGAAAAAGCTAATGCGGTTATGAAGGTCTTCGCTAAATGCAGGAGAGCCTTTGACTGCACATGGGGTATGATGAAGCCGTGTGTTGTGCATTGGATGTACACCTCGATTGTACGACCCATGCCTTTTGTGTGTGGTGGCCGAGGATGCAAGTGGAGACTGCGACCCGTAAGCTGGCGATTCTGCAAAGGCTTGCTTGCCTGGGAATCCATGCGATCCATGCGATCTACGGCTACTGCTGCCCTTGAGGTTTTACTTAATTTGCAACCCCTCAATCTTGTTATTCAGGCAGATACCAAAAGGGCTGTGTAAAGATTGCGCTCATGAAGATGTTGGGAGGACGGCTGGACTACTCGGCTATGTCACTAATGAGGTTTGGGTTTTACTTTCTTGAGCCTGACATAGGGTTGGAGTACTCACTTGGAAGGCACATTACTATTTTCTAAGCTTAAGTTTGCGCCATCGCAATGGCAGCGAACATAGCCCGGAGATCAGCCTTAACGGCTGTGAGTGGCCCTCAGATAACATCTAAGTTACTGCAGGACTGCAGGTTGTCCGTGGATAAGCTGTGTATCCACAACAAAGCAAGATGGGTTCCTGGTCACATTGGGATCATGAAAAATCATTAGTCTGACCTTCTAGCCAGGTCTGCTTCTGGTTCTCTCTTACTTGGACCGGAGCCCGCTACCTCGATTATCGTGGTCTCTCAGCAAAGCGAATGTTCATAGGAAGTATCAGCAGAGATGGTGGCCGAACCTGAGTACTTGGAAGTGTACAAAAAATTTTCTTGATGGACTCAATAGGAAATTCTCCGACTATCCAGGGGCTCGGAAGGAAACAATACAGAACTGTGATTGGCATCATTATCGGCCATAGCTAAGGAAAATAGGATAGTTGTTGTAAGCCCTGAGTATCTATCCTACCTGGAAAAAGAGCCTGAAACAACTGAACACTTTCTGTGTGCTTGTCGGGTTTTGCCTGGACCAGGCTGGATATTCTTGGGTCTGCCCTCCTATCTGTGGATGAGCTGAAAAATTTACCTCACCAAGAGCTGATACGCTTCATTAAGAGGACATGAAGCTTTCGATATCTCATCCCTCCGCCTATAAAAAAAACAACATACCGGAAATAAAACTAAATTTGCAATTAATTAAATTATTAATTTAAGTCTCTCTGCATCCAAAGCATTAAAATCTTACTAATTATTATTAAAATTTTTATTACGCTTTACAAGTTTCATTAAAAAAAAAAAAAAAGCTGCAGATGTATAAAAATCTTCCTTTCTATAAAATTATTTTTTTTATTTTTGTTTAAACATTCTTCTCTCAAGTACCTTACAATTCACACTTTACTCGAGGTTCAGAAAATTGATGAAATATGATCGAAATTTCACACAATTTAGTAATCACCTGTCCTCATTGCCTCTAATAAGTGATAAATTATGATTGTTCGAACGACGTTCTTTTCAAGTATTTCTTTCCTTTATATACAACAACAAATAGCCGAGAATTTTGTGAGCGTGTTAAAATCAACCGAACCGACAAACTATACCACCTCCACTATATGAGGTTACCTTGAATTCTGATCACTTCGGCATGTGTTTTATGATCATAATAGCATACGATGGGCATACATTTAATATATAAATCGTTTATGATCATTGATTATAGATCATTAAGGCGATCATAAAGAGCGAATGCACATGGTTTCGATATACATGTTAACGGTGGTATATCTTTCTCTAGACAAAACGCAAGTGATAATAAAGACAACCACTTTCTGACTCTGTGAACTATAATGATGGGCCTTAAATTTCAGCTACGTTGTTAGTAGTTAATAAGAAAAAATACCCTCTTCGCCTACACATTCCGCAGTATGGAAGATAAGTAACGTATCGTTGTCCAACTTTGAGTTTCTCGCCAACTATACTATTATAACTGAATGTTTGTCGGATGGAATTAAAATCACAGTTTCACACATAGAATTAACTTCAAGTTGGCAGATTTGTTATTGACGACAGGCTCAATAAGTTTGAACAAAAGTTTTGTTGTTCTTGTTGTTGTTATCTCTTAGTTTTTATGAAAAATATTCATATATATATATATATGTAAACAAATATAAACAACAATGTGATTTCGTCTTCTTATTTTGCAGATTCGACGCCAATAAATCAACGAAGGGGGCCTCGAAGCTGAGGCGGGATTTGATCAATGCAGAGATTGCTAACCTCAGAGATCTACTACCGCTGCCGCAGTCAACTAGGCAAAGGTTATCGCAACTGCAGCTAATGGCACTTGTTTGCGTTTATGTTAGGAAGGCTAACTATTTTCAACAAGGTAAGTAGGTTTTATGCAATTTTTTGTTTGTTTTGTTTTTATTTTTTTGAAATGCAAAGAGATGAGTCTTTGATACAAAAGCAAGTATATGCAGACATATACCCTCTGCAGCAATATGAAACGCTGTTTTTTTTTCGGTTATAATTTTTTCTGTATATAAAGAAATAAAACTTACAAGAAAATGGTTGAGAGATTAATCTTAAGTTAATCTATAAATATAGATCTTCTCACTCAGGCAATTTACTCTTTTCTTCAATAATTGTTTGAAATAAAATTGCAGAGGTGAACTTACATGTAGCTATACGCTCCTACTTTCAGCACAAAAGGTTTCTCCTCTATGTGATATTTATACGCTTTAGATTTCCGACCTAAGTTCATCTACTATACATATAAGCAATGCGAATAACGTGCTAACTGCATTCTTCTTCTGTTAATCTGCGCGCGCATATTATGAAAAGCATGGTCAAGTTGGTCTTACATTGTGGCTTGGTGGCTGTTTGTTCAGTTTGATACAAACACAGCAGATGATGCTTCACAGAAGATTTCACAGAAACTGGGAAACTCTATAGAAATACTTCATCCATTCTGACCATGTTCAACCTGCATATTAACAGTGCTATATTAAAAATCGCAAATTGTTGATAACCAGTGGTAACTACTTTGTACCTCTGCTAATAGTTGGTAAACTGGCAAAACTTATAAGAGCTTGGCTCACCTGCTGATCCCACATGGATA
The DNA here is from genome assembly GCA_963924295.1 of Dioctria rufipes. NCBI lineage: Eukaryota > Metazoa > Arthropoda > Insecta > Diptera > Asilidae > Dioctria > Dioctria rufipes. Next base: position 55,476,435 of record OZ002741.1, read on the forward strand.
TAATTAGTCTGAACTTAATATTTTCCACTTACTGTTACTGTTAATCTTCCTTTCAGGTTTTTGTTTTGTTTTCACATTTATATATCACGCAGGCGTTGTATTTGCAAATTGTTTTGTTTATGAAGAGTTCGTTTATATTTTATCTCGTTAGAATTAAGACAGATTTTTTTTTTTCACTTATACGATGGATATTTTTACAGTTTGTTCACTATGTATGAGTTGTTAGCAATTATTGTATCTTAAGTTAAAAAAAAAAATTTTTTTATGTTTTAAATATTTGTTCTGAATTAAAAAAAAAACAGTTATGGTAAGAAACAACCCAAGAAACAATTTTTTTTATATAGTAGTAACCGTAAGGTTTCCATTACCGAATTATATAACTTGAGTTATATAGACTAGTACTCGAAACCTCTTCATAACCACTATAAACCCTTTATAGAGCTTAAATGGAGGATTATATAAAGGTTACTGTGACTTGATTTAGGTAACGTTATATAACTAAAAGTTTTATAAAATGAGTAATAAAAATATTCTGTTTACCTTAATATAACTTTTTATATAACCCTTATATAACCTGATAGTTGCGGTAATGTTTCGGTTACCTTTACAAACTTTTTTTTATAATGGTGTTGGTAACGTTTCCACAACGCTTGGAATATTTTTAGACTGATTACTTTTAGTGATTGAAATGTTAGGGAAATTACTTTTCGTTACCTTTATAAAACAATATAAGGCAAATATTTACCCAACCTATCTTGAAATAGAATTTCGATATTTTTTTGTACTGCATTTTTATAATATAAAGATTTAATATTTTAACATTATAGAATTACAATTTTTCGGCATGTACGTGGTGAAATACAGCTGCAATTAAAATTTTACTGTCAATATCATTATAGATACTTCTAAAAAATACAGACCGCAAGCAATATTTATCAATTTTAATTAAATATTTGAAAACTGGAAAATTTTTTAATTCATAAAAGCAACATTACATAATTTACAAATATTATATACCTATGTAAAATCATGTATTTTCTTCATATAACAATACAATGGAAGCCATATATCTGCAATTTTAAAAATTGGCTTAACCGACATTTTTTTTTCTGCTATGCACAGATGAAAAATGGCAGCTTCTACTTAAATGAACAAATTGCCATTTAAAAAATTTAAATTGGCTTTATATAAACTCTGGCTCTATTATATAAACTGAACGACCCTTATAAAACTTCTAGAAATATTATATAAACTAAAGGATCTATCATGCCTCGAAAATGGTCCTTATATACCCTTTAGTCATAGTATGTAATCTTTGGTAATGTTATATATCTTATAGTGATAAAAAACAGACGTTAGGGTTCTTATATACCCTCGGTTATATTGTGTTAAATAAATAAAAACAGTTTTATAATGGCTTCATTCAACACTAAAAGTAATTTGTTTTTATAACGATCAACGTAGTTACTAAAGGGCCACCAAAAAATTTTACTATTTTTTATAGTGGGGATATGTATTACCGAAAGTTCCCAATTTTTATTAAAGTCACCTAAATTATTGAATGTTGTCGAGTTATATAAGGGTAACCACAGATATCGCAATTAACACTTATTACCAATAAGTTATATAATGTGATGATGAAAACAATTATAAAACTTTCTTATGTATCTTCTAGTAATGGTTACTGTGAGTTATAAAGACCGGTGCTTGAAACATTTCCATCACCAACTTATAAAATCTTTAGTAACTTACTTCCACGATAGCCATTAGTTACCTTAAAAAACTCTAATATAACTACGTCACCAATTGGTAATAGTATAAAACTCTTATAAAAGCACTCAAATTTTTATATAAATGAGTAACCATTATATACCCCTTATAAAACTACCCATCACCTTCAGTCACCAAAAATTGGAAAAATTGTTAGTTGGGAACTATAGAGAAGAAAAGAAACCAATGGAGGAAAAAAAAAGAAAATTCAATAAACTATTCATTTCTAATGTCATATGAGAACTATATACATATAACAAGAAAAACTCGTATTTTAAGCGCAAAATGGTTTACAAAACAGTCTTTTTTATGATCCTGGCGTTGCGACCCCAAAACAGATTTTTTTATATCGCAACTACGAAATTTATTTAATCGCACTAATTCGTACAGGGAAACGGCGATTTTATGAAACGAAATTAGACTTGAAGTCTGCCAGCTAAGAAGTTTTAGGAAAATCGAAATAAAATGCATGACATTTATGGAAGATCGAAAGGCGAAATATTTTAAATACCAATTTTAATTGGTGAATTTTCATGAATCTCTTTCAACTTTTCTAATTGACTCTGTGTCTTTCTCATTGCAGTTTGATTATGATTTTGCCTTTAACGAATTTGAGATCATTACTGCCATTATAGGAATTAAATCTGTTCCAACAGCTTAAGGGCCAGATGATATTCCGCTTCCTTTTTTTTTTTGTTTTTTTCATTATTTCTCTTGTTACAACTTATACCATGAATATTATCACCCCTGTTTTACACATTTTCAGTAATTGGTAACCGTCATTATATTTTTGGAAAATCACTACAATATTGCCGGTAAAAAAAAAACTGCTTCAGCAAAAAGACTCTTCCATATCTGCCTTATAAATAATTTGTTTTGTTTTTGTTTTTTTTTTATCAGAGTTGATAAATGCTAAAGAAAATCTTCTTACTCATAAAATCGCGAAAGATGCTTACTCAGTGGCAATCAAAATTTGAGGTAAGCCATGCTTACGAGATCACTTCCTTGGATATTCTCATTAGCAGATACCATTTTAACATTTGCATATTACTATACCTCTAACTTAAAGAAATTTAATAATCTCACTGACACAAATATTTTTTTGTTTTAAATTGTCGTTTCCGATTTTAATGGGATATGTTTCATGACTCAATGGACATCAGCAGAACAATCAAAATGCGAAAGGCTTGTTTTTTTTATTTCTGGAATATTTCAGGGATCAATCTTTGGACACCATTTGTTTATCATGTATTTATTAAGCTTTGTAAAATTTACTTATATTCGAACGATGCTTAGATTGCTTTGATTTGTCAATTTAAATAGTGGAGGATAATATTGCGGGGTTGCTTAAAAATCTATGTGTAAATTGCAAAAAAGGAAAACTATTTAGACACTCATCAAATCATCAATTCTATTTTTCACCAAAAGATATTTTTTTAATTTTTTCCAAAAATGATATCAGAAGATACACAAGAGTTACTTTAAAATGAAATTATTTCAATAGTAATCAATTTTTTTTTAAAAATACATAGAATAGAAACTATTTTTCTCCAGCAGACTCTTTCGTTTTTTTTTTAGCTACAGTTTTCAGTTCATTTCAGATTTATTGAGATTTTTTCTCTCCACAATATGCGAATTTCCTTGAGGTTTATAAATCAGAGATTAGTTTAGAATTTTTGGCTTCCTTCATGTTATGTGAATTTTTTCCTAGTTTAATACAATATCCCCGTCGGGATATAATATGAAAATGATTAATTTCTTTCTCATAATAGCAAGCAATGAAGTAATCTTTATCAGTATATGTTTGACAAAATTTTTTCCTTCCTCAATTACAATTGAGAAAATATTTCTTTACTTGATTGAATTATAAGTGAGCTCAAAAGGCATCGCTAGGAGTTGTCTAAAATTCAAATTTCATCGAAATGTAAACCTAAGACACTAAGCCATTTCGATTTTAAAATTTTCCCACTTATTATCTTAATTAGTAAAAGATTAAATTTAAGTTAATGTACAAATAAAAAAAAAAAAAATCCCGACTAAATTCGATTAAAAAAAAAAATATTATAATACTCAAGTTCGTTGCTTAAATCTTTCGTTATTATTTTTTTCACTGCATATTTCCAAAGTATTTATTATATATCAGAATAAGTTTGAAAACATTGTTTTCAATGACATCACAGATCCATCATAGACAAATAAAACATTTTTAAGCCTTCAGTTACATGCCAGCATTCTATGACTGATAAGCTCTATAATTTCTGTCTCAGGAAGATAGATAACAGCAACATTCACCCCGCGGGGACATTAATTAATTAAAATTGTATCACCCACGTTGACTGACAGGTTCTTGGTGCCTTCAACTTCTCTTATATGTTTTGTATATGTTGACAATTTATCATTTTTACTATGGTTTTTATGTATTATACGTATATATGGATGTATGTATACATAAGAAGTTGGAACAAGAAGTACACGAAGTTCAAATGGAATAAGAATATAGTGTCGTTTCTTAGCTTATGTTAACCTTTTTCTTTTCTTTTTGTATAGAGTTCTTTTTTTTTGTCATCTTCTCAATATTTTATCATGTTTGTATAAATCTTGTTTAATGGAGCAAATTCATAGTGCTGCAGAAACATTTTGTGTAAAAGTCAGTAGATTTGGTTCAATAACCTAAAAAAGATGTCTCCTGTTTGTATTCAGGGTGATGTGGGGTAGAAGAAATGCAGAAATTCAAATTATTCTCAATAATCAGGTTACATATTAATGTGAGGCTATAATAATAATTATTGTTATTACTATGTGTCGGCTATGATATGATAGTATCATTTATAATATACCCCAGATGAGCATTTCTTAGTACAAAAATTGTAAATTGTATTTTATAAAGTTAATGTTAATTCTTCTTACTCACTTATGTAATTTGAAGAAGAATATTGAAAGAGTTGGAGAAAGTATCCAGTGCTGAGCCTTTTTTAAAAGAAACTGAACCCATGATATTTAATTGTTGTAATGATGTCTCAACAATTTCAATAAAATATAAATTATAATAAAGTAAGAATTAGAATGTCGATTAAATGAATAAGTTTCTACAACAACTACAAGCAAATATAAAAAATTAACTCCCCTCTAAGCCGTGGTCTCGGTACCCCAGCTGGTAAATAGGCTGATCACCATTCCAGAGGTGGTGGGTTCGAACCCCAACTTGAGATGGCCCTGCACTTTCTTCTCTTACCTAGTTTCCACAGCCTCGAAAAAAGATTGGGACTTATTTTTTTGTTACAAGATTAGTTTTTTACAGGTCTTCTATCCCCATAGATTTTTTGATCTGAAAATTTTGGAAAATATGTCAAGTTTAAAAAGTTACTAACAATAAATTTTTCTGAAGTTGGTCAATGTCTAGCGTGTCGTCTTCACTCCACTCTAGAATGACGCTGTAACAGATTTTGTTTTAATTTTAGAGAAAATATGTACATACTTAAAATGCGCCATTATCTATTGTAAATTCCACATAGTATAAGACAAACATTTGTAAACACTTCAAAAAGCAACGTCATTCCTGACCACAAAAATTTCAATCCGTCTTGTTATCCATAATGATTCCTGGATTGTTCTGAGATACTTATCTTTAGATACTAGCCTCCCTACCCCGGACACAATTTGATGTCATTGAAATGCCTTCAATGATGTAAGAATCTAGATAGATGATAGATTAGGAATTATGAAACAACCTTAGACTTAAGATACCGTTATTTTAAATTAATTTTGGAAAAAACATTTAAGGTATTTACCTTAATATTGTACAAATAATGTCACGGGCCTGAAACTGCAAATAAGAAATTCAAGGGAGTATATATTTATTTTATACACAAACATAATACTCAAAATCTATGATTGTCATACCTGATCTATGTACTCCTTTTCATGGTTTCAAAAGGTTCACTTCTAAACTAGTACAACTTTAACGTAGTTTTGAAGCTCGAACTTTATATAACTCGCGACAATAAGAAAATAAGTGTCAAACTCTTCTCAGTTGAAGATAGATGTTGGTTTGAAATAAAAATAAAAATATCCTTGTATTAACAAAATTAAAACTTCAGTTTGAAAATTTTCATCACTCACAACTTATAAAGTACATAATATGAAGAAATAATCTTTAATCTCCTTTCCAACCTCATACAATTTTTTGATAATCTTGATATAAATTATCTAGCGGCAAAAAAATTGACCACCATATTTTCCATAACTGCTATGGCTGATATTATTCGAACACATTATTTCACTACATGAACATAGTTCACCTCAAGAGTTAAAAAAAAAAATTTTCACAAGTTGTCGATCTACCTCATGACTTTGGTGCTTGGAAACTGAATGTATTTCAACGATGAAATGAAAATTACTCACACATGTGTAAAGAATTTATTTATTGTTGTCACCCTAGAAACCAAAACAAAACAAAACAAGTAAAAAAGTTAGAATTGGTCTAAGACCAATTCTTATGATACCCTAGATCAGGGATTCCCAAAGTGGTCGATATCGACCCCTTGGGGTTGATATCGGTTTCCCAGGGGTCGACATAAACGAAAACTGATTTTGGGGGTCGACGAGGTTTAAAAATCGACCCTTATTAATTAACACAAGCTCTTATTTGAAACCTTCATGATACTGTGTAAGTTGTGTTAAGGAGTGGTCCAGAAAAAATTGACCCATTTATTTTTGTTTGCAGTAAAAATTCTAATGGCAATTTTTTTATAAAATTTATATATTTTGTTTCTTACAACTTAAACTTTAAAATACAAAAGTTATTTCTAATACATTTTTTGTTTTAGAGGAATGTTTTAACTTTGTTCTTCAAGCCGCGCATTAGATTTAGAACAGTTATATTAGTAACATTTCTATATGCTCTTTTCCATTTATTTCTGAAATCAACATCATTTTTGGCAAATTTCTTTGTTGTTCTAAGCTCCTTTTTCACTAATGCCCAGTACCTCTCTACTGGACGAAGTTGGAGGCAGTTTGCTGGATTGGTTTCCCTTGGCACGATATTGACCTCATTAGTTCTGTACCATTCCATCGTTGCTTTTGCGTAATGACTGGTGGTCAAATGTGGCCAGAAAATAACAGACCCTTGATGCTGTTGAATAAAAGGTAGAGTCTTTTTTGAAGGCACTCTTTGATGTACACATCTGAGTTTATTGTTCCTTTGATGATAAATTCACTGCTTCGTAAACCGCAAGAACAGATCGCCTGCCAAATCATGTACTTCTTGGGAAATTTTGTCATTCCTTTTGTTGAAAATTTTCTGGATACTCCGCCCGACTTTTTGCAGTAAAATATTCATCACCTGCTATCTGCGAAAAGTCAGCTTTGCAATAGGTTTCATCACCCATAACGACACAATCGTATTTCGTCAGGTAGTTCTCATAAAGTTTTCTCGCTCTTCTTCTTGCTGTTTTCTCTTCTTCTTCCTTCCTCAGCGGCACTTTTTGAACCTTATTGCTCCTTAATCCACAGATTTTTTTATATCTGTGCACTATAGACTTTGTTTTTCCAGCCAATGTCGCCATATCTCTTTCCGAAGTTCCCGGTTTCCGAAAATAAGTACCCTTCATCTGTTTTATGACGTCTCGACAGGGTGGCCGTGGTTTTCTACCTGACCCACGTATCCTTTCTATTGACAAGCCTCGCATATACTTGGCTATTGCCCTTTTTACCGTGGAATAACTTGTATTCAGATCTTTTGAAATTTTTAACAATGAAATTGTGGGATTTTCCAAATATTTGGACAAAATCATTTCACGCACATCTTTTTCGCTTCGAGACATCTTAACTATTTCACTTCCAATACACGAATGATTCATATAAACTCAGAGTTCAGTATTTATGGAATATTTTAACAAAAAAAACCAGACCTGGATTATTGTAATTTTGCAGATATAAAAATAACTTAATGGATCAATTTTTTCTGGACCACTCCTTACATCTACCAACTTGTTATAAGAATGACTAATATTTTAGTAGGAAGTATCATTGTTGTACTTTTAAGAAATTCAACAAGTCTATAAGCGTTCACAAGTTCGTACAAGATGAAAATCTGGGCAAGTCAATAAGCGTGGACAAGTTCGTGCATGATAATGTGTTCGAGCGTACAAGTTTTTCAGGCACGTTTTGACTTGCTCTGTATTTGACACGTATACGCGATTTAACACTGACGAAATCATGATCAAGTTGAAGTCCAAAAATGCTACTGATATTTTACTAAATAACAAGTTTGCACTTAGGTTGAAAGTTCATTTGCGTTTTGAAATTCGTTGGAGCTTGAATGATAATATACTCATCTACTACTGCGTGATTCACAGATAGTATTTAGTAGCAAAAAATCAGAGCTGCTCTAGATTGCATCAGTCTTTACAATATGTTATAAATGCTGTCAACAAGATTCGAAGCAATTCTTTGAACTCTCGGTTATTTGCTCAGCTATGTGAGGAGAACGACGAAGCCTTTACTCGGTTACTTCTGCACATTGAATTTCGCAGGCTATCAGGAGGCTCTTGCTTAGCAAGATTTTCAGCTCTTTTTCAATCTGTGTTGGAGTTTTTACAAGAAATATTCACAGTTTCCGCATTTATCAAAATTACCAGAAATGCTTCAAGCCGATGTTATTTTATCATATGTCACTAACTTTTTACTAAGAGGTTTGAGGATTTCTTAAATTTACAAATTCCTCAATGGATAATAAGTCCGTACAATATCACAGCCATGGAAGAAGTCAATGTGATAATGCAAGAAGAGTTGATTAGCATCAGCACAGACGAGGAGCTTAAGCACAAGTTCATCTAATTCTATCAGAAGTTGTGGTTCCAACGCAACATTGAAGCACAGTATCCTGCATTGTGGAACATTACTGAAAAATACCTTATCGCTTTTCCATCATCATACCTAGTCGAAAAAGGCTTCAGTATGGTTACAAACATTTTGGCAAAACAAAGAAACCTTTTGAAAAACAACGAACGCGGAGATTTAAGGCTGCAACTCGCCAATATTGAACCGGATTAGTTAGATAGGTGGAAAGTCACCAGGTTCATCCATCACAGAGAAATTTTTATTTTTTTTATCTTTGCTTTGAGATTTTAATGTTTTTTTTTTTTCAAAAAATAATTATCTACTTAATTTGTATTAATAATTATTAATTACACTTGATATTTACTGAATTTTATGTCTATTTATTTTGTTAACTTTTGATGAGAAAATGATGTCAAGCTAACTCACTTAACCAACCGCCAAGTTTATAAATTGGTAAGAATTTTGTATCAATAGGAAAAAGACCTAGAGATAGGAATTTTAAAGTAATTTGGCTATGGGGGTCTGAGGTATCAATTCATTTTGGGAAAGGGGTCTCTAACCCATAATAGTTTGGGAATCCCTGCCCTAGATGAATGCCCGTATGAAATTTCGTCTTGTCACCATTCTGCGCAAGTTTGATTTTTGAAGTGGTTTTTCGCATATATTTCTAGTTCGGTTCGTCGGGCAGATAAAATGATTATAACCAATTTTATAGAATTTGTATTTGTAAAAAACCTAAATTTTTATATGGCAACACCAAGAATGAGTTGCCCGATTTAGTCCATTTTTGAAATTTTATTTGCTAGTACAATGGAAACAGCATGTACCAAATTTCAGCTATCTATATCGATGCGTTCTCAAGCAGTGTCCAAATATACAGAGGAAAACGAAAGTTTTATATGGCAGCCCCACGAAGGAGTTGCCCGATTTGTCCACATTTTCGAACTTAATTTTACTTTTCTTTTTCAAAAGTCCGTGTACAAAATTCCAGCTCTCTAGGTATATGCGTTTTCGAGTTATCGTGCGCACAGACGGACAGACGGACAGAAATAACTTTTATTATTATGATTATGCGTGGGTGTCCAATCCATTTTGCTCTACCATCATTATTTCGAGGTGTTACAAACGGAATGACAAACTTAGTATACCCTATAGATTTCATCTAGGGTATAAAAATATGGATAAACCAATAAATCACATTTATCTCATGCCGGAATTATTTTTTAATCATAGAGATTTTATGTGATGTCCATGTCTCTGAATTGCATCACTTTCTTATTCATCCGATTCGTGGTTTAAGTGACCTCACAACAACAAAGTATAAGTAATCTCGTAATTAGAATTCAGTCATTATTCTTGGTAGATATTTTTCTCATCTAAAATGAACCATTAAACTCTGACGTAAATAAAATTTCCGTGTGATTTCAATAAGAGCTTTCCCAGATGGATAAATTATGACTGGCCAAGGTTAAGGCCACAACACACAACATAGCAAATACTCTACACAAATTAGAAGAGAAAAAAAAAACAATAAGGTTAATGCAAGACAATTATATCAGGCGGCGGCACACCTTTCAATAGAGAGTGGCGCATTCTATGTATCGCTTTGATTGTAAAATTAAATAAAATAAAAAAAATCACATTTCCAGAAACGGGAAGACATGCAATAACCAAAGTGTAAAGGATTATACATAAAAATAAACCAAAATATTTCTTATTCTTATCTCATCCCATATTCACACACAACTCACTCTAATTCATCCATGCTATATACATAGCTGGAGAAGGAAGAACTAGAGTGTGCCTGAATTTTCTTATCCCGCTTGTCAGGTAAAAGGTAACGCAACTCGATCAAGTTGTTGATGTGAACCCATTTTTGCGGGGGATTTGTACAATTATAATGGATGGACCTCTGTTTCCTGTTTTGCAGATCACTTTTTCTCTATTACATATAGACAAGCAACAGTTTCTATATAGAATCGCATGAAGGATACATTGAAGAAACCATGAAACGCGAACGAACCCTAGCAATTGATGAGCATTCTATGTACATCCCAGGCCTCCTCCTCACAAGGTTTGCCACACAGTCAATTGTTTAATTTGCATACATTGGTCTCAAGTAATTATAGGTATCTTGCTGTAATGTCAGCCTTCTAAATTAGCAATTTTCGTTGCAGTATGGTATTTGCACTCTAATTTATCTAATGAGAGTGAACAATGAGATATGCATGCCAAGGTCTGTGAGAATCAATTTTTCCTTTTTTTTTTTTGTTATTCTTTATTTCTGTTGTTGTATTTTCAATTTTCTATTTGAAAAAAAAAAAAGGCAAAAAAAATTTATATTTAGGGATTGATATCTGTTGGAGTTAATTGAAAACTATTGTCTCTGCTCATAGGCAAAAGATTATTAACTCAAACAATTGGAGATCGATAGATATGCACTTGGCTCAAGGTAATAAAAGTTTTTCAAGTTGCCATGTGCACATTTATGTCCCTGAGAGTAATATGAATCTGGTTTAGCAGCACTGTCAGAGCTGCTGGAAAGTAATGAACAATTTTAATTGGAAAATTGCAAGTAGATTTTGCTTTAGGGTTTTAAATATTTAGCGCTTTTATTTTATTGAAAAATCAAATTAAACTGTCTTGGATGGTTGATTAAAGAGAGAGAGAGAGAGAGAAAGATGAGCTGTAATATAACAGCTGTTGCGGCCACTGAAAAGGCCTACTGTACTAATCATTATATCTCCTTAAATCAGACTAGTTCACTGTCCACCAACCCACCGTGGTGTAACTGTTGTTTACCAAATCTTCCTATTGCTGAGCATTCACACAAAACATATTATACAGTCTCATCACCCTTCAGATTAAGTTTGGAGTTAATATCAATATTGATAAGGTGTGCTTCCTCAGTTGACAGTGGTCGTTAATCAAACCAGTTAAGATTCCTTCCAAGTTCGGCATACAAGATACCCACAGCCAGGATTTGCTCATTTAGTTTGTCCAATTCAGATACACCAGTCTGAGTTGCAAATTTGGGTGATGGTAAATCACTAACCAAATCTTTTATTTTTTCCTTCTGATGGTCTGATGAGCTCATATCCAATCAACAAACGAACAAATCGTTATGGAGGTGCTGTATGTCAATACATTACACCGCCAATTTTGAATGAGACACAACCGCTAGGTAAGATTGCTTGTCAACATTTTTTTTTTGGATTCCTTCCTTCCAGAAAGAACGCCACTCAAGGGTTTTATATTTTGCCACTTTTCAGTCTAAACTGAGCTTCCCGAAACTTAAGGATAGATTGGATTCATCAATGTAATGTTGTTGTAATGTAATGTTAAGAGTAGGAGCGACTAGGCCTCCAGGACCTTGCGGACACCGCGACCATAGTTGATCTATTGTGCCTTTCCCTATAGTGATTATGCAAAATCGAGTCTTTTAACGAGCTCGATTATTGTTTTCGGAGTTAGATTGCAGACATTATCTGGAGAGATAAGTTCTCTTCCAGTGATTTGCATCCTTAGACCTGCAAGTGCTGGGCACTCGCATATAACGTGCATCGAGGTTTCATCTTCCTCTTCGCACAGTCGACACAGTTCACTGTCGCATTTGCCTATCTTCTTCAGGAAGTGACGGAAGGGGCCATGACCAGTGACTGCGTTAGCAAATAGTCTGAGCGACTGTCTGCTAAGTCCAATAAGTTGACGCGACAGGAAATGAGAAGGATTGAAGAATTTCTTCGCCTGCCTCATACCGGGCGCGCTACGCCAAAGGAGATCCAGCTGCCTGTTTTCCCACTTAAGCAGTTCCCCCCTAAAGTGTCTTTTTGGTAGGCCAAATGTCGGATAGGGACCAATATACGGACAATCAGCTCCGGTTTTAGCCAGTTCATCCGCTTTTTCATTACCGTCCACTCCTTCGTGTCTAGGGACCCAAACCAAGGTTACTTGGTTGTCCCTAGACAGTAGTTGGAGTTTCGAGTAGCAGCTCCAAACTAATTTCGACTCAAAAGCTTGAGAGGAAAGAGCTAGGAGCGCAGCTTGGCTGTCTGAACAGATGTAGATGTTGGAGTTCTTACAGCCCTTATTTAGGCTTTCCTGAGCTCCAACCTCTATAGCATAGCAAGCGGAATGGATAGTTCCACTTCTGAACCAATCACCCCTGCGCTTGTTTTCCCGTCCTTCCGGGATCCGTCAGTATACCAGACTTGGGCCCGTTGCGGGAGCTGGAGTCCTCTGTCTAGTATCTGGCTTACCTTGTAACCTCTTTCAAAAGAGAGTCTCTTGGCCATAGTATCTTTTGGAGCTTCTAGGTCGTTAATGTTAACCTGCTCGAAGATACTGAGATGACCCACTCTGGAGGAGATGCAATCATCTGACCTTTTCTTTCGAAGCACACTGGCTGCAGCTTCCCTCTGAATAAAGAGGTAGAGAGGCTGTAAGCCAAGAATGGCTTCAAGTGCTCGTTGAGGACATGATGTAAAGGCGCCAGTGGCGCCTAAAAATGCCATCCTTTGCACCTTGTCAAGGGTTCTTCTGGTGGTTGCCTGCAATGTTTTAGGCCACCACACATTTGCCCCATAAGAAAGTATGGGTCTGACTATGCCCTGGAAGATCCATAGGGTCATTTTGGGGTTCAGACCCCACTTTTTCCCGAAAAGCCTGTGGCAAGAGCTGAATGCCCACATGGCTTTGTTTGTTATCATTTCCAGGTGGGGATTCCAAGTAAGCTTGCTGTCTAGGATTATTCCTAGATATTTTGCTTCTTTGGAATATTCTATTGCAATTCCATTTAACTTAGGAGGTGGAATCTGAAGGCTCCTTTTCCTAGTAAAAGGAACTAGCACTGTTTTACCTGGGTTTATTGATAGTTCCATGTTCTGGCACCATCTGGTAACGATGTTAAAAGCAGTTTGCATAAGCTCTGGTAAAGCTGATTCAAACTTTCCTTTAACACAGATGACAATATCAGCAGCGTATCCTTGGGCCTTAAAGCCGGCCTCTTGGAGTAAGTTTAGTAGCTCATCCACAACTAGTAGCCATAGAAGGGGCGATAACATCCCGCCTTGTGGATTCACCGTTCATGGTAGCTGTTATGCAGCGTTTCTCAAGCATGTTGCCAATCCATCTGACAATGCAGGTTTCTATGCCTCTATCCTCGGATACCCTCTTAATCGAGTCAAAGAGAGTGTTATCGATTCATCAAATCGATTCATCAAGCTTTTAATTATTATTAAGGTCATTGTAAATTATGCCTACCCCCACTGTTAATTGAAAAAACTATTTCATTTCCGCTGACTTATAATCCAAGAGTAAAATTTCAACAAAATATTAGGACAAAACTGCCGCACTTTTGGAATAAGAAAACTTAGGACTAAGGCTAATTGCAAAAATACAACTATATTCAATATAAAAACTGTACAGATCATCATCAAACTAATCCCAATCAAAGCGTTGTTTAATTTGACATTATCTACCACAAAAAAAAAAGGAAAGAAAAAAACGAAAAACTTAAGCGACGAACCTAATATAATTATAACATGTAGTTTCTCATATCCATTTAAAGGCAATTATCTTTTAGAAACAATCTTCTGATAACATTTTAAAAATTTATAAATATACGAAACATAAATATCTCATTTCCATCAAATTAATGAATGAAGAAAACTATAAGAATACGCGAAATTTCAAAATTGATCCCATAAATAATTGCAATTTACAATTCAACATCATCACATGGAATTATTCTGTAATTGTCATTTATATCTATTGCCGACATTTTAACTACTCTAGATTATGCGCATTGAACCATCAGCAATTGAAAAACGCACACGTATATATACCAGCAACGTATATTTCCAACATTATTGTTCGAGCGTGAGAACTAATTATACAAAACAGAACGCGGATGTAAATGCACAAATTATGCTACAGATCTGAATAGGTTGGCCAAGTGGCGTTTATCTTTGTGTAAAATTGCAATGGCAGACAATACACAACATCGCTATCCGCGCCTAAGTCAGTCAGAGCTGAACATGTTAAAAGGTGCTAACATTTCACGTTATTGTTGCTGCGATTATACGTGGACGGCAATTGCTTTGGTGATAGGTGTAAACATGTTTTACACCCCATATCAAAACCGACATTCGCACTAATCTCGAGTTAAAAGTTGTCGCCCAAATGATATGAGATGCAATTTTCAATGTTCCACTTATTGCGACATGAAGCGGTGGTGCGGTGTGACGGTACCATGCCGCCAATTTGCTTGATTTGCTGGGAATTTTTCACTTGGCTAAACGATCTTATTCCTTTTCTCAGGTGATGACGTTTTCGATGGAGATTTGCTTTGATTGTGCGGCGAATTATGTATATGTTTATTAATGCTACTGCGCGATCGCAGTAGCTGATTAAATGAATTTTAATTAAGATTGTTTTGATTGCAAGGAATTATACAAATTATGGTGGCTGCGCTTATATATGTAATTATGAGGATTTAACGCATAAAATTGTCTAATCATTTTACCAATATATATACATGAAAAGTTTTATGTACTCATTGAAGGTAGTAGAAAGAAATCGAAACTCTATCGATTTTTAATTAGATTATATTTTCTAACCTAAAGCCAATAAACGTGATCTTAATGAGAGATTACTCCGAAGATGAAATTTGTTGTTTGTTTTTAAAATATTTATGCACCTAAATTGTAAAACATTAAAGTTCCTCCAATTAGTTTCAACCATTTCTATAGATTTCAAATTCCTTTACCATACTAGAACCAATTTTAGCAATTACATTTCAAAAATTGCTTTAAAGGTTCGCTACTGAAATCGAATAAAACTAGTCTTGTCAATTCCATTCAGAGATTCTCTGAGCAATCTAATTTGCTAGAAAATCGAAGAAAAATTGCAACATCTCTTTGGTGCAGATGTTCCTTAGCCGGATACACGTTTTGTTTTGCAGCTGTTCAGTTTTTATCGATTGTGATGGTGGAGCATGTGGGAGCTCATGAGAAATTTTTTAAAGAATTTTAACTTAATTCGAATTTTTAAATAATTCAAAAGTATTTTAATTAAAACTTTTGATTTTAAAGGTAATTTCCTTTCTATTCATGACATATTTTGTGGAAGATAAAAGAAACGCAAATATCTGTCGTCATATAAGGAATGGTGATTTTTTTTGTTTTTTTTAAGTCATGTCAGTTAAAAATATATGTGAGAAGAATGTGTGATTAGAAAATTATTTGGCAGCAGAAGAGTTTAATCTGTGTGTTAAGAACTTTGTTATTGATATCATAAACAACTTTTGTATCCTGCTTGAAACACTCACATATAAATTTACTGTCCTTATAGTTGAAGCGGAGCACATACAGGCACTAAAGAGTAAATTTTTTTATCTGATTTTCATGTAGAAAATCTGGGAGCATACATATGTACATATGTATATCATGTAATTGGACATCTTTAAACTCTTAAGCTTTCCCCATGACGGCCAGGAATGGAATTTTATAATAAAATATCTCTTAAAGGCCTTTGATTAATTTGATTAATTTTGTAAAGTTCTAAAATGAATTTACGCTTTTGATTGAAATTGCAATATTTTTCTTTATTTTTTAAAAATCATTTACCCTTCGTGTAGGCTGCAATTTAATGGCGATGTTTTTTTCATTTTCCGTAAACACATACACAAAACTCTTGCTGTAGTAGGAGTATCGATATAATAATACCTTCATCCAAAGGCTGAATTAACAGTTGAGAAACACTACTACTTATACGTTGGGATATCTTAAATCTTGTGTGTAACTTGGAGCAGTATAAAATAGTAATAGTACCGTTTAGTCCAAATTTCTCTGCTGTGAATAATAGTTGACCTTTGGAAACAATTTAAAAAGTTTTTTTCTAAAAATAAATCACCAATTACCAAAGCTATTTTGAATATTAAGTTGACCCGAAACCCGGGCGCAGTTTTTTTTTCATTTTTGCTCTATAGAAAAATTCTATTACGATTTTTTTGTTTATGTAAGTCCAGTTTTATCGAATTGAAAATTTTGACCTTATGTGTATGTTTGCTCTTCAATAATTCCTTGAATTTTTTTCTGGATACGTGCTGGTAGCTTCATGATTAGCTAACACAATAGAATTACTTGTTTTTTCAGCTAATAATTAGCTAGAGGCAATAATGGGTCAAGTGTTGTCCATGGATGAATTAAAATTTTTTAGTTGCATCATGCCCGCTGTTGTAAAAATTATATTCTTGGTGGGCGTAAGTTTAAAGAATTATAAAAATTACAAAAATACAATTTTCCTGGCAGAAATTTGGATGACCGGAAAGTGATTGGAAATCCAAATTTTCTGTTAATCGTGCCAAATTTGGCGGAATTAGCAAAAAAAATTAAATAGAAGAGAAAAATTGGAATATTAATGCAAAATTCGGCAGGGTAGTAAATCACATACCTAAAATTGATATGAAAATAATTTTATGTCTCTAAGATTAATCGTTTTTGTTGTTGTAATTTTTTGAAAATATGAAAAGAAGAAAAAAAATGTGCCTAACATGATATAGTACAGGTAGATTGCGGAAATTTTTACCTACGTCTTCGTGGAGTTTCACAGTTCATGGAAAACCAAATTTCTGACAAGATCAACCAATAGAAAGTGTGCATTTCATCAAATAATATAAGTTACGGAAAGATAAAATTTAAATTCTATTTTAATGTAAGAAAAATCTTTCACCGACGGGGTGGAGAATGGGTGCGAACGGGACCAGAACCCTTCGGGGGGGAGGGGGGTCAGTTTATCTTTCAACTGCACCAATTTCACAGAAAATTACTTACTAACCTAACTTTCATGAAATTTTCCGGAAACTAAGAATTTATTATGAGCAAATCCATGATGGTCAAACTTTCATGATTTTTTAATCGTTGATCCCGTTCAGATCCCCCAAGTTGAAATTTTGATATATTTTTGAGGATTATATAAGGTAGAAAATAAAACAAAAAAATCAATAGAATCAAAAGTACGTCTTGCAGGATATTCAAGTATATATTTTTGAGCTGAAGTTTTTCTTAGATATCTTGAAATCCTAGCTTTCAGTTGAGCCATATTTTTTTTTATTCTAGCTTGAGTAGCAAAATATGTATGAATTTTTAAAGAAGACCAGGACAGAATTTTTTTGAAATTTTAAAATTCTATAACTAATGAAATGCGCAATGTACAGGGAAAATTTTTAAATTGTATTTCTGTTTTCTCAAACCTTCCAAGTATCTATGTAAAATTTCAAAAAAAAAAAAAATTGGTGATGGTCATATCACACATGTCACTAATTTGATATGGAATGACCAATACGGGTGGTTACGGCACCGAACGTCCATATTACTTGTACCGACGTCCACTTTCTTTCGCAGATTTCTACGGCATCGCATCGGTGCCAGAATTCAAGACTCTGAGTACTACTAACATATTGGGAATATATATATGTATATGTATATAGAATAGAAATACAATAATTTCAAATGTATTTGGATTAGAGCTGAGATAATTAGAATCCGATTACTCAAATTCGGATAATCCGGATCTGGATCCGAACTATCCGGATCCAGACTAAGCAGAAAAGGTCAAAATTTCCTCCAGATTGCATTTTTTTATTGGGAAAATATAAATTTCATAATATTTTCATTTTCTCATTGAAACAACATAATTTTGAAGCATTTTTCCGTAGTCTGGATCCGGGTAGTTCGGATCGGGTATCCGCATAACCGGACATTAACAAATCCGGATCCAATTTTCAGCTCTAATTTGGATGTGTTTATTTGTATTGGTTTTTTGTATGCCGCCATGTCATCAGAACTGCACTTCACGTCCAAAACACTGATGTGTACATTGGGCCTTAGGTTTCCTTTTAAATATTTGTAAAAACGACACAAATTGCGGTAATTGTAAGTAAATAAATAAATGTTTTTCATTGTTTATATAAATAAAATTCTATATCTTCAAAATCGGAGTACTTAAGTGCTCAGATGGGCTCAGGATGCGATTTTAGAGACCTATTTTTGTAACCCTTTTTAGACTTGGGCCATATATATATTCCCTCCCCAAAGTCAGATCCTGAGTACGCTACTGAAAAGCTTTACTGGAAGTATTTGGTAATAATTACCTACATAAAATGTGTTTCTTCAGTTAGGAGTGCCAATTATTTATTTTCAAAATGTCGCATATTAGACCGCTCTCAATTTGCAGATCATATTCACCCCATCAATTTTAGTAGACCGATTTTGGCAGAAAATGATATTTCCCTATTCTCCACATCGAAATGAATGATTTAAATCTAATTTACGTGATTTCTTGAAGTTCTGTCAATACTGTCACGATTTAGTATAAAATTGATTTCCAATCACTTTTTTAATAATATAACCATATCCACCATCACCCTCCACTATTGATTTACAAGAATAATTTTTAGAGCTGGGTATTATCTACCCGATAGACCTTAATTCACCCATGGAAAAGATTATTAGTATTAATATTATTAATAATTTTAAATTGATTGGAAATGGTTAATTCTGATTAGGAATATGATGAGAAAAATCATAGAAATAGGGACAAGAAAATTTGGGAATCAAAATTAATTCCAAGTTCAGTTGCTGCACCTACATTGCGGAAACGATGAGAAAGGTATATGGTGCTCTGCGGCAATTATGGATTAGCTCAAGCTCCATGTCAGTGGATTTTAAACTGAAGTTGGCTAAGTGAGTAATTGTACCACATTTTACATATGGCAGTTTAATATTCGGCAAACTTGATTCTGTTTGTCAAAGGAAACTGAAAGTTGCATTCAATGATGTTACTCGATACATTTACAAGCTCCCTCGTAGCGCTCACATATCATCGTATGTATCATCGATCCTGGGCACATCCCTTGAGACATATCTAGGTAGACGTCAACTTATTTTCTTACAAAAATTAATAATTCATAAAAGCCCAGCTTACTTATATGAGAAACTACAGTTCTTGCATTCTACCAGAAATCCTCAGCATCTTATCCCATGGCACATCTCACAGTATGGTGAGCGTTCTTATTTTGTCCAGGCTGCTCGTAAGTGGAATTCTCTTCCAAGTAATATTCAAAGTGAACGCTCCAACAAAGCTTTTTCAAGGTTAATTAATAATTAAAATTTTTGAGGGTGAATGGTGCACGCATCAACTAAATAAATTAATTGGACTACTATCTCCATTATTTTTTAGTACTTAGTTTGTATATTTTTAAGTTTTTAGTTTTATTATTATTATTATATACTTTTAGCTTTTTCTTTCTTTTGTTCTCCTCCTCTTGATATTAGTACTGTAATAAGATCTTTTAATCTTGGGTACATTTCCAAATAAATTATTCAAATTCAAATTCAAAAATTCCGAATAGGGTAAAAAGTCAATAAAAGGTCGCGCTTTGGCATACCAAATAGAAGAAGGGACAGTTTTTCTGAGCGGCCTGACTACTAAAATAAGCAAAGAAAAATAGAAAGTTTGTGAAACAAATGATGCAAAGGGAAGGAATCGGAGCCGTAAATAGGAAAAGAGGAATTTCAGTGAAAGATTGTTTCTGAGAATTAGTAAAGATAAAACCTGCCATTCCTTATTATTATGAAATATTACTTTTTTCATAGAAAATAAGTGGGAGTTTCCTAGTTGACTTTTTTTTTTTTTGTATTATTATACTGCTATATACAGGATCGGATTAAAGTTTTTAGAGGCCCTAAGCACTGAAACGATGTTGGTTCACCCATACTCAATATTGCAAATATTAAAAAATATAAACCGTAAAATAAAATTTTATTTTTCTAAACAAATCCTGTACTTAAGATTGAATGTAATATTTATATTTGTAAATGTCCAATTTATTCAATTAAACAAAAGTTTAAATATAAATATAGATTATTTATAGGTTCTATATGATTTATACCTTTTATTAGAACTTATGGAATTATATTTATTCCTTTAAATATAGGTTTATATTTTACTAAATATTCTGATCATGGATGATCAGAATATTTAGGGGGTCAAAATCTTTATAATGTATTAGTACATTATTCTAAAATTAATCAATTAATTCAAAATAATAATTTAAAAATTTATTTATTAATTTTTGTTTTATTATTTATTATTTTGTCAATTTTAATATTAAATTAAGTAATATTTATTCAGATAGCTTATGTAGAGTATTACATTGAAGATGTTAGGGAAATTAATTTAATTTCTGAATAGATAATTAATAATAGCAATTTACAAAATAATTCATTTATTTTTACAGTGACAATGTAATAGTTTATTTAACTTATATAAATTAGAAGTATAAATGGAATTTAACCATTAAATTAAAAAGTTAGCAGCTTTTTCTTGATCTTCATACTTCTTTAATTGGAATATTAATTTCATTTATATCATTAACAGTGATATGCCTCTTTTTGGCTTCAATTAAAGAATAAGGGTATTTTATTAATACCTAAAATTAGGTCGAAACTAATTGTAATTGTTACTTCATATTCTAAAGTAGATTGAAATTCAATACTTTTTGAATGCAAATCAAATGTTATACTTAACTACAACTCTTAAAAAATATTAAATAGTTCAATTTAAAGATCCTTGATTTCATTCGTGGAATAAACCAATTAATAAAATAAGTAAAAAAATTATTCTTGTAATTGTTCATGATAATATGTTAGAAAAGTTTAAAGTCAAAATTATAGGTAAAATTAATGCAATTTCTACATCAAAAATTAAGAATAGAATAGTAATTAAAAAAAACGTAAAGAAAAAGGTAATCGTGCGGATGAATGTGGGTCAAATCCACATTCAAATGGAGAATTTTTTTCTCGATCTATTAATGGTTTTTTTTTGATAATAGAGATGCTATTAATATTATAATTACTGTAATTAATATAATTATTAATATTGTTAATATAATAGATAAAATTATTTATATTATTATAATTAAATAATCCTTATGATTGGAAGTCAAATATACTTTATATACTATATAAATAATTTATCTTCCTCATCAATAAATTGAAATAAAAAGGAATAATCATATAATATCTACAAAATGTCAATATCAAGCAGCTGCTTCAAATCCAAAATGATGAATTTTAGAAAAATGAAATTTTATATGTCGAATTAAGCAAATTAATAAAAAAGTGGTTCCAATTAGTACATGAATTCCATGAAATCCAGTTGCTACAAAAAAAGTTGAACCATGAACTGCATCAGCAATAGTAAATGTTGCTTCTATATATTCATAAGCTTGTAATATAGTGAAGTAAATTCCTAATATAATTGTAAAAAATAATCCTTGAGTAGTTTGTGAATGATTATTTTCTATTAAACTATGATGAGCTCATGTAACAGTAATTCCTGATGATAATAAAATAGCTGTATTAAGTAATGGAATTTGAAATGGATTAAGGGGGGTTACTCCTAATGGGGGTCAAATAGATCCTAGTTCAATATTAGGAGATAATCTTATATGAAAAAAAGATCAGAAAAATGAAATAAAGAAAAAAAATTCTGAAATAATAAATAAAATTATTCCTCATCGTAGACCTGTAGTTACATTATATGTATGTAATCCTTGATAAGTTCCTTCACGTGAAATATCACGTCATCATTGATATATTGTTAATAAAGTAATAATAATTCCTAATATTAATAAGTTAATATTATATTGATGAAATCATTTTACTAATCCTCTTACAATAATTATAGCTCCAATAGCTCCTGTTAAAGGTCATGGACTATAATCAACTAGATGATAGGGTTGATTTGAGTGTGTTGACATTAATTAACTTCTCTAGAATATAATGTTCTTAATACAGCAAATACATATGATTGAATAATAGAAACAGCTAATTCTAATATTAAAAGAGCAATTTGTAAATTAATTAATACAATAATTGAATAATTTAATATAGATCCTGTATTTCCTAGTAATGTTAATAATAAATGTCCTGCAATTATATTAGCAGATAGTCGTACTGCTACAGTTCCTGGACGAATTATATTTCTAATTGTTTCAATACATACTATAAAAGGTATTAATAAATTAGGAGTTCCTTGCGGAACTAAGTGTGCAAATATATGTTGAGTGTGATGGAATCATCCATATAATATAAATGATAATCATAAAGGTAATGATAAGGAAATAGTTAATACTAAATGACTTGTACTAGTAAAAATATATGGAAATAGTCCTATAAAATTATTAAATATAATTATTGAAAATAATGAAATAAGTATTAAAGTTCTTCCATTTATATTTTTTGGTCCAATAAGGATTTTAAATTCTTTTTGTAATATTATTATTATATTATTTCATATAATATTATATCGTGATGGTGTAAATCAGTATATAGAAGCAATAATTAAAATTCCAATAAAAGTTCTTAATCAATTTAATGAAAAATTAAAAATTCTTTATGAAGAATCAAATACTGAAAATAAATTTGTTATCATTTTCAATTTATAAAATATTTATTAGTTATTAATTTTGATTTATTTTCTTTATTTTTATTAATATTAAATGAAAAGTAATTTATACATCTAAATAATAAAAGGGTAAAGTAAAGTCTTTGATAACATTTTCAAAACAAATTTTCCATAACACATCTTCTTTTATACTTAGCAAAGATAAAGCATCAAGCCTGTCCTGTTTTGAAATTCTTCTATTGAGAACTTTTATATACCTTAACTAAGATAATGAATGCTCAGCTGAACAATTGGTTATATCATTAATGATACGAATATGCGGTATCCACCCACTGCGAAAAAGAACGCTCTAAGAAACGTCCTGAACTGCCTCCCTGGAGCCTCACAGCGCTTCTTTTCTCTATTCCAGTCCATTGCTTTTTAACATGGACATATCTGCAAAGGAAAGTGATTCAATGCGCTCCTAGGAGGTTTGCTAAATGATAGGCGAAGAAATTTTTTTAAAGGTTTTAATGAGCTTTTTGAAAAACCATTGCAGTGCTTCCTCCTTAATTTCATAAGAGGACTTCAAGACTGCGCTTCTTGAGAACATACATAAGTAAGGTGCTTTCACTTGCTCATAATTATTTGTGATAATAAATTTTATTAAGTTGATTAAATAAGTTAATATTCTCACTTATATTAACTTCTAAGCACTCTGAACTTCACATTGAAAATGAGAGATGTGTTACCTCACACAATTGTGAAAAAAAATCCACAGTTTAGATTTGTGGAAAATTAGATGAAATCACGATTTGTTGCACTTCTGCTAGAGCTCATCAAATAATCTTTTATAGAGCTTCCAAGTGATGGCTATAGAAACTCTTGAGTTACCTTTGTACTTGCGCCTTTCCTTATTTTTCAGAATAGGTCAATGAATATTCTTCTAAAGAGCTGCCAAAATATGACTTAAATTGTGTGCTTTGAGAAGCATTGGTTTTTCGTCTCAATATGCAATATCAACATTTAGAAAGGTACACTCTTCTACAATTATTTTATGTAGTTCTGCATGAATGAATTTTGTTTTTACAGTTATTTTTGCACAGAATTTATTCCGCACATAAGAATGAAACTGCTTAAGCTCAGCTATAAAATTATTTTTGTAGTCCTCTGGGAAAATATTAATCAGTTTTTCTGAATCCTGCAAATACCAATCACTTTCAGATGATGATAAAGTGACATGATGTGCACTGGCGTAACTAACGCCTCCGCAGACCCCGCCACGCGGGGGGGCCCAAGGTTTCCAGGGACCCACAAAGGCCCACAAAATTAATATTTTCGTATGAAGTGATGAAACTTGAAACCACATAAAATAACAACGCTGGATTAATATGCAGTTAGATTCACTCAATTAAAAATTCGGTTTCTGAATAAAACTTATATTAACTCTGTAATGATTTCATTATTTCAGTTCCATCTAAAGGCTTTGAGATACTGCAAAAACGCTGGCTAGACAGTAATGATGATACAACAATAAAAAGGTCGAGAAGTCTTCTATTTATTCGGAGAAAAAAGTGTACGCCTGATTTGTGAAATATTTGGCTAATTTCCTTAGGCTAGGCGTACATGCTGCTAGCTTGCATCGAGTTCGTAGATGACAGAATAAAATATGTATAAGATCAATTTTTTCACGTTGAAAATTTTTTAAACTCCCTCAACCTCACAACACTGTTGTACGGTGCGGTGATCAGTGGACTCGAGCGCTTTAAGTAATCAGATATTTCCGGCTTCCTATGTGGGAAGCTTTTTCCCCTTTTGCTTTGGCTTGGCTTAAGCGTTTCTCTCATATACTCATAGGCTTTTCTTTTTATGCGCTTTCGTGACCATATGCTAGGTCTGCTAGTGGTTTTCTAACGGGATTAATGATGAATATAGAGCATGAAGGAAATCTAAACAAATTAGTTTGGCAACCCAGATCTTGCAAACACTGCTCGTAGTACCCACGAAACCTTTTTACTTTTTTTCTAAACTCTGGATTGGAGTGAGTGGAGTGAAGGCAGTGGCGTAGCTAGGTGGAAAAGGGCCCTGGTGTATAGAGATAAAAGCAGGGCCCCATTGGGGGCCCCAATCCCTCTTTCTACGTAACTTAAACATATATTAGCCCTCAAACTTGTACATAGGGAGAAATCCATTCACAGTCTTTATAATGTGTTTAATAAAAGAAAATGGTAAAAAATAAACAACGATGCAGATGACAATAAAAAATATTTATTATACAGATGAGATCAATAGACGGAAAAAGAAAGATTGTTAACAAAATTCTTAGAAAAATTCTCAAAAAATCGTCTATAACTTCACTCAAATCCAAATTTCTGATTCGCCGGTGAATTCCGATAAGAGGTCCCATCACTTAATTCTGTTTTCAAAGAAGTTAAACAAGTCTTGCATTATTGCAAAGAATTTCTGAATTTCGACAGAACCTCGAACGGCATCGTTTATTATCAATTTAAGTTATGACTGGCGCAATATATGTATTCGGCGTTTGGCTGAATGTATACAGCACATGACTCCGTGTGTGTTTTCGAGGAACTATGTTGCTTGACTCTATCTGATAAATGCCTGTGCACCATACATTTATTTGCGAAGCAAACAACCAACAGGGTTAGCAGTAGGCAGCATACAATATTTTTGAATAGTATATCCAAAAACGATCAACTGGTCCGTATTTTGACGTAGACGCTTCTGAAAAGGTCCTGTTGTCTTGGTGTGGGTCCTTCGGAAAAGGTCCTGGAGGTTTCAATGGTCCCATGTCAAGAATCAGCCGTTTTTCGCTGTCGTTCAATTTCTTGTTTATGAACATTCCCAAGTCTGTTGAAATTTCAAGAACTTTGAAAAATGTAGAGATGAATGATTCCTCTACTGTAGGTTGCGCGGAAGCGTGGACGTAGTCATTTGCAGCAGTAGTATTGGTGAGAGTTATTGGATCGTGATCTTCTTGAGTCGGTTTATTAACTGATACAGCGGTGATTACGCTATCACTGGATTAGCAATCCTCACACTTGTCACTTTTGACAGATATTTCTCCTACGGAAGGAACTGTAGCTGAAAAAGGTTTCGTAAAAAAAGCTGTCTAGCTTGGGCAATTTTTTTGTACTTTCTTCTCTTTCCTGCCGTTGTTTCCGCTTCGAAGCAACGCTACGTTCCTTTTTTCCATCCATAATTTTCAATTTTTAATTATCGAAATCTTAGAAACTCAGAATACTTACTGACATTTTCCAACATTGCTTGTCAATGTTTAGTAAAAATTACAGCAAGTCCAACAAAAAAGCATAGGACACATATTTTTCTTAGAAATTTACTGGATATTTTTTCTTAGAATTTTACACACTTTTGGAGGCCGACAACGGCACACATTGTATTTGAAATTAACTGCAATGGGCCACCAAAGTGAACAAATTCTGCCGAAACATTTTCTGTAAATTTCTAAGAAATGAATCTTTATCGTTATCCTCATCTACACACATAAAAATTGTTAGTAGAACAAGCCATGCACCTGTTGTCAGCCTCCAAAAATTCGTATAAGAAAAAATTTCCAGTAAATTTCTAAGAAAAAATTGTGACCTGGCTCGAGGTTTTTTAGCTTCGGGAGTTCGTTATTCCTCTCTTTTCAAGGCTTAGAGGGCCCTCTGAGCTTCCAGGCCTTGGTGCACTGCACCACCCGGCCCTACGATAGCTACGCCACTGAGTGAAGGCGCTGTTGGGAGATCGTGGCAATTCTCCAATACATAAATTTCAGAAAATATTTCCTTATAATTGACACAAAATATTAAATTTTCCTGCGCAAGTATGTTAATTTTCGGGGGGGTCCATACATCCTTAGTTACGCCACTGATTATGTGGCAGATCGTTTATTTGATCAGCTAATGATTCATATATTTTTTAGTTGTACGTCATCATTCTCTAGAGCTTTATGCATAAATGTATTAAATCTCATTCCAAAAATTCAACATAAAGACGGATTCTAATTCTTGCATCTTATTGACTATATTATTTGCTTTTCTTCTAGTGTCTACTTTTGATATTGGTTTTCGGCTATACAATAAAGTACTTCTAAAATTTTAGGAAATGATTTTATTACTGTTTCTCCATAGCGTGCCGCTTTACTGGTGTCACAGATACATTTTAAGATACTTTCGATTCCAATACAACTTTCAAGGAATTTCCACCGGCTGGTTGATGCAAAAAAAAATAAACACTGCAGTCCACAGCACTTCGAACTATTAGATTCAATGAATGTACTGCATAGGGGAATTTTGCTTATTTCAATAATTTTTTGCTGCATCTCCTAATAAGACAGAGCGAAGTAGTCATTGGCCATTTAATTGCTAATACATATTTGTATAATTAATCAAAACGTTTTGAACAATTTACGAGTAGAATAGTTCGATAGAACTAGTCAGAGCTCCAATCAGAAATATATAAACAGACCCTACATGCGGACTCGAGTCTCGACTCTACTATATTCTAGCTTTTGGAGAAGAGCAATTCGCTCTGTTACATACATTGTAACAAAAAATTGAAATTTTCTTTTATTCTATATTAAACTGATGGAAGTCGAATCAGCTGATCAACCAACTCGACTTACAGCAAAATTTTAATTATACTGGCACACAAAAATTATTAGACCGTTAAAGATACCAGCTGTCGTCATGATTTTCGTCATTGTGTGACCCAATCTTGGTATAACCAGGATTTATATGAATACCGGCGTATGAAAGAAAAAAAGTGCATAATATCAGCAATTGTTTATCACGTTTACATGCTGCCTTTAACATGTTTTTTAATTCCAATCATATCGAAAAATATTTCGTGGTTTGTTTATTAAATTAACAAAACAAATCATAAATAAAACAGAATTTTACGTATCGGATAAATCAAACGTTAGTACCCGTTTTATTTATTTAGTTGTTCATGAAATTTTTTGTTTAAAAAATATCTTACATTTCTTCTATATCCACTTTTTTGTTGCCCCTTTGCTACTGATGCCCTAAGCAAGTGATTAGTTTGCTTAATGGTTAATTCGGGCCTGGATATGTGCAATAGAAAAGGTTAAGCGACAGCGATTGCGAAAGATGACTAATTAAGTATGGAGATAAACAGAAAAGGAAAAGCGACATCTATTGGTTTGGAGAGTAAACAACTTTAGGTTTGGAGAATCGATATTTCTGGAATGGAATCTTCTAGAAGGCTTTAGGTAATTTGTAGAGTATAAATACAGTACTTTTCAGCGCTACCCAGGCAACAATACGAATTTTTATGAATTCATCCGGAATTAGGATTATTTTTTCTCATTTAAGTACTGGAAAACGAATACCGATTGTTTAAGTTACACATAAAAAAAGCAATTCAGAAGTTCAGTTCATCGTAAATATGATGAGAATTCTGATTTTTCGAAATTCACATCTTCTTTTTGATGCGCAAAGCAATTGAGTTTTACAGTATTGAAGTATTACTGTAAATCTACTGAAATTAAGCTCTGTGCAAGTATTCAGAAAATTTCGTTCAGAAATTTTTTCTTATTATTTCTATAAGTATCTATACAGTATCTTGGCCGTATTGAATATTGGAATGAATATTCGCGTTCACTGTCATGTCACTTTATAGAGAGTTCTTGTTTTTCATGGGATCTCTGCACATGCACTGCTCAAGTCTCTTATTAAGTTTGAACAACTAACGTCATTTTAAATTTTATACGCTTGGCTTTCCAAGCCAAACGGAAATTAGCTTTTTACAAACTCATTCATTAACCAATTGCATTTTATCTAAAGACAAGTTTGCTACCATATCAATCGGAAGACGCTCAAACATCGAACGGCTACTTTTGTGATGATCGCATTATAATCACTTCCAGAAGGAGTCTTTCTTATTAGCAACTACTCATAAGTCCTAACCGCACGCTATAACAAAATTCAAAATTGGCCCCCAATCTTCCTTACCGGCTTCATGCAGCTCTTGCAAAATGTATGAGCCAGTTTAATGTTTTCCTGAAAGAGCCGGGCAGTGAAAAAGAAAATGAGTCACCGTTTCGGATTCCTCTCCGCATCCTCTGCAATCCTGGATCTTCTACAAGCCCTATCCTATTTAGGTAACCCATGACAAGAGAGTACCCCCTGAGATGAGAACTAGAGTTCTCAGGGTTGGCTTGCTTAGTCCCAAAATCTTTTTAGTTTCATTTGGCTTAGGACTGCCACACAACTTTCTTTTAGTTTTACGTAAAGGGTCACCCAATTGTGGAGGAGAATGCCTCCAAGGTTACACAAAGACGAGCAAGTTCGGCGTCCGACTTTTCATTTCCACTAATGTCGCTGTGACCTGGCACTCAAAGCACCAGTACCCTGTTGTTCTGAGAAAGGATACCTTCCTTGCCTGGCCTTGTCTTCCGTCTGGAAAACTGTAATATGATTTTCAAGGTGTACGGAAATTTCCATGTGAGGCTCCTCGTAAAAAACCGCCTGTTGTGGTGTTTTCTTCCGATTTGGAGCCGTCTGTATATATTATAGGGTTTGTCAATGGTTGAAGCACGGAATGTGCCCTATCTGGAATTTTCAATATAAAGTGGCTCTTCAGCATAGTCTCTAGGAGGTAATCGCTGTCCCTGTCTATGTCAGAAATGATGGACTGCACGACTTCAAAGATGGTTTCATGTGGAACTGTTGTACCAGTGTGAATCCAGCTCTGATTGAGATGGAGCCTCAGCACAGCGATTAACGTTCCCTCCTTCTTGACGTGCACATATGTATATGCGCATACACGTCGTTGTGGATAACCTCACGAGACCCCGAGCTATAATTGACACAATCTTTGAATCTATTCCAATATCTTGCGATGATTGGCGAATCCTATCGTCTTCCACCATACCACATATCCGTAGGTTAGCATGAGTCGACTGATGCTATTGTAGATCCATAGGATCATCCGCGCTTTAAGTTCCCATTTTTCCCCTATGGATCTGCGGCAGATCGCGAACGCTCGAAGAACTTTTTTCGCTCGTTCCTCATGGTGTAGTTTCCAGATTAGTTTTCTATCTAATATGATACCTAGACATTTAACCCAATCCTTCAGTTCCAAACATGTGAAGCCGATAGAGGGCAGATTCAATTCGGTAATGTTTTCTTTTCTTAGTAAAGAAGCATAGATCGGTTTTCAATGGAATAATACTAAGTCCATGACTAATCGGATGACGTTCTGCACCAGCCCACAGAGTTCAGACTTGTAGTTACCGGTGACCAAGATCACCAGGTTATCTGCGTAAAATATAGCTTTGTACCCCATCCTGATGAGTGTTAGCAAGAGATCATCCATAATAAGCACCCACAACCAAAGGTGATAAAATACCACCTTGAGGGGTGCCCTTCTGTACTGTTTTTACCCTGCCAATAACATAAACATAAAAAAGTTGCAGAAAAAAATATTAATTTCCCAAGGCCACAAACTCATAAAAATCTTAAAATAAAATAATTTAAATACAAAACCCACCTACGGCAGGTAAATGCTACACTTACATAAAAATCAAATCAGCACTAGCGCACCATTTGTTACAATTATTATTCAAAGTCATTTGGGCCTGTCAGCATGTAAGCAAGCACCGGCAAAACCAGGATCGAAACAAAGATTTATCCCACTTTATCAAAGTGTGTTCAATTAGTGGCGAATCATTGATTCAAAGTGCCACATTGGACTGTTTGTTGTACATATACTCAATTATAAACAACGCTACGATTTCGTAACAATTTCACTTGTCGTTCAACTACAGTGCAACAATTGAACTTATTCAAGAGTTCCCGTCTCATATAAGTCGTCGTCGTTGTTGTTGTTCGTGTGTGGGTGATTTGATTGCGTTGCTCAGTTCGTATAGACAAAATGCCTGAAGGAATCCTACCACATCTGGTGGAGATCTCTAGTCAAGCATCAATAATACTACAATTTTCCGAACAGCCATTAAGTCAAGTGTGCGAAAATGCTATGTACATATAGTATACAAAAAACGTTTCGAGCGCAAACATTGACTTAAAATGTGCTCTGTGCACGCAGCACACTTAACAACTTCCCAAATGCTCAACCGATTGCTCACCTATTCCAGGTGGGAAAGGCGCAAAAATTGTGCGCGGCAAACCTTACAGCGTATACAGCATTCAATCACAAAGTGCTCTAATGTCGAACAGGTTAGATAAATTACATTTTACCTTTGTATTTATCTCTTTTAGTAAGTCATTATTTTAGAGCGTTTCTGCATTTTCTTTCGTTAAAGCGATGCTAAAGATTCAAGTGAATAAATGTGATCGCTATGGGACGAGTTTATGTATATATCCCGTTTATAATTCGTTGTTGACAATCTCTCTCCTCATACCTCCACCACAGGTATGATGAAATGCACTTGTTGTAGAATTTCATAATAAAAATTTTCATAAAAAAACAAAAAAAGTGAAACACCGTAAACGATGTCATCAACAACGACAGTATTATCCAGATTGAAAAAATCTATCCATCTCAGTACTTGTAACAATTCAGGGAGTATGGACAATCAAAGATTCATCCACATTACATCGAGTCTTAATTAAGCAACTCTTCGATGACATTAATCTGATAGCAACTTCAGTTGCTGCACATTGAGCTCTTGCTCACCCACGCATCATCACAAGTGTATGTTGTCATTGGAAAAGGATTCCATCATCAGAATCTCTCTTTTTTAACATCCGTCGCTGTATATAGTCAACGTAAGTGGTCATCACGACGACCACCGCTCTGAGGTTGCCCTTTTCACAAAGTTCTTAGAAACCATTTTAACACTCGCAATCCGATATAATCTAGAAATCTGTTTTGCAGGTTTCGAGGTGCTTAGTAGATGTACATACATATACATATAAATATCCATAGATATACAATATACATATATATATAATCTCTAAGCATTGCACAAGTGGATTAACCCTGGAGAGTGGTCTCAAGAAGTGCATAGTGTGGAGCCTCCTCATTTCATTTTCACTTTTTGATCGGCTTGGCTATATGTAGTATAACATTACTACCATGGATATAGAGCTTCTGAACACACCACCGACCGTTACCACTATTCATGACTGTATCCAATTGATCCTTTCTTAGCGCTCCTCGATTCCTATATATATGTATATAATATAAATGGATACAAAAGACGTCCCTTGGTCCGACCTGCACCCGATCCCGGTCAGGAAAGATAAACGGAAATTGTGTGTGTTCCAGTCCAATTTATCATTTTCTTGTATCTTCGCTAAATGCCTGTTGTTTGCGTTACATATCAGTCGATTTGCTTAACCAATGCGCGGTTACTGTTCTCGGGAACTGAACGCGTTTTGTGAAAAAAAAAACAAAATTAAGATTCTAAAGAATCTCTTAAGATAGCTGAAAACATTTAACAAATGCACTAGAAAAGATAATGAATAAGAGATTTCCTCTAGTTTATATTCGTTCTTCGAGGTTCTTGGATATTTTTTTTGCTGGAAGAGAAGAGCAAGTCGTTAGTAAATTTAAGCTAATTTCTAAGTCGAAGAGATCTTCATTTTATGTTTAAGATATCTAAAATCTACAAAGGCTTCGATTTCGAAGTAAATAAGAAAATAGTTTTTTTTTTAGCAACTACTCTCGTAATCACTGTTTTTTTTTGTTTTTTGTTTTTGTTTTTTATAATGAAAGTCATACCTGTTGCCAGCTGCAATATTATTACTTTACTTACTTCAATTCAATTCAATTCAATTTTATTGAGATTTGTCTACAATCAGATTGCCTTACTGAATTTTGGAGGGATCTAGAAAAAGGACAATGGTTTTTATCGAAATTAAATTTCGAAGGAAGGTCTTCAAAGGCGTGAGACTCTTTTTATCGTGGCATCTTTTTTTTTTAATATTATTAAGCCAAGCTCAGGGGATACCCTATGATGCAAAGCACAGCATGGCAGGAAGGATATAGGGAAAGGATTAGGGGATATGAGGAGAGTGGCGGAGGTGCCGATGTATGTCGCCCTTAAACTTCCGCAGAAGATGGTAAGCTGTTCCACATTCGCGGGATAAAAAAGCATCACGGAATTTTACTGTACGGCCGAAAGTAATTTGAAGGGTTAAAGGATGTGTGTAGTTTGTAGCGCGAGTATTGCGTGCAGGAATCATTCTACAAGGGATTAGACTAGATATTTCATCAGAACATTGACCATGCATATAGCGATAAAGGAGCGAAAAGCATCCAACATTGCGGCGGTGCTCGAGAGTGAGTCGATATAAAAAGTTATTGCCAAATCGCTAATGAGCTTGAAGGCTCTCTTTTGGACAATATCCAATAAAGCTAAGGCTGTGCGACCAGCCCCGGCCCATATATGGGAATTGTATTCCATTCTAGGTCTAATTTAGGACTTGGTAGAGGAGCGCTAGATTTGACGGGCTAAAATATTTCTTACACCTTTTCAGAAATCCAAGACATTTCGATGCTTCTTTGTCAACGAGACGATGTGATCTGTCCAGTTTAACTTACTGGAAATATTAATGCCAATAATGTTTAGTGACGGTGATTCAAAAATTAATGCTCCATCAAAAGAAATGGGTGTGGTTAAGTTATGATCTTGAGTTCGACGTGATTCGCTTTGCCCCAAGCGAGGATATTATTAAGATCGTTATTCAATGATCTAATCATGCAATCTCGTTTAACACATGCGGATTTCCCCCTGGAGTCCGCAAGAATGTCAAAGGAGTAAGCAAAATCAAGATTACTGTCATCTGCGAAACTATGGATTGGATT
This sequence comes from Dioctria rufipes, assembly GCA_963924295.1. Lineage (NCBI taxonomy): Eukaryota > Metazoa > Arthropoda > Insecta > Diptera > Asilidae > Dioctria > Dioctria rufipes. The sequence continues at coordinate 55,510,314 of OZ002741.1, forward strand.
GAAAGTAAGGGAAAGCAGATCATTAATAAAAATTAAAAAGAGAGTTGGAGACATAACAGAGCCTTGAGGCACACCGGCATTTATGGGATGCGGTTCAGATGTAACGCCATCTAATACAACACGTATTTGGCGACTAAATAGGAAACTTTCAATCCATAATAGAAGAGGAGGAGATAGACCAAGTGCTTTAAGTTTGGCTAAAAGGGATGGATGCCAGACTCTATCAAAGGCCTTTGAATTATCCAGAGTAACGATTTTAGACTCACCAAAATTGTGAAGACTACGGTTCCAACGTTCCGTAAAAAAGGTCAGCAAGTCTCCAGGTGAGCGTCCAGTTCGGAAGCCATATTGGCGATCGTTGATGAGATGATTAGTTTCGCAATACTTCATTAATTTTGAGTTAATGATAAATTCAAAAACCTTTGAAAGAATCGAAGTGAGAGGGATCGCTACCCTCTCCTTTCTTGGTAATAGGCTGAACGTGAGCTAGTTTCCAAGCAGTTGGGAATTTTCCTTGTCGAATAAGACAAGCAGAATAGTTTGCGCAGAGGTTTAGCCAAGGATGAGGCACAGCTTTTAATTAACAGGGGCGAAAAACCATCAGGACCTGCGGCTTTGGAGACGTTGATCTCCTTAAGGACCCTGAACACATCCCTCGTACGAACGTGTATTGGCTCTTGTACACATTCACACGGGCGATGCAAAACAGGTGTGTGTGAAGTGGGTGGAAGACAAGAATTTGAAGTGAAACTAGCAGCTAAAATATTAGCTTTATCCAGGGAGTCAATAATCAGTTCACCATTATTAACTAAGGAAGGTATAGAGGAACTGGTGGGGTTGTTCCTGATGGTTTTGACCAGGGACCAGAAACCTTTGCTACCTTTGCAGCTTGCCAAGATTCTTTGTCTAATATTCTGGTCAAAAAGAAATTTTTCTCTCTGGATAATGGACGACTTGCAGGTGTTCCGTGCAATCTTGTAGACTTGTTTCATTTCCGGACATGAATGCAATTGATAGGCACGAAAAGCAGACTCTTTCGCTTTTATAGCTTGGTTGCACTTATCGTTAAATCAGGAGCGATCATGCTGTTATTGTGATCTGCTGTAAGAATACGGAATGTATTCACGTATGCCAAGATTTAGTATGTTACTAAATTCCAATATGCATTCATCAACATCCCTCGAAGCAAAACAGACCGACCAATTAATTTCTCTAAGATACTTATTGAGATTTTCCCAATCAGCATTCTTATAGTGCCAAAGAAGCCTACTTGTAGGTGGAGAAGTTGGGTGGCACAGGTTTGAGGTTGTAAATTGAGCCGTGATTAAACAATGGTCTGAATTTCCGAGAGGGGAACCGACTGAGATGACATATTTGTCCGGATGAGATGTTAGAAACAAGTCGAGTAAATTAGCCTTATCTCCAGCTGTATCAGGAATTCACATTGGTGCATCCACTAGCTGTTGTAAATTAAATGATTCACAGAAGGGTTCAATGAAACGGCCCGCAGGACTTGTGGTAGAAGAATGTCTGAGCCACGGTATATTATGAAAATTAAAATCGACTGCCAGGACGATTTCGGAAGAGGGGGAGACAGAAAGAAAATGATCAATGTTGTTGGAGATATTATCAAATACGGATACCGTGTCGTCATCAGACATATTTGGGCTGCGATAAAGGAAAGAGAAATAAATGATGTGCTTGTGAAGTTCGAACCTAATCCAGATATATTTAAACTCTGGATTGGCAGAAGGAAAATCTTGAAGAATACACAAATATTTGGGCGCCACCAGCAGCAGTCGACGACACAGCGAGGTGAAAAAAAACAACAATTGTGTTATGCCTATTTGCTGTTTTCAATAACTCAGACTGCGCAGTTCAATGACCACAGCTGGGTACACCCGGATTGGTGATCAGTGACAAGTGCTAATGCATTTGCACTGATCACAGATGAAGAGAAGGAAAGGAAACGTTACCGTGCTGCTGGCTCATTGAATATTGATAGGGCATAGAAGAGCCCTTCACTTGGCGGATAAAATTTATTTTGATTATTTATTTATTTAACGGTCGGAAAATCTGAACAAGTATGGAAAATCTCGCAGCAGAAATTAATCGAGCTAGAATGAGTTTTAATCTATAGAAAAAAAATTAAGAAATGCGAATTAATATAAGCTAGACATTCTTACATTGCATGCCTTTATTGACTGACCTAATCGGGGTACTGATTTGGATCCTTTGTCGTATTATTAATTATACATTTATCATTTTTATTATTTCATCATTTTCATTTTTTAGACATAAGTGTGGAAAAATTTGGAAAATCTTTTACTACTCCAATGAATCGGCAACCGAATCCAAAAACCGGAAAAATTTCTACAATATATCCAAACATAAAGATAACGGTGATGTAGAGTGGAAGTTTTTCACAACTTCTAACGGAAAAGAGATATGTAATGGATTAGGAAGTACGCTTAAACGTTTGGAATCTGGGGCTAGTCTTCAGACATTTGACAAGCACTTTATTACAATACTGTTAGAACTACACAAACATACTTACTATCCTCTGAAGAATAAAAATAACGCAGAAGAGCAAGCGCTTCAAGAACGATTTTCCAATTTCAAAATTTTCGACAGAAGACTAAAACACTTCTGTATACTATAAGTGAAAGGAACTGGATAATTGGGTTAAAAAATAGTGGATTGAGGAGGTGTAAACCCCTCGAAGACAAAGCTAGTACTTTTTACAAGAAAAGGCAGGAGCAAAGTTGCAGACTTCCAATATTGGGTGGAGATAATCTTACTCTCTGCACGAAGCAGACTATCTGGGAGGCCTGCATTTTCTGTCGAAAATCTAGTGGGCTGCTTGCTTGCAAATAACTGGGTGTCTATACACCATGCTCACGGGGCTGCTTGGTTTATTGCCGCTAGATTTCCACTGGAGGACTATAGTGGCCATCAACGCTGTCAGGTTTAGGCCGGGGGGGGGGCTGGTGGTTGGAGAGGGGCTATGCTCATTCCAATATACTCCAGAAAATAGATTGCAGTAATTGTAGGGGAGAAACAAGACTGTCATATATTATCCTAATTTTTGGTGGGTTTCGTGGGGGTCTCAATGCAATAATGCCCACCAGGAGTCATGGGGATGGGAAGGAGATGATGGTTACATATGCGACATTTCTATCTTTATGTATGATGAGAGTTTCATAGACTGCCGGGCAAATAAGGTGTCTCTTGGGCAGAGCTTTCAACGATTTACCATGTTGCACTATTGGTATCTAATGTGCAGATAGTCTATACAGATCTTTTACATATACACTGACTGCGAGGGAGCCATTATGGTTCTGGATGATGTGCTGGTAATACAAAATTGATGCAGCTATATAACACAACCTTGAGGAACTAACTACATAGCATGCATATGCTGGATACCTGGCCAAAATGATATCCAAGGCAACGAGATGTCTGATGAGCTGGCCAAAAAGGACCCTGAAATGGATAGCTCCGCAGCAATAGCTTCTAAGAGAATCTCGATCGGAGCTTTAAAAGTGGAGATCATCAGGGGTGCCTACCTAAATGCAATCCTCCGGTGGATCAACAGAGAAACCTATAGCCTGATGATGACAGAAAGAGGGCAAAATAACTCCTTAATTGGTAAAAGAACTGATATCAGGAATCTAGTAGGAATTATTACAGGTCATTGGGCTATAGAAGATCATGCTAATAGACTGGAAATAGGGGTGAACGATTTTTGTAGGATCTGTAAGGATTCGGAGGTAGTCGAGTTCATCTAGCACGTACTTTGCGATGAATAAAAGAAGTAGACTATTACGTAGTTACTCCTGGGCGAGCTACAAAATTAAAGAGCTCAGATATATTCTGTGATTTCTAAGTGAAACAAAATGGTTATCCTATGAGGTCAATGGGCACAAAGAAACAACTGGAGGTCCAAGTTAAGCAGGCTAGTTATCTCTAGCAGCAACCATCGTACCTAACCTAACCTAAAACATATTAGATTTGAAATGTTCTTTATGTTTCTTTTATTTCCACTATGCCAATTTCTATTAATAGAATTGCAATCACGACGACACTGAAGAGGATATCAAGTGATTCATATTCATACCACCTTCGATCCCATCCCATACAACAAATAATTTCTCTCGAACTAAATATAATTATGGCACGTGAATCTACAGAGATCCCAACTGGAAATTTTTATAGAATGTATTTTAGTTTTAAACCTTTTCAACTACGAGAAACAACACAACGACACATGTCATATCAAGGACTTTGTCAAGGATAAAGGACAACCTTTATTATCGAATTTGCTTTTTTCAAAAAAATTTCACCGAGGTGTTATTCTACCTACAAAACTTGAAATTTATCTTTTCCAAAACTTCGTATATCATTAAAATCATCTTAATATAACCAAAGATAGAAATTTTTGAAGTTAAGTTGAAACGGCAAAAATATTGTTTCCTTTTTCGGTTTTATTAATAGTTTATATAAGAAATATCAACCCAAATCGGTGAAGTTACTACAGGAAGCTGGTCGAAACATCGTGAAATAGCCCAAACATAATCGTATCTTCTCAAGCAGCCATTAATAAATCGGATACAGTTATTGAAATCACAATTTAACTTTCTTCAACAGATCGAGTCTAAGTGAAGGAGATAATACTTCCATACTTCGAAGACTGTATCATTCAGAATTACATATGAAAATTGTAAGAATTTGAGCCATTTACCATTTAAAATCATATACAATTTGCTTTATTGGGTTTTAAAAATAAGCTATGCCTGCTGGACCATTCAGAGATTCTTGTCATATACTAATTCTCTCGATACAATCATCAATCAGAACAACCGATATATGAAAATATATCTGGACCTTGTCCACATAAAAACATATTTCGGTTATCTTCTTTTACGTTGGAAAGATCATTGATCAACACACAAAACAATATGATGTCTAGAGTATAGCCCTGAGGTACCCCGAATCAATGGATATTTTAAAGCAGTATACCGGATTGTTCTTTTGGTTTGTTTATACCTGTATAATTTTTGGTGAATTGCTTATAAAAATAAAGCTCAAAATGTGCGAAAAAAACACCGTTCCTCTTGATCTTTTAGATTTCTAAAACTTTAATTATCAGGATTAGTAGGTATTGATTGATTCCTAGATATCGGGAAAACTATCGAATTTTCGTCGGTGTCATAGTTACTGAAAATAAAATACTTTTTATGTTAAGTTCTAAGACAACTCTTCCCGAATCGTTTATAAAGTTCTAGTATGGCTCTTGACTTGCTTTTTATTTTCTTTAGATTAGCTGTCGTTACTACTGACAATTGTAAAAAACTAACTTTTTCTCACACTATTCTAACCCAAATACTACGAAATATTTCGACAGATAATATTAACAAGAATTTGTTTGTGAAGAAACTATACTCATCATCAAGTTGTATGAAATATTTAAGTTTTCGATCTTTAATATTCCTTTAGACTTCAAATTTTCCGTATAATTTCATTACTTGGAGTGGGCATTTTCTTTAATCATGAAGTTTCGAAAAAAAAAAATTCTTGATAGTTAACTCCAAACTTAGGATCCTTCGATAACACCTCCTTCGATGCAATTAAATCAGCTGCCCTCCACGGTAAACTGGATAGACTTCATGCTTAGAAGCAGGAGGATAACCACAGCTCTAGAGAACTGCTCAGTCACGATCACCGCAGCAAAAGGCTGCCCACAAGGAGGAGCTCTCTCTCCACTCCTGTGGTCGATCGTAATTGTTGAACTGCTAGAGAGAGTTCGGGTTTTAATGTACAAGGCTAAACGGATGATCTACTAGTCACAATATCGGGCAAGCATGATCAGGTTATATCCGACCTCATGCAAAATTCTCTCTCCAAATTCCACAAGCGGTGTTTAAACAAAGGTCTTAGCATAAACCCAAACAAGACGGTTATCGTTCCGATTACAAAAAGATCGAAGCTTTCACTAACGGCTCTTCTTCTTGATCATACGGAATTGATATTTTCAGACGAAATCAAATATCTGGGGGTAGCTCTAGATAAGAAACTTATCTGGAATTCGTATTTGTCCAGAGTGACAGATAAAGCGGTGCGATCTCATGAATTCTGAAGCCAAAAATTATGTACTGGATATACACCACCATTGTTAGACCCATGGTCACCTATGCCAAAAAGTAATCAAAAGACGGCTGAGGCTCTGCTTCAAAAATCCCAGCAGCTTGCCTGTCTCGGAATAATTGGCGCCATGAGAACCTGTCCTATAGTAGTCATGGAAGCCTTACTAAACCCTCCACCCTTACATTTGCAGATGAAAAAGGAAGCGATCTCCAGCGATATTAGAGTGCAAAAGGAGAAACAGTTAAAGCCAGGAAATCTGGTTGGTCATTTAAGTATCTTAAAAGAGATATAATTATGACGACAATATCTGATATAATCACAGCCGGGGTGGATTTTGTACGACCATTCCTAGTATTACAGGTAGATCGACATCAATGGCGTTCCACCAAACCGTCCTTCCAACAAGGATCGATCATATGGTATACAGACGGTTCAAAACTAACAGTGGAGTCAATATCACGCACATATCAAAGGCTCTGGGCTCTACCCCTATCGTATTCCCAACCGAGGTATTGACCCTAGCGCCAATACCTGCATTAAAAGAGCCATAAATGGGGCTCAACCATTAATATCCTCTCGGACAGTCAAGCAACCCTCAAGGCCTTAAAGTCCTACAATGTCAAGTCAGGGATAGTCTGGGAATGTCTACAAACCCTCAAAAACTTATCAAGAAGAAACAAAGCTATCCTCATGTGGGTACCTGGAAATAAAGGCCACAAAGGCAATGAAATTACTGATGGTCTAGCCAAAAGAGGAGCAGAAACTCAGTTTGTAGGACCAGAGCCATTTTGTGGCACTTAAAAATATTACCTCAGAGCTGCCATAACCGATTGGGACAATAAACAAAAATCCTTGTATTGGGTAAGGCTACAAGGACTTCGTCAGACAAAAAAGTTTATTGACACCTCTGGCGGAAAAATAAAACAACTTCTACTCCTTAGAAGAACATAGCTCAAAATGATTACTGAGCTCTTCTAAGGCTGTTGTCCCTTGAGGTATCACCTAAACAAGCTGGGCTGAGACTTCATGCTGCCATTTCTGTCAAGAATGAAACCTCAGAGCAATTGTTCTGCAACTGCGAAGCATTGGTCACGCGCGGAGAAAGAGAGTAAATGCAACGGGGACTCACAATAGATCTTTTAGGTCGCAGTGATTGTGAGGCTAACGCTTACACACCCCTTCACAAATCTAATCTAATCTAGGATCTTTTTCATCGACAATCCTTATACAAAAATTGGGGTGGCAATTTTTGCACTTTCTTATTTGATGACATTTTTTTCTATTCCATGAAAGCGTTAATGGAATGAAACGAAAAAATAACTTAATTTCTGAGAGCACTGCAGTGGTTTTATTTTGAAGTTGCCCGTAATTAGAACTGGATTCTCTCTTAGGTTTGTAAGTTTTTTTTTCTTTATTTTTTTTTTATTTTTATTTTTTTTTAATATTTATGATTTTCTTTAATTATCAAATTTTTTTAAATTATTTTTTTTCCATTTTCTTAAATATTTTTTATTTTTTAAAAAAAAAAAAAAAAAACATGCTGGGATTTGAACACTTTACAGACAGAGTCTGGGCTCGTCTTAAGTTTATGGAGCTCCTCATTTATAACGTCAATTAAGTTGGGACCGCCATTTCATGGTAGAAAAGTTTTGAATACATCAAAATTGAGGGCTCAATTAGGGCTAATTAATGCCATTTCCCCGAATTTAATGCTCTAGTACTTTTTAAAAAATCCATGGATAATCCAACTTTATAAAAAGTGAGGGCCACCACTACTGAGAATAGGTAAAATAGTACCGTTACAATAGTGTACACTGTATAATAATTTAGGGTTTAATTAGGGCCAATTTAATGCCTTTTCTCGGAAAGTATGGAATCAATTTAGGCCAAGAATCCATAAAAGTAAAAGTTTAAAAAACAAAATGGTCCATCTATGTTAACTTACACGCTGGCAACATTTTAATAATATTGTGTTTTTCAGTCGGATTAAATCTGTGATCAACAAATAATACTGGAAAGTTGAATACCTTAATTTTTTTCGAACTGATAAAGGTTAGTAAGGCGTTATCCATAGAAATGTAGAGAAAATAAAAATTTATTTGACTGTTTTTCTATAGTATTTATTATGCCTAATCTCCAACAAACCAACTAAGAAACCATGAATCAGCGGTTAACTATTGCTGAGTGCAACAGCGGAATGTAGATACTAAATTGGTGCCCATCAGCTTAGAAATTGACAATCAATGCCTTGAATACAAATAGAATTTCACTACGCTAAATTTGGGTTACCACACTTCCTGTTTTCTCTACGAGTATACTCCATTGTTCTGGTGAGTTTCATAACGTAAAATATGAGGAAGATTAGTTTTTGAACCCTGATAAACGCGTTTCGCTATTTGTCAAATTACTTTAATTATATTAATTACATTTATTCTTTGCAATTTATTAAGTTTTTGTAGGGTTTTCCAATAAGAGGTGTTATTTTGATATTCAAAGTAAAATGCCATTTTTTGAGATAAATGATCGGATCTTTATTTCATTATAAAGAGGAAGTTATGCCGTTAATAACGGAAAATAACATCAGCCAAACGACCACCACGACCACACCTACAGGACCATATCCTTTTCATGAAATTTTCCATAACCAAATCGCAAAGTGGCTGCCCTATGTCCTCGATAGCCTCACGAATTCCATCTTTGAGGTCTTGAATCGACGCTGGGCTGTTGGCGTAGACCTTCTCTTTCACGTGGCCCCAAAGGAAGAAGTCGCAAGGTGTTAAGTCACAAGATCTCGGTGGCCAATTGTGATCACCTCTTCGAGAGATAACACGGTCCGGAAACATTTCCCATAAAAGATCAATGGTTTCGTTGCTTGTATGGCACGTAGCGCCGTCTTGTTGAAAGTAAACGTTGTCCAGATCAATACCATCCAATTCCGGCCATAAAAAATCATTAATCATCTGTCGATAACGCAATCCATTCACCGTAACTGTTGCTCCAGCCTCATTTTCGAAAAAGTAAGGTCCAATGACCCCGCGGGACCATAAACCGCACCAAACAGTCACACGTTGTGGATAGAGAGGCTTTTCAACAATAACTCTTGGGTTTTTCGAGCCCCAGATGCGACAATTTTGCTTGTTGACGAAGCCATCGAGGTGGAAATGGGCCTCATCACTCAAGATGAGTTTTCGATGGAATTCCGGATCATTTTCATGCATTTCAAGGACCCAATCAGCAAAGACTTGACGTTGTTGATGATCAGCCGGCTTGAGTTCTTGTGTGAACTGAACTTTATAAGCCTTAAGACCCAAATCTTTATGCAAAATACGGTGTAATGACGTTTGTGGAATGCCTAATTCCAAAGAACGACGAGGAATGGACAAACCTGGGTTTTCTTCAACGCTTTCGGCTACAGCAGCAATATTCTCGGCTGTTCTTGAGCGACGTGCACGGGTTTTATTCTTCACATCACTAACTTGTCCCGACAGCTCGAATTTTTCTACCAATTTCGGTATTGCGGTCCGACAAGGTACTACATGATTCAATGCGTTGTTGAATCGTGTATCGTTCCATTTTTATTAATGGCGTAGTTTCTACTTGTCAAATGTCAAAAAATGACAGCTCCAAAAGTGACATCTACCGAAATAGCGGGCTAATTAAAATAACACCTCTTATTGGAAAACCCTTTAGCTTTACACAGTGGTCACTGCAAACTAAATTTGTTTGTCTTAAATTACCGTGTATCATAAGAGTTTAAAATTCTAACCATGGTTGGCCGTTGATTTGTTGCAGATAGCCATTAAAACCTACGGTTTTTGGGGGTCTTAAAAAACGTTTTCCATTTTAAAATTGCAACCATCGTTGGAAAACAAGCAGTTAACATTTTTTCTTCCACGATAAAAACTTTATTTACATCTCAACACGGCGATGCATATGCTTTGTTACATTTGTACTCCCTTACTTCGTATTGGTATAGTAATTCTCAGTAGTGGTGGTCCTAACTTTTAATAAAGTTGGATTTTCCATGGACTTTTTTAAAAAGTACTAGAGCATTAAATTCGGAGAAATGGCATTAAATTAGCCCTAATTGAGCCCTAAATTTTTACGTATTCAAAACTTTTCTACCATGAAAAGGGCGGTCCCAACTTAATTTACGTTCATTTATATCACGTTAAGTTTGAAATAAACTTAAATTACTCTCCCACGTTGTAAATTATATACATACATACATACATACATATATATAATATTAGATTAGTCTTTTAAATCTTATCATTACTGACATTTTTTATCACTACAGTGATCGCATAGGTTCCTACAATATGCCTTGATTTACAAGCTCCATTCTAAGTACATGAAATCAAATTTCCTAATCGCTTAATTGCTCTATTACCAGGAGCTTAACTTGTATGGGACGCGACGGTAATAATCCGTGACATAGCTACTTGTAAGTTTTCAAAAAGGAACAACCCTTCGACTCATCACTGTAATTGAATCGTGTCATTCAGCTCAATTCCCAAGGTATCGAACATAATCAGGCCAGGTCTCAAGTTACATGTTGTGGTTTTATCCACTTTACGATATAAAGGAGCTCACAGCTGGCTATATATGTATGTATACTTATGTATTCTGCAAGTTATCAAGTATTATCCCATCTTTGATGTGGTTCTGTCTGTTTTGTTTTCATGCTAATTAACTCCCTATAAATCGGTAATTAATAAATTGCTTACAGATAGATAGGATGAAAATAAATAATTTTTACAGAAAACGTACATAAGATTGCAATCTTATTATGTATTATGTAGTTGTAATTTGGAAAATTAACGTAGATAAGTTTAAAATTATGTTATGGAACTATGTTGAGTATGATTGAACTTGAACGTGAAGTCCAGACTGCCACCATGAGCTGACAGATCACTCGGTAGACAACTTTGAAATGCAGGAGGGCACGTTAGCTCGCCTCGGCTATTGGCGGATAGTAGAGAGGGGGTTCCACGAAGACCTGCCGCTGTTACCTGCCATATACAAAAAGATATCCTGCCAGAATAACAAAACCGTCGCACACAACCGGTCCAGAAGGGACCTTTACACCACTTACTATTACCTCCTGTGAAGACACAGATGTTCTGTCTTCTTTCTGCTTACCCCATCCACCCAACGACACTGAGGGCAGACCATTTTTCAGTGTCCTTATGATGATCTGAAAGAGAGAGTCGAGCGGACCTAATCAACCTTCATCTCACGAGGGCTCCAGGAGAGAGGAGGAAAAATAAAGACCTTGAGAGCTTCATTACATTACAAAAGACTTTAATACTCCAATACACACAAAAAAATGTCTGAGTTATTTTGAGATATACGTATTATTTTAATTAATATGAAGTCCCCAGTCAAATAACCTGGTAGTTCCCTAAAGACAAATCTACATAATTATTATTTTCTTTTTTTTCGAAATTTCGTACTGGCACCCGCAATTTATTGACAAATGAAATCAAAACCTTATCGTTCGAAATAATAAATTCACATAAATAGGTACTTAGTAAGCATCTTATGAAGTATGTCAGTATGTATATAAGGCGCGTATCTAGACCTGCTTCTTGCGGCGGAGGAGGGGGGGGGTCACAATTAAAATCTTCGAGGGGAAGGAAAAAAGTCGGAAGAAGATACTTTTAAATTTTTTTTTTTAATCATATTTACGTTATATCACAAAATCCAATTTTCGGTTTGATTTGGAAAACCTATCGATAATACAGGGTCTTCCAATAAGAGGTGTTATTTTAATTAGCCCGCTATTTCGGTAGATGTCACTTTTGGAGCTGTCATTTTTTGACATTTGACAAGTAGAAACTACGCCATTAATAAAAATGGAACGATACACGATTCAACAACGCATTGAATCATGTAGTACCTTGTCGGACCGCAATACCGAAATTGGTAGAAAAATTCGAGCTGTCGGGACAAGTTAGTGATGTGAAGAATAAAACCCGTGCACGTCGCTCAAGAACAGCCGAGAATATTGCTGCTGTAGCCGAAAGTGTTGAAGAAAACCCAGGTTTGTCCATTCCTCGTCGTTCTTTGGAATTAGGCATTCCACAAGCGTCATTACACCGTATTTTGCATAAAGATTTGGATCTTAAGGCTTATAAAGTTCAGTTAACACAAGAACTCAAGCCGGCCGATCATCAACAACGTCGAGTCTTTGCTGATTGGGTCCTTGAAATGCATGAAAATGATCCGGAATTCCATCGAAAACTCATCTTGAGTGATGAGGCCCATTTCCACCTCGATGGCTTCGTCAACAAGCAAAATTGTCGCATCTGGGGCTCGGAAAACCCAAGAGTTATTGTTGAAAAGCCTCTCTATCCTCAACGTGTGACTGTTTGGTGCGGTTTATGGTCCCACGGGGTCACTGGACTTTACTTTTTCGAAAATGAGGCTGGAGCAACAGTCACGGTGAATGGATTGCGCTATCGACAGATGATTAATGACGTTTTATGGCCGGAATTGGATGGTATTGATCTGGACAACGTTTACTTTCAACAAGACGGCACTACGTGCCATACAAGCAACGAAACCATTGATCTTTTACGGGAAAAGTTTCCGGACCGGATCTCTCGAAGAGGTGAGCATAATTGGCCACCGAGATCTTGTGACTTAACACCTTGCGACTTCTTCCTTTGGAGCCACGTGAAAGAGAAAGTCTACGCCAACAGCCCAGCGTCGATTCAAGACCTCAAAGATGGAATTCGTGAGGCTATCGAGGACATAGGGCAGCCACTTTGCGATTTGGTTATGGAAAATTTCATGAAAAGGATATGGTCCTGTAAGCGTGGTCGTGGTGGTCATTTGGCTGATGTTATTCTCAATTATTAACGGCATACCTTCCTCTTTATAATGAAATAAAGATCGGATCATTTATCTCAAAAAATGGCATTTTACTTTGAATATCAAAATAACACCTCTTATTGGAAAACCCTTTATTATCCACATCAATGTCGATCTCAGGGTAGACATCTCGGACTCATAATCAGATACGCCGTCTCGTGCATAGATTGTAGAAATAGATGCAAGCGATTCTGTCATGGGTGAAGTAATTGACTGCGAGCGAGCTTGCACTTTGAGACACATTTAAAGGAATGGGACTAGGAGTATATGACTATTTCTTCTGATAGAAAGTTAACTGATCTTGCTTTCTTCCGAAAAAAGTTGTCAACGGTCTTATTAGTCTTCCGCTTTACACTTTCGCTACTATATCTACCTCCATCGCTAACTAATAAAGCAAATTTATCCTTCTCCTACAAATTAAAAGTACACGTGAAGTTAAATTAAACAACACTTCCTGAATTAATACGCCAACTATCGCAGAAGAAAGCAAATGGATTTTATTTTTATTGTTTTGCCGTAAAAATTTTGAAGAAAAATTGTAGAATCAATTTTAGTGGTACTCGAATCAATCCAAATGATGGTTTTCAGTCACCAAAATTCGAAAGAAAAATGTTCAAGTAAATTTTCGAAGAACAAATTGTATAATTGCCAACGCTCATAAATATCTTTAGCGACCAAGACCAGCCAAGGCACCTGAATCAATCTAACTCTTTTGAACCATGGTCGGCCACCAGTAGTGCATGAAAAATCTAAAGAAAAAATGTCAAATCTCTGAAAACTGAATGCTTGTGCACTTGTCCGAACCAGTATCAATCCACCAATTCGTTTGGATCGTTGTTGCAAGAATTTAATGCTTCCCCTACGAACGTTAAAATTTTGAACAATTCAATCTTGAATTAGTGTCGCTACGAAAAATAACGGATGATTGCATGGAACTAGGGTTCTACTGGAAGAACTCTAAATCAAAGTTCGTTAAGTAAGTTTGTATGCTTCTGTTGCGAGCTCCCAACCAAGTTGTTTTGTCATCATCGATTTTATGTCGGAAAATTAGATAGGTAAAAAAAATTTTCTGATCGCTGACCAATTTCTTAGATACAATAAGACTTTTAAGTCTCGAAATTGTATGCTTTTTCATCTATAGGAGTAATCAGTGCAACAAAAATATAAAAGCATCATAATAACCGGGCTGCTAAGCATTGGGTACCTTTTTGTAAATAATCAAACACTAAAATAAATATGCATTCCAAAATTACTTACCATCCTGTGCTAGGTGTGATAGATGAAATTCTAAAAAATCGTACACGTTTCAAAGGCGAGGAGCTACGAACGAATGACTATTATACCCAATCCAGACTCCACTATTACTACTCAAAAGAAGACAAACAAATGCCCAAACCAGCGCTAGCTGATGCCGCAGATTAAAAAAGTGCTAAAAAAACTTTTACAACTAACTCTACAGGCCAGCGCCACATTTAATTTACCACGAAGGTGAGGTGGCGCTTTGGGTGAGGTCATGACCCCCGTGACCCTCCCCCTGTATACGCGCCTGATGTATACAGGGTGTTTCCCCTTAGGAGGTCCATAGAGCGGGAGGTGATAGTACTCACCTAGACGAACCAAACATTGTATGGCAGGGGGGGGGGGCAATATCAACCGTTTAGGAGTTACAGGGTGATTCATAAAAAAAGCTAGGTTTTCACAAAACACCCTGTATCTTAAAAACTACAGGGCGTATGGTCACAGTTAAGGGCTCACTGTATGCAGAACTTCATGGCCTTTCCAACCAGCCCCGTACCCCTCTCCCCTCAGAAGTTATGAAGGTCTAAACTAAAAATTTCGGATTTTCTTTCCTTTTTTTTTTACTTTGACCTCTATTATTTTTGCAAAAAGGTCGTTAACATAACTTTTTTTTATAAAAACTGTAAACTGTGGAGCCTCCTCTTTAATTTAACCTATTATGCCCTATGTGGTATCTGTATCCGTTAAAGAGTTATTAGCTCTGATAGTCAAAGAAAAGAGTTATTAGCTCTTAACCTATTCAAGTCAATGTAGTAATTTATTGTCCTAGTATGTCAGAATTAGAAAATACTTAACATGAAATTAAAGAAGTGTGTTACAAAAACAGTTTTTTTTTTACTATCAGAGCTAATAACTCTTTAACGGATACAGATAGCACATAGGGTATAATAGGTCAAATTAAAGAGGAGGGCTGGTTGAGCTGTCGTTGGAAAGGCCATGAAGTTCTGCATACAGTGAGCCCTTAACTGTGACTATACGCCCTGTAGTTTTTAAGATACAGGGTGTTTTGTGAAAACCTAGTTTTTTTTATGAATCACCCTGTAACTCCTAAACGGTTGATATTGCCCCCCCCCCCCCTCCTGCTATACAAGTTTTGGTTCGTCTAGGTGAGTACTATCACCTCCCGCTCTATGGACCTCCTAAGGGGAAACACCCTGTATATGTATATTATAAAATTATCGAGTAACAAAATTTAAAAATTTATAATTAACGAACTTTGTAAGAACTGAAAAATAGAATCAAGTAGAGAAATTACTTAAAACAGCGAACTAAAATTCTTTCAACTATATTTTGCTTGTGCGAATATTATAATTAGTACAAGAATGTCATTGATTGGATATTGCATCATTATTAACAACATGTATTATTAATAGGATAAATTTTCGATAATTCACATCGTGTCATTAAATATACTTATATAAGATTGTTTGCGAACATCTGATTGAGAATATAGTGATAAGAAAAGGTAATGAAAATGTTACTCATGTTTTGACCTTTCCCGTCGAAGGAGTTCCCTTGAGGCGACATCACTATAATCTCTCCTAGCGTTATTACAATGATTGTACAATATTTGGGTGTTTTTTTATTTCTTCTTTTTTTTTTATCTTTAGTACTCTTTTTATCTCACTGATCTCAATCTAATCGGCTTCAATACAAATTATGTAGTTTTGTGATCCTTTCTGCAGTCATTTTTCTCTTCAAAGTGTGGATTTTTATAACTGTATAATTGGCTGCATCAGAAATTCTCGATATTCTGATGTATCAGTTCTTTTCGATTACAATGCATGAAAGCACCTTCGAAATTCTTGAATTTATTTCGACTACCAACTAAAGACATACACTAATTGGTTAAAAGCATTGATGCAAATGTATGAATAGGTCCAGTAATTTATTATTACAGCAAATTGTGTTTGTAAATTTATACAGAATTTCGAAATGTTCTGTCCTGTGTTCCAAGAATACTCTCGAAAATCTTATATGCTGTTGCTCAAGGAGCTCTAGTTCCCTGCCGTCCATTCTATAAATTCAGAAAACAAAATTTAGCTCACCACTCGTGTTACCTTTCAAGCTAACCTCACTTACCCAATATTACCCAACAGGTCGAAACCTTAATAATATTATTAAGTGCAAGCTAAGTAGAAAATAGCGGGATAAAACGGTAACGGTTATGACCTGGTTTTTTTTTTTACGGAAATGAACGGCAAATTTTTTAACCTCTCGAACTGGAAGAACACGAGAAGAAAATTCCGTATTTCCGAAATGTAAGACGAACTCCGTTCTCTTGTTCTTCTTGTCACCAAACTGAGGTATATGGAAGTGCTTCTCTGTGTCATTTAGGGGGGCGTTCGGTTAGCCGAATCAGTCGGTGCCGTCCACATAGGCAATAACTTACACGTAGCAGGCTGTTGATACTGCTGCATACATTATGCTACGACCATAACAATTAAAGCTAGATAGTCAAACAAATTAAAAAGATTAAATAAATAATATGAATAATGAAAAGTAAAAATAAAAATAAATTATTATGGAGTAATAAAAACGATACATAAAGTTCAGAATTTAAAAATATTAATAATATAACAATTTCGGATTAATAAACAAAATAAAATAAAGCACAAAATAGTAATAATTTGCAGGGTGAAAAAATAGAAATGAGAAAGGATAGAGCAACTAAGAAAAACTTAAAATAAAATAATTATTTAATTGAAATATTTAAATTGTTCACAGTTTGCATCATTCATTATCAATAATAGAAATTCTGGAATTCGCACTCTGAACACAATTAAGATGACAAATTGATTGGACACTGTGGATAAAGTTTTTTGAATAGCAGGCTGCCTTATAGTATTTTGTTGAGAAGAGCAGTAACGGTTTTGCTATTTTGGTTCTTAAATTTAACAATAAGCAGCTCGTAGTTCTCCAGTTTTATCGATGAGTTTACTGAGTAATGCAGATATACTGGTATAATTTATAGTCGCGAGATATGCCCCATCATTTTTGTTTATCAGATAACTTCAGAAAAACATTATCTTTTCTTTTTACTCAAAAAAAAAATTTATTTATTCGCAATAAAATAAAATAGTAATATAAACTAGTTAAATAAAAAACAGTTCAACATTGAAGAGAAAAATAAAAATATAATGAAAAGTATCATAACACTCATCCTGCTGCTAAAGTGATATGGCATCAGAGCCGGACTGGCAGTACGGGCGATCGCGCGCTAGCCCGATGGGCCGGTGGTCTTTGGGCCGGTAGGCTCCCCATTAACGCGACCACATGAATTTACCTCGTCCTCTGGAGGAACGTTGCGGCTGCGGTGGGAGGAGAGCTATTAAAATTGAAAAAGTATTTTATTGCATAACCTAAAAGCCTAATACAATAAAGCTAATTAGCTCACGGCAACGAGGTCAGAGTTATGAGTTAAAAATACTCAGAAATGTCCCACAACTTATAAACACTGTCAGGACGCGGAGGCAAGTGGGTGTTTCCGAGATAGCATTATATTTGGCAAATTTGGCTTTTTCGTGGCTTGGTTACTATAGTCGTTAATTTATTGAAGCAAATCCAAAACCGGTTTTTCTCAGACTATCAGCGTACATTTTGCTAATAAGATCGCCAGAAATGAATCTAAAATCTTCTGAAACTTGTTCCAAAACTTCATACCTCCTCGTCAGTTCGAATAAAAGAACATCAATCGATTCAAAAATTGGTGATTCAAAACGTTCGAGTTGTTTTTTTTCTTGTTTCTTTAGCGTTTGCTGGTATAACAATATCTTTAGAAACTTTTGGCAAAAATTTTTTCCATGTCAGGATCACGAACCAACCTCAGCCTTGTCAAGCGGGTTAATTCAAATCGAGAGCAAAACATTTATTTAACAGTTAAAACTCAAAAAGAATTATATTTGTCAAAGGTAAATGTTATCAATGTTATTTTTTTCGCCCGCAATAATTTTTTTTAACGAGCGACGACCGTCCGGCTCAACGTCTGCTTCACTTGCCTTACTCTTGTTACAGCTGTTTAAGTAAAATTGTTGTCTCTCGGATCCTGCTTCCACAGAGATACCCTGTTTTATTATACCCTAGATGAAATCTAAAGGGTATAATAAGTTTGTCATTCCGTTTAATGATACCCATGCATAATATTAAAAGTTATCCCGATTTTTGAATGTCCGTCCGTCTGTCCGTCTGTTGGTCTGTCCGTCCGTCCGTCTGTCCGTCTGTCCGTCTGTGCGCACGATAACTCGAGAACGCGTATACTTAGAGAGCTGAAATTTTGTACACGGACTTTAAAAAAAAAAGTAAAATTAAGTTCGAAAACAAGACAAATCGGGTAACTCCTTCGTGGGGTTGCCATACACAAAACTTTCGTTTTCCACTATTTATTTGGACACTGCCTGAAAACTCATTGACATAGAGAGCTGAAATTTGATACATGGTATTTTTATAATAATAGCAAATAAAATTTCAAAAATGGACTATCGGACAACCCGTTCTTGGTGTTGCCGTATAAAAACTTAGGGTTTTTACATATACTGTGAAAACGAAAATGTTCTAAAAACTTCTTCAGAATACGAAATCTTATAAAATTGCTTATAATCATTTTTTCTGTCTGACGAACCGTTCTAGAAATATATGCGAAAAACCACTTCAAAAATCAAACTTGCATAGATGGGTGACCATACGAAATTTTACACGGGCATTCATCTAGGGTATCATAAGAATTGGTCGTAGACAAATTCTAGCTTTTTTACTTGTTTAGTTTTAATTTTAAGTGCGAAAAGGCCAACCGCTCTTACACATATTCTATGCAAACATATTTCTTGTATAAATTTCTTCTTTCTTTTTCTTCTTATTTAGCATCGAATTCAATATTCATAGAAAACATTGTCTTGCTCACTTTGTGCTCGGTTCAGTAGAAAATCAGCGTAATAATTTGGGTTGTTCGCCTCTTATAAAAAAGTCATTTTTGAAGTCCCTTGGGGGCTGGCTTGTCATTATTTGCCCGGGCCGATTTGATGACCCAGTCCGGCCCTGTATGGCATAACCCGAAGGAATTTGGCGCGATAGTTTTTTTTTTTAAGGTTCCGATTGCTGCATTTATGGCACATGTTCACGAATAACGTAAGTAAGTTAAGCTGGACAGATCACATCTTCTGTGTTGCTAAAGAAGCATCGAATTGTCTTGGATTTGTGAATAGGTGTAAGAAATATCTCAGCCCATCGAATCTAGCACTCCTCTACCAGTCCTACATCAGTCCTAGAATAGAATATAATTCCCATATCTGAAAATTGAGCTAATAGGCCGAAAATTACTGGTTGGTACTATCAGGGCGTTTTTTCTTAGAAATGGGAATAAAAAGTTTACACTTTTATTTAGTGGGGAACTATGATGTCACATCTAAAGGAAATCTCATCTAAAGGAGGCTAGCTCATATTTAAATCTATATTGGACTCACTCGGAGTCTCATTGATGATTTTACTTCACGAAAGTAGGGTGGGTATTACAATTTGCAAATATGAGGTTGATTATTTTCTATATATGCGCAGGCTGCGAATATTCTTTCTTCTACTTCAGCTGAACTTCAGCTTACAAAAATTCTTCCTAAATAGGTAATATCAAAATTTTTATTTTCCACCACAAAGCGAACTTTAATCAAATTTCTACCTACTTACTGCAAGTAATATTGACATGGAAAATTCACACCTACCACAGGTATTTGCTTAGAAGTTTTGAATATGCAAATGTAGGTGGCACAAACATTCATACCTACATAAATGGAGGAGTACTTTACACATAAAAAACTGACCACATATATACTGTTTGCTACAAGTTCCCGCGGGGTTTTTTCTTCGATTCACTACGATAGAGATAATTATGTATATCGTCATCGCCTGAATACTTTTAAATCCGGATATTTAAGCTCCTTCGAATTATTCAAATGAATTCAGCGTGAGACTATCACCATCATCCGATGTAAGGTGTCCCCGCTAAGATTTAGAAAATGTTAAAAAAAAAAAAAACAAAAAAACAAAGTGATCAAGCACTCTGTCCCCGACCGGACCTGCTGTAAACATAAATAATTTTCTGAATAAAAAATTTATGGGCCACATTCGCAAAGTAGACAGCTGCTCTCTGTGAGACCTCAATGCACAATGCATTGTCCAGCAGTTTACAGTGAAGCGAAAACAGCAGCATTGCAGACAAAGCTATTCGTTGACTTGACTTTTACTGTTCGATACTCGATCGTCTGCTCTCTGTGGTCAAGCATTAGAAAAAATGAATTATTTACGAGTTTTATGCTTTA
Organism: Dioctria rufipes; assembly: GCA_963924295.1. Classification (NCBI taxonomy): domain Eukaryota; kingdom Metazoa; phylum Arthropoda; class Insecta; order Diptera; family Asilidae; genus Dioctria; species Dioctria rufipes. The sequence goes on from OZ002741.1 coordinate 55,530,947, forward strand.
TTCAGTTTTATATGTTTTTTTGTTTTTTTCTGTTACGTGTTTTTAATTTTACAACATTCTCTTATGTGCTGTAAATAGATGCAGATTCTAATATTTTCCTCTTTGATTTCAATTTCAGTGTTCAAACGACACGATATCTCTATGCACCATGCGCCAACACCAAATATAGGTTTTTCCAAGGTGAGTACAATTTACAGAATCTATTTATTGCCACTTTTAGTAGATGTGTTTGGCTTGATTGAGGAATTGATAAGATTCAATTTGAGTCATAATTTTTTTCAGGTATAGGTACGAATTTTGTGGTTTGTTTTTATTTAAAAAAATTTATTGTATAAATATTTCCCGGAAAATCATGCAAAAATTATTGGGAATTTTCATCGACTAATCATTTATTAGATTGGATGAGTTTTTCTTTTTATTTTTATCTACCTAAGTAACGTAAACTACAATAGGAAGTAGAATTTCTCTAGAAAAAGCTTATTATTTCGACGTAGTCTCTATGGGATACAGTTCTGATGATGACGGCATGGTACCCCCTTCCCAAACATGTCATATCTTCTGCTATAATAAAAATTATCAATTTAAAACGATTGCAGATTACAAGAAATGTCATTCTTTGTGGTATTAAATTTTTTCTTTTCATTCTTTACTGAAGTCGTATAGATACTGACGGATGATGATCGGTAATAACAGTTAACAGTAAGTCTCTAAGATTTGAGTGCATATTAGTTCAGTACTTTTAATTCCGCTTGGCTACCTAAATACATATATCGATTTTTACATTACTGCCTTGTGATAGGTTAATGAGTGGCAATAGCTGGACAGCTAAATTGTTAAAGCTACAACATCAGCTTGAAAGATACTACTACAATACTCCGATAGGTGATAAACCCTCTATATGTTCATGCAATCTAAAAAAAAAAATACCCCAGCTCCTGAATCTTCTCCAATCATATTAAATTCATCCGTAAAAACTGATAGCTCTGTCCCATAAGCATCCGATTCTCCTTGAATCGTTTCTCATCGGAATTATAACAGAGAATCATTTGACAAATTCTGGGATAAGTTCCAGATAGGTCGTCACTCGTCAGTATCTTGCTGTAATTAGGGTAGGAAATACTTTCGCAATTTCAACTTAAGAGTATTAAGGTCTTTTTTGCAGCTGTACTTATATATTGGATAGTGAACAGGATGTGAAGCACTGTTTCTATTGTCGATGAGATAAATATTAATTTTATTTGTTTCGAAATGAAAGGGGACATATGAGAGAAATAGACGTGGAATCATTACCAGTGAAATATTTTGGAATATTAACGGCATAATTCCATAGATTTCCGATGATTTCTAAGGAGAAGCAAATCCCTTAACAGTCCATTCTGTCTTCAAGTGGGTGAAAATATACATTATAACTTCCATGTTTGAAGAATCTAAGGCCTTACGATATAATTTAATTTAATATAAATTAATTTATGCGTGTTAACTAAAAGCAATTCAATTATCAAAATATGTCTGCACAACTAAGGAACAATTAAAAATTAAAACGTTTCTGATTCCGTTTTACTTATAACTCATTTTTAACTTGATTTAAACAATTTATTTTTCAAATATTTAGAGATAATTGTGTAATAAATCTGTAACTAATTAGTACCTAGAATGTTATTAGTATTATTTAAGTTTTAAATATTTCACAGTTCTAATATGACTTTGTAACGCTTTAGTTAACTAATGTTCGTACAACTCCCAAAGCGTAAATTAGTGTTAATTAGTGTGAAATTAACTACACAAGAAACAATTTATTTTATATAGTAGTAACAGTAAGGTTTCCATTAGCAAAATATATAACTTAGGTTGTATAGACTAGTACTCGCAACCTCTTCGTAACCACTATAAACCCCTTATAGAGCTTAAATGGAGGATTATATAAAGGTTACTGTGACTTGATTTAGGTAACGTTACATAACTAAAAGTATTATAAAATTAGTAACAAAAATATTCTGGTTACTCTAATATAACTTCTTATATAACCCTTATATAACCTGGGGTACTCTCGATTAATTTACTTTGGTCACAACAGTGGTTGCGGTAATGTTTCGGTTACCTTTATAAACATTTCCATCACCAACTTATAAAACCTTTAGTAACTTACTTCCACGATAACCATTAGTAACTTTAAAAATCTCTAATATAACTACGCCACCAATTGGTAATATTATAAAACTCTTATATAACCACTCAAATTCTTATATAACCGAGTAACCATTATATACCCCTTATAAAACTACCCATCACCTTCAGTCACCAAAAATTGGAAAAATTGTTACTTGGGTAACTTAAATCTCAAATGTAACTATAAAGTTACAATATAAAGGAACAAATTTTCAAAATCATACATTGTTATCAATTTTTATACCTAAGATGAAATGTATAGCGCATACTAGGTTTTTCATTCCGTTTGTAAGGCGTAGAAATAATGATGCTAGAGCAAAATGGATTGAACACCCACGCATAATATTCTAACTCTAAAATGTGTGTATTTAGAGAGCTGAAATTTTGTAAGCGCGATTTAAAAAAAAAAAATTAATTCGAAAATGGAAGCAATTGGGCAACTCCTTCGTGGAATTACCATAAAAATATTTAGTTTTTCATTATGTATTTGGACATTGCCTGAGAACGTGATAATGTAGAGAGCTGAAATCGTGTACACGGTGTTTTCATAAAAATAGTAAATATAATTTCAAACATGAACTAAATCGGGCAACCCATTTTTGGTGTTGCCCTACGATTTTTACGTATGCCCTGAAAAAGATCAGTCCTAGACGTTTTTACTATACTGAAAAATTCTTCAGAATATGCAATTCTAAAAAATTGGTTATAATCAGTTTTTACTGTCCGACGAGCCATTCTAGAAATATATGAGAAAAATCAATTCAACAATCAAACTTGTACAGAGAGGTAACCATGCAAAATTACATACGGGCATTCATCCAGGATAGATTAGATTAGATTTACGTCTTAGCGTGGCGACTGGCCTTTGCACCGCTTGTGCACCGCTTTCTCTACAATTCATCCAAAGATCCCATTCTTCCTATGAAGAACAGTATTTTTTAATAAGGACTCCTCAAAGTGGGCAGGCTTCAAAAAGTATGAACCAAAGGTCTGGAATCTATATATTGTGCAATGGCCTCGCATTCGCATATGACATGATCCGATGTTTCATCCTCTTCGGAACACAACCTACATACACCAGTGGATGATATGACTATACAATGTATGTGTTTGTTTAGTTTACAGTATCCAGTTGGGACACCTGTGATGATCCCGGGTTGATTCCTAGACAGCCTTAAAAGTTCCTGGCTCTTCTTTGGCGAAGGTCCTTTATTGAAATTTTGGCTTGTTTGGAGCTTATCATTGAAGTTCATCGTTGGTCCATTTGGTTTTACAAGGTAAGCTTCACGGTATTGTAAGAAATACCGTAAAATGGGTCCGGTCCTATGAGGGGCATGGATGCTCCTTTTTTGGACAGTGAGTCTGCCTTCACTCCAATCATTTCTTGAGTGTGCGGGCATCCATTAGGTAGTTCTTTGTGCATGGTTTGTTAGTGCTTGAATGCATTACCACATTAACTTCGTTTTGACCTCAGTGATGAGATGGTACTTGGCTATCAGTATAGATATATATGTATATATATTTTTGTTAGTATAGGATTGGCTGTGGCTTTTGTATGCACGTCTAGTGATGGCATATGCTTCTACCTGGAATATTGAGGCGCATTTTCCTAGGCTTTGATAAATATGAGCTCTTGGCTTTACACCATTTATTCTTGCTCCTATTCCTTTCTCGATTTTAGAAGATTTTAGAATCGTCGGTGTACCAGCCTAAGACTTCTTTTTCTAGATTCATATAGGATATGAAAATTTATGCTATCTGGAGAGCAAGAAAGGTACAAAATTTATATCTACTAATAGCCATTGTGAAGGTCTAACCAGAATTTCGACTGTGACTTCCGACCTTGACGCCAGTTGTCTATAGATAATAATATATAAATGGAGTGTGTACAAGCTTGTTCAATTGTTGGCTATAATAACCAAGTTAGAGCCAAACTTAGGAGGGTATGAATGAGGAAAAATCTTATAGGTATATTTTGGCTGTAGCCAAATTGTATTATACTCTGGAGGTGAAGCCAACGGAGCTTGACGTTTATTTGTTTCTTGTAATAGAGATGCAATGTTACTTACTATGAAAAGTATTACTCCTTGTGTCGTTCGATTTCTCAACTCAATCCATTCTTTTACGTATTATTGTTGTAAATTCTCAAAATAAAATTAATACAAATTTACGAAATTTAAATGACACAAATTTCATATATACATACTCACACCAGCAGGAGCTTTAGCTAAAGATATTCGAGCTATAGCTATAACTTGAAACACTCATGGTCTACTTATTTTCTCTTATCTTTTATCTTTCTCCCCAATAGGTCTTTCATGGCTGGCAACTTAAAGCAAATAAAAACAATTTTGACGGTGACATTGACATTTTCATAATCTTTTTTGATTTTGTAATTATCAGATATCAGTTGACATTGGGTTTGTTATTTTAAAAGAATTCGGTTGGCTTTAAATATTGAATAAAAGTAGATCGCAGTATATATTTTCTTTAGTTTATCTCTTTCTCCCGAAGTACTTACAGGGATCGGAAAACGTGTGAAGGCCAAAACATAGTGAGAGCGACACAACAAAGTCGCCGTTAATTTGTTGCTGTCAAAGATTCGAATATATGGAAGTCTCATAGACTGAATACAATAGCAAGCCACACACTAAGCTGTTTGCTTGCCCGCAATCGTTTGCATTCCCACCCTGGTAGACATATCATGATGAGCTCATCAATGAGCTCCTCATGAGCAATCAGATGAACGTACTAATGAAATTTATTCGCGTTTGAATCAAATCCGGGAAAAAACTCATTTATTTACTTATTCACAGATAGTGTGCATGAGAATTGCATCCCTTTCATTTATATAGAAATGTATGCTGTGCTTCTCTTTTGTACATTTTACAATATTAGATGAGCACTTCGATGAGTACGTCAATGAGGGTCACGATGAGTATCACGATGAGTTTATTAAGGAGCATGTCAATGAGTGTCATAATGAGTTCATAAATGAGAATCGGATTTTACGATTGATTTCATATATTTTTCAGAATTCGACGCTGAGGTGTAAGGATATGGACATAATGTGTTGTTCAGCATATGAGCAAAAGTCTTTCCGCCGAAAACAAATCAAAAAATTAATTTAAAAACTTAAATAAATAAAGCACAAAAATCAGTTCAAATTTTCCTAATAGAAATGTCATCTGACAAGGTGATGACAGTAATAAATATTTAGTACATAGGGAATTCATGCTATCCAATGAGCCCTTCGATGAGATTTAACGAATGCTCATCAGACGGCTCATAGGGAATTAATGCTCTATATGTTTCTTCATCAACTGCAAACACCTTGATACTTTTCAGTCAAATTAGTATTGGTTTACATAATAACTGCCCCTTGCGGAGAAGGAGGCAAGGTAAAACTAACAAGTTGCAATAACTTTTTCGTTGCTTTTTATCATTTTCAAGAGCTGTTGTCACTGTTAACATAACCAACTTTCAACAAAATTTCACTTTTAATCTGCTTATAACTTTTAAGTTACATTCTGGCTAGCTTATCTAATATATTTGATATGAAAATTTAATTAGTAGCAAATATTTGTAGTGTCACGTATTTAACTAAGCAAAAATAAATTTGTAATAACTTAAAATTAAAAAACACCATAAAAATAACTAAACAGTTGAATATTATAGTATCAAATGGTTTGAATCTCACTGATGAATAAAAATATTTTCTAATTTTCAATGATATACATACAAATGTATATATAAATAAAGAGAACAGAACTTTTTGCTGATGCAGTGTTTAACAAACCTGTATTTAGCAAAACATTTGTAAAACTATTTGTGAGGTTTTCCATAGGAAATTATCCGTCGCTTACGATTCATAGTTACGTTTTGAATCAATATTATAAGTAGATCAATTGATATTAACCAGAGTAGAGTACCGTCAACCTCCCATCTGACCGACTGACTGATCTAGAAGTTGAACTGGGTTGTCCGGGAAAGATAAATCCGTCTTTGCCAACAATTCCCCCGTTACGTGAAAAACGGAATGAACTAGTATAGTAGTATGTGAACAACGTTATCAAATAAAAGGTTTTCCAATAAGAGGTGTTATTTTAATTAGGCCGTTATCTCGGTAGATGTCACTTTTGGAGCTATCACTTTTTGCCACTTGACAAGTAGAAACCACGTCATTAATAAAAATGAAACGATACACGATTCAACAACGCATTGAAATTATTAAAATTCACTATAAAAATGGTGGCAATGTGGCAGAGACGGTTCGTAAAACTCGAACATTTTTGGGTCGTCGTGAAGCACCTTGTCGGACCGCAATACAGCAATTGGTAGAAAAATTCGATCTGTCGGGACAAATTAGTGATGTGAAGAATAAAACCCGTGCACGTCGCTCAAGAACAGCCGAGAATATTGCTGCTGTAGCCGAAAGTGTTGAAGAAAACCCAGGTTTGTCCATTCCTCGTCGTTCTTTGGAATTAGGCATTCCACAAACGTCATTACACCGTATTTTGCATAAATATTTGGGTCTTAAGGCTTATAAAGTTCAGTTAACACAAGAACTCAAGCCGGCCGATCATCAACAACGTCGAGTCTTTGCTGATTGGGTCCTTGAAATGCATGAAAATGATCCGAAATTCCATCGAAAACTCATCTTGAGTGATGAGGCCCATTTCCACCTCGATGGCTTCGTCAACAAGCAAAATTGTCGCACCTGGGGCTCGGAAAACCAAAGAGTTATTGTTGAAAAGCCTCTCTATCCTCAACGTGTGACTGTTTGGTGCGGTTTATGGTCCCGCGGGGACCCTTTAGTTAGTATGGAAAATGCAACGAAAAGACATCCTGCCCTCACCAATACGTGATAAACGAACAAATAGTGGTAGTACGTAAGCAATGGAAGACTAGTCAGTACATGTGCAACGGAAAGCTATCCCATTGTACCTTCTAGAATTATAAACCTTACTTTAAATATTTTACACTTATTTTAGGGACGGACGTAAGCAATAAAGCAAGAAATTTAATTCAACTAGCGGTTGACATTTGGACTCTTAGTCCACTGAAGATAATCAGCAACAAATCTGACGTTTTGCTACCGACCGAAACTATTGGCACCCGAGCAAGCCCTTCGACCGAGAAAATGCTAAATTGCTAATCTCATTCTTGCTTAAGAGAGAATAATAAAATAACATATAAATTCACTAAAAAGGAAGTATTAAAATAATAATATATGTACGTAAGCACAACTGAGCAAACTACAGAGCAGTTAAAAATAAAACCAAATCTAGAGCTTAGGTGTGACTAATGACAACATTTTAAATACCGTTTAAAGTCATATTGCCGAACCAAATAACCACAAACAGAGTCCAACAGGACAAGCAAAAGTTCACCCGTGCTGCAAAAAATAAAAATATTTCCGCCTTAAATTGCTAATACCATAACTGCAATAAATAATATTAGTATAGAAGCACGAGTACCACGAGTACGAGGTTTTGGGCACCTATAAATAAAAAAAAAAAAAATAAAAAAAACTCGGCATCAACCATTATTACTCAGTACAATTGGAGTGATTTATCATTTCCAGAGATCTCCAACTTTCTGCTGGCGACCTGAATGTCTTCAGGTGATCCGGCGGGAATGAACTGGTTGTGCCATGAACTCTGGCAGCACAGATCTAGGACTACTTGAGTTCGAATGCCAACCATTTGGTAATGCATGAAGAGATTGAGAAGAATTTCGATTTTTGTTTCTGTTTTTGATTTTGTTTTTTTTGTACTTCTTTTCATGAATCAGAGGATTGACGCCTGTACAGTGTAAACGAGTCGCAAATTAAAACAGCAACAACAAAAACAACAACAATGATACCAGCGCAGCGCCACAATGCCAGAGCAACAGACAGCAGCAGTAAGGCAACAGATCAACTCAGAATTAAATGACTGCGCATGTGATTTTTGCTTAGGAGCAAAAGTATTTCATCCATCGCGATCTTCTGGCACCGATATTAGACGTCTTTTGTTATTTAAATCGATAAAATTAGATAAAAGAGCGGTGAAGTGCTTTCTTTGACGACAATTCAAGCCATGACAGAGAGTTTCTATTATTGACCGAGCAATGAGTGGCAATTTTTTATGTGGGGGCGTGGGAATTGAACTAATTTTAGTTGAGTTTTATAATAGAAGCTTATTATAAGCCGAACTAGGTGCGCTTGTGAAAGAGTGATAATTGTAAGCAATATATTTTAAATTTAACAACTTCAAATTCAGATTATATACGTTTTGTGGGTATGTTTGCTTAGATTTCTACATAAATCAAAAGATGTTGATATTTATATGTAGTTAGATTCTGCCATAAATAAATCACTCATACCCATATGAGCGCAAAAGATCCCAGGTGTTACATAAGTCAATGATATACGATGCTGGCATGGAATATTTTAATTTTATATATTTTTTTTTTCAAAAATGGAAAATAATCTTCGAGTTGATGTCAAGATTTTCCTTGGTTTCTCAACGGTTTGAATTGCCAAGAAGTTATAAAAAGTGCACATCTGTGCTACTATATATTACCTATACACGTGCGCAATAATACTCGTTAGTATAAAAAAAAAAACAAAAAACTTCTGTTGCAAAAAATATTAAACAGAACTGGGAATTTGCTTATATTGCACAGATGATGTTTGTGGGAGAGGTTATTATTGCGACAGTCTTCATACATATATGCATTTACGTACATAATTGGCCTATTGAATAGAATTTCAAATTATAAAAAGTACAGATTTCTTCACTCTATTTGAGTCTATTTGGATAGTTGTTTTTAAATTCAGGTATAGAATTGAATAAATAAGTCTATAGGAACGTTGTTACAAAAAGATATGTGTTTTCCGATAGCTATCTTTTTCCCTAAGAAAAAAATAATAAATCATAAGAAAATCTTAATCTTAATTTATCCATGCGTGAAAACTTCTCTTCGCAATCTGTTCGTTTAATAGAAGACTGGGCGAGAATAGAAGGGCATATCTCTGGGGTCGGTCGCTTATCGTTTTTTGACGGAATCATGTTCGCCTTACTGAACTTTCTCTTTTTTGCAATCACTCTTCTTTCAAAAAAGAACCAAAAGTAACACAAACTATTAAAATCATAGTGGGATAATAACGAAAATCCATTAATTTATTTTATTATTAAATTTTTAGAAATACGAGGATAAGTATTTTCGTCAATTTCTATTTCATCAGACACAGTACCTACTTAACCTAAAATGTTTTTAAATAGGTCTACGAAGAAAAAGTGCCTTAAATGGAAATTCGATATCGAAATTCGAAACTGTGTAAAATACAAACTCCTAAAATTTTCATGATTTTGTTAATTGAAGACATCATCATTTTTTGCATGAAACTTAATGGATCTTTGATTTTTGAAAAAAAAAAAAAATATATATACTTCACCACTTTCCTGGTAAATGAGATGCATTTAAAAGAAAATTCATATTTTTTATTTCCTTTTATAATTCCTATTTTTTTTTTATCCGATTAAAATAATATTTGATAAACAGATAGAGGTTTTAAGGTTCCATCGTTCTGCGTATAAATAATTTCGAATTTCAAAATTTTTTGTATTTTATTTTTATTTTGTATCATAAATTTGACTCAAGTGATTGCGTTTACTAATTTCAAAATCCTTCCAATTCCTTCACTGAACTATAATAAAAGAAATGTTTAAACGGAAGGCGTTATATATGAAGGGTTGAAATTTAAAATCAAGCATTAATAAAACTCACTCTGTTTTCTATACAGGTAGTCCCCGTTTTACGTCGCCCGTTTTATGTCGTTACAAATTACGTCTTTTAACAATTTATACCGGGAACTATTTTACTTTAAAACAAATTCGAAGTTACGTCGCTTAAAAAAATAATAATAATTTATTTTCATTCACCATATATGGCTTGTTTAGTATTTTTTCGACCAAGACTCGACTTAAGTCGAATTCGACTTAACTCATTTTCCAAGGAACGGAACGTAACATAAGTACGGAAACCGCCTGTAAATTGTTTTCTCTGGAAAAGAAAAACCTGTTTAGATATAACTACACGAGCATACTACCTATACAATTTTTTATGTTCAGAAGTAGAAACTAAAATGTCCACTGCCATATACAGGGTGTCCCGTCGAGATGGTAAAAAATTTTAAGAGTCGAAAGCTATCGAAAATATTGTATAACATTTTTTCGAGTTCGCACTATTTTCGAAGTTATAGGCGATTTTCGATTTTCGATTTTTTCGAAATTTTGAACCTTAAGTCATATTTTTGACCATAACTCAGTTCAGGTTACTCACAGGACGACCCTTTTTCTTGTGTTTTACTTGTAACATTACAGGCTCTCATTTGGTGTAATTCGATTTTGAAAAAGTTCACACATAATGGAAAAATTGGCGATTTGTTGCCAAAACATTTTTTTCGTCAGAAAATTCATTTGTCGTCAAAGTCGTAAATCTCAAAAAGTAACCATGCAAACAGATGCTCCGGTTCTAATAGAAAACATCCCTCATTTATTATCTTTTATAAAAGTCCAACACGATTAGTCCACCTTAAGTATTCCCAGAGTTACAGTAAAAACTTGCCTGCAACATACCTCACATAACTTGAGCAAAATTAATTCGAATTGCATAAAAATCCGGAAACGCGTTTTGCGGGAATTCTTATCTCCTTCGCAAATGTTTGACTTATAGCTAAGTTGAATATACCGTTGGATTCGGAACATAACTCGTTAGTTGATAAAGTTAAATTCAATTTCGAAATTCGAACATTTTCGAAAATCTAGAGAGGCAAAGTTGACTCGATTTTCTGAATTTTTGTGCATACTTTTTGAAGATTTTTTTTCTAATTTCATATAGATTAAGGATGTAGAAATTTTTTTCAATTTAATCATTTTATCAACTTGTCCTCTGAGACTGGCAAATCGCCTTCGAAAATGCCCAATTTCAAACATATTTTTCGTTATAGTTCGGGTAGTTTCGAGTGGATATTAATGAAATTCGGTGTGTATGCCGGATTTACAAATGCACAACTTTTGGCATTTTTCGATTTTCAAAATTCTCATTAAGTAACTATTCGAAATTTGAAAATTTTCAACAATTTTTTTTTTATTTTTTCGAAATTTCATATCTAATTACATATTAAGCGATTTTCTTTCCCCCTATTTTCTAGATCCTATTAATCTGCAACTTTTTTACACTGCATGTTATCAGCCAAAGTTTCATCGAAAAAAGTTACAAACGGTTGAAATTCCAAAATCCAAAATCACAAAATTCTGTATTGTATTTTGGATTCTATGCTAGGAGACTTGCAACTTTGTAGTGATATGCTCATTTATACTCAGCAACTTTCTGCATACCAAAAATATCAATTTTCGAAAATTTTCACTACTAAATCTACGATTTTCGAAAAAATTTCACTTTTTTTCACCCTTCAATATTAGTACTTTCCTTCCACAGAGTCTAGACATGTGGGTACTCTATGGAAAGCTTGCAGTCTCTACTTTAAGAATCTGGAAAAAAATATCACATTTTCCAACTTTAGGTACATTGTTTCTTCCATCCTTGCAATTTGATTTAATTTTGCTCAAGTTAGTATGTTGCAGGCAAGTTTTTACTGTAACTCTGGCAATACTTAAGGTGGACTAATCGTGTTGGACTTTTATAAAAGATCATCTGTTGGCATGGTTACTTTTCGAGACTTATGACTTTGAAGACAAATGAATTTTCTGACGAAAAAAATGTTTTGACAAAAAATCGCCAATTTTCCAATTATGTGTGAACGTTTTCAAAATCGAGTCACAGCAAATGAGAGCCTGTAATGTTACGAGTAAAACACAAGAAAAAGGGTCGTCCTGTGAGCAACCTGAACTGAGTTATGGTCAAAAATATGACTTAAGGTTCAAAATTTCGAAAAAATCGAAAATCGCCTATAACTTCGAAAATAGTGCGAACTCGAAAAAATGTTATATAACATTTTCGATCGCAAATGGGCTGTACTTTCGACCCTTAAAATTTTTTACCATCTCAACGGAACACCCTGTTTAAGAATTACAATTGTGTCAGAAATTGTGGGAACTTGCACTCGGTATATGGTAAAATATAAATAGTCAATGAATTTTGTCAAAGGTTTTAATTTTATGTAGAAGAGATAATAGAAGTAATCCGTAATATCTTTGCGATACCTACGATCCATGCGAGTTGCCCAAATATAGGTTTCAAAATTTTTTTTCGACTAGATAAGGTTGGAGTTAAAATACTTTTCGAAAAATTAGAGTCCCATGCCAGAAAGACTTCCATTCCGTTAACTTTGAGATTCCTAAGTGCTTTGCATTTGTACGAGCATGGTTCGTATTAAACTCCGGTCGGGTGTTATCATATTTTAGCACTTTCATAGCCAAGTGTGTCAAAACCTATTAAAGAAGTAAATGCTCGCATAAATGATTATTTATATGATGATTTGGTAGAGTTTTAGAGTTTCATACAAATATCAGTCGATCAGATGTTAAAAAAAAAAAATAGAAACCATTTCGGAATGTACTAAATATTTTATGTTACGTGTTCGTAAAAGAATTCATAAAATAATCTTATGGAACCACGAAAGAATACGACTTTTTAAAATATTTTCTTTTTATTTTATGAAGAGACATTTCATCACCACAAAATAACATAAAATATTATATTATGAAAAATTATTGAATAGGCCCCATTATCTAGGTTTTGTGGGTAATTCTATAGAAAACTCCAATGTTCACGTTTTGAGATCTGGAAAAAAAAATACATTTATCAACGTTTGATTGAAAAGAGATGGGCCGATTGTCACTGCTCTCAAATTATAAGTTCTAATCAGCCCTGGATTTAGGAATAGGCACACCAGGCACCTGCCGAGAGGCAAATTTAGCGGGCGGCAAAAAATTAACATGTAGCCGATAAAAAAAAATTCAAATTTTCAAAAAATTAATTTTTCGTTTCTCTAGGATTGAATATGTAAAAGTTAATGTACAGAAAAAGTTTATATAATGTCAGATTCATCGTTTTGTCGGTATATTCTGGCGAAGAATCTAATCGTGATTTTACAGCCTTTCAGAGCGACAACAATCTCGCTAATATTAATTTGGGTTTCATCTCTCCAGATGACATAATGAAAATATTGAATGAGCTTAATTGCAACAAAAATTCGGGACCAGATAGCATACCTAACTTTTTTTACTATAAATGTTCTACTAGCCGTGCGAAACCAGTACTTTATTTAATTTATCAATAGTCAAAAAGGTTTTTCCACCAACACTAAAACGCGTTTTCGTCACCTCAGTCCTTAAAGAAGGCGATCCTAGATTTGTAACTAACTATCGTCCAGTATCCATTTCCAATGCGCTAGCTTTAATTTTCGAAATTTTTACTGATATCATTGCTTCTGCTCTTGACGAAAATAAACAGGTAAATTCCATATACACTGACTTTGCCAAAGCTTTCGATAATATACGCCACAGTCAATGTCTTATAAAAATGTCCGAAATTGGTTTTGATATGGACGCTGTTCTTTTTTTTTCAATCATACTTAAGAGAAAGGACGGGCATAGTTGTTTTCAACGGTTCTCAATCCAATTCTTTTGAACAAACATCGGGTGCTCCTCAGGGTACTATTCTTGGCCCTTTTATCTTCCTGATATACATTAATGATTTACCAGGTGAGACAACTTCGGACACTTTACTGTACGCAGACGACGCTAAAATTTTCAGAGTTATTTCGGACATTCATGATTGCGAGAGCCTCCAAGACGATATTGCAAGGCTCGAAAACTGGTGCAAAAATAATTATTTGGAGCTAAATATAAATAAATGTAAGAGCATAACTTTCTCAAGAAAGCGTGACGCTATCTCATTCCAGTACAAAATTAACAATTTGCCTTTAACTCATGTCAAAGAAATTAAAGATTTGGGTATTATTTTTGATGACAAGCTTCTTTTTGCTACTCACTTAAACCATATTACTCTAAAGCATATCGTCTTATAGGTTTCATTTTCCGAGTATGTAGATCATTTAAATCAAGTTCTACCTTTATTTGTCTGTATGTTTCATTGGTGAGAAGCACTCTAGTGTACGCATGCCAAATTTGGAACCCTTTTTACTCTTGTTACAGTAATCAACTTGAATCTGTCCACAGAAAATTCACAGGAATACTACTATATAAACTGGAACATAGTGAATTAGAGTACAATGCTAGATTAGTTAGATTTAACATTCTGTCCTTAGAACATCGTCGCGCTTATCTTGATACAGTTTTCTTACACAAAATTCTGAATGGCGATGTGCACTGTCCTGATTTGCTTTCCAAAATTGGCATTAATATTCCTTCCAGATACGCAAGACAATACACTCCTTTCAGATTACCCTTCTCTAGAACTAACCTACGGGAAAAGTCTCCGCTATACCGAATTCAGAAGACTTACAATGTCAGATTCAGTGATATTGATATTTTCAGCTCGGGCCCTCTGACATTTAAAAGAATAATTCTAAAAGAGATTGGACACTGATAATAAAGTTAATTATACTATTTTTGATTTATTAGCTTTTTTATTTTATATTATTTTTTATTTATTGCTTGGTTTTTCTTTTTTTTTCCTTGTTGCATTCCTTTTTGTTTTCTTGCTTTGCTTTGCCCATTTTTCTTTTTTCTCAAGTTTTCCTATAATTTTTCACCATTTTTATCTTCACTATTTTTTTTTTGTTCTGCATCTTATTTTACTTTACATTTCATTTTCCTTATTTTTTATCTTTTACTCTTTGTTTGTTTTTGCTATTTAAATTTTGTACTTAGAATAATATCTTTGAACTTCTGAATTTTTGTCTTTATTTTTATTTTTTTATTTAGTTTTATTTAGTATTTTAGGTTTCCTATAATATATGTAAATGTTCTAACTAGCACTCTAATAATATTTTCACAGATTAATTTACTATTATTATTACTTAATATTTTTATTTAGAATTTGTTTTCTATTTTTTTTTTTATTTTTTTTTTTTTTGCAATGTATAATTTTTATTTCTTACTTCTTACTTATTGTTTCGTTTGAACTTGTTTTTGCTTCTCTTCTTTTATTTTAATTTATTTTATCTAATTAACTCTTAAGGTAGTATCTTAATTGGACTAGTCTGTGTACTATCTTATTAACTAAATCAATATAAATAAATAAATAAATAAAAATGTTTATGCTTAAATGAATAAAACAACATATAAAATTGCAAAAAAATAAATTCAAATTCAAATATTTTTTGTTCTAGTAGGCATAGACATTGGTATATTTGTTTTGTTATTGTATTTCTCTCACGGAAAGAGACAAAAATATAAAAGTGGGGCCATTTGCATTTTTGGTTCAACAAGCAGTTCATTTATATATGTACATGTCAGGAGCTTGTGTCCACTTGTGCCACAAGGTTTGTTTTCTCGCCACAAGGTTGGTTTTCTCGCGGTTATATGTATTTACGTATGTTTGCTTTCTCTCTTGAAATATAAGTTTTCAAATTCATTTTGCAAATTTTTTTTTAATCTTATTTAATTAAAATAAAGTTTTTATTTATCTATTGAAATAAGTGATGGAAGGAAGAGATTAAGTGGTGCGAAGTATCGTCAGGAGGCCAAAGAGAAATTGGCAAAACAAAGAAAACTTATTGAACAATTCACGGAAATACAGTCGTACTTTAACATATGCTTCAGCTCAGATGCTAGTGGTAAAACTATTTCAGATCTAAATTTAATAGAAAATGTACCATCTTTGTCCACAGAAAATACCGTTAGTGTACCAGTTTCATCCATAAAAAATACCATTATTTCACCAGCTTTGTCGTCCCCATAAAACATTATTTCCAATTCTACTTTAAACAAAACAACTAATGTTACTAAAATAGCGACAAACATATACGAAACATTGAAAATACGAAACATCAGTACCATGATATCTATATAAGTAATGATCCTGGTAAATGGAATATTGACAAATCTTTGATTGATTTTGTTGTAAAATTTGGTTTCAAATCCAATAAGAATGATGTAGACTTCAGTACATTGAAAAAACTATTTTGTGACAAAAATCGTTGTTTGAACGTGTAGAATTTTTCGAAAAAATTAAAAAATGGAGAAACTCATGAAAGAGATTATTTATCATATTCAGAGTCTGATAAGGCTCTATATTGCGTTCCTTGTTATTTATTTAAAGATAATAGTACTTTTTCTAAAAAGTCTGGATGCTCAGATTGGAAAAATATTTCACGATTAGAAGAATCCCACGAAAATTCTTCTACACATCGCAGTTTTGTTATGATCATGATTGAAAGAAGTAACCTGCTGAATGGGGTGTGGAAACTTTTTTGCTCAAAAATTTTATAAAACGAAGTAAATTACTGGAAAAATGTTTTAAATAGAGTTGTTTTTGTCATAAAGAAGCTATGTAACCGGGGATTATCTGTTCGAGGACACAGTAAGAAGTTTTATGACAAGCACAATGGAAATTTTATGATGTCACTAGAAATGATTGCAAAATATGATTCCTTTTTGAAAGAGCACATACTAAAGTATGGAACAACTTCATACATGTCAAAAACAATATGTGATGATATTATTAATATAATTGCAACAGAAGTGAGAAACAAAATAATCAGTGATATAAAAAAAAGCAAAATATTTCTCTTTAATTATTGATTCGACACTTGATATTTCTCATGCTGACCAATTATCATTGATAATTCGATATGTTGATATTGATAACGGCAAAACTGTGGAACGATTTTGAAATTTCTTCGACAATGTTGGTCATAAAGTCGACAAAATGTTTGAAGTAATATTGAAGTTTTTGGATAAATGCAAATTAAAATTGACAGATTGCAGAGGATAATTATATATGACAATGCAAATAATATGTCCGGAATCTACAACGGCTTAAACGCCAAATTCATGTGCTATTTTGTTCCATGTGTTTGCCATTCTATAAATTTAGTTCGTCAATGTGTTGCTGAGTGCTGCACAGAAGCTGTTCATTTTTTCATACTATAATTCAAAAAAATTATTCTTGCTTTTGTGTGTCAACAAAGCTGTGGGCTCTATTGAAAGCAAATATAAGACTAACCAAAAAATTATCGAAGGCCTTATCTGACACTAGTTGGTCAGCTAGATCAGATGCCTGCACAGCCTTGTTTCAAAAAATTATAAAAAGAAATAATTGATGTACTGAAAAAAATTGAAAATGACAACTTGGAAAAAGTATTAACTCGTACTGAAGCTGGAGGATTATTAAGAAAAATGAAAAAAAAAATGGAAATGGTACTGCTATTTACAATTTGGAAAAGTATTTTAAAAGTTTTTGACAGTGTAAATAAAAATTACAAGCCGCTAATACGAATTTGCTTACTATTGTTCTGCTATACGATTCATTATTAAACTATTTGTTGGAAATGAAGAACAATTTTTTTTTACATTTTAAGAAAAAGCTTTGACAATTTCGCTTAGCTTTAGTTATAAACAGAAAACAAATAGAAAGAGGAAAACGCATTTTGATGAATTCGAAGAAGATGAGTTTATAACAGATAGTCCAAATGAATTATTTAAAAAGAATGTATTTGATAAAATTATATTAGTTTTGATAAAAGAATTACAAAAGCGTAAAAATTCATACAATTTTTTGAATGAAAAGTTTACATATCTCGAAAATATATGTGTTATATTGATGCCGATGATATTAAAAAAAAAAAAAGATCTGTACGAATTTTATGAAAGGGATTTAGACCGTTAGGAACTAATGGAAAAAATTCTTCATTTTAAACAGCTTTTACAGAAAAGTGACATATCCGAATCTGAAAGAAGTATCGTAAATCAGTTCAATTTTTCATTTAAAAAAATATATATATACATAATAACGTGTTTCGAAATTTGGAAGTCATCTTCAGAATTTATCTGTCACTAGCAGTAACAAATTGTTGTTCTGAAAGATCGTTTTCTTGTTTGAAAAGTATAAAAACTCGTTCACAAATGAAAGAAACCAAATTAAATGACGTTTCAATTATGCACATCGAACACGACCTGCTAGAGAAAATTGAGTTTGAAGGCATAATTAATCATTTGGTAAATCCAAAAAAATAGAAAGAAAATATAATTAAATTAAACTCATTAAATAATACAATGTGCTTCTTATTTCAATTCAAATTCAATTCTCATAAAGTGCCTAGGAGTGGCACATTATTAAATCCGCCATTGGTTCTAATACATATTTCGAATCACATTATTCCCTTACCCGCTCACATTTTGCAAAGTAAATATTTAGCATTTTGTACTTTAACAATTATTGCACAAGAAAAAGAAAAATTATATAAAATGTTGGTTAAATGCCTTGAGATGTTAATATTTGATTTTATAAATTCAATTAAATACCTTTTAAATATACATATTTATATACTACTATCTACATTATAATAAAACTTTTTGAACATTTGCAATCTATTATACAATAGTGAATTTTGACCCCTGGAAATATTAAATAAACCTAAATCTGAATTCATTAACATTTCATAACATGAATGATTGTACCCTACCGACATATTTCAAATTTCTATTAAAATATTTAGGCAAATTTTATTTTTATTTTTAAATATAAAAATGGACACGCTTATAGAACAATTCTTTCTCTCACACTCATGCATTTCAGCATACCTAGAAGAATTGTTGAAATCGATGTAATATCAAAACTGTATTTTTTAAACTGGTGACCACGATATCTCGAAATCTATCGAACGAATTCCTTTGACATCTTGCAAACTAGGATAATTCTGATTCATCAAGCCCTTTTTTTTCATGTTGAAGAAGTCGTGAAAATACACCAAAATTCACGAAAACATGTTCAACCAGATGCTAAAAATTTACCTTTCAATATTTTTTAATAATTCTAGTTCACAAGTTACTTTTGATTTTTTTTTGTTTCCCATAATCAGAACACTCGCAATCGTAGTCACCGAAAAACACTTTTTTTGAAAATGATTGGCTAAGTTGCCATGTACTTCGACGATTTCAGGAATTTTAGAGTGTGCTCAAAATATGAATAAATATGTGGTGAAAAGTTCGCAGCTATACACATTTATTTAGTTCGACAAAACAAATTTAACAAAAAAAAAAGGGTGAAAACAAAAGAACCTTCACATGGTATGATCCCCTTAATGTCTAGAAAGACACCCAGCGCAGAGTAAAATTTCTTAAATTTGAGTCATTGAGTCATGTATTACAGTTTTCACCAGCATTTCTTTTGATAGTTTTTTCTTTCTTTAAGGCAGGGGACGAGAGATCCCAAGCACGAAGGCCAAAGCGGATCATTGTGCTATCCTGCTAGAAACCCGATCATACTAAAACCAAAACCAGGTCTTGGTGAGGAAGACTTTTCAGTTCATCTACAGATAGGAAGGCAGATCCTAAAGTATCCAGCCTGATCCGGGCTAAGGCCGAACAAGCACACAGAAAATGTTCGGTTGTTTCATGCTCCTACTTCCAGACAGGCTAGACAGTCAGTGATGTCAAAAACTCCCATCCTTGTTAAATGAGCGTGAAGCGAGCTGGTGTCGGTAATGATGCCAACCACTGTTCCACAATGTTTCCTTCCGAGTCCCATGAGAAAATCAGAGATATTCCTATTGGGTCCATCAAGAAAAAGTTTTTTACACCTGTAAATGCTCAGATTCGCCCATCTCTGCTGATGCTTCCTATGTACATCCGCTTTGAAGATAAGCCCGATACTCGAGGTGGCAATACCTACGGCGGATCCGGTCCGAGAAACGAAAAATCAGAGCCAGCCCTAGCTAAAAGGTCAGCTCTTTCAATCCCATGATCTCCATGTGACCAGGAATCCAGAGAAGCGACATCTTGTTTTGGATACACAACTTATCCATAGACGACATGCATCACCCAGTAACTTAGATATGTTATCCAAGGGCCACTCAGAGCCATCAAGGCTGCCTGGCTTACCGAAAGGATAGCAATGTCTTTAACTTTCATAGATATGCTAGGACTTATTTAACTCTTCCCCTGTCAGCTCATTTTTGTCCCTATTACTTTGGTAATTTGGAGAACTCTCACAAAAGATTAAAAATATTAAAAATAGAAATTATTTTTGATATCTGAATAAATAATACACGAAGAAACATTCTACATTCACCAAAACGTACTTTAAGATTTCAACAAGTCACGGAAATCTTTTCATAATACAAAAATCCAATCAAACCGAAGCAATTCTGTCGATTATTATTTGTCACTGCTCCAATTAAACCGAAAAATTCGATTGCTTTTCCCACGTTCTGTTTAACAAGGTGCAGGGGGGTGGAAACCAGTAGGTACAGATAACTTTTAGATATTTTTTTTTTCATCCGATTTCATTTAAATCCAACTAATAATTATTGCATAAGCCCAACACATTATAACGCCCGAGAGCACTTCGTGAGTTTTTTGTTTTTCGATTACTCATTTTAGGGATTTTCTTGGCTTGTTTCAGATCCGCTCAGCTGGACATTTATTTTCTTTTTTTTTTTTTAAATTATAAAAAGAAATTTCTTAAGACCCCTGTGAAATACGAAAGTCAAATTGCGTTGAAACGTTGCAATGCGATATGTCGTCTGTTGGGCGTGAGAATGCGCATAAAAATATTTCGAAATTATTTTTGACATAATCTGATCAGATTGTTGAAATTTAAAATTATATGGAGAAAGAGAAAAGAGATCAATGCAAATGAGAAAAATATCCTTCAGCTTAAATATTGTTTATACTTAATCAGAGCAATATCAGGTGACGTAATTATCGTGATAACTTATGTAATTTAATGTAGGTATGTCAATATCCTCAGAATAGAAGAAGGTAGAAGAAATTGGTATACCTACTATTGCTTGAGCTGCACAGATAGAAAAGTATTGTTTTGCGCGATAACAGCTCTCAAAAACCCACAAGTGAAGAACGAGATTTCTATGGAATGATTAGCACCCGTAGAACGTCATACATCATCGCAGCCGTCAGAACGATGAGACAGAGCGTAGGGAGTTAATCAAAGTTACCTCAAGAACCAGTCTAGGCTGTGATGCTAGCGCAAACAAATCTGCCTAATGATGTCTTCGGAACAACTCTATTAAATTGATTTACAGAACAGATCGATCTACATTCGTGACTGAATTAACTATATAAACGAGAGTAGATTGCGGGCAACATGTAATATGGTTTATTACATTTTTCACTGGTTCAACTGGGGTCTGCGAGAACATCCGTGGAGCCTCTTGTGTTTTGTATTGTGTTCTGGGATTCAATTTCTTTTAGCTCCTCAAAACAGCTATGTGTAGTAATATACTGATAGCATAGACTGGCTGCGAAGGTACTTCGCCAAATAACCCAGTTTCCACGGTTGTTCACGATAGTCTAAAAGTATACATTCAGGCTGGCATGGCATGAGAACAGCTTTGAACCGCATTCTCGTTTGTTTCTTGTTTCTATTATCTCGCTTTTGTTCGTCCTCTCTACTTCGAATTTTTATTTAGCGACGACAACGACGACGACGATGACGACGACGACGACGGCGACGGTATAGAGGAAGTACATACTTCCATAGAGAGGTTGAACGCTGTTCGAGTGGCGGAAGATAGTGTTCTTTGCGATTAGACGTTCGATACCCTCATGGGCTTGTTTCTAGCTTAACTTTTGATTATGGGAAAAATCTGGTTCGTTTCAAATGGTTTTTGTTGTGTGTTCAAACTTTTATGACTTAAAGGTTCGCTGATTAGAAAATTTAGTACAACTTAATGGCTTGGGCGGGTCTTAATGATACGCGAAAACGAACTTAAACTGCTAAAAACCTCGGTTACAACAATTTTATTCAGGAAAGATTTCGAAATATATATGTAATTCTGTACATATGTATATGTATGTACGTAGTTATGCACATATTTATACATAAATTGACTTTTATAAAAACAATTAGGTCAAAGTTTATGATTTAAATAGCCTGAGTCACAATTCATATTTTAAATTCTTTGTATAACATCGATTGAATGAAAGGAAAAGTTACATTGAATGTAATGGTTTAATAAATTAATACGCTTGATATGGGCACCTAAATTATATACCGATAAAAAGGGAACTGTTTTAGCTTTGGTTGAATCGAGGCCAATTAATCATAATAGCTAGAAAAAAATTATAATTGGACAGGCCTATGTAGACTTCTGCGAGGAGCTGGACGGCTATCGTGAACCGGTTAGGCTTCTCAGGGCTCTTAGGAGTGACCTGTCGGCCAGGCTGAGTAATCTGAGAAGACCAGATGGCTCTTTTACACCATCGAAGGAAGACGCCTGTAGGCTTCTTTACTCGACGCATTTTTTGAAGAAGATATGCATTTGTATGGCAAACATCCCCCAACTTTCTGCATTAGTGGTGCTGGTGGTGATTGGTCCATTGTTGCCAAAGTAGTTAATGTTGAAAAGGTCAACTGGTCAATTTCAACCTTCTCGGCTTTCAAAGCCCCGAGTCCAGATGGTATTATGTCTGTCCTTCTTAAGGCAGAGAGCATTGTGCTGGCTCCTTACATTGATTCTATTTTCAGGGCATGTATCGTTTTTGGATATGTCTCCTATGTATGGGAGAAGGTGAGGTTGCCCTCGTTTCGAAGCCTCGTAAGGCTTCATACATTGACCCGAAGATTTTTCGAACCATAAGCCTCTCCTCATTCCTTTTGAAATGCTTGGAGAGGCTTAATATAACAAGGGAGTAGCCCTAAAAGCCTATCCCTTAAACACCTCACAGCACGCTTACCGGAGGGGCAGATCTACTGAGACGACTGTCCATTCAATAGTTACTGTCATTGAGCGGGGACTGAATGGTGGACTGTTTACCTTGGAAGCCTGACATCGAGGGGGCTTTTGACAGGGCTACCCTCGATTCGGTATGTGAGGCAGCTCGTCGACATGGTGTTGACCGCACTGTAGCGCAATCGATCGGTCAAATGTAGAGACAACTATACTTAACTCTTATAATACTTATATACTTACTCTCTATAGAGAGGCTGCAAGCGGGATGGCGTAATCTTCCCGGTACTCTGGTGTATGTTGGTTGACTGACTCATCACGATGCTGAAAAAGGTGGGATTCTCATGTGAAGCGTATGTGGATGACACTCCTCTGCTCATCTCCAGGCACAGCATGGCTGCTGTCTGTACCTTCCTTAAACGAGGTCTCAATATTTGGTAGGACTGATGCAACCGTTATGATATGACAGTGAACTCTAGAAAGACTAGCTTGGCGCTCCTCTCCAGAAGATGTAAGCTTGGGTACTTTGTTCTTCCAGAGCTCTTTGGGCACAGTCTGCAACTCGTAGAGGAGAAAGTTGATGCGAATATGAGGGTCTTCGATCAATGCAGGAGAGCCTTTGACTGCACATGAGGCATAAGACTGAGGGTTGTGTACTGGATATACACCTCTATATGGCTTGCAAAGGCTTGTCTACCTAGGAATTACGGGCTCCATGCGATCTACGGCTATTGCTGCCCTTGAGGTCCTACTTAATCTGTCACCCCTGGATCTTGTCATTCAGCCAGATTCCAGGGCTGTGTGCAGATTGCGTCCATGGGGATGTTGGGAGGATGGCTGTACTGGCTCATCTCATTGCTTTTTGGCGCGTGGGTTGAATCTGGAAAATCCTCTGACCAGCATGGTATTTGATCCGATGGTACCAGAGCTTCATTTTGGGGGTCGCTTCTCAGTGATTTTTCCTGCAAGGGAATCGTGACTGAGGGAAGTGTCTCATGGAGCCTTCTCCGGTCCACTCTAAAAAATTTTGCCGATGTCTCTCTTACCACAGAGAGAGCCGGGGCGGGCGTTTACCCTCTTTAACCTGACATTGGGATGGAGTACTCACTTGGAAGACACACCACTGCCTTCGAGGCTGAAGACTTCGCCATCGCAATGGCAGCGAAGATAGCCATTTATATCGAGATCAAGGGAAAGGACATTGCTATCCTTTCGGATTGTCTGGCAGCCTTAATGGGTCTAAGTGGCCATTGGATAATATCTAAGTTACCGAGTTACCCCGAGTATTGGGTCTCTCATCAAAGCAGATGTTCATAGGAAGCATCAGCAGAGATGGGAGAACCTGAGTACTTGCAGGTGCACAAAACTCAAAACTATTTCTTGATGGGCCCAATAGCAATACCTCTGATTTTCTCTTGGGGCTCGGGAGGAAGCAATGTAGAACTGTGGTTTGCATCATCACGGACCACAGCTCACCTCACGCTCATCTAGTACAGATGGGACCTGTGAGTGTATGTCCTGCCTGGAAGTAAAGCCTGAGACAACCGAACGCTTTTCGTGTGCTAGGTTCTGCCCTTCTATCTGTAGAGAAGTTGAAAAACCTTCCTCACCAAGACCAGATGCGCTTTATTAAGAGAACAGGGAGGTTTTTGGTGATAGGGCTTCTAGCAGGACAACACAATAAGCTGCTCTGGCCTGTGTGCCTGGGATCTGTCGCCCCCTTCCTTTAAAAAGCAAAAAAATAAAAAATAAGACCAATGTTAAAGCAGCCGCTTATTCCATCGATATTAGACTAGTTACTTTCCCAAATATATCTATACAGGGTGTCCCGTAAGTGGTGTGAAACCCGAAAGTTATATAGATAGGTCATACTTCAGTAAGCAAACAAATTTATGGGTTGGTGGGGGCGGGGGGGGGGGGGGGCTGGTGGAATCCTAACAGTTTCCGAGATAACTTTAACTTCTCCACGTTACAACCTATGATGATGATTTAAACCTTAGTAGATAGACAATCATTGGATATTTCCAACAGTCTATAATTTTTTTCCATCCTACCCTCTGCTTTTAAATTATGGCTCAATAAAGCTAAGATTTCGGAATTCTAACTCGTTTTTGTTTTTATTTAACTACTATTTTTATCAAAAAACACATCATCAACGCCAATTTTTCATTTTGGATTTAAGAAGCCCAAAAGCTTCCCTTTAAAATAACTTATTACAATTTGTCACCAAAATGTGTTTTTTGTCCTTTTTCTTGCTCATATCCACACTCGTATAAAATGAGAAATAATTATTTTTCACTATAACTTTTTCCGTGACACAAACCAAACTTTTGATAGAATTTAACTCGACATGTTCAATGAAATTATTTCCTTTCTTCAATTAATTCAACAGCGGCCAATAGAATAAAATAAAAAATATTATCATTATTATAATATCAATTAACTCCCATGACTAGGAAAGAGATAAGAAAGTTGAAGTGAAAAGATACTTAGCTTGAGGAAATTAAATGGCGACGTTAGAGAATCCAAATGCCATTAGTACTGCCACATAGGCATGAAAGTGTAATTTATAGCCGAAAATTTAGAATTAAAGTTATATTCAAAGAGAAGGAAATAGATAACCATGAAATTAAATTTAAACTTATAAAACAGACTGAAAACGGGTAAATCATTAAATAAATGGAAATATTCAAAATTATGGTTGTGAATTCGAAATATTTTTCGTCAGTTACCTTTTTAAAAAATCGTTTTAAAAGAACTCGTATATGGTAATTGGTCTCTGTGATCTCTCACTTTTTCAGCAAGTCAACAGAGCAGACATGTGTAACGTGGTTTTTATACTATTTTGTATCATTCAAAAGCAAAAGATAAATTTAATTGTGTTTGGAGATTTCAGTAAATTGCACCTTAAAGGTCGATGCACCTGCACCAGCAAAGCACAAACCGGCACCCAGAGGCAAAATATTTTTATATTAAACCAAGTTAACTAATTCACATCAACCGGCATCGCAGATACCGGCACGTAACAGAGACTTCATTGCCGGTCGCTATCGGTGGCTTAGAAATCAGACCGGCAGTTTTCTCTCGATATCTGCCTTAATTTAAAGTTTCCTTTCCATTTTATGTCGTTATATATGCACGAAAAATGCCGGTGCCGGTCGATGCCTGTCTGTCCCGGTTCCTGCTGTGCCGATTAGTGTGCATCGACCTTAATTTGTGACAAAATTTACTGCTAGTTCTATACAAATTCTATAATAAAGTGCAGTAATTAATTTTGTTTAAATTTTCAGATTTTGATTTTTATACTAGATGATAAAATCATAAACTTAAGAAAAGTGCAGACACTGTTTGTAAAATTAAATAAGAATACATAGAAGAATTTACAATTTTAAGAGAGAATCCCGTTCTAAGAACGGAGAGCTTTAGCTAGCATTCGCATAGAAATAATGATGGCAGAACAAAATACACCGAAATTAGACGATATTTTTTTTTTAATGACGAGTTCTCACTCTCAGTCACTTCACTAAGGAAACAAATTATATTTTAACTGAATAGGTTAAGAGCTAATAATTTTTTAATTGCTACAGTTTGAATATAGTTGAAATATGTCTAATTAAAGAGGAAACTTCACAATTTACATATCTTGTAAAAAAAGTCATGGTAATCAGCTTTTTGTAAAAAAAAACAAAAACGTAGTCAAAGTAAAAAACGAAAGGTAAGAAAATCTATAATTTTGGACCGTCATACCTCCGAAATGGAGAGGAGTGCGTTGCTGGTTAGTTGTTATAAAGGCCATGAAGTTTTTAACGGTGACCGTATCCTGTACTTTTTAAAAAACATGATATTTGTTGAAATACTAGCCTATTTTCTTAATCACCCTGTAACTCTGAAACGGTTAAAATGTGTGTTATTATCTAAAACATTTAACTTTGTGCAAGGAGACCACCTTGGCCCGGCTAAAAACCAGTATCCTTCACAAATGATGGATTTATTTATATTATGATCGCACTGAGGAAAGCTATAGATATGTATTGATGCGATGACTTATCTCCTTGTATGGTGTACACTCTAAGTTAGTGTTTCCCAACGTGGGGTACACGCCCCACAGGGGGGGCAATTCGATTGGTTAGGGGGGCAATTCGAAAATTCTTGAATTACTAAAGTTTTTTTTTTGTAATTTTAATAAATATTTATGACTACATAATATTTTCTTTTCTTTCTTTCATTCTTGCAAAAAAATTACATATTGTCAATAAATTTCGTCACAGATCATCTAAAACTAATTTATAATTCGAATTTACAACCAAAATGAATATAATTATTTTGATGCGACAACATGAAGAACTTTAAAATGGTTTTTGGCTTGTGTCGTAAGTAAATTGAGTAATGAATGACAGTTCAAATATCCTAAATGGCTTGTGTATAAACTAAAAGAGGAATATCTGTAACACTTTTGGCCAATGTGCTGAAAGGAGATGTAAAGTTCTGTCAAATAAAATTCTCATTTCTCCCAAAAATATCAGAAAATCCAGCATGAGTTTCTCTCACTTAATCTCTTCAGAGCAAAATGTAAGTAAACAAAAGCACATGCTGTTCAAGAAATATCCTAGGATTACAGCAGCAAACATTGGGCTATCCCACACGAGTATTCTTGATGCAGTGTGCAAACCGGTTTTCTAGCGAAAAGGGGAAAAGAAGCAAAGAGGTATCTCCAAAGTGTAGATTAGATTAGGATTTCAGCAAAAAAATTGGGATAAACCGTAATATTAGGCCGGGGGGGGTCTTAGGTGGGGCATAGCACAAAAAATGTTGGGAAACACTGCTCTAAATAGTTGTGTATTTATTTGTTCGCTGCTTTGCAGTGTCGTCCTTCCAATCCCCCAATGTGTCCTAGCCGGCATCTTTAAACGAGATTTCGAAAGACCGATGTACTGCGATAATGTAATATTCGGATTGAATTGTTCCTGTAGGATGTGAAGTGTTGTTGGTTATACATATAATTGTATGGCGTTGTGTGACAGTAATAACATTCAGATTTTATTGGATCTCCATCATCTGGTGGTAGGTACATTACTCAACGCAAATGATAAGGAACTTTCCCTTATGGGACCTGGCGCCCAGTGTATTTAGGCCAGCCGACTTTTACCGCTCATTTTTTGTTTGTAAATTTCAGTTTGCTTTTTCCAACCTCCAATGATGAACGCAATGCTGAAATCGTGGAAACTTCATAATAGGGAGGAATTGGAGATATTTATGGAGTTACAACTAAATATGGAAAAACAATTGAAAATTACAAAGGTGAAAGGGAATTCCAACGAAATTGAACTCGATGGAGAATTAATTCAAGCGAATTTGAATTCGATCGAAATTGAATTCGATTAAAAATGAATTCGAACGAAAATGATTTCGATCGAGAATAAACTCGATTGAAAATAAATTCCATCGAAATTGAATTCTATCAAAAATTAAAATCGAACGACTGCTCAATCAGCCCCATAGCCCTCTCCCCTCAAGAATTATCGTTGTCTAAACTCAAAATTTCGGATTTTCTTACTTTTTTTTTTAATTTAACTACTATTATTTTTGCAAAAATGTCGTTAACATAACTTTTTTTTTATAAAAACTGTAAGCTGTAGACTCTCTTCTTTAATATGACCTATTACACCCAATGTGCTATCTGAAGCCCTTTAAGAGTTATTAGCTCTAAACCTATTCTAAAACCTATTTTCAAACCTTCTCTCAACGATAATTTGTTCCCTTAGCACGTCATTTTACAAAATATCGTCTAATTTCGGTGTGACCTGAATAGGTTATGAGTTAATAACTGTTTAAAGCCTGGTGTTAACACATAGGGTGTAATAGGTCAACTTAAAGAGGAGAGTCTATAGCTTACAGTTTTTATAAAAAAAAGTTATGTTAATGACCTTTTTGCAAGAATAATAGAAATTAAATTAACAAAAAAAAGGTAAGAAAATCCGAAATTTTTAGTTTAGACAACCATAATTCTTGAGGGGAGAGGGCTATGGGGCTGATTGAGCAGTCGTCCGAAAGGCCATGGAGTTCTGCATACAATGAGCTCCTAACTGTGATCATACACCCTGCAGTTTTTAAGATACTGGGTGTTTTGTAAAAAACTAGCTTTTTTTCTTAATCACCCTGTAACTCCTAAACGGTTGATATGCCCCCCCCCCCTTGCCATACAATTTTTTGTTCATCTATCAGAGTACTATCACCTCCCGCTCTACTGACCGCATAGTGGGAAACACCCTGTATATAGTATATTGGGGGTACTATAGCACATGGTGGTGTCCCAAGAGTAATGTCATGCGGAAGTTCAGAGATAGAGCTCTCCCCAGGATACCCGACTCACCCCAATGTATGTTAAGCGATTTTGCGTATTTTTCGAGTTATGATCTTTTTTCGAGATTTTTCATTAAACTACTAATTCGAAAACATTTTTGGTCATAGTGACTTGAATAATTGAATTAAATTGCTGATTTTATTTTCAATTTATCTGAACGTTAGGCCCATCGAATGCAAAAAGATTTGATTACGTAGCCCATACCATTTCAAAATAATAAAATATACCAAAATCTTGGAGGGCGTTTTAAAAAAAAAGAAAATCACATAACCTTTTTCACCCAAACCTATTTTAAAAACTTCCTCATTTCATTGGCTATTTACCGTGTAAGTTTTATTGAGATACCTAAAGTTCGATACAAAACGCCACAAGTCTTAAATCTATTCCAACTGGGAAACTGAATTTTTCGCACCTTTGATCGGTTCTAACTCGGTAGGGTTATGTTCGATCGAAAAACGAGTTTCACTGTTCACCTCAGCTTATTACCAGCTATAATTTGTAGAAGATTTTTTTTTCTATAAATGCTTCATAATAATTCACTAATGATGATGCATATTGACTACATACTTTATGTACAGCAAGAAATTTAGGACCTTGGATTTTGTAAACCCCACTTATTCGCTTCGCTGGAGCTCAGTTTTTAGAAACTTAAAACTTTGCTAAGCGCCAAAAATTTTGTTGAACGCCATATTTGATATGTCGGTGTTATCGCCTGAAGCACAAATATGGTTAGTTTAGAAGGTGAAAAATTAATAGAAAGTGTGAGAAGAAATGAAATTCTTTATAATTTAAGCCATGGGAATTACAAAAGTGTAGGTAAAAAATAAATGCACAACTATTTTTTTAGGCTACTGTAACATAATGAATGACTGACGAGTGATTTAAGAAAATTGATAATTAGAGTATCGCAACATGGTCTCATGTCTAATATACTTGATTAAAACATAACCAATTGCAGCGTTATAAATCCATGTGAAAATATATCTGAACTTAATTTGCTTATTGAATTTCATCATACCTTTCTGACCCCCAGATCACAGAAGAAAAAAAACAAACTAAATATTTTCCATAACAATCCCCATATAGCAAACTTTCACA
Source organism: Dioctria rufipes (assembly GCA_963924295.1). Lineage (NCBI taxonomy): Eukaryota > Metazoa > Arthropoda > Insecta > Diptera > Asilidae > Dioctria > Dioctria rufipes. The sequence continues at coordinate 55,561,405 of OZ002741.1, forward strand.
ATTTCAAACAGTCTCATATTTAATTGTTAATATAGTTTCATGGAAATATTTAAGAAAATCTCTTCAACTCAAACATTCTCAATTTCCAATAAAATTGCTTTTCAATTTGGCACAGAATTTCTCAAGAATACTCAAAGGAATCTGCACAGCATTCAACTGCAGAAAATATTAAATCCGATAGGGGTATTATTACGTTGCAATTTCACAAAGTTATAGTATCTTTGTTTGTTTAGCTATGTACGTTCGATGGCTAGAAGATGGATACCACAATAACAACATCACTCTTCCAGCACCTCTAATCACAGAGCAATCACAATCACAGGCAGATCGGGGTGAAATTAGCAAAAATTCCATAGAATACCAGAGAAAGAGTATAGAAACAATTCCCAAGTTTACGTAAATGATATAATTTTCCGATAGGCTCAACAGACCAATGCCTACATATATACATATATATATATATATGTATATACCTCTCACCCTTCTCCGGTAAATGATGCTGGGAGCCTGGAAAAGAAAACAATTTGTGCCGACCTCGTCTTACAAACATCTGCTCATTGCGAATTGTTGCTAACATAAGACCTTGTTACAAGTAATTCTAACTTGGATTGAGTTGAAGTCTAATTCAAGGTTCCCGTCCCGTCACTATTTTGTGTTGCTGATAGACTGTGGCATCGTATATAACGTATACTATAAGGTCTACAAAGTCAGTCAAACGATGATTGAAGATAAAAGGTGATAAAGTTTGTTGTTGTTGTTGTTATAGTCTCGACAAGATTGAAAAAAATTAACTTCAACCAGCATCAAATGCCATTGATGATGTTTACATTCGCCATTTACCATTGACTTTGGCTGATTACTCATTTGAACTGTGAAAATATGCTTATTATGATGCTGTCATCATAGGAAGAATTTTTCATTATTATCTCTCTCGTATTTCAATACCAAGTCCAATACTCAAATCATTTTGCCATTATTCAATAGTATCTAAGAAAAAAATAAATAAAATAAATTACAGAAAGATCTCAAACATGTAAAAAAATGTTTTCCATAAGCAATTTAGTACTTAACTGATGTCTCATTGCTGTCTCAAATTGGAAATTGTTTTTAATAAAATTAAATTTAAAATTAGAAAGTTTCAAGATAAAACTCACCTGTTTGGGATGGGTATAAATCTAAGCTAACTATTTATGTAATATCAGAATAATAATAAAAAAACAAATCATAATTTTCCACATAAAATAAATATCAAGATACCTTTAAGAGGCGTTAAATAACGAATTTTTCTTTTTTTCTTTTTCTACAGGCTCTCTCCGGTTTTCTTATGATGCTGACACAAAACGGTAAACTACTGTATATATCAGACAATGCTGCAGAATATTTAGGACATTCAATGGTAAGTTTATAGGCTGAATGAGTATATTGTGTTGGTTAATGATATCTTTACAATTTCATTTGAATATCGAAAGATCGTCTTCGAGCCATACTTTCCCACAGCCCCACTAAACACACCTTTCTATTGATGCCTGATCAACAAACTCTTCTTCATCCTCTTCTTCTTCCTCCAATGTCTATCCTTCTTCTTCTCCTCGGGCCACTCAATTAAGAGAATTTTGCAGACCAATAACAACAACAACAACGAAAGTGGTGTTCTGTATGAAAGTGAATGCGCCCACTGTCCGTTCATCCGGATTACGCCTTCCTTACGTAGATATTACGAAAAACCAAATTGCGCGAGTGTTCAAACCCACACACACACACACACACACATACATACACATCGTACATCCGCATGCATATATGTAAAGTTAGAGCGCCTCGCATCAAACCGATCTCAGAGGGCTCTAGGCGGCGAATAATTTCGATTCGCGATCAGGCAACTATTTGTAATGCACTCGAAAAGTTGTAAGCTCGAGTGTTTTCAGCATTTTTACCTTGTAATTACGGTTAAGCGGGATTAAAACTGAGACGATGCCGCCGCCATGTGATCTGTGCAGCGCTCTTCAAACGATCTGAGAAATTGAATCAAAATGTACCACAATAAGGCTAGGCTAGGCTAGGCTAGGCTAGAGTACCTATACTATGTATGTACCTAGGTACATATTTCTTGTAACTTGTGTGAGATAGTTTATGTGTTGCATAAGACGTATTCACAGACTTTTTCCATCTTATCTCTTGTCCTGGTTGTCAAATATTCCCATCTTATGTTGATGGCTCTTGTTGGAGGTATCTTGTTGACATGTCCCGTATGTCATCGTTGAGATTTTAGCGCGACAATTTTCTGCTTTCGTTTTTGATTAATTTCTTACTTTTGAAATGTTGTTCTGGTTTAGATAGTTTAAGAGGACGCCTTTCACCTAGATTAATGATCCCATGTGAATCGATGTTATCTTATGATTTTGTACAAGATATTTTGAGTATTTCATATATTACCGTTACAATACTTTTTATATGGATATGTACAAATAAAAAAATAATAGGTAATAGAATTTTTTTGATATAATTTCCTTGAAATTATTCTCGCGGATATGAGTAGAGTGAAATTCTCAATTTTTATACCCTACTAAATGATGAAATCATAATAGGGTATACTAACTTTGTCATTCCGTTTTGTAACGCATAGAAATAATGCTGGTAGAGCATAATGGATTGGACACCCACGCATAACATTAAAATTTATTTTGATTTTTGCATGTCCATCCGTCCTCATGATAACTCGAGAGCGCGTGTACTTAGAGAGCTGAAGTTTTGTACAAGGGCTTTTGAAAAAAAAAAAAAACGTGAATTTCAGCTCGAAAATGGGACAAATTGGGTAATTACTTAATGGGGTTGCCAAACGAAAATTTCGTTTTTCACTATATATTAGGACACTGCCTGATAGCTCGTCGACGTATAAAGCTGAAATTTTATACACGATGTTTTTGCAAAAATAGTAAATATAATTATGAAAAAACTAAATCGGGCAACCTTTTCTTGATGTTGCCATATAAAAATTTAATGAAATGAAAGTGACGAAAGTGGGAGCCCCAGATGGCCAAGCAAAACCGAAATAATGCATAATGTAGGGTAGCTCGGGGCGTTGCAGGCATAGGTAAAAGACCTCCGATCTTCCTAAGATTTTGTTTAAATAATCTCTTATTAAAAGTGCATCCATAAAAAAATAAAAAATTTGATTAATCGATAAGTTGTATACAATAACATTTCGAAATGAGTTTTTCAGACAAAAATTTTGGCCGTCAAAAATTTAATTTCTTTCGTGACTTAAGCAGAACGGGAGGGAAAATTTGCTCAAAATAATAGGAAAAAATCACGATATAATTAGCAAAATGAATTTTGCAAATCGGATAATATCTACCCCCCACTTCCCTCAGAACACACGAATTCCGGAAATGAGAAATTTTTTCGTATTGGTATATATAAAGGAACCTTTTGAAATTTTTCATCCGATTTTGATGAAGTTTTGTTCGAATATTCTACACACCTGGTAGAATATAAAGTACCTCTACCCCCCCCCCCCCCCCGAAATATTTTTTTGTAATTATTTTAATTTTTTTTATAGTAATATATGGTGGCGGGTTAAAAATTTATAACGAATTGTGCCACAAAGCTTAGTTAGGTATTTTTCGATAAGATTAAAAAAAAACTATCATAAAAATATCATAATGAATTTAGCAACAAGAATTTTGAAAATTAGTTGGAGTTTGGCCCAGATAAGGGATAATGGTCAGCTTTTCAGTAGCACAACTATATATGCAGCTAATTAATGTAAGTTGAAAGTAATTTATCGCAATTTTATTTCGGAAAATGCTCCTAAACTAATTGGGATAATGACTTCCGGTTTTTTGTAGATTAAAGATAATAAATTAGAGATAATTGTAACGAAAAAAAAAAATTTTGAAAATATACCTACAAGATGGTAACTATCAAAGTTTTTTTCAAAATGTATTATTTTTAACCATTTTTTAGTTTGGCTCAGCCATTAAAGCTCCCACTTGCGTCATTTTTATTTCTTTTCAAATCCTACATATACCCTGAATTTGGACGAAATCTGGGATGACGAGTAGAGACCCTGCCCGTGTTAGAAGAAATTCTAACTATTTTACGTTTGTGAAAAACAGATGCTTGGTAGTTGTATGAAGAAGAAGATAACTAAAAGATAATGACAATTGTTAAGGGCATAAATCAACGCATTTATCACTAATATCAAAAGCAAGATTAAGTGGGTGGGTGGAAAAAGCATATATAATATTCCTGCTAGCAAATTTTCGGTATCCAACAAAAAAAAAAAAAAATTGGAGACTTTTTTTTCAAACTGAAGTTTGATTATAATTAAAATGGAAATCGATTAGTATTTATTTTCTTATACCATGTTATACCATCTTTTGAAAATTATTCAGGACTAACTTTTGGATTGAAAACTTTTATGTTTTTAGCCTCTTTCCTACTTATTTCACGTCTCTTGAAAAATATTTTCAAATATGGATTTTTATTTGTATTCCTTTATTTTTGGTTGTCAGTATTTATATAAACTACTTAATTATGTATTAACAAAATTCTTTTCCATTTCCATGTAATCAAACTCTTTAAAGTTTACGAAAAATTAATAAAGATCTTAATAACTTCGACACCAGCTGCTCCTCATCAAATTATATACATACACAAGAAAATTTAGCTTCTGCCAGAACCACAATACTTCAAGTGCTATTTTGTTACGAGCGTGGCCTTAATTCGTTATTTAAAACACAATATTTCTGATACTCACAAGTTCTTTTTATTCCACTATACTTTTTACTTTTATAAAATTCACTAACAATTGTCAATCAATTTTAAAATTATCTCAATCTAAATAGAATACTTGCACCTGTTTACTACGTTCACTTCACTGTCTGAGACAAGACTCGCCCCTATCACTGAAAAGTGCTGTACTTATACTCTACAAATTGGTCAGAATCTTCCCGAAGATTTCATTCCAGAAACATCGATTCTCCGAACCTAAATTTCTTTTCTGTCCGAACCAATATATGCCGCTTATTTTTTTTTTCGATTATACGTAATACGATTTTCCAAACCTAAAGTGGTTTATGTCCATACTTAATTAGTAATTTTACCCGATTTATCCATTTCCAATAGATGTCGCTTGTCCTTTTCTATTGAACGTAACAATAGGACCGCTCCAATACCACTGCAATTTTATTATTTCATATTTGAACCTACGAATCGGATAAGTGGATGATGTGCAATTAGTTTTTTCTTTGCCGATATCTTTTATAAATCAAATATATTGCTAATAGTAATGCTGACTAAATTAACTCAAAACACAGGTAGGTTTCAATCAGTTATCATTTTTGGGTCATCTAATTAAGCATGTCTCATATCAATGCTATTATAGTTTTATTTTTCGAAAACTGTACAGTATCAACATGTCGAATGGAATAACATAATAAATGTATTAAGAAGCAAGCTAAAAATATGGGTATGGGTGTAAATAATATCACCTTTGATAGGTGTCTCATACAACTCCGAAGATTGATGTTTTAGAAATTCAACCACACTCATACACCAGGATGTTTAGAATTCGTCCACGTTCTTTTATTAATGTAATTTTTTTTTTTTTATACAAACAATGCTCTCAAGTCTCGAATAAAAAAATGATTCGCCAAGGTCCTATTTGAAATAGATTTGATGGCATTTAAGTTACACCTGTTTGGATATTTTGGACGTCAACCAACTCGATCTTTGTTAGCAACCGAAGTCTTCAACTCATTTTCTCATATCTCTTTTGATGTGATCTTTCTTTTTCCTAAAGCAAGGAATGAGTTTTGATTAGAAAGCAATACATCAATATACATAGTTAATAATTTAATATGAATTTTATTTAAGGTTAGTCTTAGTATTTTTTATTTTCACTCTATCACTTCTATGACGAGATCTTAAAAATTTAGTTAGAAAACTGAAATTTTGTATGGAAGATGCTGCCGCCTATATAAATCCAATTTAAAAAAAATGATCGCATATCAACGCAATTACCGACATCAATATTTTTGTTCCTCACTCAATAATCTCTTTTTGCTATTTAACGGGAAAAGTATCACAATGCCTAAAGGTACATACATTTCGATCACGTTTATGTTTGGGTTTTCGTTTTCAAAACAACATATTTGTATTGGTTTGATCACAATTATGTGGTTATGGATCATCCCGTTAACAAAATTTTTCTGTAATTGATCTTGTAGTGCCAAACCGTCATATTTACGATAGTTATTATGTGGGGAAATTTTGCTCCTTTCCTAAACTACAACAGAAGCTGCCTGTTTTACTGTACCTGTTGCATTTAGTTTTGCTGTTTTTTTTTTTTTGCTTCTGGCTTCTTGCATCCTTCTGTTGAAGAAATGACCCAGTCACTTACCACCCAGATTGTCAGACCTAACCCCACTTGATTTCTTTGTATATGGGACACGAAATAAAAAATTTACATTAGTGTGTAGGAATATAGTCATTAATCAGGTTTCATACCTACTTTTTGATAACTAGACCGAAAACTTAAAGAAAATCTGGCTTTTTCTGAATTTTTCTTTAATACTTTACTCTCGCTTTTCATTTTCCTGTTGCTATGAGTACGGAAAGCTAATACCATCAACATTATATAAATGTTATTGGATCTCTCCATTGCAAAGAAAATGTAGATTCGGTATTGATTTAAAGTGCTTTGATCATCCGTATAATATTTTTTCTGGTTTTCCTTTACGAGTTAGTGCATTCCATTTTTCCATGACTTAAGGTTCTTTCGAAGTCAATGAATCTAATGTACAGGGGAGAATTCCATTTCGATAATTTTTCAACAATTAGACATATGATGTTTGATTATTTTATGCATCCACGCCCTCCTCTAAATCCAGCTTGATCTTTTCGAACTTTTTGTCAATTCTACATTCTATTCTGGAGAGAATTTTCCGAGTTAGTACCGACGTGAGACCTATAGAACTACGCAGATGACATTGCTCTATTATCCTGTTCATTCAGTCACATCCAGAACAAAATGAACATTCTAGAGGCATGTGTACGAGAAATTCGTCTAAGAATATACACACGAAAAACGAAGTACATTTAAGACAATACCACACAAATACCAATCGGATACCCATCAACAATATTCTAATATAGAAATTGTCGAAATTCAACTACGTCGGTAGTATTATTACTATTATACAAATAGAGGATCAGAAAAATAGATAGGCAAAAACCTGAGGAAAGTAAGTATGATTAACCGCAGATTATGGTCACTCTGAAAATCTCCATATCTTGCGAAGGAAACCAAAATTCAGAATATTCAAATCCTGTGTGAAAAAATCCTGCTATATTCAAGTGAAGCATGGCTTGGAAATCGATATGAATGAAATCCAGGTATTCCTATGAACATATGCCTGAGAATTATATTTAAGATATTCTAGACAAGATGAATCACAAACACAAAGGTTAGGTTGGGTTAGGTAAGAAGGGTGCCGCTATAAGTATGTAGCCTGCTTCATTTAAACCACCGGTGGGTCCATTGTGCCCCTTGCCCTCTGGGATAACCTCAAAATTGCCCTAGATCCATCCTGCTTCTCTTAGGAAACTCTTTGTTTTGCAGCTCCCCAGACTTGAAACGGAGTAGCTACCCAGTAACCAGCCTCTTTTGTTCATCAGAGCGGGGCACTCGCAGAGTACGTGTCGGACAGATTCGATTTCTTCCGAGTCGTTACAGCTCTTGCAGAAATCGTTCACCGCTATATCCAGCCTTCTAGCATGGTCTCCTATGGCCCAATGACCCGTAATGAGCCCTACCAGATTCCTAGTATATGTTCTGCTGCCATTAAGCAGTTCACTTATCCTTTTCTTGTCATATGCAGGCCATAATTGACTCGAGATATGGCAAGTTTCTCTGTTGATCCATCGTAGACTTCTCTTTTGATAGGCGTCCTTGATAATCTCCTCTTTTAAAGCTACGATCGGGATCCTCACATAAGCTATTTCTGCGGAGCTATCCATTTCCGAACCCGTTTGCCCACAAACACAAAACTGTGACTAATCATGCGCCCAGAGTCATAACTATCCAGATAAGACGTAGAAAAGTGAAATTAATATAACTCCCACACTCTGAAAATCTATGTGCATAAGCAAGCATCCGATAAAAAGCATTAAAATGGAATCCGCAGAGGAAACGAAGGGAGGAAATCAAGCATCACACATGAAGGAAAACAAATAAAGAAATGGATGAGATTCGAAAGACTTGGAAAAAGAAATCAATGTTCTAAAACAAAGTGAGATGAATGCTCCCAAGGGAAGTGAATGAGGAACAACAAGAAACAAATGTTTATCATAATCATCATCATTATCATTTAATAATAAAAATTGATTTGAAAGGAGAATGCCCACTTTTCATACAACTTTAGGCCCGACATGAACAGACACGAGAGATGTCTTAAACGATGCATTATGTTACTCTGAACACATTTTAGTTTATTTCAATTAAGCGGGGGGGGGGGGGGAAGCTTTGGCATTCGAATGTAGCTTGAGCGACTTTTTTTCATTTTTGGCTGAAAAAGTGGACTTTTCTACTTCTCGTGATTGTGCGGATTGCGGAATTGGTGCGTCGTGGATAATGAGTTCCAATGAGAAAATTGCTCACAACAGAGCATTAATGGCCAGAACTACAAAAATATATGCGATACTTAGTAACTGGAATGCAAGTATATGAAAATTGGTTCTCCGGCGGCAAAAGCGTCCCCAGAAAGTTTTCTGATTCGTGGAAAATGTACACCACCCTCGTACTAGGCGAGACTTTTAATTTTATATGGAACTTGCTGTATTGGAACCATCCCCGCCACTTCCGCCGGGGGTTCCTATCTTCCACGAATTGTAGTTGGTAATGAACTGAAGCGAAAAATGCAACCCGTTTTCCAATCGAACATAACCCTACCGAGTTAGAGCCGATCTAAAGTGCGTAAAATCTAGTACCTCAGTTCAAATAAAAAGAGGGAAATGCTAAAACAATGAGTATGGGGATGGCTATTTAAGCCTCCGAATATAACAGTGTGGGTACTTAAACATCTTCTCAGGACCTAAGGAACTCGATTCTGTACTAGATTTTCCAAAATGTACTAGATCAAACTTTGTGCCCCCCCCCCCTGGCCCGAGGGCTTTCTCTGCTTAATTGAAATAAACTTTGTTAATAAAATATTTTCAGAGTATCATAATGCATCGTTTAAGATATCTCTCATGTCTGTTCATGTCGGGTGTGAAATGGATATTCCCCTTTCTAGTGTTAAGGTCATATCAAATCATATTTATATCCTTGGATTTCTACAATCACAAATAGTCACAAATTTAACTATGAACATTTAGAATTTTTATATGGTCATACATAGATGAAATATTCCTCAGATTTATACATGACTTTATTTATTTGACATATCTGCATCCTATTAAGAAGTAATTCAAGTTTTCCCAATGATATAGTACCTATTAGCTAGCTTCCAGATATTTTACCAAGCCGAAACCTATTTGCTCCCAACTCTTAATATATATATTTCTCAGCAATCCCCTTGGTCATTACAACAAACTTCGCACGCTATTACGCCGTCTAATATATTCCCATTTGTCATAGAACATAAATACGCTAACTTAGATCTGATAACGGCTCAGCCATAAACAATCCACTAACCATATTGAGAGGAGATATAGATATACCTACCTATACTTACATCCATATATATATATATTATCTATATATCATGTAAGTATGTAGAAGCTATAACAACCAAATACACCTCGAAGCGTAATATATGTAAGTAAAGCCTCTGGTCTAAGCAAGAAAGTTAATTAACAACGCCATTAATGGACGTTGCTGTGATCATCATTGTGTAAAATGCAAAAATAGTTAGTACTGAAATGGGCGCAGAGCATAGCGCTTATCTCATATAACCTCAATACCTGCAAATGGTCACCATTGCATTATTGTCGGGATTTTCGTCGTCGAAACTCTTAATGACTTAAGTCAATTCAAATTCATTTAAAATCGACTCTACATTTCGATTGGCAGTTTTAAAATGGGGCAGGATAAAACCGACAAAACCCGACCTGACAGTTTAGTTAATTAAAGCTTTGGCTAGTCTATGTACGCCTGTAGTGCGGCATTTGCAATTAGGATCAACAACTGCCATCACAGTCTCGAATATAGAATTTCTAATTCGAAAATGTCAATTCGACTAATATGGCTATAAATTCGACAACATAAAAGCGGAGACGCAGAATTCACCAAGCTGTTGGTTGAGTCGCCGCTGAGAATATTAAGAAATAAAAATAAATTTACAAATGGTGCGACCGACACGGCAGCGCAGCGCAACGATGTGTTCTGACAAATGTATTACGCGTGCGCCATGCGATTATTACTTATTCTCGATTCGTAAAGTATCCTATCCCTATGACTCTACCTATATATGCCCCTATCATTCTCCTCTTTGAATTTTTAATTGCTCCGACTGTGAAGTATTTCTTTGATTTAACTGCTTCTATTCGTAATGTGAACGTTATTTGACATTTGACACTTGTCCAAATCGTTCTGGGAACGGAATCTCGGACACCAAGAGAGAGAGCGAGAGAGAGAGATCTTTGGCATGAAATAATAGCTGGCTAATAACAATCGTAAATTATAATATTAACAAGCGCCGCAGGAAAGGAGGGAAGACAAAAGCAACGCTTTGTTATTGTGTATAATAGCCATGAGCTTTGGCTATAGGCTTGCATAATACTATACCGTTCGGTACTACTATGGTACGGGCCCAACATTTTGACTTGTAATGAGTGCAAGAAAGCGCCGAATTGTTTGTGAGTCACTCGACAACGGCAGCTAAGGTAAACTTATGAAAATGCCTAGTCACGGTCGGTGTGTATGCGAACAAGAGTTCGAGGAGAGGGTGATCTGTATTTTTTCTTCAAAAAATATTTTCCCTCGTTTTTTGTTTTGTATTTATTTTTATCTTTTGGTCTTAACCGCGCTCAAGTTTATTCGAAAAAAAAAATCGAAAAGTATTGAGTTATGACAATGAGAAGGTGATCTATGAGAAAGTGAAAAAAATGACTCATGATGGACCATTTCGGGTAGTTTTCAATTTAATCTGAAAAGGCTTTTTCACTATCAATCATTTTCTTGTCGAAATCTTCATTGCATTGACGTTTCTTTTTTTTTTTGCTTTGATTGAACTTTGTTGTGGAGAAATAGGGCATACAAAATAAATTATAATTATAGATTTCTTTCGAAAGTGTAATGATTCAAATTAATTGATTACACACTTTCTAGTTTGTTTTGAACAAATCTTAATATATTTAGCTTTTATAGCCCATTGGGACGGAAAGATAGCGCTTCTGAAAGAAGCACAATTTAAGCGCATCATTTGGAAGTTATTTATTTAGAAGAATATTGCAGATCTATCCAGAAAAAAAACAAGAAGCAAAAGTGCAAGTAAATAACTCAAAAACTTCTATAACCATCACTTGACAGCAAGCTCTATAGAAGATTATTTGATGAGATCCAACAGAATTGCAGCAAGACCTGATTTCATTCACGATTCGAAACTGTGGATTTTTCCACTATTGTGGACTACTCTGCGCAGAAAGCAATCTTGACAGCCTCTTATGAGATTAAGAAAAAAAAACTATGATTATTTAATAAGCTAATTAAAGATTTTGAAAAGACACCTTCAAAAATCTTTATCACCCAACATTTATCATACCTTCTAGAGTTCATCTTACGAACATCAGTGAAATGCTTACCTTAATATAAAAAAAAAAAAACTTTTTAAAAAATACTGCTTCAAAATCCGCACTAAAAAGTAGAAAATAATTTTTCCCTTCACTCAATGAGTACATAACAAAAGTCCTTTCAATTTACATTTAATTACATTTTGATTTTATATTACATTTGTGTATAAATTTTAAAATTAAATACCAAGAACTATGCAATTCAAATTTTAACACTTTAGTAAATAACAATTTCCCAAAATTGAAATTTGGAGCTCCTAATGTTTATCAAAATTCTTACAAAATTAAAGTTTAATTCCCAGACTTTCCTTTCTTTGTGTACCTTGAAAATTTTAAAATTTATAAACAAACTTAATATAATGTCAAAATTTAATTAAATTCCAAATGAAATGAAACTCTAGAGAACTTTTGTGATGTAGGTATTCATCTAGTGAAATGAAAATAATTTTCTATTTTTTTAGTGCGAATTTTGAAGCAAAATATTTTATAAAGTTTTTTTTTTAGCCTTAAATAATTCTCAAAAAATTTAAAAATATATAATTAAGGAATTTTCAGTACAAGAAAAATGTTTGCATGTTTTTGTAACCGAAAGCTCACAAAAACCGGAGTATTTGATGAAAAATAGTAGTAGATTCAGTTTTTCTGCAAATATTTAATTTAAAGCAAATAGAGTTATTTATTAATCCTACCAAACTAGCACTCCTCGAAAATTTCTCTAACAAAGTGTCGATTTGAAAAGAAATTATTGGAAAAAAATTTAGAAACGTTTCCTTTAATTTGCAACAATAAATTTCATCCCAGCTCAATATGTTTTCTTTCTAATAGTATTACAAATAAAATATCGTGTACAACAAATTTATAGAAATTATGGGGTTTGAACGAAATCTAAGTTACTTTTATATGAAAATCTCCAGCAAGATAAAGCAAAAACTGTATAATCTTGACCGCTAACCGGCCCGGTATCCTCGCATTCAAGTCATGTTTGTATATTCCGGATCCGGGGTTACGACTGACTGATTTTCTTTTTTTTTGTGGCAACAAATTTTACTATGCTTATGGGATCAAAAACTTATTTATTATATTAATAAAATAACTCTGACGATATCTCGATACTAGTGAAATGTTCATGCTGAAATGGAAAGAGAAAACTATACAGGGTGATCCAAAACTGATGGTCCAACTTCAGGAGCTTGGATTATGAAAGAGTAAATTGCATGATTTTTGAATAAGGTAAAATAATAGAAAAATTGACATGCCCAAGAAACATTTTTTTTTTTAGAAAGTATAACCGTAAGGTTTCCATTCCCAAATTATATAACTTGAGTTATATAGACTAACTCGAAACCTCTTTGTAACCACTATAAATCCCTTATAGAGCTTAAATGGAGGATTATATAAAGGTTACTGTGACTTGATTTAGGTAACGATATATAACTAAAAGTATTATAAAATTAGTAACAAAAATATTCTGGTTACCTAAATATAATTTCTTATATAATCCTTATATAACCCAGGGTGTTCTCGATTATCTTATTTTGGTCATAGCGGTGGTTGCAGTAACGTTTCGGTTACCTTTATAAACTTTGTTTCCACAACACTTGGAATTTCTCAGACTGATTACATTTAGCGATTGAAATATTAGTAAAATTACTTTTCGTTACCCTTATAAAACAATATAATGCAAATATTTACGAAACCTATCTTTACATAGAATTTCGATATTTTGTTTTTTTACTGTATTTTTATAATGTAAGGGTTTAATATTTTTACATCTTAGAATTACAATTTTTCGGTATGTACGTGATGAAATTCAGCTACAATTAAAATTTTACTGTTAATATCATTATAGATACTTCTAAAAACTACAGACCGCTCCAAAAATATTCTATATTTAATAATTTTAATTAAATATGACAAAACTTAAAATTTTCACTTAGGTAATATTAATTCATAAAAGTAACAATACAAAATTCTGAAATGTTATTTAACTAAAAAGATGTTTTTTATTCATGTAAAAATAAAAGGGAAGCCATATATCTGCAATTTAAAACATTGGCTTAATCGACATTTTCCTTTTTATCTGCAATGCACAGATAAAAAAAAATTGCGGCTTGTACTTATATGAACAAATTAACATTGTAAAACTTCATGTAATTTTATTTAAACTCTGGATCTATTATATAAACTGAATGACCCTTATAAAACTTCTAGAAATATTATATAAACTAAAGGAACTACAATGCCTCGAAACTGGTCATAATATGTAAAATTTAATTTTTATAACAGTCATTTTCGTTACTAAAGTGTCATAAATAAATGAAAACAGTTTTATAATGACTCCATTCGACACTAAAATTCATTTGTTTTTATAACTATCACCGTAGTTACTAAAGGGCCACCAAACAATTTTGCAATATTTTACAGTGGATATACATATGTTTTACTGAAAGTTCTCAATTTTTATTAAAGTCACCTTAGTTACTGAATGTTGTCGAGTTATATAAGTGTAACTACGAATACAGCAATAAACACTTATTACCAATAAGTTATATAACGAGGTGATGCAAACAATTATAAAACTTTCTTATATTTTTCTAGTAATGGTTACTCTTAAGTTATATATAGACCGGTGATAGAAATATTTCCGTCAACAACTTATAAAATCTTTAGTAACTTACTTCCACGATCGATTACCATTAATAACCTTAAAAAACTGTAATATAACTACGTCAACAACTGGTAATATTATAAAACTCTTATATAACCAGTTAAATTCTTATATAACCGAGTAACTGTTATATACCCCTTATAAAACTACCCATCACCTACAGTCACCAAAAATTGAAAAAATTGTTACTTGAGTGGTTACAGATTACATATATGTATAGCAGCAGTTATCGCTATTCGCCCATTTGAGGAAATTGTCTTCTTTCCTAACTACGCAATATTTTAACATAAAATTACCTTGAAAGATATTTCTTTCCTCATCACAAACGTTTTAAATATAATAGCGAATTTAGTGGAGGAAAAATTGTATTAATTTTTTCAAAAATAGCGAAAATTTGGAATTCATATTTAACTTGTTGTCCTTTAAATAAAAAATAAGAACACACCTTTATATTGTAACATTACCAGATCTATGATTTTAGAGAAGAATTTATGTTACTGTAAGGAATTGTTATAGGAATGAATGAAAATGAAAGAATAGCAGAAATATGTGAAATGTAAATAAAGAATCGCTTTCATCTAAATTTTTCCTGAATGACAATGCGTTCTCTATGTGTTTTATCAAAGTCCATATAATAGAAAGAATATTCTTCTTTCATATCGAAAACAGTTTTGTATGGCGGGTCGTGTCGTGAGGAGTGTTGGGAACATGAGGAAATTTCAAAATTTTTACTAAAACAGGTATCTACAATAAATAGAAATAAATGGACCAAACAAAAAACACAATATGGTAAAAATATAATAATACATCCGATTCTTGCGACTGATGCAAATACTTCAAACGTATCTTTGATTGATTCCCTATATCGGTATAGAACTTCTAACTAATATGTTTTCGCTCTGACCATTAAACTCATTCAAGTACCTTTTCACAACAGTAGCCTCTTCTTTGGAAGGAACTTCAATACCTGAAAAATAATTGCAAATACGGATTTGTTTTTGTTTTTTTTTTTGCATTAATTTTCTCACAATAATTATATATTTAAATGTTGAATAGATTTAAACTTTGTCAAACTCATTAAGACACAAAATTGAATCTTGTAGATCCTCATTGTCTTCAAGTCTTCTTTTCATCTCATCTGTTTTTATGTCTACACTTTTATAATATTCCACTTTAAATGGCGGAGTTTAAACTATGCCTGCAGTGTTTTGATGAGAAGGTAATGGACCACGCAGCATACTAATCATCCAGATGTCTTGTCTTTATTTGTCTCTTCTCTTCTGGGGAACTATTTTGAGATTCTTTTCAAAAATATGATATTCTCAGCTGATACATCTCTCCTGATTTCATTTTCTTCCTGGAATTATTGTATTATCGATATGGCATCCTTCAATTCCTTGTTTCGACCCTGCAAAACCGCATCAGCCGGTTGCAGAACAAATAATATTTTTTTTTTTTGCTACTATCTTTGCCAATCGAACTTCCAAACCTTTTTGCAATATCATCAATTTCATTTTTTATTTTATCCGGATTCTTCAAAATCAGAGAATAATTTTCATATACAACTCTTGTAACAGCCAAATATTCTGACAAAAGCTGTTCAAGTAGTCGACCAATCGTCTTATGGTCGAGTAGTGGCTGACTGGACAGTGTTGCCGATCATATAGACTTGTCGCGATGACTTTTATGATGTCGCCGCAGTATACTGAATAAGTCGACAATTTTTAAGGTAGGGCATTGTCATTTTGAAGTAGGACATTGCTCCTCTATGCCCTACGGCCATGTATCAGCGCCTCTTGTGATTTGACGAGTAAAATTAACAATTTTAACTGGCACATTATCAACAGTAACAGCGATATAGTAACAATACTCTCAGAAATTGGCAAGTTAAACCTGGCTTCTTTGATGAGTATTACACCAATGATGTTCTCGTTTATTTCCATTACGTTGCTACCAAAATACAAAATTTTGCTGAGTTATTTGTTGTATCAGTTTATTTCTCTTAATACCACATCCAATTGTACATCTGAGAGCTGGATACTCATATGCTGTGTTCCAATGCCTAATTTACATGTCCACATACATAAATTACCCAATAAAATTTTTTTTCAAAATGTTCATCAGCAGGAGTACCTGTCTCATACTATTTATGTCAATTACTCTTAACAACTAATCATAGGCACAGAAATAAGATTGTATTTCTAAATTTGTCATAATTATGTGTAACTTGTTCACTCCTCTCGTTTTATGAAGTGACTCTGTGATTATAGTGTTCTAACATTTCAAGACCTCAAAGAAAATATATAATATACATATACCCACGAAATCATCATACTCAGTTAGTGTTAGGATATGTGGTGGTGTCACACATAACAACTAGTCCATAAACTTGTAATTTAACTGACAAAGTGAGATGTTAATGTTAATGTTACTGCAACACTACTACAGAGAGATAACCAATCGCAGTGTCATAGAATGATTGTTTAATAGCCAGTTACAATCAATTTTTGACAGATTAACGCCTCTTGCTAAGATTGAAGAATATACCACAGATGCCGACGACTAATTAAATAGTCAGTTCGTCAGTTTGAAGGCGGCCAGTTACAATATATAAAATTAATTCGGTTGTGGGAATTCAAAAAATAATTGGTTTGTTATAAAAAAAAAACAAAATTGATTTAATAGAAAATTTTAGATAGTAAACAAATAGATTCATGAAGAATTTCTGAGTAATCAAGAGGCGTTGTGTTTTTTTTTTTGTTTTTTTGTATTCATATATGTTTGGAGAAAATAACCAAATTTGATTCAATTCATATTCTCTTTTCTGAAATATTATTTTTGTGCTTATTGCATCATTATCATTCAGTGGAGTGTTTTCAAATTATGGATTATTTCTAAAATTTATAAATATCGGCCGTATCTTTCTGAACCATTGACATGCATCACTTTTCATTTTTCTTTGACTTTAGACACTGATGGTATTCTCTCTGAAAGTTCGGAGCATCTGATCAAAAAATTTACTATTTTGTAAGAAACGACGCAAAAGCTAACCGCGTATTAGAAGTCATAGCATGCATGGCCGTCTTTAGCCAAATGGGAGCCCTGGGCACTTTAGGATATAGGAGCCCCCTAACAAAAAATTATTTTCTAAAATATTTTGGGTTATCAACAGGAATAATAATAATAAAGTATGTTAAGAGCTATCGCCCACTGGAGACTTTTTGGCACGTAACTGTTTTGTCACCACCGTCAATTCAATTAGGCTCTAATATAAATGAACGCATGAAGTGACGTGAGTTCAACGTAACTTCTTGGCTCCTTTGGCTAACAACTTTGGGTTACGCAACTATCACCGAACCTTCACGTTTATATGAATGTGCACGCAATGGCAATATTTTTGTCACTGATTACGAAATATATATTAAGTTTGGCTACTGAAAATATTCAAAATTTAAAAAATTCTGGGACTGCAAACACAGTCACTATACGTTGCTTTGTATGAAAATTTGTCGCCCTTAATGTATAGAAATTCGAATAAATTTCACGGTCTACTTTCAGGAGCCAAACCCTAACAGCTAAACTATGTAACTTGTAATAGGTTGCTTTACTGGTTGAAGAATTGATCATCAGTTCGTTTACTATCGCAGGGCCTAGAGGGGCCCCCAGGCGTCCAGGCCCAGCGATCCCATGGGTAAAATGGCACTGATATCATGCATACAATATTACGATATTTGACAAAAATACAAATCAAATTATTATTGTTGTTATTATTATACAAGTATCCCACCGTGCCAGATCCAATCCATGTATGCCATTTTTAAGAAAATTATTACCTTATTATGGGCAGTATTCCGGTCGTCTGATGGGGTTACAGAACTCTTACTCAGACATTGGAGTCTTTGGCGAGCAAAACCTTCACATTCGTAGAGTATGTGTTCTACATACAGATGAATTCGATCGGGCTTCTTAGATGATGAATTTTTAATATTATTTTCAGGAAAACACCAATCGTTTGGTTGTAGAATATATGACTTTTCTATTTCATTTGCTCAACGCTACGGTTCCAAGAGCGACCCTTCTTCAGGAGCTCTATATAAAATTGTACATAAGTTCTAGTTTGATAAATTCTTATTATAAATACTTCAAATACCATTTTTTACTACTGCACGTATACATAAATGTTTTCGAAAATAATAATAAAAAATAAACAAAATGAAAGACAGGCACATGTATTTGTCATATATGTAAGCACTTTCTAGTCAATGTATTCTTTTTTTTTTTTTATTGTAACGTGTCCTTCATTTTGTTTATCTATTATTATTTTTGAAAGCACTTATACGTGTCATCTTAAAAAATTATTAGCTCTCATAACCTAATTCAGGTCATACCGAAATTAGATGATTTTTGTTTTTTTATTACATTTCTTCAGTCACTAAAGGAATAAATTATCTTTGAGCTGAATAGGTTAAGATCTAATAATACTACCAACATAGTCGTCTTTAGCTGGATGTTCCCTCGCGCAGAACTACTAAGGAACTGTGAGGTAAACCCAACCCAAATTTGACGAAAACGATATTGGGACTGAGCAAGCCAAGTCTGAGAACACTTGTGTCAATTCTCACGGGGCACTCTCTTCCCAGGGGTCACCTACACAAGATGAGACTTGTTATATGTATGTAGAGGATCCGGAGAGGAACAGGAAACGGTGATTCACTTCTTGTGTCACTGTCCGGCTCTCTCCGGAAAGCGGTACAGATTCCTTGGCTCTGGTAAAACTGCACGAAGCAGGCAGGGAGAGCTGGGAGCCAATTCTGAATTTTGTTAAAAAGTCCAGTAGGACCTATTAGCTATTGCTCACAAGTCTGGAGAGTGAACAATGGACCTTGCTGTGGTCTAAGTTCCAGAGTCCTCCCTTCGGGAAACTCAACCTCCTTTCAATCCATCCAATAAAATTTTAATGGTTACAGTTAGCACATATGTTGATATAGATCAAATTAAAGATAAGATTCCGCTGTTTACAGTTTGTATAAAAAAAAAAACAAAATGGGGTCAAAGTAAAAAAAAGGTATAAAAATCCGAATTTTTTTATTTTAGACCGCCATAACTCCGGGGACTAGAAAGGTATGGAGCTGATTGTACAGCCGTTGGAAGGCCCATTAGGTTCTTCATACAATAAGTTTTAACGGTGGCAATACACCCCGGACATTTTAGAATACAGAGTGTTTTGTGAAAAACCAGCATATTTTCTTAATCTCCTTGTAACACCGAAACGGTTGAATTGCCCCTCTACCCCTTCCATACAATTTTTTCTTTGGCTAGGTAAATACTATCACCTCCTCCTCACAGAGGGAACACCCTGTATACACATTCTTAAATATTTCAGTCAAATCAAGAAATGTTATTTTTTTCATGTTTTTTATTTGCTAGATAAATATCAACCAACATTTACGCTTCAAAAAAACAAATTATTTTATTTCGTTTTCCCATTTTTTCATTGTATAAAATGTCTAGATTGGGCTTATAAAATATTAAATTTAAATTCAATGAATTACAAAAGTTAAGGGGAATCAAGTGTGCATGCGTATGCAGTCGTTTATAAATTTATATGATCTTTTCTTACTCCTCTAATATTTATGATTATTGCTGGAAAAAAAAAGTAAGTAAACACATGAAAATGTATGATCCTTTATTAATCTTTGTCCAGGTAATGATAATATGATTTGTCTTTGTATAGATCCGGAATCAACAAATTAATGCGAAATCAAACAATAATTAATTATCGACAAAGGAATGAAAGGAAATTTTAAACTTTAAACACGATTTCCCAAAAACACAATTTTTCGTATCGGTTCTCATAGTGTAACTCAGTCAATTTAAATTTTCAAAAATAAAGTAAAAAAAACTGGCTGATTTTTTTAGGAAAATACAAATTTTTTCTTATGCAAAACAAAACAGGATTTTTATGTATTAAATGTCTGTTTGAAAAAATCTCAAAAATGACGATTTTTCTAAGCTTTCATGCTGTTGGTTCCCTTAAAAGAACACTTGAATGGTCCAAAAAGTGGTACATCTACAACTTGGAGTTCATGAGATGTATGCACTGACATATGCAGATGATTGAAACCATAGGATTACATGGAAAAATATACATATAAACTTGGCTAAACTTATACTTTTTATAATTAGAATTAGAAATTATTATTGCAAGTACGCACACAACATATTACAATCAGTTTATTGCACATTATTGCGCTGAAAAATGGTTGGAATATTCTAAGAACTATAGAAACATAAAAAACATAAATTAAAAATTCAACAAAAGAATCAAAGCACCAAACAACGAAATTGTTGTCAGCGTTCACGCAGCTTAGGGTAGTAACCTAAATAGAATAATAGCATTTTAGTCACCCCTTGAATATACCGAGGCAACCGGCATTTTTAATATTAGCTAGTAACGCAAGATCTGAGCATATTAAGAGTCGTCAAAGATGGCTCTGCAAAACCGTGGCATAATCAAATTGCGATTCCTGGCTGATTCACAAAATTGAAAAAATATTATCAAGCAGATATTCTGGAATGTTCGTACGAAGTAAATTAAATTGAAAGTAAAGCACTTTTAGGTGATAGATAGGTGGATAGTGAGTTACCAAGAAGCTGTAATTTATAAGGCGTCACATGATCGAACCTGCGTAGAGCAAGCAAAAATAAATCTTATGCAGTCGTAAAAGACAACTTCAAGTTTACGTCTACATGTGCTGTCAAGCTTGAGAAATACCAAACTTCTGAACGTGAAGTGTGGCAAAAGAAGTATTTTTTCTTTGCTTAATATGTCGGCAGACAGCCAAATCTTATACTGATAGCAACATTAACAAGATCAAAGTACTTCATATTGGAGCTGATAATTATACCTAGCATTCTAATTCTATTCACTAGTGAAAGATCACTTCCGTTGAGCTCAACTGCTGGAAGCCCATCAGTATAAAGATTATTATTGTGGAGTACCATATATTGTGATTTGGACGGATTATGTTTTAGTCACTTGTTTACTAACCATTTGTGTATATTTTTGAGATCGTTATTTAAGCGTGTAAACCATTCCTCAATAAACGCAATCGACCTGCCTAGATATATCTGAACATCTTCAGCATACATATGGATTTTCTCATCCGTTATAACTTCCGGTAGGTCATTAATAAAGATACTAAACAAAAGAGGGCCAAGTATTGATCCCTGAGGAACTCCTACATAAAATAAAATCCAAGAATAGTCCGATTTGTGTTTCACATATATATATATCGTAGACATTTGACATATCTTAACACGTCATAAAAAGTCTAGGCATTTCATGAATTGTAGGCAAATAGTGTAACAGTTTGGGCTTAACGATTTTTTACACCAAGTGGCTAAAATTTTTAGTCTCTTTATGAAATGGTACGAGCCTTTACGCCGATAGTGTAATAACAACTGATATAACCGAATACTAGGAGAGGGTGATGAGCGGTGAAGCAGGAGGTCGCGCACAGATCTGCGACACACACACACACACACACGAATCGAAAACACACACAGACACGCCGTGTGTCTTCCACCATTTTTCATCTCTTTGATTTAATGCTGCAGCTAACCACTGATACCTCTAAATTATACCATAAATTTTCTTGAAGTAAATCTACCCAATTTATACATTCATTCTATACATTTCAAAAATCTCTATTTATAAGGGGGGAAAAGGACGAATAGGTACAGATTATCTTACCTTTTCATCCAAAACTATTCATTACATCAATGGTTATCACCTGCTCTTTTGCTATCTACTTAGTACTAGTTAAAAACAACATCTTCAACCAGTTCGTGCTAACAACCATTTCAAATCTTTTCCATCGAGGATTCTATCAGTGTGTCAAAAGTATCAATTCATAAATTCACCTACTCCTACAGTGTAAGCCAACAAGCCAAATAACAGGACTACGCGAAAAATTAGTGCAGAAATCTTAACTTATCTTGCATGCGCGCGCCGATATTATTCGCAGTCGCGGTAACACAGTGCTACAGATTTGCGTGCTTGTTTGAAAAACTCTGTTCATCGTCAGCTCGTAAAGCAATTAAAATGAAATTTATTGGCCGTTATGGCTACTCTATAGTTGGGTTGTAAAAAGACGACAGCAAAACTTAAGAATAAAACAATTTCACGCCGCCACCCCGCGCCGCTGCACCATTCATTGGAAAGAGGTGCTGCAAATCTACAAAAATATGTACATATGTATATGTATGTAGCTATAAATGCAGCGCAGACTAAAGCCATATACACAGCAGCATTTGCTTAGAGTTCCCACCCCCCTCCCCTTCTCCAATGAATAGCATGGTAGCAGTTATACAGTAGAAATCGTGTGACATACTGTTGTATTCTGATGATAGTAAAAATAATTTTAATAACGAAATAGTAGCGATTATAGTGGCCAGATACACTTATGTAGATACAGGCGATCTGACGGGCATATATGCAACCACCACACCAAGGAAAGTTATGTTTTACTACCATGTTGCGCCGACTTGCCCGAGGTAGGCAATAGCATTGCTACTAAATGTAGGTCCCCGTTGTACAATGGCAGGCATTATCTGATTTACCTAGTTTTCCATCCCAAGTTTATCTTCGTTTTTGGTGCCAGTCTGAAACTATGGTCGATAGCTGGGGATTTGTCGTTTTTCAATTTCCATTCAACTCCGATGCTTACATTTTCCCTGTCAATTGATTTTCAGACTTGTAACTCATGCACGGTGTGACATTCTGTGAGAACATTTTCGATAAGAAAATTTCGTTTTTAATGAGACTACAGACGACCAAAGTTTATGGACATTTAAATTTCCATATCCGGTTGTAGGTAGCATTGGTAAAATAGGAACAATGTAAAAAAAAAATTATTTGGCTGACTAATCGGCAGATATCTATGTATGTAGGTCCATTAATAAGCAATTATTTAGTATGTTGTTGCTGATTTGCTGATTTTTCAATGATAGATGTATCAAAAAATTTAACATGTTTAATAGCTATCGGAAAGCATTCTATAAAATTATATGAAATAAAGAACCATCAATGAAGTGAAACGGTTCAGTAAATTATAGGAGACTTTCTTGGATACGAACAGGATCTACCTCCAAAGAGGATCAAGAAAAGATCAATAATAAAAATTTATAACTCTTATGAATTAATGTTCCAGCACATTTCGAGAATAGCCCATAGTATGGGTAGAGAAATACACAATACCTATACCCTCCTTTCTGCCCCCTTCAAATTACTGTATAATATAATATACTATACTGTACGGGTGGTGGAGGGGAAATCCTAACGGTTTCTGAGATAACCGGACTTAAAGATGTTTGGGTATTTTCTTTAGATCACCCTGGAACTTCTGAACGTCACACCATATGATGATGATTTTAAATTTTGAAAATCATTGGACCTTTCAAATTTTGAAAATCATTGGACCTTTCAAATTTTGTAAATCATTGGACCTTTCAAATGGTCCATAAACTTTTCTCCTCCTCCCCTCCGTTTTGAAGTTATGGCTCAACAAAGTTAAAATTTCTTAATTTTAACTTGTTTTTTTTTTTTTTTTTTAGCTACCTACAATTTTTATCAAAAAGTACATCATCAACATTAATTTTTCAAATTGGATTTAAAATGCCCAGAAGCTTAGCTTTAAAATGATCTTGCACACTCTGTACCGAAAATGCAACCCATTTTGCGTTATTTGCACTTTTTCTTAAGCAAATCCAGCGAAAAAGTTCAATTAGTGCTTGAAAGTATGGGATGAGCTCTTTAAGCCATTTTCACTGGATATATTCAAGAAAAAGTGCAAAAAACACAGAAAAGGTTACATTTTAGGTAGATCATTTCGGGCTTTATAAATCAAATATGAAAAATTAATTTTGATGATGTACTTTTTGAAAAAAATAGTAGTTAAATTAAAAAAAAAAGTTTAAGTTACGAAATTTTTACTTTATTGAGGAATAGCTTCAAAACAGACGGAGAAGTGGAGGTTGGCAAGGTCCAACGATTGTCAATCTAACAAATTTTAAATCGCCATCATAGGGCGTAACGTTCAGTAGTTACAGGGTAATCTATAAAAATATACTCGATCATCTTTATGTCCCGTTATCTCGCAAACCGTTAGTATCCCCGCCCCACCACCCATATTTTTGCTTGTCTAAGTAGAGCCTATCCATCGCCTTCGGGTGGTGCCACACCTCTCACGGGACACCCTGTATATTAGTTTCTGGCTTCTGTATGCGATCAATACTTGGTCAAAACATGATAGGCAAAAAATAATCAGTGCAACAATGCATGATCTAGCATCTAATTATTACCAATACTCCATTTGGCAATAAACTGTTAGAATTGAAATAAAACATCCAGAGAGAACTTTAGGTACCTGTTAATTACAAGTGATTTTTTTTTTTTTATATACAATGAATTCTCTTTTTCAGAGCTCCAAAACTATCAATAGAGTCTTTCAGTGGCACCCGCTTCAGTAATAAGTGAGATTTTCTTAGTGATGATCTAAACAACAATTTACGTCTGTGTTCTTGTATTTTATTTGTCTCATTTTGGATTTCACTAAATCTTTAGATTAAATAAATCCATATAAAATTTAATTGCTGTTAAATATAATTTTTACTTCCTACCAAACGCAGCTGGTTAATTTAATCCTGCAACCTATGTCTCCTCTTCTTTCAATTTTTGACACGCCCATGATGAGCTTTCACCCACCAAACTCCAGCAAACTTAATCTCCAATGAATCAAGAACCAACCATGGCTAGAGTTTAGTACTCTATCGATATACTCACGAATAAATGTGATTATAAAAGAAATATCATCACGGTATCTATACAATGAAATTATAGCTTTCAACTATTCCGAAGTCCATAGCTAAACAAAAAAATTTAAGAAAAGAAACGGAGACGAAAAGCAATAGAGAGAACCAGGCTGATATACCCTCAATTCTGCTCAGATAATCGAAGCAGTGAAGTAATCAAAAGTAAAGTTATATCCTCTGACTTGATAGTCAGTAAAGTCCCCCAATACTAAACCTGGCTAAGGCATAGAAATAAACCTAATCTAAAAATTTCAAAGGCCTTTGATAGAGTCTGGAATCATTCCCTTTTAGCCAAAGTTAAAGCAATTGGTCTCTTCCCTCCTTTTCTATTATGGATTGAAAATTTTCATTGTGATCGCCTAATTCATGTTATATTAGATGGCGTTACATCTTACATCTAAATCTCACCCTATAAATGCCGGTGTGCCTCAGGGCTCTGTTATCTCTCCACCTCTGTTCTTAATTTTCATTAATAATCTACTTTTTCTTGCTCTCAATCCCATCCATAGCTTTGCTGATAACAGTACCCTTGATTTCGCTTACTCATTTGACAATACTGCGGACTGCAGAGGGCATACAACGAGATTGTATGACTATCATTGAATAACGAACTTGATAAAATCCTCACTTGAGACAACGCGATTCACGTTGAATTCAATCCATCTATATATTTCCAGTAAGTTAAGCTGAACAAATAGATCACATCTTCTCTGTTACCAAAGAATCATCGAAATGTCTTGGATTTCTGAAAAGGCGTAAGAAATATTTCAGACCGTTGAATCTAGGACTTGTAGAGGATGTCCTATATCATACCTCGAATGAAAAACAATTCTCTCATTTGAGCCGGGGCTGGCCGTACAGCCTGAGCTTCATTGGATATTGTCCAAAAGGGAATCTTCAAGCTCATTGGCGATGTGGCAATGACGTCTCATATCGACTCACTCGTGCATTGCCGTAATATTGGATGCCTTTCGCTCCTTTATTGCTGCATGCAATGTCAATGTTCCGATGAAATATCTAGATTATTCTATTATTTGTAAACAGGGCGACGAGAGATCCAAAGTACGGAGGCCAGGGCAACCCATTGTGTTATCCTGCTAACAACCTTTTCAACAAAACCTTTCTGTCCTCTTAATAAAATGCAGCAAATCTTTGTGAGGTAAGCTATTCAGCTCATCCAACAGATAGGAGGACAGATCCGGGCAAAGGCAGAACAAGCACACAGAAAATGCTCGGTTATCTCAGGCTCTCCTTCCAGGCAGGCCAGACACTCAGAGCTCATCCTTTAGAAGATCGTGAAGCAAGCTATGGCCGTTGATGATGCCAACCACAGTTCTACATTATTTCCTTCCGAGCCCCAAGAGAAAATCAGAGAAATTCCAATTGGGCCCATCTTGGCTTAATTAATATAAAAAAAAAGCGCGGATGTGTAATATGCAATTCTCTTTTGACTCTGGACATTCGTATCGCGGAAATTTTCTGTAATACCATAATGCGATTACACTTAACTCACTAAAGGACTCTAAGTGGCGCAGAATCACAAAGCTTTTTTCATCACACAAAATAACTTTTTTTTAAACTTTTTAAAGCGATAAACCCCTCAAAATAGTGGAATGGTAGTGTCTATATAATCCAGAGCCTACTGCACAAATAATTCAATATTTAGCGACCCAATTAGAAAATAGTGATACAACACGAGATATACAAAGCCTTGGAGGGCCAAAAGTAACCTATGAGACCGAAAATATCGAATTTGTTACTGCATGATGTCAATGAATCTCCACACTGGTTGGCGAAAAGAATAGCATCGCTATTGAAAATTTCTAAGCGATTCCTCCAACAAACTCTAATCCTAGCTTTAAAGTGTTTCAATACAAAATTTAGGTGTGTCACTAACATCGACCATTCCGCACGTCTGAAATACTATCAAAAACTTTTACAACTCAATAACTAAATTTACGATTTTTTACTTAAAATTATAAAATTACTTAAAATATTATAAAATGTTGATAAAAAAAAATGTGGGGGGAACCGAAAATCCACGCATTATTCATGAGTCACCTTCATCTCCATACGGAGTCACTCTTTGCACCCACATTTGTTCAGAACACGTAATTAGATCAAATTTTTTGAGAAATAAGTAACGATAACGCGATGAATATTAATGGCGATAGCTACCAAGCCATGCTAACTAAGTTTTTATTATCGAAATTGGACAAATCGAGATTAGAGAAGCTGTATGGTGGAATGCTCTAGAGAAAGCAAAACATCTGAAAAGTCTTACTAAAATACAGAGAGCTGTCTGTCTATGTATTACAGGGGCTCTTCGAACAATACCAACGGCAGCAATGGAGATAATACTCCAGCCTTTGCTGCTTGACATCTATGGGAAATGTATAATTGCTAAAAGTGCACTAGGACTTAGAGAGTCGGGCTGCTTGATAAGAGCAGAACTTGGGGCCAGCAGAAAACTGAATATCTGTCCTGAGGACTGTATACGGGAGGCTACGGATTACATTGTCCTTAGATTAGATTTTGAATAAGCATTCTGAACTGTCATTCCTAGTAGAGAGGAATGGGATGATAATCGCGTGGCAAATAACTCTGATCATAGATGGCACAATAACTAGATGTCGCATAAAGTACCAAAAAAGTATAAAAAAAATTTATATGGCTGGGTAGTCCATTCCGGAATGGACCACAACATTTGATTCATATTTTTTCGTATCTGAAGTGTTGAGGAAGTCGATCAAATATATACAAAACTGCTATTATAAAAACATTTGCTTTCGGCATGCTCTAAAACATGTGATGGTCCATTCCAGAATGCACTACCCATTTCACATTCTGTATACTCTGCTCTAGAATGCCATGCGACATCTAGTTCTTGTGCCATTCATGCTCTGATATATGTCTTTACGGACACTCGAAAATGGATGTGGGTGTGGGAGCTGGGATGTACTCAAGCTCAGCATTCCCTTAAATACAGGAATTGTAGTACTGTAGTGTATTCCAAGCGGAGTTTCTGACTATTTGCAAAGCAGTAAAGCTGCTGGTAACAACATATGATGTATACCTAATGATCGAGTTATCAGGATTTGCACTAGGCGCAACAGTATTGCTGTTAACTCGGGAAACTGGGTGCTAACCAAAGAGTTATTCTCTGCTGGATGCAGTTGATGCTCTGGCCAGAAATGGTTCTGCTATGAATTTTATGTCTAGCGGAGGAATCCATAAGACGGCCCGTAGAATCAATAAAGAGGATTCTAGATTTACAGGCATGTAATTGACCACATGTGCGATCTCAAAACAGCTGTGGCCCGGAATGATATGCATAATCTTACTACAGTTATCACGCAACAATGCCTCTTCGCTAAACATGTAGATCGCATGCAAGCTTCACACAATGACTTCTGCAGAAGCTGTATAAACGAGGAGAAGGTTGAGAGCTAAAAGCACCTGCTGTCCGAATGCCTAAACCTTGCTAAGCGTAGAAGGAATACGCCTGGTAGCTACTTTTTCTGCGAATCGGGGGAATTAGCAGACAAAAAGTTGGTGGGACTAACTCCTGCAGGGTCCCAAAAATGTGGCATCACAATAGACCACATATAGTCTAAGTATGGCTTATCATACTTGTTTTTGAAATATGGCATGGCCTCCAAACAAAATATTCTGTAGGATTTAAAAAACAATATTAAGCATGAAATCAACAATTCGCAGACCAAGTGTAAGGTAGCTGTACTCGAGAATACCGTCTATTGGCCCGCTTATGTTTATAATTAGAAAAATTACCTTAAATTTTGGCAACACTTATTAATGGTGTGTAGGCATGTGCAATATCGTTACTTTTGTTACCCGGTACTCATTCGTTACTCCACGAAAAATATTCGTTACTTTTAATTCGTTACTTTCTAATCCGGTATTTTAGGTAAAATACTCTTCAAGCAGTATACTTGTACTTATTAATTAAACAATATTTTTGTGAAAAGGAGTATTTAATTAGAATTGAACAATAAAAAACAAAATATTTCAGGAGAAAAAAATACCATTTTTCAGAAGTAAATTAATAGTTTTTAAGAAATATTTTGATTAACATGGAGGAAGATTAATTTCTTAACATTTTCAGAAAAAAATCGATTCCTTCTATCTTTTATAACTACATAGTTCTGCCGTAGTCGAAAATATTCTTTTAGAAGAAAGAGAAGTTGCAACTGATCCCAAATATTTTGTTGCAATTGCCCTTTGCTCTGAAGAAATTAAGTGGGTGTAACTCATGCTGGATTCTCTGATAGTTTTGGGAAAAGTGAGAATTTTATTTTATAGAAATTATAGAAATTTCAGCAAGTTGCCCAAAGCGAAATCTTTGTTTTTCTTAAAAAATTGAGGTAGGGTGACCGGTTGTACGAAAAATTCATTACTATGAATAATTTGAAAGGATCTTGAAGCTACCCAAGAAGATTTTACTATTCCGGTAATGATTTTCTCTCTTAATTTTTGTTTTTAACTCGTTTTCTCAGTCACATTGGGGCAATGCATAGATAAGTTCTTTCATTCATCAGAAAATCGCCTGCATATATTTCTTTGTTTGTTCCAAACGAGGAATTTTTCCAGTTTTGTGCGGCTGTTTCCTAAAGTCTAGTATAGAGTTCGAGTAGAATGTGACATTTCCATAGCAATTTTAGTGACAGTAAAATAACAAGCGAAAGTTTTACTGATGATTTTACTAGTGCAGTACAGAGTTTTCAGGTAAAAAAACTAAAAGTTCCCTCTATGTAAAATAAAATAGAAGGCACTATAAATTCTCCACACATTTTACTAAGCATTTCAATGCACAAAACCTTATCGAGTTTGGGCATAATAAAATTTAACGGGTTCGTAAAATATTTCGCACTAAAATCGCGAGTAAATATTAATTTGTAGAAAACAAAATAGTCATTTTTACATTTTGATAAAACAATTTTAACTTTCAGAAATAGAAAATGTCAAAATTTTACCAGTCATTTATTGCTTTGCGCATTAAAATGCCTAGTAAAATGAGTGGAGTTTTTACAATTCCGTACTGCACTAGTAAAATCTTCAGTAAAATTTCGGCTTCCGATTTTACCAGCTCTAGAATTTGTATGGAAAAGTCACATTTTACTCGAATTCGATACCTAGACTCAAGGCATTAAATGACTGGTAAAATGCTGGCATTTCCTATTTCTATGGCAATTCTCAGTTCTTTTTTTTTATTATTGATTGAAGAGTTAAAATTGTTAGTATGGTTTCTCCAAATTAAATTAAATTAAATTTTACCTTGGCCAAACTCGATACTAGCGTTAACTTCTTATTAAGTTAACTTTAGCACCACCACCGCAGTTTATTATTCACTTCTCACCCCCACTATCATACTAGTGATGAAAAAAAAAAAAAAAAAAAAAAGATTCGGTACTTACTTATGTGAACAACTGGGAAAAAAAGTGTGATTAATCCTGTTTGGTAATCGTATAGGTACAATACAATACTCAATGGCATGAAATTTTATCGAAAACTTTAACAGGGTACCGCCGTAGAACGAATTATAGTTATTTGATTTCCATCGTTACACTGTATTCGTATAGGTAATAGAATACCGAATTTATCATGAAATGAAAATTTTGAATCAACTGAATATGAGTACAAGCAACGAATAATTATTTAGGTATGTATTCGGTACCCAGTTTTTAGAGAAGTAACGAATACTTTTGTACCGAATGATTACTACCCGCACATCTTTAATGGTGTGCAGATAAAAAATATAACAATAAGATATTGAATGAAAAGTCATTTTGATACTGTTATGTGAGTGGCTCGTAAAAATTTTAGGTTCAAATACAACATTTATCAAAGAATCGCCATAAGCAAAGAATTTACAAGATACAATATGATCATTGTATCTTTACAAAATATATGGAGTTATATATATTTTAATTATATTACCTTACTTATATCTTATCCTTTTAACTTACGAATTTATCATAAAAACAAAAAACTACATCCACACAAAACACAGTTTTTCACCTTTTTAAACCAGAGCCATAAGTGCACAATTCCAATTATCTCTAGTGTACCAATGTAATGGTGATTTCCAATTAGCAAGCAGAGTCCCTTCTGCACCCAAGAATATAAAGCACAGTTACATAACTATTTATATAAGGTGCGGGAGGTAAAAAGCATTCCAGCAGACATCATACATAAACAAATTAGATAACTATAACTAGAAAGGTACTCAAAATCTCAAACGAGGTAAAAACATGCAAAAGAAAAACAAAATGCTGAGAATATATGCTGTGTACTCGCGCAAATAACTCTTAAGCACCTGCGCAGTAACTGACTCATATGCCGAAGAACCTACCGGTCTAACTTCATTCGTAAATGCGCTATAAGTGTACACTCGTTCGTACTCTCATGTTAACGTGATTTCAAGTGCAGTCATAAATCGAGACTTTTACAAAAACCAAAAAAAAATAAGGTGGCAGTTATTTCTTGTGCTTCTATCAACTTTTATTTTATTCCCTTAGCACCACCTGTACATTTACTTAACTAATAATTAATTGTGAGACAATTAAACCCCTCCATTCAATTAAATAGACCAGCTCTAAATGAATTTAATACATTGTTTTTTTTCTTTTTTCTTTTTCTAAATATAGGAGGACCTACTTATTCACGGTGACTCAGTGTATGACATTATTGACAAACAGGATCATGGACCCATCCAAGCTGAACTCAATCGGAATGTTCCCCAACAATCGGGTCCTCATGGACAGCACAATTCTACCATTTCCAGTCTAGAGGGTGACCATAGGATGTTTCTGTGTCGAATGAATGTCAGCCGGAATGCGCGACGTCAGATGAGATTCGGAGATCAAAAGGTTAGTGCCGTGTTGTTTTTTTTTTCCAGAAGAATATGTATTTAGTAAAGGCTTCAGTTGAGAAGGTTAGATCATGTATGTATAGATGATACTACATATGTAGTTACGGAGGTGGCTTACCGTACTGGACAATATTTATTTTCTACGACTATATAGAAATGTCAACGCTGAATTAAGATAACGTCTAAAAGCGTGGTCTACATGCCTTAGGTAGGTTGAAGATGGTTGTGAAGTGAAAATCAGTTTACATTTTCACCCAATTATTTTACGCCTACTCGATTTCAGTAGGCATCGTAAATGTTTAAAGAAAACACCTTAATTGTTTTTCTAAAGGAATTATACATATGAGCAACGTACTGACGTTTCCCATTGCTTAAAAAAAAGCTTAACAATTTCGAAGAGCCTTGTACTTGCAGAACAAAGCACGCAGCAACGAGAATTTATTCAGTTCAGTATGTAAAAGGTTTTTTTTTAACCTTTACTTATAGAGTTAGTTTTAGATACTCGTAACTACTGTGTGACTAGATTTTCGATAAAGATTTTTAATTATGTTAAATATTGATAAATGAAATAAGAAATATTTCGCCAACACATCTTCATTGTTTTCTTCCAAAATAAAGTAGACAGGGAAAAATGACTGGTTTTGATATGCCTAAGATGTTTTTAATGTAACCAGAATTTTCTTTATATTCTCATTACAATTACCTACGATTTCGCATTACAATTTACATTATTTGTCATTTGTTGTTAATTACTTAATTATTTAAATATTCAGTAATGATAATTAAAGTAATTGTGATCAGAGAATTATAAAAAGTATGAAATTAAAATTAAATATTCTTTTTTTTAATTCAAGTAATACAAAAATACTTTTATAATTACATTCAATAAGATAACCACCTTAACTTTTCTATCTTAATTCATATTTTATAGAAGAATTACACTTCAGAGCATAAATAGCATGGATTTCGTGTGAAATTCTTAACGAATTACATATGCCCCTGTTTGCACGCTCCTTAGAAACTGTTAAAGCTGAAAAGTTGCTATCAATCGTGCTGCAAGTGTTATTTAGTTTAGTTCTATATATTATTTATTATTTTATATTAACTATCTGAATGAATATAGAGAATATAAGAAAAATAGTAGTTTACCTATCCCTTAGAAAAATAATTCAAAGTGAAAAATTAAATTCATTACTTTTAATTACTTTTTTTCTAATTACCTTTATTTCAATTACAATTATCAATATTCCATTCCTATTTTATTGAAAAAGGTTTCTTAAGGTACCACATATGTAACTAAAGTCACACCGAGGAATTTTGAAAGCAAAGCTCGATAGAATTCCATAAAAATTATTATTAAAAAATCAGAAAAGAAACAGGATAAATCCCACCAACGAATTCTGGATTTGGTTAATTGGTGTTTTTGTGCAACAAATGTCTTCTGCGGGCGTAATATCACAAACCCCCAAACCGGATAAGGAAACAAACGTCATAGACTACATACAGACTACATAGTATTATGTATCAATTTATAGTTTCTACTATCGGGTTTTCCAATAAGAAGTGTTATTCTGATATTCAAAGAAAAATGCCATTTTTTGAGATAAATGATCGGATCTTTATTTCATTATAAAGAAGAAGGTATGCCGTTAATAATGGAAAATAACATCAGCCAAATGACCACCACGACCACGCCTACAGGACCATATCCTTTTCATGAAATTTTCCATAACCAAATCGCAAAGTGGCTGCCCTATGTCCTCGATAGCCTCACGAATTCCATCTCTGAGGTCTTGAATCGACGTTGGGCTTTTGGCGTAGACCTTCTCTTTCACGTGGCCCCAAAGGAAGAAGTCGCAAGGTGTTAAGTCACAAGATCTCGGTATCCAATTGTGATCAGCTCTTCGAGAGATAACACGGTCCGGAAACTTATCCCGTAAAAGATCAATGGTTTCATTGCTTGTATGGCACGTAGCGCCGTCTTGTTGAAAGTAAACGTTGTCCAGATCAATACCATCCAATTCCGGCCATAAAAAATCATTAATCATCTGTCGATAGCGCAATCCATTCACCGTAACTGTGTCTCCAGCCTCATTTTCGAAAAAGTAAGGTCCAATGACTCCGCGGGACCATAAACCGCACCAAACAGTCACACGTTGTGGATAGAGAGGCTTTTCAACAATAACTCTTGGGTTTTCTGAGCCCCAGATGCGACAATTTTGCTTATTGACGAAGCTATCGAGGTGGAAATGGGCCTCATCACTCAAGATGAGTTTTCGATGGAATTCCGGATCATTTTCATGCATTTCAAGGACCCAATCAGCAAAGACTCGACGTTGTTGATGATCGGCCGGCTTGAGTTCTTGTGTTAACTGAACTTTATAAGCCTTAAGACCCAAATCTTTATGCAAAATACGGTGTAATGACGTTTGTGGAATGCCTAATTCCAAAGAACGACGAGGAATGGACAAACCTGGGTTTTCTTCAACACTTTCGGCTACAGCAGCAATATTCTCGGCTGTTCTTGAGCGACGTGCACGGGTTTTATTCTTCACATCACTAACTTGTCCCGACAGCTCGAATTTTTCTACCAATTTCTGTATTGCGGTCCGACAAGGTGCTTCACGACGACCCAAAAATGTTCGAGTTTTACGAACCGTCTCTGCCACATTTTCACCATTTTTATAGTGAATTTTAATATATTCAATGCGTTGTTGAATCGTGTATAGTTCCATTTTTATTAATGGCGTAGTTTC
This sequence comes from Dioctria rufipes, assembly GCA_963924295.1. Lineage (NCBI taxonomy): Eukaryota > Metazoa > Arthropoda > Insecta > Diptera > Asilidae > Dioctria > Dioctria rufipes. The sequence goes on from OZ002741.1 coordinate 55,596,392, forward strand.
TACTTGTCAAATGTCATAAAATCACAGCTCCAAAAGTGACATCTACCGAAATAGCGGGCTAATTAAAATAACACCTCTTATTGGAAAACCCTTTATGATTCAATACTTCGTTAATTTTGCTACTGACGATAGAAATCGGGCCTAATGTTATGCAATTCTACGCAAAATTAGCAAAATTAATGAAATAATCCATCATAGAAACGGGAATAACTCAAAAACGGTTGCATTTAGGCAGGTACATGTGCTTAGTCAAATTAAAGGTAACATTCCGGGGTTTCTAAATCTTGTAATAAAACTCTATAGTTATGGTGTATTTTGGCGGGATAATCGTTAAAATTTGAAAAAATTAGGAATTTTTTTCCCAATTTTTTGTCTTTGACGTCCTACTACTTCAGACGGAAGGCTGATTGGGCATTCACTGGAAAGCTTAGACGGTTTGCTATCATCTGAGATGAATCCCACCTTGATTGGGTGTATATCAAGAAAGTTACAGGGTGTAAAGTGGAAGAAGTACTAAAAATCTTAAACCCCCCTACCGCCGAAACGACGCGTCTTACCCCTCTTCACCTTATAATTTTTTGCTTATCTCCACCTCAGCTATCAAACCCTTGAGTTTGGTGCACCAATTATGAAACACCCTGTATACAATCTCCGCACCGCATCCTCTATTGAAAAGTCGGTTCCCGGTGATGCAGATTTAGTACAGAATCTTTCTTCTATGAATCTTTTCTTGGTAATATCTCTCCTGTTCCGCGCTTTACATAAGCGTCTCTTACAGCCTCTTTCTTTGTAGGATTCCTCATTTTTGTCTTTTTTCTATGGTATTATTCCTTCGATTTGGGTGCCTTTTTGTTATTGTATTTCAATAGAATTTCGGATATGCACCTTTTTTAGGGTTTCGTATCCAAAGGGTCAAAACGAGAACCCTATTACTAAGCCTCCGATTTCCGTCCGTCTGTCTGTCTGTCACCGGGCTGTATCTCATGAACCATAATAGATAGACTGTTGAAATTTCCACAGAGTGTGTATTTCTATTGGCGCTATAACAGCTAATAATAAAAATTAAATTAAATTAAATTTTAAAGGGGGCCATCATACAAGAAACGTGATTTTTTTGGATTTTTTTTCTCCTTTTATTCTCATTCATTATTATTAGGCATAATTTTTTCAAATTACAGCATTATTATTATCTTTTTTTTAAATGACTCCTACTCTCATTTGAAAGAATAAATAAAAAGTACATATAGTGTTAAATTTTGTACTTTTGTAATTTTGCCTTTTTTTCTCTCGGTGGAGGAGTTCCCCTCTCTTTTACGGCTTCATGTCCCGACATCCAGGGGGTCGACATAGAGTGGAACGCCCTCAGAACAATTGGCGCATTTTTTATTTAAATTAGAATTTCTACATTATGTTTTGTCAAAACCAAAAAAAAGAGGGATGACTGCTATGTAGGCGTCCTTACTTGACTGTCAATGTTTTTTTTGTAACTCTAACTTAGAACGTTACAAATTAGGCAAATAGTCACTTAATAAAAAGGGAGAGAAATTCAAGACTGGTAAGTTTATGAATGATGATGATGCTTTACTGAAAATTTTATACTCCTAGACACACAGCACTATCTAATGAATCATTAATACTAACCATTCATTAAAATACCGTGTGTCACACAGTATACGTCATTATAGCTCGAAAATCAGATGATAATGAATTACACTAATGAAGTGTTTTCTTCCTTCATTATAGCTATAATGAGGAAAAATGTGCTAGATTTAGCATATAATTTAAGTATGGAACTCCGCTGTGCATCTGCTGATTTGAAAAATAAGAAGAAGAAATGCAAAGCTCAAAGTGATTATGTCAAAATATTTTTTAATAAAATGTTTTTTTTTTCATTTCTCAATCATTGAATGAAATAAAATAAAAATAAATAAAAATTAAAATTAATAAAAACAAAATTTATCACGTTGATTCCATCCATATCGCTTCTTTAATATCGTAAGTAAATCAAAACCAGTTTAACAGTACAATTTAATTAAAGAAATGGCTGTGTGTCTGCAGTTTATAATGAATAATTATAGACTAATTAGTGTTTAGTTATTTCTTCATTAAGAGCGCTGTGTATCTAGAGCATTAGGGAATAATCGAGCTAAATGAATAAAAAGCAGATAATGGACATCAGGTACATCATCAGGAATACTAGAGAAAAACTGAAATATGGCTGAAATACTAGACAATTGCAGAAAACGTAAAAGCTCAAAACAAATTTTAGACTAACTATGTGGGTATTCGGAGATTCGAATACATACTTAATTTTGCTGGTTGATATAGACTATACTTATGCCGAACTATATACATATACTTAGTTAGCTGTCAGGATATTAAGGATACTCGATTAAAGCCTACAACATTCAATTATACATACAATTTAATTTCAATTCCTATGTTTTTTTTTCAGGTGCATACATACATATATCTCTATCAAATGAAAATTACGAGAATAAATTGAAAATCACATAAATAACTCAAGGTCCAATCCTCAGGCATATCTTCATTCGACCTAGAAGTCTGTCACAAACTTATCCGTAGGTGATTCATCTCAAACAAAACTTGGCTATCGGAAAAATACAGTTTTTTTTTTCTATCTTTTCTTTCTCTGGTTAAAATTTCTTGATTCATTCCAAAGTATTTTGTCAAGCAGTGGTTGTCGTCCAAGCATTATCAGATTTGACGAACACTTTTATACCCAGGCTAAGGATGAGTTTTTTTTTTTTTACAAACGTACATATACCTAGTATACATATATATATGTAGGTATATCCGATGGGTGCTTTTATCTCACCTTTCCGGTCGGCCAACGTCGACTTGTACACACTTCTTTAATTGGATAATGGACAGTTCCTTCCATTTGTCTTGCGACGACGATGCGACGTCTTTCATTTCTCCCTTTGATTGTTCGATTGGGTCTGGATTTCGTTTTCTTTCTTCTGATCGAATTGCCTACGCTCAAGTAATCTTCTCGTCTTGATGATGGTGGGCTACCAGTCAGTGCTGCAGTTTTATGCAACTGAACTCTTGAAGTCTTAATAAATATTTTACGATGGAAAGTACTCTCTGTAGTTGTTGTTTCAAGCACGGCTGTATAGTGAAAACGATATCCATCCATGCCCGTATAACACTGTTTGTCCAGGCGAAATACATAAATCGACTTTAGTTGGTTTCATATTGGACCTGACTTGGCGTCTCCTGACATAAAAGGCGAGAGTTGAAAAGGTTAGTGAGTTAATTATTCAAATTGTATGGAAATGATTTCTATAACACAGCGCATGCCCACTGTAGTATTTTATATGTTTGGTGTATATATATTATGTGGTTGACTGTGCGCAAAAGACAATTGACTCGTAAATAGTTTTCCGTCTTAAATGGGCTAACTATACTTGGCTATGGCTACTTGTTTTGTGGTAACTATTGAGTAAGATATCTCACGTGTTTGCGATATTTACAATGTTTTATAAATGCACAAATGGCGCTAGCTGATTGAATCTTTAGAGCTATTTCGTAAATCTAGATAGCTGCGCAGGCGTGTATGTAAATATATTTACATATATAAATTATTTAAGGAAAATATATATACAAAATAAAAAGAAAAACAATTTACTGTCGCACCCTTATTTACGAAATTATGTTACTTAGAAGAAGTTTTTCTTACCAATGTGTAATGAATCGATATTCACAATCATCCTACTTACTTAGAGATCTATCAATTTTTAAGAAGGGATTTTGCCTATAAAAAAGTTGGCAGAACGAACGAAATATCATATTAAGATTTGATACCAGGCAAGTGCTAAACATACCACAAATCAGCATTGAATTGCTACCCATTCGGTCTAGTCTCTATACATGCACTCAAGCCAAACCTACAAGAGATCAATTATCGATCAATTATGTAACCCTCAATATCTATATTTTCCATCAACTCTTTTAAATCTATCATGGAATATGCGGCAGATTAAAAATTCACCTCTTTCTGGACAAATGGCATAATTTCACCAAAAAATTTAAGTGTACCTACTTAAATATTACCCACACCTTGCAACATCGTAATGAATTTAATTTGTTGTCAACAAACTGCCTCTACCATTTATACGTACTACCCGGTGGACGCAACGCAACGCCTGAAAATTTGCGGATGAGAAAAAAATCTTCTTATACTTATTTTGGTGCAAGTACATAACCCAACTAAAATGCTCGGACGTCGTTAGTGCTCTTACTCCCTGAATCCCCATGAACACAATTTACACACAACTCTTTTGGCATCTGCCTGAATGACAAGATCCAGGGAATCCCTGGATCGCATGGAGCCTGTAATTGCTAGCTTCCGGATGGCAGTCCCCACTTTCGTCCTCGGTTGCGATATATAAGAGCATATGAGGTCACTGGTCCTACAATCCAGTGCACAACACTCCGTTTCATGCCCCATGCATAAACAAAGGTTCTCCTGTACTGAGCAAAAAACCCCTCATAACCGCATTAACTTTTACCGCTACATGTATGCTACAGACCAGCTTCGAGTCAAGGTAGATAGTTGCAGAGGGGAGACTTTAGTGCTTCACTATATGCGTACGAAAAAGGATGTTCATTATCTTATTTACTATATGAATAATTGTTAATTTTGAATAAGCAGGTAAATGTCCTGAAATTCTGGAACCTTGATAGCTTAATTTGTACTTCTGTGTCTTATCGACTGGGCATCCAGCACTTTACTTTTTATTCATGGAAAATCATCTGAAATCTCTCCGGGACTAAAAACTACATCTGCCCTCATATGTATGCCTTTTTTTCGTATCTTTCTGCCTTTTTATGATTTTTCGTTATGTTTTTTTTATTTACATCTTTTAAAACGTGACATTTGATCTTCTCCATTCCTCCATATTATAGGAATTGGAAATAATATCTAATCACCGGCCGAAGGAGCTTCCAAATACTCTGATTTTTTCTTCTGATCCCTATCAAATGGACTATTACCACCTTCTCCAATTCTGCATTTAACCCTTTGAGTAGTGAATTAATTTTTTTAGCATACACGTCCCTGGAGTGAGTTATTTGTGCATTTTTCGATAGATTTCGCAAATTGAACGGAGTGATCTTTTTTCTGGTGGGGGGAACGGTTTCTCTCAAAAATTAGTTTGCATATTCGTCTCGACGCCGCGCATCTTTTGGTCAAGTCGGTTTTGGGTGGGGTAGGGGCTAAAGGGGGAAGGGGGTAAAGTTTGGAATGTTTTGGTTATATGTATGTATATCCTGAACAAAGAGTCGCAGACCGTTCATTGATGCCTTAAATGAGAGCTGTGATCCTAGGCTAAAGATAATATTAATCGGGTCACTGTGTTGGGAGGGGGGGGGGGGGGAGTGGGGGAAATTAGAGGAATATTTAGTTTTTCAATAATAACTCAGCCATTTGACCTCGGACCATAGGGGTGTGGGTGTTCAAACTTCTTCTCAGAAAAAAACATATTTGAATTTGTACTAGATTTTCCAAAACGTACCAGAACAAACTTTAACACCCCCCTCCCTGGAGGTGCAGTATATTTTTGATTTGTTTTTAAAACGACATCATTCTTTATTTTTGCCCTTTTTCCCTATACGCACTTTTTTAGTACTTCCCTTTTTTATATTCTAACTGAAGTTCTAGATTTTTTGCACCTTAGATCGGCACTAACTCTGTAGGATTACCTCCAACCGCAAAACTGATTTATCCATGTACATTTCATTAGAATAAAAGAAAATGTGTTCCATGTGTTCCGAGTTTCGGAATCGTAATAATTCCAGGAAGGGGTTCAAAGGCCGCACAAATACAGAGATGAATATTTTTCTCGAAATAATATACAGCTCACCCATATCTTTCTCGAAGCCGAACTTCATGGCAATTTTTTATACATAGATAGATAAGGCTTCTAACTTCAAAATAAAAAACAAAAGTGCTAGAAGTCCTCAATAGTAAATAATAATATTTTTTGACAAAAATACTATTATTAACAAAAATGAAAAATATAAAGCATTAAGCTTCATTTGGCATTTGAATCAGAAAAATCGGTTACTCCGTTCGCGAGATATGATTTTTTGAAAATGATATTTCATCGTAAAATCACGCAATTTCTTTCCCCCAGGGGTAGGGAGGGGGGTGGTAGAGGAAAACAAAAAATATGAAATAGTATACCTACAAACATCATTGTTAGAATTATGTAAAAAAAAAAAGAAAAACCCGCCCAAAATGGGATGGACCATGGCTGGACGTACATGTACGGCGATACTCTATCTGGATCACCAGAGGCTGGCCGTACATGTACGGCGATACCGCTCAAAGGGTTAAGTTGATAGTCATTTCTGTAAACAAAATATTACATGAAACTAAACGAATAGAATTTGCAAATTTTTATTTCCTAAATCTACGGAAAAATAAGAATGGAAAGGAGGCTAAAAACAGGATGAGTTGAAGTAATATATGCAAGCTATAAAGATATATCCGCGTTTCCACAATCGTGGTCTAAAAAATGTGCTATGTGAGTTTCTTCTCGAGTTAAAAAATTCGAAGATTGACAGTAGTGTCACCTATCGTATATTATTAAACATAGTGAAAATAGCTTATGATTTGTTCATTTATGTATGGGTTCATTGGTATTATTCAAATCATTGGCCCCCATTACAAGTACAGAAAAAATTAAACATAAAAGTGTACAATCTGAATACTCAAATTTTTAAATGAAACAAACCCTTTAAACAGCGTCTGCGCCATCTACTGCTGTCTAGTAAAACTAAAGGCATAATTTACATGTGTTTTTTATTTAATTTTAACTCATTTTTTATTACAAAAAAAATTGTTTTTATGTTCCCTAATTATTTCTTAAGGCTAAATGCCAGAAAATAAATCTCTCGCTTCCGAGCTTCCAAAATGTTGACTATGTAGTAGTAGCGTGAGCCTTCGTTCTAAACACATTAGCAATGTTTATAAAGTACTATTCAAAATTATTCACATATATATACAAAACCGAATATTTGCTTGGACTACTAGATCCTGTCGTCACCACGAAAAGCTTTTGAGAATTAAAATGAATAAATCATTCACTTTTTGTAAAATAAACTACTTACAAAATTTATCTGGTTTTTTTTGGGCTACTGAAGAAAATTACCTCAATCTTCGTTCTTGTGTTAAACTAAACGTGTAGTAATAAATTTTATTTAAGTTACAGGAGTCTCAATCAAAGTAATTCTAATATGAAAAATGTTAAAAAATTTGGAAAAACAGCTCCGGTAGCATTTACAAATATCTTTGGAAAACCTATGTATGAAAAAATAATAAAAATTGGTGTGTACATGAAAAACTGTTTAAGGGTGGGGGGGAAAAAACACGATTTTTCGACGTTATTGATTTTAAGAAGAAGAAAAAGTAACATCTTTTTCAAAAATTTAAGCCCGGAAGCATTTGAACTGAAGAGTTTCTAATCAAGGTTTCAAATCAATATCATAAAAACTGTGGAAAATAAAAAGGGAGAACAAAATGCTTACAAATTTATTTAGCCTTAACAAATTTCTATATATTTTACTGATCTATGTACTTTCGACTTAATTTAATTTTATTAAATTTCAAACTCATTAAATAATAAGAGACGCCTACAGTAAATTATAGTCTTTTTCGAAAATAATAATCCCTGGACAAAGTAGAACAGCTGATCTTTTTTGGATGCAACAAAAAGGAATGTGTAGTTAAGATCTTATAATTATACCGGAGACAGATTTGCAATTTCAATATTGATATATTGATTTTGCAATTATGTCAATTGCAATATAAAATTTTATAGACACACTTACGGTTTACGATTCTGAGGAATTAATTAGAGAATTTACATTTGATTTATCACATGGTTTGTAATTTAATTTGTCATTTGAGAAGAAAGTTCCGCGTACGTTCAGAATGCCAGCAAATATTGTGAAATTACTTGTCTATATGGAAAATAAAAGCGAAATAGACACTTCAACTTGACAAGTGTCAAATAATAAATGTCAGAAAAAGTTGCAGCCAATATTTCCGTATAAAATTCGGTTCTAAAAGGTTCGTGTATTAAATGATTATGGTTTATAACTAGGATCAGATTGCAATAAACTCATCTACCGCGTATATTCTTCACAATTTCAATATTGAGTTCCAATGTACTACATACTGAGTGTATACCGAGCGTATACTGAGCTGTGTCTCAGTATATAGAAACAGACTTGCAGGTTAGTGCAAATTGCAATATTGAAATTATAAGTTTGTCTCCGATATTACCACATCATTCGAAAAGAAGTGGGGTCATGCTAAGAAATAACTCCTGTGGCGGGAATTCGACATATAATAGGAAGAATTGAATTAAATTTTTGATAGTTGAAAGATTTTATTTCACTCATACTAAAACCCATCAACTCATCTACATTTGCAATTAAAAAATAAAATAAATTTCTAACAGAGCTAAAATACGTCCAGATCTGCTTCTTAGACCTGCAAAGCACTAGGTAAGATTTCTGATTCTACCACGAAAATTTTGCTTACCATGCAGTAGTGTAGTGAAGCAGTATTTTTGAAGTTACTAGGTTAACTTTAGCTTTTCTGTATTGAACATCTGTGAGTGAAGAAATTTCATTGGAAGTAAGGTGGTAGGTATAAACAATTATATTCTGAATAAGTTTTACGGAGACAATTCCGCAATGGACATTCTACATCTACATCCAGAAATTCTGTCTAGTATGTCGCAAGCCTTAGGTATAGTCCACTCGAAGATTAATAGCTTTCTTCTTTGCTTCAAAATCTGCATATTATTAAAGTAAATTTGTATTTTATAGCATCGATTCCAAGTAATGCTGGACAATTATTAATGATTTAAACATCTTTGTTTAATTTTGATTCCCTTACATACAAATGTATGTAAATCTGATAATTTACTAAAACTTATATAAAACAGTTTAAAATATTTTTAATAAGAATAATAAGACATTTGTGATTTATTGGAAACTATAAATCTCCAAACCACTTAAAGTCGATATTTGCATACAAAATAAAAATAAATAAAAACAACAAGAAAAGTGGCAGAATCAATTCGCAGATTTATTTGCCGACAAGATAATGAGATAATTACAACGCGAGACAATCGATAAGTTGTTTATCTCCTTATCGAAAACTCAGGTAAATTCAATACATCACGAGATGGCAATACATTGCGGTAATCTAAAGCTGGCAGGCAGCTTATAGATGACCACAAGCTGGCTGGCTGGCTGTCCGTCCGTCCGTTCGTCCGGCATAAGCCATCCGCGCAGTTGTAATTAGCAAATTAGAAGTTCTCAACTACATCTATACTCTATGCACAGGCAACAATTATCTTAATTATTTTCCTTATTTTATTTTCAAATTATTGTCAATAAATTTTTATTAGATTTCTTCTTTCTCCACAGGTTGTGCTAGTCCAAGGTCACTACCTGTCATTTTTGCCATTGTGCAGTCGAAACGAGCCAGTCTTTTTGGCTACATGCACCCCGATCGCTATGCCAGAGACAAGGGAATGTGTAGTTCAAGGTGCAACAAATGTGTTCACAACGATCCACTCGATGGATATGAAAATTGTACATATAGACAAAAAGTAAGTAGTTAACACTAAACACCTCTATTTCAGTTAAAGTTTTAGTGCCATGTTTTTTTGTTTTGTTTTTTTTTTTTTGTATGTTTTTGTATTGAATCGAAGGTGAAGAAAATATTTTCAAACCAGCAGTCTCAGTCTCTGAAACAAACAAATGAAATTGTTCGCACCTGTTGCTTGTTGTTTTGCATGGTAATTACTTAGCGAAAAGTGTTAAAGGGTAAAGTCTCTTACATAGGCTATGGATAGTTCGAATTGTTTTCAAATGTTTCTTGGTTTTTAAGAAGCGTGCTGACCGTAAGATGTTGCATTCAAAACAGTAAAAATCCATTTCAATGGGATGTTGCCTTTCTGTACAGAGATCAGAGAGAATAGTAACAGCAGGTGAATGTGAATGTCAAATAAACTTGGCAAGTTATTGATAGGATTTTCGTTTGCTGTTAATGGAAGAAAATTCTATTCAAATGTTCACATGTGATGTAGTTCCTATATATATGAAAATTTGACAAAAATATATTGTCATATATTTTTATTTAATATTAAAATAACAAAACTGAAGCCAACACTGAGTTCTGCAAATTAAAAAAAAAAAGAAAAAAAACGAGAAAAATCATGGATTGCTTTCAGTTGCCAGCAGTGTGACTCTGTCTCAATTAAGTAAAATCTCCCGATCTGCAATTTTTATCTCAAACTATGCCTTCAAATTTCAATAGGGTTAAAAATATTTCGGTACCTACACAGAAATTAGGTATATGTTAGGGCATAATAAAATTTATTACTTTTTTATAATTCACTTTAAAATGTGTATTAGATCTCTATCCGACATTACGTAGTTTTAAAGATAAAAGAACAAAATGAAACACCCTGCACTTTGAAGGTGGAATATCCTTTTAAATCGAATTCCTCGAAAAATTTTTAGGAGGATTGAAATTTTTCCATAAATTTTTTTTTTTTTTCATTTCTCGAGGTACACTATTACCTCCTGCAAGGATGACATCCTTATCTGAAACACCCTGTATTTTTGTACGAAAGCATTGAAGTGTTTTCCTCGCAAAACAATATAAAAAAAATTTGGTTTCTTAAAAAAAAAAAAAAAAAACAAGACCAATTCTTATGATACACGTCGAGCGCGATCTATCGGTCGATGATCTCGAAGGGAGTTTTAGTCGATCACGATGTTGTTTTTGGTTGAACGTGAAACAACTGATGACGAATTTTGATCCATCATAGTAGACATGAAAAAATTTCAGCAAACAATCGTAACACATATAAATAAACAGTCTGTTTATCTTAAAGTCACAGTTTAATTTCTCAATTTACCTATAATCGACCAGATAATTCTTTCGTTATGCATCAAACCACTTAGTCTCTACCAAATTCGGGTAGGTTTATCGACATGCCGTCTTTTTGTGTCAAAACTGGTAACATTTATTAGCTTTCATTTCATATAAAAACGAGTTATCCATTTTATTAACACTACTGTTGTGAAGTGTGAATGAATGTAAGTAGGCAGCTTTTTTATATTTTATCTAAGATTTGTCGAAGACTTATCATTTTTATGATGAAGCTGAACTGGAGTACTTTGTTATTATGATGAATAATAAATGTTTTTGCTTAATATGCAATGTCTCTATGCCTCCATAGCTGTTTCTAAAAGGGATAATCTTGCAATACGTTACTTATCTTTGCATAACAAACAACAAACAGATTATCCACTAAATAATGAATTGAGAAAAAATTAACTTAGAAATTTAGAGGCGCAAACAGAGCCGGACTGGCTGTACGGGCGATTGGGCGCTAGCCCGATGGGCCGGCGGTCGTTGGGCCGGTGGTCTTCACGTTAACGCGACCACACGTATTGAGCACATACTCTGGACGAATGTAGCGGCTGCGAGGGGTGGAGAGCTATGAATTTTGAATTGAAATTGAAAAAGTACTTTATTGCATAACCTAAAAATCTAATACAATAAAGCTAATTAGCCCACGGCAACGAGGCCATCTGGATAGAGAAATGTTATGAGTTAGAAATATTCAGAAATGTCCAACAACTTATAAACATACAGGACATGGAGCCTAGTGGATGTTGTCAACATAGCATTATATATTGTAAATTTGGCATTCTCGTGGCTTCAAAAGCGTTCATATTTTTGAAAAGCAGTTTACATTTTTTTTTGCACCAATTTATTTTTATTTCGAAAAATGCATGGAAAATGTGTTTTTCTCAGAAAGGTTCAACAAGGCTTTCAGGAGGAGTCAGTACTCAGCAAAAATTTCAATTTAGATGCCAGCGAGCCTGTAGGCAATAAAACTTACTATACGTAGGTTTGTGTCCTGAAAGTATGAAAATACATATAAAATTAGCCTAGACCTAGACCACAAGTCACATTAGAAACATCTAGCGTAAAAGACAGAAACCCAACATGCGACAACTTAAGACGAAAATGGAAATTTGCAGTTCAAAGAAATTGAAAATTTTTAAAGAGAATTAACTCTCCTAAATTTTATTTTGCACATAGTTTGTTAAATATGCTATTTTGCTTTATATTTTTAAAACTTTCAACGAAATATTGCAATTTCTCGTCGGTGAAATATCGCGAGAAAAATCAAGTACTATTAGAGTTAAACAATTAAAAAATGCGCCACTAAAAAAGAAAAAACTCGACGTTATTTGCTAGATCTAGGCTTTATCTCTCTAAAATAGTCACAATATAAAGAGATGAGAAAGTAGGTATTCAATTTTTACCATTTTTTACAACTTTCCGAGCTAATATCTCCATTCCAAAGCATTTTTCTCTATTTTCTCGACATTATTTACTAGACTTCTTCATTACCTTTAATTTGAGATATAAATCGTTATTCTGCAACAAATAGTTTGCTAGAAATTTGCATTGAAAAATGTATGAAACTTACAAATCTTGGTACTGACTCCTCTTCAAAGGTTTGCTATACTTATGTGTACTTTTAAAAAAAATCGATATTGAAGAACTAATATGAAAACAGTTTTTAAATTTTGTTTTTATTTTCTAATCTTTAAAAAAAAGTAATTTTATTTCATGTAAATCAATTTTGAAGTAGACTATATACATGGTCATGGTATATTACAGTTAGTTTTTTTTTATGACAAATTTCCAGTGTTCGAAAGTTCCCAAATATTAGAAACAGTCTGAATTTTTCCACATTTGGTGAAACAGTGGCATTGTTTTTGTTACTATATTGGGCCATATAAGTAAGTGAAGGAGGAATTGGATTTCTAGCCGGATACAAAAAGATTCCAAAAACAAAGAGTAGAGGTTAAGAGTTCACTCCTTTCCTCAGTTCCTTCACGCCGAGCTATAAGGATTTGTTTTGACGCCTGAGGTAAACGTATAAATTTGCGCTCCTGATCCATAAAATGTTCAACATAACCTTTTATAATTTTAACTATTCTGACGTGATCTATCAACTGACTGTACAAAGTTGAGAAACAATTGATCATGAAAAGAATAGTAAATAATATTTATTGTACAACATAAAATTATTAGTTGATATTATTTTTTTTTTGCGAATAAAGTACAATTAAAAACATTGAGGTGAATCAATTTGATAGAAATATTTATAGATGGACTTTTCTAGCTTGTTTCGCAACGAATTAGTTTATAATATTGTCAAAATGGCAAGCATTCCTGTCATTCTTTTTTCGGTTAACAAAAGAGCCAAATTTGACAATATTCCTTGACCCATTTTAGATTACAGAGAATTTTTTAATAACTTCAATTTTCTGAAACATCTTTCACATGAAGCTATCGTCATTGGCAATGCTACAAAAACTCAGAAGATTTCGACATTTAAATTGGATTCTTGGAGGCTATAGTCGTGAATTGATTGAATCAAATCCAAAAGCTCTTTTCTCAGACTATCAGCGTGCATTTTGCTAAGAAGATCGTTAGAAAGGATGCAAAAATCTTCTGAAACTTTTTCCAACATTTCATACCACCACGTCAGTTAGAATAAAAGAACACCAATCGATTGAAAAATTGTTGTGTGACAATATTGAAATCACTCATCATTTTGTGATTAAAAAAGTTCGCGTCGCTGGTATTAACCATATCTTCAGCAAATATTTTGTAGCACTGACAAAAATTGCTTCCATCTCAGGATCACGAACCAACCTCAGTCTTGTCATGCGGGTAAATTCAAATCGAGAACAAAAAATTTATTTAACAGTTAAAACTCAAAAATAATTTATAAAGGGTTTTCCAATAAGAGGTGTTATTTTTATATTCAAAGAAAAATGACATTTTTTGAGATAACTGATCGGATCTTTATTTCATTATAAAGAGGAAGGTATGCCCTTAATAACGGAAAATAACATCAGTCAAATGACCACCACGACCACGCCTACAGGACCATATCCTTTTGATCATATTTTCCATAACCAAATCGCAAAGTGGCTGCCCTATGTCCTCGATAGCCTCACGAATTCCATCTTTGAGGTCTTGAATCGACGCTGGGCTGTTGGCGTAGACCTTCTCTTTCACGTGGCCCCAAAGGAAGAAGTCGTAAGGTGTTAAGTCACAAGATCTCGATGGCCAATTGCGATCACCTCTTCGAGAGATAACACGGTCCGGAAACTTTTCCCGTAAAAGATCAACGGTTTCGTTGTTTGTATGGCACGTAGCGCCGTCTTGTTGAAAGTAAACGTTGTCCAGATCAAAACTATCCAATTCCGGCCATAAAAAATCATTAATCATCTGTCGATAGCGCAATCCATTCACCGTAACTGTTGCTCCAGCCTCATTTTCGAAAAAGTAAGGTCCAATGACCCCGCGGGACCATAAACCGCACCAAACAGTCACACGTTGAGGATAGAGAGGCTTTTCAACAATAACTCTTGGGTTTTCCGAGCCCCAGATGCGACAATTTTGCTTGTTGACGAAGCCATCGAGGTGGAAATGTGCCTCATCACTCAAGATCAGTTTTCGATGGAATTTCGGATCATTTTCATGCATTTCAAGGACCTAATCAGCAAAGACTCGACGTTGTTGATGATCGGCCGGCTTGAGTTCTTGTATTAACTGAGTTTTATAAGCCTTAAGACCCAAATCTTTATGCAAAATTCGGTGTAATGACGTTTGTGGAATGCCTAATTCTAAAGAACCACGAGGAATGGACAAACCTGGGTTTTCTTCAACACTTTCGGCTACAGCAGCAATATTCTCGGCTGTTCTTGAGCGACGTGCACGGGTTTTATTCTTCGCATCACTAACTTGTCCCGACAGCTCGAATTTTTCTACCAATTTCTGTATTGCGGTCCGACAAGGTGCTTCACGATGACCCAAAAATGTTCGAGTTTTACGAACCGTCTCTGTCACATTTTCACCATTTTTATAGTGAATTTTAATAATTTCAATGCGTTGTTGAATCATGTATCGTTCCATTTTTATTAATGGCGTAGTTTCTACTTGTCAAATGTCAAAAAGTGACAGCTTCAAAAGTGACATCTCCCGAAATAGCGCGTTAATTAAAATAACACCTCTTATTGGAAAGCCCTTATTATTTTTTTCAACGGTCGGCGCCCCTCGTGTTCAACGTCTGCCTTATTTCCCTTACACTTTTTACAGCTGTGTAAGAAGAATTGTTGGTCCCTCGGATACTGTTCCTACAGAGAAATCCTGTTTTAGTTTTAATTTTAAGTGCGAAAAGGCCAACCGCTCTTACACGTATTCTATGCAAACATATTTCTTGTATACATTTCTTCTTTCTTTTTTCTTATTTACCATGGAATTCAATATTCATAAAAAAACATTGTCTTGCTCTCCTTGTACTCGGTTCAGTAGGAAATCTGCCTAATAATTTGGGTTGTTTGCCTCTTATAAAAAAGGAAATTTTTGAAGACTTTTGGGCCTGGTTTGTTATTATTTGCCCGGGCCGATTTGAAGACCCTGTCCGGCCCTGGGCGCAAGTAATAGCTCAGCAAAATATTTTATTATAGCAAAAAATTACAAACCATTTTTGTATGGGAATTTATAATAGAGACATTTTTGAAAATACCAGATTCAATTTTGAATGATTTTAAGAACAAGAGTGAAATTATCAGTGGCATTACAGAGCTTTAATTTTCCCGAAATACTGTGATGTGGCGTATTGAGAAAATAAGTGAAAATGTAAGAGAACAGAATAATGACATTAATAGATGTTCTTGTTTTTTTTTCTTCAATTTGCTGATTATACATGACACAGCACAATTTCTTATTTGTATGGTTTTTAAAAATTATGCATCTAGAGAAGAAATTGCTGGATATAGTTAATTTGAAGGAACAATTAGAAGTTTAGACATTTTCAACTTCTTCATCTTGCTAATTTTAAATTGCCACCATTCAACGACAACAGATTCAAAAGAGCAATGAGAAGCTATATAAATAGATTTATAGCGCTATGTTAAAATGATGTCAGATTTCACTGCATAATTAATCAACAAGTGTTAGCCAGCAAAAGATTAAATACAAAAGAAATAATGTATTTAGCGTTTAAAATTGTAAAATCTATTCACGGCAGCTGTGTCAAGAGGCAATTACAACTTGTTGAAGAACAGCCAGTATTATTACTAGTATTACTACAAATTGATGTGAGCTGGCAAAGATTTCGAAATTACTAGCCCAGATAACTGGTTTTCTTAAAGCACAAGATAAAAAATGTACGAATTTAAATGATATAACTTGGTTGAGGATTAGTGATTTGAATTTAGAAATGCAAGAAAAAAATACAAGATTGAGGTGATGTTCGGCAGTGATACTAACAAAGACAGGTGATACTAACAAAAAAACAATTTAGAGTATTTCCCAAATATATCAACAAAACACTAAAAAAACAAACATCGTAATTGTAATTACAACATTTAAAAATACGTTTTTGAAATCAAAAAGTTAGTTAAAAGCTTTTATGTGAGTTTTCCTGATTTTAAAAGGGTTCAAATAATGTGAAATATGTGTCGGTTTCCTTTAAAACAATTTAAATGTAAAACTTATTCCTGTCAAAATATCTGAAATATTTAAACTTAACAAAAATATGTTAGAAAATGAAATTATAGAGGAAATTTGGTTAAAGCGAAATCATGGGGACTAGCAGAAAGTTTTCGTGGTATCCGAATTTCTTAGTAAGCGTTATCTTATATGCATACGCAAAAAAATTTATATTATTAAAAAAATTTGGGTATAGGCATTGAATCCTATTTATATTCGTCGTTATCTGAATCTTCAGCTTTAGATGCATACGCTAATGGTCTAATTATTTCCACAATTTCATGCTCGGCCAACTTGGGAGCAGTTTCAATATGGTCATCCAGGTTCAAATAATTTTCGAGTGTATTATCTATGACTAAATTCAGATAGTTGTAGACACAATTTAACGTCTTCGGAACGAAGAATCTTGTGAGGGAGGCATTACCAAGAAAATCCAAGATGATTGAAACAATTTTAAATTATTGTGGTTGTTTCACATCACCAGGCAGTAGATGTAAGGAGTCCAAAATTGTCGCCAGGCAGTAGATGTAAGGAGTCCAAAATTGTCGCCAGGCAGTAGATGTAAGGAGTCCAAAATTGTCATTTTATTAGTATCTTCCTTAGATTCAACACTCGTCATGAATTTCCTGAACGAAAACTTTCTGTGGGAGGTTTTCTGATTCTTAATGACGACACAAAGTGCTGTTCGATGGTACAACAACCATTATTTTGTGGTAATAGAATGTTTTTTTTTTTTTTATTTTGCATATCAGAATTAGTTCACATGAAAATCATTTTACGGAATGGGTACTCTGGGCGTTTGTTCGTGTTATGCAATATTTCGTGTAACCAGTTTTCGTGTTAAGTGAACTCTACTATATAACTCTAAGGACAGATTTTAAATTACATCACAGAGATCTTGCGGATAATTTTTATAAATATCTTAATCGAGAAAAACTTCCAAATATTACTAAATATAGCGAATATATCTACTCTTTTTTTGGAACTACATACTTATGTGAACCTGTCTCTTTAAATTCAACAAGGACTGAACATCGTTCTTGATAGTCATACTGAAGTTTAAAATTATAAACACCTGGTTGGATAAATGCAAACACAGACTTTTCATTAATGATAAGTTAAAACAATTTTATCAGTATTTTTCATCATTTTAAGTTAATTGAAAATATGTTTATATAAATTAATTGTTATTACTTGTTAGTGCACAAGAAACATATTTGAATTATTAAATTTCACGTAGGTAGATTTCAAGATATTTTGAAGAAAAATTCGATCATTTTTTGAAATGGTTTTTCGCATATATTTCTAGAACGGTTCGTCGGACAGAAAAAATGATTATAACCAATTTTATAGGATTTTATATTCTAAACAAGTTTTTAGTACAATAAAAATGTCTAGAACTGATTGTTTTCACAGTATATGTAAAACACTAAAAAAATTAAAATTTGACGACTTACAATGCCAAAAACTCCCAGATATTGATTTTCAGTTGCGTGAGACCATCAGCTGCGAAATTCGTCCGTCATATTTTGGCAATGAATTTCTACCATTTGACCAAAAAATTGTTAACACGCGAAGCAAGAAATGATTTTGAGTCGAATCGAATCAGAAATGGAAAAACTTTTCGTACATTTTAGAGCCACCATCCCGGATTAGAAATGTGTCAAATTTTATCTAAATAACTCAACGTGGAATGAAATTTCTCTTTTTATAAAATAGGTGGCGCTACACTTTCACGTATTTTTAATTGTTTTTTTTTTTGTTTGAATTTAATTAATATTTTAAATGGATTTCATAGAATTTCATATAGAAGTCAGAAGAATCATCGCTCTAGGGAACTCTAGCCAATATGCATAAGCAAAGAACATATATCTTAACTGTTAGATATTCTTTGATATAAGTTAACTGGAGACACTTTTTTTCCAACCAGAATATTTGTTTGGCCATTCATTTCTTTTGGAAATTTTGACTTTCAATTCCGTTGTCATTTAGAAGCGATTAGTTATTGTCAGTATTACTTTAGTATTTAATAAAATATCAAACAATAAATCAAGACAACAATGATTTTTATGCAAAATATTTATCTTCTTTAATCTAATTAATGTAAATAGACAAAATATGAATGGGAGCAAAATTAATAATAAAAAATGCGAGAAAGTCAATTATGTCTTAATTCTGAATAAAGATATTCTACTTCTAAATTTATTTCTGACTTCCATTCCTTGTAAACTTTGAAAATTTCTCGATGGTCTTGACATCAAAAAGATGTCTCTATTCCAACAAATTACCTAATATCGGAGAAAAACTTGCTATTTGCGCTAAATCTCATGTCTGTCTCTATATACTGAGAAACAGCTCAGTATACGCTCAGTGTACACTCAATATGTAGTTCATTGCAACTCAATATTGAAATTGCGAAGAATATATACTGTAGACGAGTTTATTTCAATCTCACCCTAGTTATAAACCATAATCATTTAATACACGAACCTTTTAGAACAAAATTTTATACTGCAATGTTGGCTGCAACTTTTTCTGACATTTAATATTTGACAGTTGTCACGTTGAAGTGTCTATTTCATTTTTATTTTCCATATAGACAAGTAATTTCACAATATTTCCTGGCATTCTGAACGTACGCGGAACTTTCTTCTCAAATGACAAATTAAATCACAAACCATGTGATAAATCAAATGTAAATTCTCTAATTAATTCCTCATAAACCGCAAGTGTGTCTATAAAATTTTATATTGCAATTGACATAATTGCAAAATCAATATATCAATATTGAAATTGCAAGTCTCTTTCCGGTATAAGATACAGGATTTTTCTTCCTACTAAATTAATCATGATCTGATTTCATCAATATCTCATCAATTCATGCAATGATCACTTTGATTAACTCCATTGATTTCAGCTTGTCGAGATTAGAGATGTGGCGTTGCGGAACGAACCGGTCTATGTGGAACGGGTCCATGGAAAGATTGAACGAAGCGGGCCATGGAAGAAATTCACGGAACGGGTCCATAATTAGTGGAGCTGTCGTACGCTCGTTCCTATGTTTAAACCAATTTACGCAAAAAAAAAACTTACTCATCTGAGCACATTACTTCGCCTTTCCTGATTGCATATTTTGAATATTTTGTAGGTTTAATTTTACTCGGGGGTACGAGTACGCGAGAACATATAAGAAGCATAGGGTCATGGGTATCTATCATTTAAAATTTGTGTAAGTATATGAGTGAAGCCAAAATTGCCTCTCTTGGCTCAACAAGTAGTAACGAAGGGCACAAAATGCAGAGAAAAATTAGATAAAAGCAAAAAAAAACAAAACAGGAAACAAGTGATGAATGAATGAAAACGTGCAGAAATGTCGATAGATTTGCGATAGATTTGCGCTATTCTCCTAGAATAAATCGAGCACTCCTTCATGAATTCTGCTAGCTGTCAACTGAGAGAACTTACATATATCTAGATATGAAAACCTCAAAAAGGGGCTGTCCGACAGCTCTGTTTTAAAGCGAGCTAATGGCCCCCAAATAGAAAGCTCTAGACATTCTCTCTTTCTCTCCTCTCTCTCTCTCTCTCTATCCCTCTCTCTCTCTCTCATCTCCTTCTCTCTCTCTCTCTCTCTCTCTCTCTCTCTCTCTCTCTCTCTCTCTCTCTCTCTCTCTCTCTACTGTATTATGCAACAATTATTACTGATAGCTTTCTTTTTGTTGAATATAAAGTTAAAGCGCTTTGAAAAAGTGATCCGGGTTTATATGCAGATTTGACTATCTACCTGTATATTGTCTGTGCTGTCAGGACACTGCAATGTACTTATATCCTAGCAAATTTAACCACAACCCAAATATTGGTTCGCTCTAACTAAATTTAGCTTATGTGCATAATGCAACGAAAAAGTGCGCAACGCCTCCATTATCCCTTTTACCAATTGTGTAAAACCAAGTTAGAAAATCCCGCCGACTAGCTTTGTGTTTTTATTATTTGTGGATAAAACTGAAGCGCGTTGTTTTTCATTTCATTTCTGTTACAATTCATAGAAACGAGGCTTTGTATACTACCATCTTCATACCCACGTGAAAGATTTTGTCCAAAGCTTGTACAAGTACTTACTGATAAAAAGAACCGACAATTTTATATGCTTATATTTTTTATTGAAAGGAATGTTGTTTATTCTCAATTCTGTAATCAGAAATCAGCTGAACTCAAAAGATCTTCCTTTGAATTAAATTGTGAAAGGATCGATGGAAAGGGTCGGCGGAGTTGTGTCCAAATTAGATGATTCGAATCCGGATCCGATTCCGAAAAGTCCTCGGAACGACACATCTTTAGTCGAGATATTAATTGAAAAATCAACTTCCTATACATCAGAATTGTAACAAATTACAAATGATAAAAATTAAATTAAATTAAATTGCAAGTTACATTTATGAAACTTATAAAATCAATTCAAATAAAAAAAAACTTTCTAAAAACTATTTCTTCCTTTTTTGATTTTATTTTCAGCGGTGAGTTTCACTTAGGCTACAACAAAAATGAAATTCAAGGAATTTCATGGTATAATCTACTGCACTGGGATAATTTAAGAGAAGCACAAAACAAACATAGGTTAAGTATGTTGAAAAGAAAAACAAAAAACATTTAAGAATTTAATATTAACAGAAAATTTAATTTTTCACTTTAGTAACACAGTCAGAACAGGACCGATCATGTATCCTACTTGTTCGAATGCAACGAAGACAGGGAGACTTCATCTGGGTTCATGTAGTACTCCAAGTTAGAGATGGACAGGACTCAAACCAGCAACCTGTTATAGTCTGCACAAATCAAGTATTAAAGTAAGTAGTCCCCAGCCCCCCTCACACCCCTCACAATTAAATACCTATGCAAAAGTTTTCAATCTTTTTAATAGGTATGCAAAAACAGAAAAAAAAACAAGGAACTGAATATTTTTTTGTTTTTTTGTTTTTTTTTTCTTTTGCCTTAAATAATAATATTCATAAAATGATTGTACGTTTTTTAGCATTCTCTCCAGAAATTAAACCCGATGAAATTGTATCCCTCCCTAACCTACAGCAATGATATGCTTGAAGTGCCGCTCATTACACCATAAAAAGGGGTGACACAATAAAAAGGGAATAACATTATTCTGGACAGGTAACAAAATGCTGGCTGCCACTTAGCCAAGCGATAAATAAAGCCGCGCTAAGTATTTGCAATTTATTTCCGTCTTCATCTCTCAATGGTTTTCTGTCGGATTGCAACCCTCGTATCCCGCTCGATCATATAACTCCCCCGGCCTATGACAGCGATGGCGGTGGCGGCGGCGGCGGCGGCTGCGGCACCTGGCACATTGCATTCAGTTCATCAATTGTAAAGTTAAAATCCCTATAATTGTGCGGCGCATAAAACGCATACAGTTTACAGCTGCGAAGTTGGCATAAATCTGAGCGATTCTTTTCATACCTACATGTATGTATGCGTATATGCTTGTACATCTGTATGTACGTTCGCATCACTATAACATGACATTTGACAAAGTGACATCACTTTGTACGTATACGCGAATTGTATGTACATATGTATATAGTGGATTCAAGTTAGCGCATTCGACATCTTTCTCGCCGCAATCCATTCATCTCGTTTGGATAATGTCCGTGGCCCAGCATCCAGTCACAGACACGCATTCAACATGCCGAAACGGAGACATTAAGATAAATACCAAGTGCGCATTTGATTTGAGGAGCTCTGTTTACTTTAGGCCAGAAGCGGTCATCAAGATGAAGATCTAAGTACGTTCGTACAAACGAGAAGCAGAAGAAGACAAAGTGAAAAAGTGTTTTTGATGGGAATCGTTGATCTCCGGATGATTGCAGCTAGGTAAGCGCTCCTAATGCTATTAATAACCCTAACAATGTGGCATTTTGCGTGAAGCGGCTGCTTTTGAGGCTCTGCACCGATTGTCAGTAGACCACCATCATATTTTACGAGAAACGCTTTAGAGACGATATATAGTTCAGTGTACTTTGGCCGGTCATATCTGACAATTGCATAGGTTTTCTGTCGCGAAACTTTTATTTCCGGCTTGTCTTTGATTGAAGCTTTTTTCTTCTATTTTGTTTTTACATTTTTCTATACTATAAAGTGATTTTATTTGTAAATTGTCTATGACTATTAGGATTTGAATATAAAAAAAAAAGAAAAAAAATCAGTCAAGAGCGAGTTGGTACCGTGTATTGGAAGTTTGCAACCGTCACGCCCATTCTGAAAAAATCCTCTCCGGAATCTGCAGCGGATTTTCGCCCAATCAGTATTTTGTGCTTTATATCCAAAGTATTTGAAAAACTTATGTATAAACAGATATTTGAATATCTCGACCGGGGTGATTTTCTGACGCGTTGGCAATCGGGATTCCGGCGATTTCACAGCTGTGAGACAGCTGTGTTGAATGAAAGTAACTTCTGACATAAGAAGCGCTCTAGACCGAGACCATTTTATGGTCCTAGTACTTCTAGATTTCTCTAAGGCTCACGCTATCCTCCTCGATAAACTAGCTAACTCATTCAATTTTAGCAACTCAGCCGTTGTTTTAATTAACAACTTTCTGACCGATCGTAAACACAGCGAGTCAAAGCCAACGGAGTATTGTCTACTGCACTACCACTAATAAGTGGGGTCCCTCAAGGTTCTATATTGGGTCCTTTGCTCTTCAGTCTGTTTGTAAATGACTTGCCTGACATTGTCCAGGATGTGATATGCTGACGATGTCCAGTTATATCTCAATAGACCTATTGGGCACTTAGAGGACTGCATTGATCGAATGAACTGTGATCTTAACAGAATCAATGTCTGGTCGAGGAATAATCAGTTGGTTTTAAATCCTATCAAGTCTCACTGTATTTATTTCTACAATCAAAAATTGAATTCTTCTTAAATACCACCTGTAGTTTTAAACAATGTTTCGCTGCCTATGCTAAATAAAGTCACTACTCTTGGTATTATTTTAAATAGCGAAATGAAGTGTTGCGACTACGTTAACAGCATTATCAGAAGAGCTGCGTAGTCTCTGGCTCTCAGCGAGTATCGTGTCTACTGAAAATCGCCTCAGATTAATTAAAACTTTAATTGTGCCTCACATCATT
This sequence comes from Dioctria rufipes, assembly GCA_963924295.1. Lineage (NCBI taxonomy): Eukaryota > Metazoa > Arthropoda > Insecta > Diptera > Asilidae > Dioctria > Dioctria rufipes. The sequence continues at coordinate 55,620,197 of OZ002741.1, forward strand.
TATGGCAGTGTTATTTTTTTCCGAAACTGGATAGTTGCTGTGCTCGTAAGATGGAAGTAGCTTTCAACGACTTCTAGTTTTCTTATATAATCTAATTCATTGTGATCGACCTAGATAGTTACGAGAATTTTTCCAGTTTACACTATCATGGCGTAATAGGAATATATTGCTTTCACGTTTCTATAAATCTTACATGGAGGGTTCTTATCTTGTCCAAATTGCTCGTCTATGGAATAACCTTCCTTTGAATGTCCAAACTGCAGGAACTGTCGGCGTATTTAAGCGGCACATGGAAATACTAAGTTCTTATAGTAGCCCTTGTTATATTTAATTTTTTTTTTTTTTAACTTGTTTAATAATTTAAAAATTTTGTTTCTGTATATTTCTTTCTTCTGTTAACTTTGAAAACTCGATCTCTAGCACCCTTAAATCTAATGTACGAAAAAAAATTATTAACTCTTGTGTACAGTATTCCTAAATAAATATTTCTATTTCTATTTCTATTAGAACCTTTATCAACGAACAGTCTATCGACTTAAATCTAATCCAAATTTGTCTGTGATAACTGAAAAATGAATGAATTGTGCCACTCATTGTTTTGGAATATTAGTAAATGTGTTATCGGTTATTATGTTTCGCCTTAAAATTAGACTCGTATTTACGGCGACCTGAAAGATCTATTGTGAATCCCCCTTCAGTGTTTCCCCTTTATTTAGCTCTATATTTTTTAAATATTGTATTTTCAAATTTCAATAATATTTAAAAAGGCGGACGCAAGAGTGATCTTATAAGAGTTGTCTTAGAAATTAACACAATTTTTTTTATATATATAGGGTCCGCCAAATAACTTTTTTTTTGAAAATGAGCGCAAAGCATCGAGTGTAGCTTCGGCTGTGTGGCACGTAGCGCCATCCTGTTGAAACCAAATGCTGCCAATATCCTCCTCTTCAATTTTCCTGAACAAAAATTCGTTCAACATGGCCCGATAACGATTGCCATTGACTCTAACGGCCACTCCTTGCTCATTTTCGAAGAAAAATGGCCCAATTATGCCTCTGGACCAAAATCCGCATCAAACAGTGACTCGTTTTGGGTGTATCGGCTTTTCAATGTATGCGTGCGGGTTTTCTGTGCCCCAAATGCGACAATTTTGCTTGTTTACATACCCGGCAAGATCAAAATGAGCTTCATCCGAAAAGATGATTTTTTTGGCAAAATCGGCATCTTCTGTAAGTCGATCGCAGACCCACTCAGCGAAGCGAAAACGCATTGGATAGTCAGTTGGCTTCAACTCCTGAACCAATTGGACTTTGTATGGCGTCATACCAAGATCTTTATGCAAAATTCGTCTCAATGATGTCTCCGAAATGTTCAATTGTTGAGAACGACGGTGAATTGATGTTGATGGCGCTTTACGCACACTTTCTGCCACACAATCAATATTCTCGGGTGTACGCACTGTTTTTGGCTTTTCACGCTTTGGTTTATCGATGAGGATGCCAGTTTCTTTCACTTTTTTCACAAGATAACGAACATACAGAGCTGACGGTGCTTCTCTTCTTCCAAAATCCGTACGCAATTTTCGCACACATTCTGCAACATTACCATGATTTTCAAAGTAATGTCGCAATATTTCCCAGCGTTGTTCAACCATATTCGTTCAGCGGAAGAATAAAACTAATTATCTGTCAAATCAGACATGAGCTAAGTGTTACCATTCACGAAATAAGCACTAGTTGAAAAAAAAAACGTTAGATGGCGGACCCTTTATATAGAAACTATGAGACTGACGAAAAAAATGGCAGTTTTTCTATTATCTATGACTACCTATGTAGTAACTCTGATAATATCAGAGCTTTAGTTTTAGAAATCTGAAAGATTAGTGTGGAACGTTGTTTTTACGCACATTGTGGGCAAAAACTTTGAAAAAAAAATATTTAGAATTTTTGACAGTAGCTCTTTCAAAAGATATTTCACACGATACAAAAAACAATGGTTTTTACGGGTGCCCAACCTAACTCGAATAAATAATTTAAAAAAACAATGTATAATCTTTGACTGTCGGAATATGTGCACAAATGTACAAATTTCTAACATTCTGCCGAATTACAAATTTTTCCCCAGTGCCATCTTATGCAGTACACGGTTAGAAATTTTGGTATAAATCTTATATCAAAGGGGTATGTATATAAATCCATAAAAATTATTTATGAACTTGATAAATGTATATAAATGTATAAAATTCTATAAAGCTTCGAATAACTTTCATCCTCCAATATATGAATGAGTTAATAAGGATTCATATAAATTTAATATTCTGTAGGCATTAAATAGTATAATAAGACAATTTATAAATTTTATAACGTTTTTTATTGAAAAAATTTGTAAAATATTCGTATAGCTTTTATAGAATTTTTCAAATAAACTTGCTTAAATATTTGGATTGAATTTATACGTAAACTTATGAAGGAATTTGATAAGGTTTGATATAAATTCTGTTAGCGTATAAATATTAAAATTCGAATGGTTTTGATGTAGGCAAATGTTCAGTAACTAAGATTAATTATTATATATATTTATTTATATATATAAATTATATAAGGTGGCCTCTCTTCTGAATTTTTAGTATATTCATTTTCCATAACTCCACACTATACAAAAATTCTCAATATTTATATGAAGAGAAGTTTGATATACAGCATTACCTTGTGAAAAGTTATAAGTCTCTTGATTGCTTGTTCATCAGTCAAACGCTTAGTTTTTTTCTTTCCATTAGAAAGGTTAGGCAGTAATCTTAGAACATTAATTACCGATAGAGTGCATGTATCCCAGTCTAAAGAAAAATCATCAGATATTTCGAGTGCATAGAAGAATAGAATTGTCTTCCCACTATTTTTAGCAATACTAAAAATGTATGTTTGATATTTCGACCATTCCAAAATCAATGATTTATTACAGCTGTGCGATAATTCATAATCAAACGCTATCTGTAAAAAAAATATTCTCAGAATAGTTATGAAAAAATTTCAGTTGTATTGTTTACCAAATCAGGACATATAAATATGTATAGACAGTTATCGTATATATTGAATATTTCTTCCTTACATCACTTTCTCCTGGCAACTAAAGTTTTTTTTTTCAATTTTAATCGTACAAGGTCTTTTTCATCGGGCAAAGAAACATTTTTCATATCCTTCAATTCCTTATCAATATGCTTGTCACTTAAGCTTCCATAATCATTCTCTTCAATACATTTATAAGGTACATTTTTCTCTGAAAATGAAAACTCCTTCTCTAATTTTCATTTTCTTACACGATCATTTTTCAGCTTGACTTTAAGGTAACCAGTATTGGCAATATTATGCAAAAGATCCTGAAAGTGCATACAAAAATAATTCAAACTCTTGAAAAATAACAGAGAATTTACCAATTCAGTAGGTCCGTCAGATTTGAGGCAATGGAAAAGATTTACGCAAGATCGTGCAGCAGCTATTTGTTCTGTATGGATCGGTTTAAAACCAAATGCTTCTTGAATGTATGCTGAAAAAAAAAAACGATATAATTTTTCTTCTTGCACTATCTGTTAGTGATCCCTTTTGTTCGTATTATTGTAGTAAATTATTTCCTTCAGATTTTCTTGCAATATACTCTTTAAAGAACTATTCAAAAGAAATAAAAGTTAACTCTTGATTTCATATAGATAATTTCTTGTGAGCTCACTTCAGACGTTACGATTAGACCTGAACTAATTTTTGCATCTATATATGTACCTTAAAGTACCTGGTATTTTAGAAGTGTCCTCTAATTGAATTGAGGATGACGACCACTACTAAAAATCAATGCATCTACTGAATATATTTGCTCGAAAATCAAATCAAAATATCTAAATACCATCTAAATCGAGAAATATCTTAGTTCTAATTTTAACATAAAAATTTGGCTGCAAGTAATATTGCCTGATATAATCTGTGAAGATCTCACGTTCTATAATAGCGTCAATGCAGTTGATAAAGCACTCAAAATCATCGAAAATAATATCCGTAGTTTGAATAGGTGCAATTACATAAAAATATTGGCAATTAAGATTTTAGGCAATACTGGAGGACAAATTTGGGCTAATTTCTTTAAAATCGATAAATTCATATCTTACAGTTAAATATAGAGTGAACACAATACGTTTATCATATGAATAAAAGTCTTTAATACACATTAAAATACTTACATATTACACATGACACATAATTCACTTAAATATACGAAATCCAAATATTCAAGCTACGCACTACTTGACGTGAACTTTGACACTTTTACGACCCACTTCTCGTTCATATACTCGCACGTTAGAAAGAATCCCGGATGCATTTTTAATTTTATCTACTGTCAAACAACACCCATCCGTTAACATCGGCTACTGAATCCAAACTGATACAAATTACGTTAGTATGTACTGAAATCATACGAATTGTATGGTATAAAATTTATACGTGAATCATATGAAATCTAAAATTTTACAGAATTAGGTAACGGCAGTCTGTAGAGCTTATATCTTTTTCGTATTAAATTTATACGAAATATGTAATAAACTGGGATTATAAGAAGTCATTTTATTATTTTAATATGTTTCCATTTAAAAGTTATACAGTTTTTTATAAAGACATAAAAGTTTCATCTGATCACTTGAACTGATATAATTCTCGTATAGAATTTGTATTGAAATTTTATAAAGTTTATTAATATTTCTTAGATTTATTATTTCAATAGCAAAAATCGAATGTATAAGTTTTATAAGTTAAAAGGTATAAATACGTTTATACTTTATACGTAAATTTCTAACCGTGTAGGCACTGTGCCTAGACCTGAAAATGAAACTTTAAATAGAAATTATTGTCTTGAAGACAACAAAAAAATGAAAAAAGAAAAATATAGAATCATATTTAATAACCTTTGTAATAAAAAAACATTTTAGTACAATTTAAATGATATTATAACACTGCAACTCTTTGCATTAGTAAAATCAAGTATAATACCTTCAAATTTCATATATCTCCCGAATTAAGTCATTTCAGTTGATAGAGTAGTGCTAGGGATGTAAGTCGGTCTTGCCACAGTGTTTGAACGTAGATAATTAACTTTTTACAGTTTAAGTTTTGAAAAAGAACGAACCTTCACTTTCTGAACTTGTTCCAAATATGGAAGGGTAAATTGTAAAAGCAATATTAACATTCAGAAATCTTGTATCTATTTTCACCCTAATCATGTTGGATACAGATTCACTATCAACAAACATTCGAGAGAACAAAAGAAACTCATAAGTAAGTGAATGTCTCTACCAGATCCGATATGGATATAAGCCTTTACTTTAGCCACTAATTAATCACTTGATATAGATCTTTTAAGAAGAAAATTAAACCTTTCATACTATATTCTGTAAGTTGCTCACGGTTGTTCCATCTCAGTATTTGGTTAGGTTATGTTAGCATGGTGGCCATCGTGCGAACTACCACGATCAGCCTCACTTAAACCATTTGTAATCCATTGTGATACCACCTTTTTTTAGGACGCCACCTGAAAAGATACCTCTGATTTAGGGGATACGCTAAAGCCAGCCACAGGAGTTAATGAACTTTACCAGGTCCCCCCAACTTCTTATCGGCTAGCTCCTCTAATTCGCCGACGGAGTAGCTTTCCATTTCAGTATTATGTTTGTCTATAATCACGCAAAAAGACTGGATACGGAATTTGTCGCTAGCACTCAGATTTAAACTGGAATGCGTAATGTCCATAGATTCATCATGAGTGATGCTCGCACTCAGTCAGCATATAAATTCAACAATAAATAAATAAATGAATTACTTTGGATTTTCAACAAGAATAACATAAAAAAAAAAATATTGTAGTTGTCACCGTAGATTAAGTTTATTATTTTGTTGACATAATTATATTTGGCAATTGTTGGCAAACCTATTAAGGTTAAACAGGATCTTTGTTGTATATAAATTTCAAATAAAGGAATAAAAGAAGTTCGTTAATAAATTTACTACGAGGACCTCTTGAATAATAACGATTAGCTAATATGACTTAATCTGGTTTCCTCGATGAGTATTGTACCCACGACCGATATCTCTATGTGACGATGGATTACCTACCTGCATATAAAGGGTCCCATACACGGTCACGCATGTTGGCCAACTTGGTGTGTCACACATGAAAGCTTTTTCTCCACACACTTGTCAAACATGTTGTCCAACATCAGTTTTTCATAATTTAAGAGCAATGTCGGACGTTTTATTGAGTGTTCTAGTTATAGATACAATTTTCGATATGGAAAGCTGTTCAAAAAGGAAAAAACCGAAAAGAATTTGGACGAAAGAGTGGTTGCGAAAAAGAAATAAATATTCTCATACAAAGGAATTAGAGGGAACATCTCCAGCTGATTTGAAAAACTTTCTTAGATTGGACAGGAACACATATCAGGAGCTGCTAGAATTATTAACCCCATTTATTCAAAAACAAAATATCGTCCGCACCCGCTCCTGATTTCTCACTTTTCGACACTTTATTCAATTCGCGCCTATATGAAGACCGTTTTCTATAGAGTTTTCTTTTAACTGTCTCTATATCAGCGCAAGGTTCAACTTCTTTTAATTTTCTTAAAAGTTTTTCATAAGCAGTCTTTTTTAGCACTTTATTTTTATACATGTCACATTTCACTTTCCAAACATCAAGATGCTCACAATATAGCTCAAAAAACTCTTTCCAAAACTTATGGTTCACTAATCCCGCCATATTTCACTCCTTATTTTCCTATGTTCACTGCAATAGAGTTCACTAAAGAATGACGAATGCGTGACATACATCGCCCTACACGGTACAATATGTTGTCAAACACGTAGACCCGCTACCAAAAATCAAACTAATTTGATTTTCATCCAACCACTTACCGTCAAACAGGCACACACATGGGCAAATTTGCGTGATAACGTCGTTGTCCTACTTGAGTTGGCCAACATGCGTGATCGTGTATGGGCCCCTTAAGTGGAATTTTATATTTGCGCAAATATGGGGTTTTTAAACCATTTGTAAGGCTTTTACCATGAGTAAAGACGTCAATGTAGACAGTATCAATGACCATAACTAAAAGTTTTTCCGAAACACAGTGTGCTTTTTCTAATAAGCGACAGAAGAAAGCCCCGTCATTCGATAGTTGCTGTAAAATATGACCATCTTCTGTTATTGCATTCCTTCGGGGAAAAAATATGATAAAATAAAGGGCACATTCTATACGTATCTGAAGGAGGAGATTTCGTCTCAGTGATGAGTAATACGAATACATAAATCGGTTCCAAAAACACTTGAGTAGATCCTTGGCATAAGCACATTCACCAACAATAATGGCGATCTCTTCACAGAATCCTCTAGTTCTTGTCAATTGTGAAGTTATTATTTTCAGAGTAGCAGAGATCGGCAGTCAGCATTAAGGGCTCATAGATGATTTATAATAATAAAAGCTACCAAGAAGAGCAAGAGCCCGCTTTATAAATATAAATGAAAGACTATAGCAAGGAAAACATCATGACAATAAATTGTTTCTGGGACAAGAAAACAATCCTGTAAAACAGACCTTAAGCATTAAATTTTTGTATAGCTAACTTTTGATATTAATAACAACTAAAATAACTTCAAGATGCTCCCTTGGTAATTTTAATGTTAAATGCTTCCATGCTTTTATAATGTTTATCTGTTTTACACAAAACAAAAGACTTAGGCGACGAACTTTTATCATTACAAAAAAAAAAAATTATTTATAAGATTTATGTGTCACATATAAGATCAAATACGTCTCGACTTAAGATTTATTCTCGTATGATTGATTATAAATACGTAATGAACAAAACCTTCAAAGTGCTAATCTATTAATTCGCAACCAAATTATTCATCCAAGACGGAAATATACACTGCAAGACAGCAAAATTTTCTAGAAATGACAGAAAACAAAAGATTTCCAATAAACAATCTCAGTAAAGAATTTATCGGAAATTCCTTGTATTAGAAAGACTGGCAACATTACTGCGCATGTTTTATTTTCAGCTTCACCTCATTTAGACTAGCCACAAGCACAAAGTCTGTCTATCCCCCCAACAACTCATCTTTAACGGGTCTTCAATCTGACAAAACTAAGCACTCGGAGCTCAACCCACAGAGAGCAATAAATTGAACACTTAATCAATATCCACATAATTTGTTCAATTTGTAAAATAAAAAGCAACACTTAAGATGAGTGATAAAAATTAACAAGAGCAGAAAGAAGCAGAATCCTAGTGGAAGAAATGTATTTTACCAATCATTTGCGGGAGGGAGAAAAGCACTTGAATGGCACCAAACAGTTTTCACAGGTTATCTCGCAGAGAGCTGACTCGCCAAGCAGCAGGCACCACACCAAGTAGTGCCAGTCGGGGTGAACTGTTGCTATCATCTGTAGACGATTATGTATGTATATAGTAATATATATATGTATGTAGTTAAAAATATATCTCCAAGAATCCAGAAATGGTTCGTTACAAATCACTGGCAAGCATAGTAAGACCAACAAGTCCACCTCTCCGAAGTGTATTTATTTGAGAACTAAGGCACCTAATCAGATTGCATGTCGACTAATTCGACTTTGAGGAAAAATTATGTTCTGCCAGATGCAATCGAAATTATACTCGAAGACCTCGAACAACTTTAGTCCCCCTTTAAGGACTGCACCACCACCAGGTCTCAGTCCACTATAAGGCCAACTTCATACCGACAATCTCTTGATACCTCACACCTTTTTATTTACCAGAGTTTCATGGATGCATCATTCCGGGCCAGCTTTAAATCTCAGAAAAAAATCTTGCCAAGTTGCATGCAGTATATACACATACATAGTTAATATCATTACCTTCAGCTCATTGCGCACTAGCCTAGATGAGATTTTGGTTGCACATCAAAGACGTCTATAAATATTTACATGGGGTGTAGAGAGAGAGAGAGAGACAGAGAGAGAGAGAGAGTGAGCGATAGAAAGTATTGAATTAACAAATAAAATCAAAATGATTATTAGTCCGACAAAATGTTTAATTCCACGTTTTATTGCATATAGCTGTATCTCTGACCACTCGACTCTACCTATATATATACGATGAACAATGTCAGCCACATTGACTTTGGTAGGTATATAACTCCCTCCGCTGATGAAGATATGCTCACCTCTAGGCTGAAATTTCAACGCGAGAAACGCAGTTTTTGAACTGACTAAGGGCTCTCTACGCAGTTCAAGTAAAAAAGTTAAGCAATTGCCACATGGTTGTAAATCTTGTTAGTAATTATGTTCGGACAAGATGAGATTTCTTGTCCGCTAACTAAAGTTTTATATGTACATATACCTGATGTCAGCATGCAATGCTCTAACTGTAAAGTTTTAATCATTTTTTCGATATATACATCTAGAGATACATACATGAATATCTTTGATAGAAATTTTCTTAGTAATTCTACACACTTTTGTGCGTTTAATTTATAATTTGCTAATTTCTGTTAAATTTATAAGAATTTACATTCTGATGGGATGCATTTTTCAGAAATTTAAATGCTACTAAAGCAATCACTCCAATACCAAACACGTACAATCCCCTCTAGTTTCTATGATAATAATCGCAATCTGTCAAACAGTCAAATTGTCAGTTTGAAATATCTTCTTCCAAATAATTTTCAATCTCCAGTGAGTTCCGAAAAAAATCACTGCAACAAATTTGTGGATCCGCTGCTTCCTAGAGTGCCATACAATTTTTTGTTTGCCTAGGTGAGTACTATCACCTCCTGCTCTATTGACCTCTTAAGGGAAAACACCCTGTATACAATTTTGGATCTGTACCTACTATAGCTGTTGAATAACAAGTGATATAAAAAAAAACAGAGGTTCACCCATTTTTAGGGTTCCGTATTACAAAAGAAAAAATGGGGGGAGTATTTTTGATTTACGAATGGTTTGCGTACGAAAATAATGCATACAGATTTTGAAAATACCATATATGCACATTCATCTCGAATAATTACAGCTCAACGTATACGGAATCTGCCTTCGTTATTTAAGAATAAGGCCCCAGAACGCTTATAAGACCGTCAGTCACAGACGTTTTTTTCCAAAAACGGACGGAATTTGAAATTTGGAAGAATATTAGATCTTCATGACGGCACATACAGGATGTTTCCGCCTAGGAAGTTAATAGAGCAGAACGTGATAGTACTCACCTAGGCAAACAAAAAATTGTATGGCAGGGATATGGGCTCCCCCATATCAACGGTTTAAGAGTTACAGGGTGATTAAGAAAAAAGTTAGTTTTTCATAAAACACCCTGTATCTTAAAAAAACCGGGGCGTACAGTCACAGTCGAAAAAAAGATCATTAACATGACTTGTTTTTATAATAACTGTAAACTATAGACTCTCCTCTTTAATTTGACCTAATACATCCTATGTGCTACACTGTTGTGTAGCTGTTCTTGTGATTTGTTGATTGGTATCACATAGGCTGCAATCACTGGAATTTAATGTCATCGTAGAATGGGCAGTAAGGTAGTGTCTGATGGATAACAACTATTTCACCTCGATTACATTGGGAAATAATCTCTGACCTGATTGGATTTCGGTGAAGTCCTTTGAAAATCATACATGTGATATTGCATAATCCTTTCTTTGGGTTTCGCAACAACTTCGTCAGGGATTTGTTTTTTTTCTCTTGTATTTATGATTTGATGTAGAATTGTTAAAAATAAAAGTTCTTAAAATTCTTTTATTCTTCATCTTTGACCGATTCTAATAAGTGTGGGTTCGATTCTCGTCCGGGAAAAAATAAATAAAAATTGAATTTACAATTTATTTGTGCGCTGATTAATGCCAGCAACTTAATAGGCTAGTTACAAATTAAAAAATACAAGAAGGAAAATCACTATCTCGTTACCTGAGTGGTAAGAGCCGCCCGGAAAACGGAAGGTCCCGGTTTCAAACCCCAGACAAGGCTGTTGATTTTTTCTCTTGTATTTATGATTTGATTTAGAATCGTTAAAAATAAATGTTCTTAAAATTCTTCTAAGGAATTTCTGCACGAATGTTAGAATGGATCTTCTGAGGTCACAGAATTTGCGCTATAGTAGCTAGCCGGATCTTCTGGGAACATTAGAATGAATATCCTGTTCATTTCCAGCGTATGAATATTTGTTAGTTAACTTGTTTTGCTAACTCTTCAACAGACATTTGCTGAATGTTTTCTCTGTAGATCGACGTAAGAAGGTTACCCCCATTATCCATTGCTTGAGTGATTTCGATTATGTCGTCACAGTTTAGTTCAGGAATTGGTGAATAATTTCCTTTTCCAATATCTAAGAGCGAATTGTTGTAAAGGGTTTTCCAATAAGAGGTGTTATTTTAATTAGCCCGCTATTTCGGTAGATGTCACTTTTGGAGCTGTCATTTTTTGACATTTGACAAGTAGAAACTACGTCATTAATAAAAATGGAACGATACACGATTCAACAACGCATTGAAATTATTAAAACGGTTCGTAAAACTCGAACATTTTTGGGTCGTCGTGAAGCACCTTGTCGGACCGCAATACAGAAATTGGTAGAAAAATTCGAGCTGTCGGGACAAGTTAGTGATGTGAAGAATAAAACCCGTGCACGTCGCTCAAGAACAGCCGAGAATATTGCTGCTGTAGCCGAAAGTGTTGAAGAAAACCCAGGTTTGTCCATTCCTCGTCGTTCTTTGGAATTAGGCATTCCACAAACGTCATTACACCGTATTTTGCATAAAGATTTGGGTCTTAAGGCTTATAAAGTTCAGTTAACACAAGAACTCAAGTCGGCCGATCATCAACAACGTCGAGTCTTTGCTGATTGGGTCCTTGAAATGCATGAAAATGATCCGGAATTCCATCGAAAACTCATCTTGAGTGATGAGGCCCATTTTCACCTCGATGGCTTCGTCAACAAGCAAAATTGTCGCATCTGGGGCTCGGAAAACCCAAGAGTTATTGTTGAAAAGCCTCTCTATCCTCAACGTGTGACTGTTTGATGCGGTTTATGGTCCCGCGGGGTCATTGGACCTTACTTTTTCGAAAATGAGGCTGGAGCAACAGTTACGGTGAATGGATTGCGCTATCGACAGATGATTAATGATTTTTTATGGCCGGAATTGGATGGTATTGATCTGGACAACGTTTACTTTCAACAAAATGGCGCTACGTGCCATACAAGCAACGAAACCATTGATCTTTTACGGGAAAAGTTTCCGGACCGTGTTATCTCTCGAAGAGGTGATCACAATTGGCCACCGAGATTTTGTGACTTAACACCTTGCGACTTCTTCCTTTGGGGCCACGTGAAAGAGAAGGTCTACGCCAATAGCTCAGCGTCGATTCAAGACCTCAAAGATGGAATTCGTGAGGCTATCGAGGACATAGGGCAGCCACTTTGCGATTTGGTTATGGAAAATATCATCAAAAGGATATGGTCCTGTAGGTGTGGTCGTGGTGGTCATTTGGCTGATGTTATTTTCCATTATTAACGGCATACCTTCCTCTTTAAGATCCGATCATTTATCTCAAAAAATGGCATTTTTCTTTGAATATGAAAATAACACCTCTTATTGGAAAACCCTTTACTAATCCTGTCCTTCGCTACCCATGTTTGTTGTAACTCATAGTGTTGCCATAATCTATTTAATTTAATGTTACTTTCAAAAATGTACACGCGCATTCCTCTGGCAAGAATTTGTTTTTGAAAATCGCCTTCCACAACTAACACTTTCCCCCTCCAAATGGCAGCTCATATGAGAAAAATTCTTGCAAAAGCTTACTGTTGCATATGAGTCCGTGCTTTGAAAGCATTTTCATCTCATCTATAAAGATAAGTGTACTGCCTGTCTCAAAACTTTAGCTTCAGTGAAATGAAGACGCACCGATGATACGTCCACCTTTCATCAGAATTGTAGCTATTCGGGTTATAAAAAAAAAACCTGCTCAGATCTATATTTTTCTAACGGTTATATCTACTTAAGAAATCCTGCTGAGATTTGTTCACGGTTTTTCTAATTTTTAAATACTAGCTAGAGTTTTCCGTTCTTAGAACGAAACTCTCTTATAAATGGGTAAATTATTTTTAATTGTTTTTTAATTTTTTCAATTTAAAAAAAAAAAGAAAAAATTAATTTATTTTAATACTTTTAATTTTTTTATTTATTTTTTATTCTTTAGATACTTTTTTCATAAAAAAAATCATGCTGGATTCGATCTCGTTACAGACAGAGCCTGGACTTTTCTAAATATTTAATTTTTTTTTTAAATTTTTAATGGGGATAGGTTATGCACCCTCTTATGGGGTATCGTTTGAAAGGTACTTTCAAGGATTAAAAAAAATATATAAATATATATTTTAAAAGTTTTGATAAACTGGTTATTATATAAAGACATAACACAAAATGTGTGAAAAAATATTGTTCCTACCCTGATCGTCAAGGTTTCTAAAGCTGAACTTCTGATATCACCAGGGTTACTAGCTATTAAGTTATAGATAACAGAAAAACTATCCACTTTTTCGTCAGTCTTATAGAGTTTCTGAAAAAAAAAAACTATAATTTTTTGTGTTAACTTATAAGACCAAATCTTATAGAATTACTTTTGCGTCTGTCATAGACAAATTTAGATTAGATTTAAATATAATTAAATTCAGTCAATCGACTTGTTCGTTGATAAAGTTCTGGTATGGAAATCCTAATTGCGCGAACTCGATTCGGTCTTAACTAATTTTTTGTATTACTATAAATTTTTTTTCTCTTATGTTGCACACCAAATAAGCATAATTCATAGAGAATTAGAAACTTTTTTTTTTTTTTATAAATTCAATAAATTCCAACCCAAGAGATAAACTTGCAAACCTATCTTCCTGCAGAACCTGTTTACTATATATATATATGCCTAAAATATATGTATGCACGTTTTGCATCCACAATTAACTCGAAAATAATAAAATTACAATGTAAAGGCATCATAAATAAGAAAGAGTAATTTCCCTTCTGCAGAAAGACAACTCTTAAAACCAACATAATCCGCAGAACCTGAAATATATCACATTTCCTATAAAATCATAATGTCATCAATCAAAGAATTGATTACGCCTTTCTGGCTGGCTTCAAGTGAAGCGGCGGCCAAGTATAGTATGCATCAGCGATAGTGTATTATAACATACCTATGTAAGGTATACCTGTATATAGAGCAATAATACCATATCACAATGGATTGGAATGAGTCCAAACTGTCCAATTCGGCTTAGGATGGATACCGGCACAGAATCCCATAAAACAAACAAGTTAATCCAAAGTATCCCCTATACGCGCTTGATGCCATCTACATAAATTTCGAAATGTATGTGCATTTTACAGTGTGAGCAGAGTCTAGCTCCAAGCACTTTGCACATCATGGAACAGAGTGAAATGGCTGCGTAAGAAGTGCGCGCACAAAAATACCTCTTCATCGAGAATAGTTCTCATATCCCCCAACTCAATACCGCGCGATTGTCCAGCCGGCAAACGATGGTTGATCAACGTTTCTTTTTTTTCGTGGCGTTGTTTTTTTTGTTTTTCTTTTTTTTTGTTTTTTCAGTCAGATTTGCGCACACCGCACAGGGTTGTGATGGTCATCCACAAAGCTCTGACTAATCTTATTTCTCTCTTGCCGGCAACAAAATTGCACAATAATTCATATTGCACCAATAAATTCCAGTAATAACAGCAAGAAATGCTCCAGGATCCGGGGGAAAGGAGTATACACACCGGGCAAAGAGGCAAGTGCTCTCCATCCATCCCCTGAAATATTTATTGTGGGCATCGATACTGATGTTAAATATACGTCGGATGGACCCGATTGAAGTGAATAAAAACAGCAACAAAAATTATTTGGCCTATAGGAGACTGACCAAAGTCATCAGTTTTTAAATTTTCTTACTATTTTTTTTTTCTTTTTGATCTTGTAATTTCAAGAGATTGCCTTCTTGTCCAACAACTTGACTTAGTCAACGTTTGGTTTTGTATTGCACACACTTTTATGGTGCAGATAATATTGTAATGTGCCGGTGTCGTCTGATAAAACATGCTGCCGCCGCCATCATCGCTGCTGCAACCGCCTTAGGCTCTGTACTGGGGATATACAGAGTTTAAATGTGATTTAGGGACATTGAAATGATGCTGAAGAAATTTTTTGATTCTCACATAAATAATCCGATCAGGACCACCAGCCAATCTTGTGTATTATTTTAAATGATCCGGGGATTGTTTTTTTTTCTTTTGTTGGGAAATTTAAGTGCTTGCGTGTAAATTAAAGAGTACATATAAGAAAATTTCATGTTTCATAGATGTTTTAATTCTTTAAATTTAAAGTAGTTAAAAAAATTCATCTAAAATTAACCAGAGAACTTGTGATAGGAGACATTAGTAGATTAAACAAAAAAACTTGAACATTTACAGAAAGTAGTGGTTTCCTTCCAATACAATTTCAGCTAGAGAGATTTGCTATGAAATAAATTCATGGCGAATTTAGTCCGCAGCTCGAGAATTGAGTGCAAAAAACTCTTTCACAAACGAAAAATCTTTCAAATGGTAATTTCTATAAAAAATCAGTCGTTTCGTATCAGCAGGAACCATATACTCATCAGTACGGCTTACTTTCTGCCTGATGTATACGCCAAAGTGAACAGCGAAGCTAACCTCATAATATGCACTTAAAATAATCAGGCAGCAACCAAGCTATACTGATGAGTATACGTTTTTTGCTGATACGAAACGCATGCTTTTGCATAGAAATTTCTGTTTTAAAGATTTTTCGTTTATAAAAGAGTTTTTTCCACTCAATTCCAGCTATTTTAAAGATAGGGTAAAATCTTAGCCATACGAATCAATCGTACTCATTCTGACACTCAAAGAAATTACCACGAGTATCTCAGAGCATATCTTTATTGCTGAAAAAAATTAAATAATTTAAGCAGCTTTGAAAGGAGAACTGCTCAAGGGGGAAATGGTATTTATCTGGCTAGTTCTTCAAAAATGAAATCTAGTATCAATTTTTGGCTTGATTATCCTAATATCATTTCTCCTGAAAACTACGGATGAAGTGTTAGAAGAATTATCCACACCGCACAAATTGAGCCTATACTATAGGTACCTATCCATTGTCATACCCAGTCAAATGAAAAATTACCCAGGGATATCCTATTCTTTTCCTACTGATCCCATAACTTTCCCGGGATGAACAGGGAATGTTCAATATGTACTTGAGACTTTATTTCTAGGAGTTTTTCCCATAACTTTCACTGGGATATTCCACAATTACTCTATTTGTGAACATTCTCAGTATTTTACAGACAAATACATACCTGATGTGCAGGACAATTGTGGAACAGACATGGGCAGGCCGTTTTTCCCCATTCCAGAATTTATTTCGGTATGTTCCCTAATTCTCATAGTTCGCGTGGTTCTCTGCTGAAAGCGCTATTTTGTATTGAAAGAAGCCATTGTTCAAGCCGTTGTTCAAGCCAGCTACATTAAAATTCTATTCGCTTCTGAAATTACTTCTTGTTTTTGCAAAGTTTGTTGGTTGAACATTTCAAAAAGTAAATTTTTAGTGATTTTGTCGTAGAAATTCAATTTGCATGTGTTAATTTAAAAATTATGCATTTATATTTTGTACAATTGTATTTTGTACTTTCGAGGCATTTTTTTAAATTTTTTTTTTTTTTTAAATGCCTACCCATCAAAAAATTCTACTATCCCAGAAAATCCCCCGCACATCCTGAGAAAACAGATTAGAAGATCCGTAAGACGTCCTAGATACGCTGCTTGCAGGGGAAATTTTACATTATTTTATTGAATGCGTATACAGGAAATCCTATGGGCATGGGATCTACCAGGAACATCCGAACCTTGGACATTCGTCACTCCCAGGGATATCTTAAGTTGTTAATTGGGATCGGAAGGTATTTCGCATAGATAATTTATATATCCTGACAGGATTTCCCTTTAACATACCAATAACATATTTGTACTGTACAGAGAACTAAGTTGAAAAAGGTTCTGATAATTTCGCAACCTTATCATATAGCCGATTCCACTTGAAGCTTTGAATGGAAAGATTACCAGAGATACCTGCCACATGGAGTGAAGCAATTATTTCATAAGATCGGAAGAGTAAAAAGCAACTCTTTAGTGATAGCAGAGTCGACACCAAGAATCTAGTAGGGATGATAACTGTAATCTGGGGAAAATCGAAGCACTTCAATTTGTATACCTTGCATTGCAATCTAATGAATAAAAGGAGTGGGCACTACGAGTCCGAAGGGGGTTTAAGTGAAATAGTATAGTTTTATTTCCAGCAGCACCCGTCTTACCTACCTACCTAAGTATACTTGCTTAAGACAATTTAGTAAACCCGCACAGAAACCATAACTGCTGTTTCTACAACGAAGAAATAGAATCTACAGAGCACGTACTCCTTGAATGTAAAGCCTCCAATTTCTTGGTGTGATCAGATAGCAGTAATGAGAGAATTATCTCCCTAAAAAGGGCGAATGTAGACTGAACTTAACACGGTATGGGCATAGTACAAGAGATCTCTTAGATCGCAGTACCTACACTTATATAATTTAAGTGTTCTAAATCTCTTGAGTCAATGTGTAAATATTTTGCATTCTCCTAATTGGACTATACCTATAACCCTTTCTGCTAAAATCCCTATTCATAAATCCTTCCCGACTACATAGAATTTTCCCATAAGACACACAACCCATGGCAAAATTACTTCACCTTAAAAGAATGGCACGGCACAACACATAAAATAATCTTAACTGCAACAACTTCCTCTTCCGTTCTATTCAGTCATGGAGGATAACCACACACTTTGACACAATATCTATAAAACAATAGTCGCCTTATAAATCAGTTCCAGATTGCTGCAAGAGACATTTCACATAGTTGCCCTCGCCTTCCTTCATTTATGGATGCAGATAACTTATGAATTCAGTTAACCCAATCACAACAAGAATAAGAGAGGCGCACAAGAATACGAGTAATCTGTATATATGCAATATGCAGACTTGTGTATAGTTCAAAGGTTGTTCCCAGAGGAGGTAAGTATTCCACCGTATGGGGGCACAGTAATAAAACTACGAAATAAGCGCAACCACTAACCGTATGAAATTGTGCTCAAAGAAGTTATCAGAGTCAGTAGGGAAAGAGCATTTTTACAGATTCAAGCGGCCAAGCAGCGCAGACAGAGTATAAGTCTCCGAAACCAGAGCAGTGTACCGGTGTTCAATGGTTACTGAAGGAAGAAATAAACAATCGCCCGAGCAGACGTAGATGTTTTGTGTTAGAAATCGGCATTTCAATGTTGTCCTCCTCATCGATTGAATTGATGTCGTCGAAACGAAAGACAATGGAAGCCCAAGGGTGCAAGGTGGGACAACAGAAAAGACAAATGGTGCGTGTGCTATATGAGAACCCTATTCACTACCTCTGTGAAGAGACATTCTCCGACCACAAACAATTGATCTTTAAGGCAGGCACATTAAAGAATTTTAGTTTTAGGTTTCCTTAATACTTTTTTCTGTTACATTATATAATGAGCAATTATAAGAAAAAGAAATTAATTTTTTTTTCTATTTTCTTTACAGTGAAAGGGAAGCTTCTGTGATGTTGGTAAATTCTTGGCTGTACCATTACTACTCAGTTCAATCGAAAATTCAATTTGGATTACCATTTGAAGGACCAGCCCGAGTAACACCAACACCAACATACTATCATCATCATCATCATCATCATCACTCGCCAACTATTCCTCCGAACTTATCACATGGCTACCCACATCCACCTCATCATGTGCCATATGGATATCATTCACCTGTTGGAATAGCTCCACCGCCACCTACACATCAGTCACCTCCATCTCATATTATGGGCCATCACAACGGAAGCGGTAGCAATGGAATGGTTGGTCCATATGCTTACAGAATAGAAGCTTCTCAGCCAGTTGATTATAGTCAAACTACGTCACCTCAAATTGAAGTTAGGTGCAGCAGCACGAATAGTTCGAGCTCTAGTACAAATCGAATAGGCTCACCGCCCAATAAAAGAAGAATTATTAGCAAATTAGAACCTTTGTATATAACCGATAGCAATCATCAATCTCCCGAGGGAATGAGAGATTTAGATTCACAATATTGTCAACCATCAGGAGAGAATGGATCTGTAACTTTTGGAACATTTATTCCTTCAAGACCAAGAATACTAACGAAAGCTCCACCACCTGATCCTCCTGATTTTATAGATCAATGGAATCCAAGTCCTCCATGGTCAGAAACTGCACAAAAAGTTCCAGATATAGCTCATCAAGAATTGAGTCCATATCTAACTACAACACCTCCAACACCTACCAGTGCTCCACCTGTACAAACTCTTGGACCAGCATTTTCTTTTGATTGGATGTCAGAACAATTTGTGCCAATAATGGATTGCGGACCATGTGTGCCATGTATAACACAGGATGGTATTCCTGTTCAAGTTCCTGTACAAATGTCACTTTCACATCATTGGCCACCAGATCCTAGACTTATATCTTTGCAGTCAATGAGTAATTCCTCACCGAATTCATCTGTTTCATCTTCATTAGATATTAAAGCAAGAAGCGAAGGTGATGAAAAGGGTGAGTAATTTTTTCATATATATGTATGTCGATTAGGTTGGATTAGATTAGAAGAATTGTGCTGGAATAACTCCCACCAGTCTCAGTTAGACCATTGTGGAAATAATCTTTGTGTATCTACTGCTTCTTATAGCCTGTCTTCTTCGTTAAGAAATCTCATAATGATGATATCTACAAAAGAACTCTACTTTTTGCACTACACCTAACTCGAATAAGAGCTAGTTTCCTGGTAACCTACTCTTATTGATCGCCAAAGCAGAACATCTACCAAAAACAAATGGTGAACTGTTTCGATTTCTCCAGAATCTGTATAGTTTCGACATAATTCATAGCATGTTTCCCTATAGCTGTGTAGTCCATTCTAGCCCCTACTAGTCTCTTTTATAAAGTTAACTTTATGCCCGACATTAAGGTACATTGCTTATGTGACAAAATACTGGAATTTCGTTTAAAATATAATTCCACAGAGATTTTTGTCACGGCACCGAAAACGGTAGATTAATCCACATTTCATGAAAACCCAGTAATATCCCTTAATTATCCCTTAAATACCCTAAATGAGTTCTTTACCCCCAATTAAATAGCCAAATAGTCAAGATCTACCTAAATCGCTTTCTGACATCCGAATATGGTAGATTAGGTCGACTTTATCAAAATTATATTCTTTACCCACTATTACCCTGTATTACCTCCTAAATGCGTTTTTTAAGGTCTAGACCGAGCTAAATCGCTTCTTCGCTCCCGAAAACGGTTGATTCATTCCAACACTCTTTGGTACCCGAAAATGGTTCCCTCTCATCAAAATTACCTCCTTTACTCCGTATTACTCCGAATTATTCTCTTACTTAATGAGGTTTCACAAAACCGCTTTCTCGCATTCATTTATCTCATCATTTGCCCCTTAAATACTTCTGAATAAATTTTTACCCCAAAATGCCACTTCAATACCCCTAAATGAGTTTTTCCAAAGTCTAGACCCGATTCATTCCGCTTCAAAAAAATTATCCTCTATACCCCCTATAACACCGTATTACCCCCTAATAAGTTCTTTCAAAGTCTAAATCTGCATAAATCGCTTTCACGCACCCGAAATCGATAGATTCACCATTTTATCAAAATCCAGTGTTACCCCATTATTACCTCTTAAATACTTCTAAATGAGCTTTAATTGTAACCTGGTATACTATAATAGTATTGTATCATTGGTCCGCTCTAAGCGTTTCCGCCGACGAATTTTTTGAGCCTGACTTTGGTTTGGAGTACTCACTTTGAAGGCACACTACTATCTATGGGCCATCCCTCACGAGTATTCTTGATGCAGTATGCAAACAGGTTTTCTAAGGAGGAGGTGAGAAGAAGCAAAGAGATATTTCTACGACTTGGAGAGATATCTCTTTGCTTCTTCTCACCTCTTCCCCAGAAAACCTGTTTTCATACTGCATCAGGAATACTCGTGTGGGAGGTTGAGGTCTTCGCCATCGAAATAGCAACGAAGCTCGACCTTGATATAGGGAAAAGACAATGATATCTTTTCTAACTCAGGTAGCCTTGATGACTGTAAATGTTCTTCGGATAACATCTAAGTTAGTTGGGGACTACAAAATGTATCCAGAGCACAATGGGTACCTGTACACATGGGCATCATAGAGAATAGAAAGATGGACTTGCCAGCCAGGTTCTAGTTCTACCTTCCTTTGACCACAACCTGCTGTAGACATTGCCATTTCGTTGACCTTTCATCAAAGCGGTTGTTCACCTGAATGGGCCATCCCACACGAGTATTCCTGATGCAGTATGCAAACAGGATTTCTGGGGAAGAGGTGAAAAGAAGCAAAGAGATATCTCCCCCAAGTGTAGAGATACCTCTTTGCTTGTTCTCAACTCTTCCCTAGAAAACCTGTTTGCATACTGCATCAAGAATACTCGTGTGGGATGGCAGCGACAGGTGAACCTGAGCACTTGTATGTGTACAAAACTTTTTCGTTATGGCCCTAATATAAATTTCACTGATTTTCTTTTGGCGTAAAGAGGACAACAATGGAGCAGAACTATTTTTGCCCCGTCATTGCTGGTGACCGCTCGCTTCCCGCTCATATAACTAAATTGTTGATAGCTCTGAGTGTCTGTTCTGCCTGATAGGAGAGCCTGAGACAGCTGAATGCTTTCTATGAGCTTGTTCGGCTTTTGCCCAGAGCAGACTATAGATACGCTTCGGTCTGCCATCCTATTTGCGGTTGGACTGAACGGCTTACCTCACTTAGACTTGATGTACTTCATTAAGATGAATGGAAGGTTCTGGTGAGAAGTGACCTCCGTGCTTGCAATCTTTTATTTGTCCCTCTGTCATGGCACTCGCATGGCACCCTGATAGCAATACACAGTAAAAAAGAACAGTTCTTAGATATATATAAAGCTTCCTCAAATATTAATATAAAAAAAAAACACAAATCAGAATCCAAAAACTTCTCGAAATATGCATAAAACTAAAAAAAAAAATTTCCTCTCTTTTCAGAACCCCGAAGTTAAGTGATGTGATTTCTTTCACACAGAAGTGAACATGAGAACCCTTAAAGGCTGGTTAGTGCAATTAATCTAAATTAAATTATAGAACGCTTTCGTCCACCATTCCGTTCATATTAAAATATGTAGAGCCAAACCTATGTATGTATTTCAATTACTTTATATAAAATATTAGCAAGGCATGAAAGAGAAGTAGCCAAACTAAAAAGAAAGATAATCTTTTGAGGCTGACCAATTCCAGAGTTTTTTTTTTTTTTTTTTTAGTAATGTTAGCAATAATTTTCCTTTATTTAAACGCAATTCGAAACTATTTATTATTTATCCTTGTTATATAAGCTCTAAGCTATATGTACCGTTCACAATTCAATTGTGTTATAGATTAAGATTCTTTTTATAAAACAAAACACAAGGCCAAGGTAAAGCGTAAACTTAGTTAAGATTTTTTACAGAAGCTCTTTCTAGACAAATAATAAATGTCGCATGAATTTTAGTGCAATTTAAAGAGGAAAAATGAGTGTTCTTAC
This sequence comes from Dioctria rufipes, assembly GCA_963924295.1. Classification (NCBI taxonomy): domain Eukaryota; kingdom Metazoa; phylum Arthropoda; class Insecta; order Diptera; family Asilidae; genus Dioctria; species Dioctria rufipes. Next base: position 55,643,009 of record OZ002741.1, read on the forward strand.
TATTTGCTGTAAGTATTAATTTCTTACTATTGTTAAAAAAATTGTTAGATATATTTTTTTATTAGTATTTTTATGCATTTTACGTGCAGTGCATGTCGATCTAATGAAACTTGATTAGCTTAGATAACTTAGGTATCCAAAAGAAAATGTCTTTTTGAAAATTATGACTAGCATGTATGTAGATAGAGATAGTAGCCGCTATTTGTAAATATTATACTTTTTTAATGATACATTGTTAAATGTGAAACATACATAAAATCTATGTAAATAGTTATATAAAAATAAAACGAATTTTGATCTACAAAAAAAAACAAGCTGAGAATTTTATTTTATTTACCTTGTTTCATGCTCTCCAACATCCTTTTATCTCTGTCGAAGACTTCAAATGTTTTCACTAAAATCACAATGCAGAGAAAAGATAATTTTTGATTTGTTTATATAGAAATTGCTTACGTGTAACATTGGATTCGGAAAACTAGATATGTTGCCGAAAGAGCAGAACATTACCATTCTATGGATTTACGGTTATTTATACGGAGAAACCTGGGAAATCCATATATTTGATACTGGAAAAACAATTTAAATATTAGTTTTTCGTAAAAATTATAAATCTGCTTACGCCTTCCTCGCATTCTATAATTAACAATAAAAAGAACCATCCTTACCGAATTTTTACGGAAAATTGAGGGGTTGATGCTTCCGAAAGGAAACAGAAAGAAAAGAAAAGATCGTCAAAAATATCACAAGAGTCCAAGGCTATTTTGGGTGCAAATGAAGACGTCATCATCTTTTTAATGCAATAGACAATATTAAACTAATGAGGATGAATTTTTACGGCAACCCCTTCAAATGATACAGGTAGCATCCTTCAAAGCACAATCTCCAGTCATAATTGGAATCTTGTTTAAAGATTTCCACTTTCTACTGCAGCAGAAGTTACCATAGTCCAACAAGCATTCGCTCGTAAAAATTGGGAGACGAAATATATTGCCCGGCGATGATATAGATGCCTAGATGGGTGGGTTGTCTAGAGATGCATAATATCTAAGCTATCTTCTGACTTGATTGCGCGATTTCGTACTCTAGTGTTTCACTTTGTGTGTCTGTATGATTGTGTATGTATTGTGTGAATTTGTCTCTCTGCCTGTGTGCGTGCGTGTGTGTGTGTGCGCGTGTGTGTGTGTGCGTGTGTGTGTGTGTGTGTGTGCGGAGTGGGTGTCAGCGTATGTGTGTGGCTCTCTACGTCAACGTGTTTTCAGGTAGTGCCCCAATATATAGTAAGAAGGAAATTCTTGTCTGGCAACCCTACAAAGACGTTGCCTGATTGGTTCCATTTTTGAACTTTCCCTTTTTTTTTTTTTTAAACCATGTGTACCAGATCTCAGCTCTTGCGAGTGGCAGTGTCTAAATATATAGTGAAAAACTAAAGTTTTGTATGGCAACACAAAAAAGGGTAGCCCGATTTGGTCCATTTTTGAGCTTGTATTTACAATTTACATGAAAACGCCATGTACAAAATTTCAACTCACCACATCGACGCGTTCTCAGACAGTATCCAAATAAATAGTGAAAAACCACAGTTTTGTATGGTAACATCAAGAACGGGTTGCCCGATTTATGTAGACCACTTTTGAAATTTCATTTACTATTGCTATGAAAATACCATGTACCAAATTTTAATTCTCTACGTCGATGAGTTCTCAGGCAGTGCCCAAATATATAGTTAAAAACGAAATTTTTATATGGCAACCCTACGAAGGAGTTGCCCGATTAGTCCCATTTTTGAAATTAAATTTACACGTATATATATAGTGAAAAACCCAAGTTTTGTATAGCAACATCGATTTTTCGAAGGCATTTGACAAAATTCCTCATACCGTGTTCTTTTCAAAATGGATTTCATACAAATACAGTTTCTTGGTTATTTTTCCTTCCTAACTAATAGAAGTAACGTCGTTGTCCTTAATGGTTTTCGAACTGTCCCTTATAAATAATTGTCTGGCATTCCCCAAGACATAATCCTCGGTCCTCTTATTTTCTTTATCTACATTAACGATCCACCCACGTTTATTATTCTCCCGCGACGATGCCAAGATCATTAGAAGATCTCTGAATATCAATGACTGCCTTTACCTTCAAAAAGCTTGAAGCTTGGTGTAACGAGAACTCTTTTGAAATTAACATCAATAAATGAAAAGTTATGTCTTGCTCTAGGAACATTGATTCCATTAATTTCGATCACAAAATTAATAATATTACTATTTCTCGTGTGAATGAAATAAATTCCTTGGGGGTTATATTTGATTCTAAGCTTACCTTTGCCTCCCATATTGCAGCCATAACATCCAAAGCATTTAGGTTAATCGGGCTTATTTTTCGTGCATGCAGGTCCTTTAAATACTCCGCGTCTTATATTACTCCTTTTAACTATATAATTAGAAATATCCTCGAATATTCTCATATCAAGTGTGGAACCCGTGTTACTCATCTTATTCTGACCAAATCGAGTAAATTCAGAGAAAATTTTCCAGGCTCTTGTTATTTAAATTCAATAATATTTCTCTTAAATATCCCGAAAGGCTCAGTCATTTTAATTTATTATTCTTGATCAATTGCAGAACCTGCCTGGATCATTTTTTTTTAAGACTGTTTGTTTAATTGTCCTATCATGCTATCCAGAATTGACTTTAATGCTCCCCCTCGCATATCAAGGAATATAACCCGCTTCGGCAGTCTCGCAGATCAAACATCAAGGAAAAGTCTGCCTTTAGAATTCGAAATTCGATTGTATTGATATCTTCAACACCGACCTCCCGACATTTAAAAGACTGACACTCAATGAGATCAGACATTCTATCTAAACATTTCACCATCCTACCAAGCCTTGCTTCATTTTCACTTTTTCTCTCTTTTTGTTTTTATTTTTATATCCTTTTTCATTTGGTCATTTTCTATTTTTATTTTCTTCACTATTGTCTATTTTATTTATTTTTTTATGAATAATGTATTTTCTTGTTCTTTTTTATTATTATTAGTATTTTCTTCTCCTCCTTTTTTTATTTAATCTGTACAATAATGTTTTATTGGACTTTGTCTGTTCACCACCGTTACAACCTTTTCAAATAAATAAATAAAAACACCAAGAACGGGGCTCCCGATTAAAATTATTCTTTCCCTGAAAACCTTATTCGGACTACTGCGAACATTTGAAAAATAAAAATTAGCCAAATCGTTCGCAAGTGATGCGATTACCAACGAACAGCATTTCATTTTTATTTATATATAGAAAGATTACTTTGGACGCCTATCTAGACGAGGAAGGACTTATTTTAACAGAAACTGGAATAGAAAAGGACGTATTAAGGAATATTTCCAAATAAATTCCTTCATTTTTAAAATAAACCAAAAAATTACTCCATGCACAACTTGAAACCGGTGTTAACCAAAATGGAAAATTTATTTCGTTCTGAACAAAATATGGGAACGAAAAATCTTTTGTTCGTTTGATAAAGCTCTCAAGAGCCAGGTTTTTTTTTTAAAAGATGAAAGTACAAAGTTACACTTTATTATAAATCTCAGAAGGATGCTGTTCTCGGAAAAACAGAGAATTTTGTTTTGTCATAATTAAAATTTGTTAGTGTAAATTTTGGTTTATCTAATACAAGGATGTTTATTTTGATTTGATTTTCAATTTAGGATAGTTTTATTTTGTTTCGGAACTTAAACAGAACGAAAGAAAAAAATTATTAAAGTTTTCAAACGTATTTAACTTTATCAATATCTAGAACGTTGGCATACTAATAATATAATTTCTCAGCTCTCGTCTGTTAGTTTGGTCCTCTGGTCACTTAATATACGTTTCAGGTCCGAAGAGCTGCTAATAAAAGTTAAATAAAGTGAAAACCAAAAGATTTGTATGGCAACACCAAGAAGGAGTCGCGCTATTTAGTGCATTTTTGAAATTTTATTTACTCTATAAAAGTAGTAATATAGACAAAATATCTACAAGCCAAATGTAAGGCGGTACTAAGTACTAATATTTTTTATATGCTACTAGTAATTACTGCCAAATGACAATGCTCTTTTCCCTTTAAAATAAAAGATTACTATGAGCGGAAATTTTCCATTATTGGTTCATCTATGAACTTTATTTGACGAGCTAACGATACAGAATAAAATCTCTTTTTATACTCTTGAGCTTGATGAAATCATTGGGGTGGGGATATACTAAGTTTTTCATTCTGTTTGTAACGTATAGAAATAATGCTACTAAAGCAAAAAGGGTTGGACACCCACGCAGAATATTAAAAGTTATTTTGATTTTTGCATGTCCGTCTGTCTGTCTGTTTGTCTATCGCTCCGTACGATCGCTCAAGAATGAAATCACTTACAGAAATTGTAGGATTAACTTCGAAAATAGGACACTTCATGAGGTTGCCATACAAAAATTTCATTGGTCACTATATATTTCGACACTGACTGAAAATGCGTCAGCGAAGAGAGCTGAAATTTTATACACATAGTTTTCTTAAATATATGTAGTAAATAAAATTTCAAAAACGGACTAAATCGTGCAACCCGTTCATGGTGTGACCATGCAAAATCAGTGCTAAACATTTTTATTGTACTGAAAAGCTCTTCAGAATATAAAATCCTATCAAATTTGTTATAATCATATTTTACTGTCAGATGAACCTTTCTAGAAATAGATGCGAAAAAGTACATAAGGATAACCATATTGCACAGAAGGGTGGCCACATAAAAATAGGTTCCAGCATTCATTTAAGGTGCCCCCTACGAATTACCGACAGCTCTATGTAAAGAAAAAAAACCGGCAAGTACGAGTCGGACTCGCATACGAAGGATTCCGTACCATCGTACAAATTTTAACACTATGTATATGCCAAACGACACGTTTCTTGTGTGGGGGCCCCTTTAATTTTTCTTTTTTTTTTTTCTTTTTTATTATTTTTTTTATAGCAGCAATATAAATACACACTCTGTGAAAATTTCATCTATCTACCTATTACGGTTAATGAGATACAGCCCGGTGACAGACAGTAATAGGGCTCCCGTTTTTACCCTTTGGGTACGGAACCCTAAAAATGGAAGTTTTTTACGAAATAATTCATAACTTCCTTGTTATATAATATATGCGGGTGATTTGATACTAAACCTTCTAAGCTTTCCAACGTATGTCGAACCACTCCCTTCATGTGACCATTTAAAGGACGTCAAAGTAAAAAAAATTAGAAAACTTTTGGTTGCTTACGTCATTTGCAGACAAATGTCACAAATTTGTTCGTCTCAATTTCAATCGTTCTTACCAAATAAATGAAAACAATTGGAAATTTCTTTGCTTTCCCACCAGCACATAATTATTTTTCCCGATTTGATTTAAACGAAGAAACCAAGAAACCAATTTTTTTATTAATTATTTCAATATACATATTTGAAACGTCTTTCAGTCTGTGTAACACGAAAAACTAAAAATAAATTCGCTGGAAATGATATTTGTCTACAAATGACATTGCAATACAATAAGTTCCACTCAAATCGGCCATATCTTGTTAATTTTTGTATTAAGCGCGAATTACAATTACGACTTCGACTTCGGCTTCGACTTTGCTCAAATGGTAAATACATGTCGCAAGATACAATTCCAACTTCGAAGTTGACTGCGACTGCGACTGAAATTGAACTTTGCTCAAAGTGCAAAGTTGGTGTTCGCTGTGGTCAACTTCAGTTCAAGCTTCAATTTAATTACAAATTTCACCTCAGCGTCGACTTCGACCTAAAATCAAGTCGCAGTCGACAGATCAGCCGTAATTATATTTCACGCTTTATAGATTTTTTACTTTTGTTTATACTTAGGGTAAATTACAGGGATGCCACTAAGAATAGTTCTAGACTGCATCACTTAGACCACTTCGTTCGTTGTGACACATTTTTATGTTCTTACTGAAACCAAACTTTTAAAATATAACAGTTTTGATTTTGTTCCCAACAAAATAAAAAACAATTATAAAAGCAATATTTACAAAAATTATTTCAACTCCAATCTGAAACTATACGACGCGACGTGTAAACTGGTTTCTGGACATATTTTAAGAACTAATGAGATTTTACAGTAATATTCTTCTCATTTCTCCGCGTCCAACGATTGCTTATTCATCAAAATCCGTGATAATTTATAGATTCTTTTCATCATAAATACCTTTTGTCGCTGATCCTGACGAGGAAGGGCTTGTTTTAACGGGAACAGAACTTGATAACAATGTGTGAAGAACTTTTTCAAATAAATTCCCTAGGTTTAGAAATTAAAAAAAAACTGCTAATTTAACTCATTCCGCTTACTGCATTCCTCACACCGTAAAGAACTGAGAAGAAAACAAATATGTTTGTGAAATGTGTTTGTCCTGCTTTACTGAATCACTAATAATGGCCGGTTTCACAGTCAAGGCTTAAGCCACAGCGATGGCTTAATAAATATTTGCTGTGAAACACATAAGAAATCATTGCTAAATATATATTTTGCCTAAATTTTAAAATTTTTGTTATTAAATGAACGTGCATATTTCGAAAGTTATATTTTAAAACTAAATTGAAATTTTCCAAGCTAAAAATAATTATATAATTAGCAATTTTGAGTAGTCTGGCAGCTAGTGTCAGCATTCCATTTGACGTTTTAAGAAGAAACCAAACAGTTTAGGACAAAAATCAGTTATTTATCTGATGCAGAGGATAAAAGAGACCAAGAAATGTATAATATAATATCGCAAGGTTTGACCCGTGAAAGAATTGTAAAAAGGCGCCCGCAACATTTCGAGAAATGGGATGACGTTGATTTTTACTCTCGATTCCGGCTGTAGAAATATTCGGCTATGATGGTTTACGTTGTCGAAACATTCTGCAATAATGATTTTGGATTTGATATCCTTCCAGATAAAAACCACAATAAACTGGTAAATAAAAAGTTCTTCTTCTTTTCGACTAGTTTTTAATCCACAATGGCAATTTTCCTTTAAAACAATTCACAATTTCAGCAGTGCTTAAAAATTTTCATCCGCGGCTTAAATAAGCCTCAGCTTACTGAGTACTGTGAAACCGAGTAGGCTTAAGTTCTGGGATTAAACCACATCCGTGGATTAACTAAGCTCTGGCTTAAGCCTGGACTGTGAAACCGGCCATAAAGAGAATGAGAGGTGGGCGATTTTGCAAAATTATCGATATAATGTATCGGACGTCCCACCAACAAAAAATATCGTTTCAGCGATAATATCAGATCAAAAATTATCGATAATCAGATCCACAAACGTGTGCTTAATTATGGTTTCAAGTGAAACATATTGAAAAAGCCATAAATTGTACACAATGTTATTAAGAGCAATTTCGGAAAAGAAAAATCTAAGAAAAATGGCATATTGCTAAGGAAAAATATATTTGTTGCTTATATAATTGTATGTTAAATTTATAAAATTTCTTAACGGAAAATAAAAAGCTCTCTCTTTGTATACAAGCCAAAGCACAAATGTGTTGACATATCACACGTTCCACGCCAGCTGATTTTATTAACGTCAATTTAAATAAAAAATGCACCAACTGCAGAAATTGCTCTCAACTTGACTATTTATCAAGTTGCACACTTAGAACATATAGCAAACAGGAATGGTTGAATCGTCTACAATTCGTGTACATGAGCTTAATTTGTCAAGAGCAGGAGACTATACATAGGAGTAAGTGAGATGCTGGAATGAGAATTTGTCAAAGCAGCTTGCACGATTGTCAAATGTCAAATGTTGTTTTGTGAACAGGTTTATGCAATCTAAAATTCTTTTGCGAAATTCAACAAAAGTACGCAATCAGTTTTTTTATAAAACTATTTAATATGGAAGTTTATTTTGTGTAAAGTATTATAGTGACACTAGTGCCTGTTGGAACCTTCATAACAATTTAAAAAACAGAAATGAAGTGTTCGGTCAGTGTTTCAAATATAAATTGGATTATAAACTAGGGAATCCTGTTTGAGGAAACTGCAGTACCTAAATTATCTTTTTTGTTAATAGAAGGAAAGATTTATATAAATTAATTATGTGAATTGTTTCAAAATAAAGTAGAAAAAGAACATTTTTTACCACAGATGCTCCGCTCAAAACCTTTGTTTACTTTTTGCAAATTGACAAGTTGCTTAGAATAAGGTTGCACACTTAGATCATATAACGAAAGGATAGGCTATGAGAAAGAAAAACTTAAGCATTTTTCTTCATGTTGAAGAATCGCATCGATGTGTTTGTTTATTCATGGAAGTAGTAAACTACGATATTTTCAGAGGGGCACATAATTTAGTGGTTGAAATTTTATTAAATAATTGAAGAATTATAATTTTCTGTCACCGTTATTCGAATTATTTTTCAAAACAAAACCAAAAAAAACTATTTGCGGTATAAGCATAAGGAAAAGTACATAGCCTAATATGTATTTAAATTTGTTATTACTATATTCTATTTTACTCATTATGACTTTCGATGTGCATCTTATGAATAATTTATTTGATAGAGAATATTATATGTATGTTTATATAATTATTGTGCATATTGAGCAAAGTAGAATAGGTCCTCCTTCTCTTTAGCCAAGTCAAAATGGGTTCTTTTCTGCTGATGCACAATGTGACTTGTTTCCAGGGACCACCACGGGGAGGTTAGAGTTAGGAGAATTAGGTTCACGTATCCCCAGAATGCAATATACAAAATAAATATTTGTAAATGCCTCCTGGACGAATCGTGTACCTCATTTAGTCCCCAGTGGCCTTTTAGCTTCTATTGCTTTTGGCATCTTATGTTAAAAAAAAAAAGTTGCGAATAAAACTAATCCGCCCAATAGCTTCAAGCCATTTTTTACACAGGAACTTATCCTTAGGAAACTTAATTTGCAAAATTTGGAAAAATAAAAGTAAACTTGCGAATAAACGAAATTTAATAGAACATACTCATTATATCGCAACATTTTTAAATTTAAAATTTTTAAAATGTTTAAAACTCTTCCAAATGCCCCATTTATTTGCTGATAATATTTCTTGTCGTTGCCTTTGCGACTGACATCAAACAAGACACCCGATGACAATTCAATTGTAAGCAAACAAACTGGAATGGGAAAACGTTAATTTTTTTACCACGGCTGTTTATTTTTATAACTATTTCACTTTTATTTTACTTAAAACACTATAATTTATAAGTAAAACTTTTAAACTTGCTTGAAAAATCCTTTCCCACGACACAAACTCCGCTTGTTTCTGCAGCACAGCACAGCGCACTTCAACACCATAATTATAGACTCCGGAGACTCGATTATATCAAATCTCTTGCGCAGAATAAATAATTTCTGCAGGTTTTCACTATTACAAAATTATAAAACACTTTTATTAATGTTTACACTCACAAATCACTAAAACAACACCCGACCTAAGAAATGACAAATGAGAAATGTCAGAAATATCGAACTGACAAAAACTAAAAACCCAGCTCTCTTATCATTTCCCTCCCGTGTCCACAAAAAAATTGCTTATCACACGTACACGAATTTTATACAAGGTAGCCTATCCTTTCGTTATATGATCTAAGGTTTCACATTCCTGAAAAATTGAAGTTCGTGGAACTCGTTTTCGTACTGGCGCAAATAAACTGGTATGTATGTCAAGAGGAGGTGGCCGACATAAAACGAGGTTTTTTGAAATAATTACCTCGCTTGTAAAAAGGATATTTAAGGCTGAAGTGTGGAATGTTTCTTTTCCGTTTTTGATTCGGAATCAATGAATTCCGATCTGGATTTGAACTTTCGGAATGAAAAATTATACCTTTGCTATATATCGTAAGGAAATATCGATTATACGATATTTTGTTAAAACAAATATCGATATAAAATTTCCAGAATTTTATGCAAATATATCGATACAGTTTGCCCGTCTCTAGAATGATACTGCCGCTGTTTTGTAAGTAAACGATAAAACTCTAGTTCACTTCCTAAGAAAAGGCTGAACTACAATAGAAGTATACTTAAGTGCATTTACTTACGTAAAGCGAACGCGCCCTTTAATTTAATAGGTGTACACAAATTAACTTTACTTCGTGTGAGGAGAACTTTCGTTAAGTTTAAATATCCAATTTTCCGTAAGTATAGTGCGCTAAGAATCGCTCATTCCGTAAGAAAGCGATGTGTCCAAACAATTAAATTATTACTAAATGATTAAAAGTGCAACGTAAAAATTAAAATGGAATAAAAATGGTACTGCGAATTAATAGAAAGCACAAAACTTCAATTAAATCAACTTCCACTTGTTAATTTTTTTCACTTTTACCACTTTTTAAAATTGAAAACATTAAATATCAAGATAATAACTCTTACGGAATGTGATATATATTTAGGCTAAAAATTTCAATTTTTCGTAAGTAAACATCAGTCTCGTTTAATTTCGTAAAGTTATTTACTTCTATTGTAGTTCAACCTAAAGTGCCGAGTATAAGATGTCCTATCCTAGGTGACTTCTTAAATATTCGATCATTTTAAATAAATGAATTATAAAAGAGATAAGCCACTTTTTAAACTAAACGGCAGGGTGGATAATAAATATTCATTATTCCATCATTTTTAGTCTTAATAAGGATCCGTATTAGCCCTAAAGTTTTTCAATATTAGCAACAGCATGAAATTAAGAGACGAATTGTGGCATCAAAAGAGTACTTCTAATAGTGCCATTTGAAACTCTATGCAAAGTAATCTCAGCTCACACTATATAACCAACCAACATGTCTGACTTAAGTACATCCTTTACCTTAATATGACATAGTATTTCGTTTTCCTTCTTAAATCTTCCAATTCTGTCATAAACTCTTTCTCCTAAAATAAGTTCTTATATCGTTGATTAAAAAAAAATTCATTCGTATCTGTTGGAATATAGTCATATTATTTACGTACTTTACGTACTGCCATAAGAACTGAACAAAAACTTAGAAAACAAAAATCCCTTAAATCGATTATATCCATTTAAGAGTTTTCTAAAAGTGGTGTATACAAACTTCATGGTAAATCGTAAAGAATCAATTTTGATAGGTCTGCAGGCAGGTTATGCGCGTGGCAAATATACAGATCCGTATTACATCAGCAACCGGCTGGTTTTCTTAAGATTCAACTCTTTAAGGCGTAAGTCTGAGATAAGATCAAAACATAAGAAAAAGAAAACAACAACACAAAACATTGCACGATTCGGTGAACAAGATTCGCTCAAGGAAAAAGAAAATCGATTTTAGGAGGAGCAACAAAAAAAAAAAACCCAAGATGTTCCGTAGTCATCTGTCAATCACTTTTCGCCTTTGTTGGCTTTTCTTTTTCAACAAGAATAAGAACAACAATAACAAGAACCACAGCACGAGACTTGAAGACACCTTCGTGCCCCAAAGGCGTATAAATCTCAGCTGCACTAAACCAGTTGACTTTAAGAGACTGCTGCCTGTCGCTATACATATTGCTTTGCTACCCCGAAACCTATCAAAATTAGTCACAATCACACCAGTTCATCATAAAATGCCAACGCCAAACGAATGAGTAACTGAAATGAAGTTGAGATGACCATTGTACATGGGAGGAGGAGTACTATGACCTACAACGGGTGAGGTCCTCTTTAATTTTGGAGAAACATCAAATCAGTCTTATCTTGATTAGTACTATGGTGGTGTAGCGATAGTAGCATTTACAAAGCCCCATCTAATTAATCACTGACGGGATATTGTCAGGTGATTGTGGGAACTTGTTGACGATTTCTGTGTAAGACTTGACTTTAGATTCTCGACACACCCAAAAAAAAAAACTCTGTATCTGATGAGAGAGTAAGATTATGAAACTTCCAAGTGTTCTGCGTGTGCGTAAAACAATGAACTGCGCAAGAAATTAATGATTTTATAAAGATTTTTCATAGTTTTTCTGGAAGAATTATTATATACAAGAAGTTCATAAATTATATAATAATAAATAAAAAAAAAAAAAACAATAGGATTTTAGTGTTGTGACCTTTTCATTTTTATACCCAGCTGCGGTAGCTCTCATGCGTTTCTTAAAGAACTGTTGAAATGCATCTCATAAAATATGTTGATGTCTCAGTTATTTTTTACTGCACAAATCTCTAAGATTGATTGATTGATTTATTGACCCTTTTCGCCATTCATATACCGAGAACAATCTTTAAAGATGCCAGTGGCTACCGTTGTCACATAGCAAGCGTTACTAAAATTTATTACCTTCATCTTTGCGTATATCATTTATTTTTTTTTCTTTCTTTTTTTTTTTTATATTACCGTAGCATACCCTTTTGGGCAAAGAGACTGGTCCAAAAAAGAATTATACCCGAGATTACGTAAGTCACATTTTTACATTTCATAATTGAGGCCGTCAGTATAAGAGGATTATCTGGTGGCAGGCACTTTTCGAACTCCTGGCGAGAAGATATCCCCGTTTAAATCGTGTTCTCTTTTGTCCGAGTTTTATGACCACTTATCGACACCACCACTCTCGATTTGTATCACATTACCATTTCGGGATTTTTAAGTATTCACGCGATTTACCTTGTAAAGTTAATGATTTTGTAATGAGGATAAATGAAATGAAACATGTTTCTGGGTGGGATTTATAATTGTTTTTGGTTGAGAGATTCAATTAAGTGATAGACACTCGATATTCAAAGTGAAAATATTATTCCATCTAACATTTGGTATGGTAGCTATTACTTTTGATGTCTTTTTGAGTGATTTTATTACGGAAAAGCTGTTAATGATTGATATTTACAAAAAAAAAAAAAATATACTAGCATTTCCGGTTGATTTTTTTCCTATTAGGGTAAACACACCAATTCGTTATCCATTTAAAGAAATGCCATCCTTACAAGAAGGGTTTTTAGTAGAATTTACTTAATGTCGTTGTTTAAACTTTTGTAGTACAATAGTAAGCTAAATATTTATCTTTTAATTTAAATTAAAAACTCAAAGCGTTTATCTAGTTTGCATAATAATTGAAAATATCAGTGTATGCGGAAATCACCAGTTTGCGTCTAGTCTAAGCCAATTCGCGTCCAGGTTAAGAAAATTATAAAAAATGATTTTATATGGATGTGTTAAATAAATATCATTGTGAAAGATACGACTTTATTACGTTTTTGTTATTCTTGATTTGAAAAGCCATTAAATAAAACGTTGTGATAAAACTCACATAACATTCTTCAGATTAAAACTAGTTCAATTTTTTGTTAATTTTGGGGCAGGCAGACCCTATAGAGTATCCAGCTGCCACTCACCTCACCAGTGGTGAGTGACGGATGGCGTGTCGTCAAAGCACCAACACTCTAGATAATTTATAAAGTATTCGCAACAGAGGACAAAATAACTCCTCACACTCAGCAGAAAGGAATTAAGGCTCATAACGGGCCTACTTACTGGGCATTGCCCACTTAGATACCATCTCAAGAAGATGGGTAAGGTCGATGATGAGACCTGTCGATTCTGTATGGAAGACGATGAAACTGCTGAGCATATCCTGTGTGATTGTGAAGCCCTATGCCGCATAAGGCTAAGACATCTAGGAAAGGCATTTCCACTGCCAGAAGATGTTGGTAAAATGGCCCCCAAGGACATTATAGGTTTCATTAAACACCTTAAGTTCGAATGGGCGCCCTAGGGTGTTTAGGGGTAATGTCATAAAAGATCTCCTAGGTCGCGGTGGCAGGATGAGAGACGGGAGTCCTGTCTGCATCCCCCGGAATAATAATAATAATAAATAATAATGACATTCTAGATAACTTAAAGTGGCATTCAATGATTGTATTAGGTTTGTTTACGGGCTGCGCAGATATGATCACGTATCCTATTACAGTCTCTCATTGCTGGACTGTTCTCTAGAGACATATTTGAAGAGTAGGAACCTGGTTTTTCTTTATAGGATATTGCAATTGGGCCAGCCTTCTTATCTAGCTGATTTTCTACAACCGTTACATTCCACCAGGGGTCGCAAATTACTGCTGGAGCATTGTCGTACTACTAATCTCACTGGTTCTTATTTTGTTCAAGTTATTCGCCTCTGGAACAGTTTACCCTCCCGGGTTCAATGCCCGGGCTCGGGGCACTTTCAGGCGACTTCTTCTCAATTGTGTGCTTTAGCTGCTCTCCATTTAAGCCCAAGATCTGTATTCATTCATTTGCATTCAATTTTTCTTAATTTTTCTTAATTTTTCTTACTTTCTTGTAATTCATATTGTTGCGAGCGTGGCCTTTGGTTCGTTATTTAAAACACAATTTAAATACTTAATATACAAGTTCTTTATTTCACTCTAATCATACAAAATTCACAAACTTTCTATTAATCAACTACACTTTAATTATCGCTAATACTGTACTTTCAATTATCGCAATCTAATTACAACACTTTCGCACGTTATTACTTTCACTTGTTAACACTACAACGTCTAAGACTCTTTTTCTGGCTATGACAACTGTTATATTTATACCCTAGAAACTCTCCAGATTATTCTCGATTGTTCTATTTTCCAGAAGCTTCTTGACTGTTCTATTCATTCTATTCCTGAACCTTCCTGTAGATACCATAATCAATTCTCCGAACCTGAAGTCGTTTACTCTCCATTGCCAGTACATAGATGTCACCAGTTGTCTCTTTCTATTGCACATAACAATATATTCTTTTCATTTTCTTCTTTTGTTCTTTGTTCCTATTAGGCATATAAAGGGTTTTCCAATAAGAGGTGTTATTTTGATATTCAAAGAAAAATGCCATTTTTTTAGATAAATGGTCAGATCTTTATTTCATTATAAAGAGGAAGGTATGCCGTTAATAATGGAAAATAACATCAGCCAAATGACCAGCACAACCACGCCTACAGGACCATATCCTTTTCATGAATTTTTCCATAACCAAATCGCCAAGTGGCTGCCCTATGTCCTCGATAGCCTCACGAATTCCATCTTTGAGGTCTTGAATCGACGCTGGGCTGTTGGCGTAGACCTTCTCTTTCACGCAACCCCAAAGGAAGAAGTCGCAAACTGTTAAGTTACAAGATCTCGGTGGCCAATTGTGATCACCTCTTCGAGAGATAACACGGTCCGGAAACTTTTCCCGTAAAAGATCAATGGTTTCGTTACTTGTATGGCACATAGCGCCGTTTTGTTGAAAGGAAACGTTGTCCAGATCAATACCATCCAATTCCGGCCATAAAAAATCATTAATCATCTGTCGATAGCGCAATACATTCACCGTAACTGTTGCTCCAGCCTCATTTTCGAAAAAGTAAGGTTCAATGACCCCGCAGGACCATAAACCGCACCAAACTGTCACACGTTACGGATAGAGAGGCTTTTCAACAATAACTCTTTGGTTTTCCGAGCCCCACATGCGACAATTTTACTTGTTGACGAAGCCATCGAGGTGGAAATGGGCCTCATCACTCAAGATGAGTTTTCGAAGGAATTCCGGATCATTTTCATGCATTTCAAGGACCCAATCAGCAAAGACTCGACGTTGTTGATGATCGGCCGGCTTGAGTTCTTGTGTTAACTGAACTTTATAAGCCTTAATACCCAAATCTTTATGCAAAATACGGTGTAATGATGTTTGTGGAATGCCTAATTCCAAAGAACGACGAGGAATGTACAAACCTGGGTTTTCTTCAACACTTTCGGCTACAGCAGCAATATTCCCGTCTGTTCTTGAGCGACGTGCTCGAATTTTTCTACCAATTTCTGTATTGCGGTCCGACAAGGTGCTTCACGACGACCCAAAAATGTTCGAGTTTTACGAACCGTCTCTGCCACATTTTCACCATTTTTATAGTGAATTTTAATAATTTCAATGCATTGTTGAATCGTGCATCGTTCCATTTTTATTAATGGCGTAGTTTCTACTTGTCAAATGTCAAAAAATGACAGCTCTAAAAGTGACATCTACCGAAATAGCGGGCTAATTAAAATAACACCTCTTATTGGAGAACCCTTTATTTTCTTTCTTTTTTTTATTTTTTCTTACTGTTATTAAATTTAACTTTGCAATTTTCATATGTACACATATTTTTTTTCTCTTAATTTAGTTCTATGTAATTATTTTAAGGTAGTCTATAAGTATTCTAGTCCCGTTATTATACCTTATTGTTTTTATATAGGATACTATTAAAAGATTTTAATCTTATTGTATCTTGGGCCGTAATAAAGAATAATTGAATTGAATTTAATTCAGCACAGCATCAGAGCCAGAGCCTGCACTCCGGATCATGCTCATTCATTACATCGCGTGTTCTCTTTGCTTCTTTTATCTCTTTCCTAAGAAATCGGTTTCATTAAAAATACTTTGTTTAAAAGAATTTTCATTTACATTGCTTGCATAGCAGTAGAACAGAGGGAGAATAGTAAGATGAGCGAATGGAATAAAAATTGGTGGTCGACAAGCAAACAGGCAGCAAAGATATTTTATGGCTACGGAAGCGCTTCCCTCGACAAGCGCTTGACATATTTCCCGCTTTACAGCAGTATGGATAAAGTGTCCCCATAGGGACAAAATGTCACTTTTCCTCAATTTCTGTCCCTTAGTCCCATCCCTGCGAAAATGTCCCTGAAACAAAATTTGTGTTAATCTAGCAAAGGCAATTCACAATTTGCATTTCGAAATTACAATTGTTTAATTAAAGGAAGAATTCCATTTCCTAGTTAAAAATTTTGGAAAAAATAGATCAGCCATGTAGTGCGGTACACTTCACACTGGTTTAAATACGATACAATAGCTGTGTTCTTTTGTGTCCGCAGAACAGGGCAGAACAAAAGATACACAAAAGAGCGCGTCATACATTTTCATAGAAGATTTATAAATGAAGCGAACAGTACAAATAGTTCGCTTCAATCGACAAAACAATTTGTTCTCTCCAGTATATGGGAGTTCTAGAGCAAGGTACACAAAAGAACACAGCTAATAAATGCTATAATGGCGTATAGCAATATATTTCTAATTTAGAAAAAGAGTTACTTTTTTTTTGTTTTTTTTTTTTGTTAATAAATTTGAAATTTACTAGAATATCCGTTCTTTTTTTATAAATAAAATTTATGTACTTTACTACTTATGTGCTTTTCTTTCTGTCTCAAAAGGGACAACTCGATATCAGTGTCCCTTCTCTAATTAAATGTCCCTCAACAGTTTTTAGAAAGATCCACACTGATGTACAGCTATGATATGGGGTGGCGAAGAGACAACAGAGCAATATTCTCTCAGTTTCAAATCTTTGTTTCTTCCCGTCTGTTACCTTCCGACGGCATCAACAAATAACCATACAACTTATACATTTTTAGAGGCCAGATGAAGCTCCTTGTTAGTTATATGATCTTTGATATTACTTTTGTCTTCTGCTAATTCCTTAACGCTTTTATACAATTTTATAAATATTGATAAAAGTAGTGCCACTGTTCGACTTACACATTTGATTATCCTACTAACTATAGCCTAAGATATTCCATGAAGAGATGCTATTAAAAGAAACACGTATTGTAATAAAGAGAATTTATATATCTAAATTTAAATTTCCTACCTGTGTCCTCTTGTTGAGTGTTTCTTAAAAAAAACAAAAACACAACTTTTTAAAAATAAAAAGTAGAATTTTACACAACACTCTGAAGCTAAAGTATACTTAAAGATGGCAAAATGTTATTTTAAAATTAAAGTCAACTTTACCCACTAGAGTCAAGTGTAAGTGCTTTGTGAATAATATAAAATCAACTTAAAGATAAAGTCGACTGAAAGTTGTCTATAAATAGCGACCTTATGTTTAAAATGAAGTTGGCCACATTTGAATGCTAGATAAAATTCTACAATATATTTATGAAAAAAATTATAATAGATCAAGAAATTTTTAATAATAACTCAATTATTTTTCTAAACTAGCAGTAAATTTATATAGTTTTTGTTATTTTTTTTCCTTTCAATATCAGACTATCTGTTGATTTAATCTCCCAAAATTAAAACGCTTTTTGATTTTCTAACTTACTTGGATATTTGTATATATTTTATTTACATAAGAAAATCATGAATTTTGATTTATGTTTTATCCAACATGGGTTTTTTATAAATATATTATTAAAAAAAAAAAGAAAAAAAAAAGTTTACATGAATTTATGAGAACTTGACTTGCTGACATCATTTCTAAGTATTCAATTAACAATATTAATGGTTCAATGACGGAATATATTGAATAATTTTATTGTTATCTCGTAAAAATCTGTCAACATTACGCTTAATAAATTTCTGAGAAAGTGTTTTTTCTCTTATTTTTATGTTCAAGCTTAAGTTAGCTAATTAGCAATTGTAAAATAGGCTCCCGCTCTAATGAATCGCTTAAGAAAAAATCAATGGCATACGGAATTGCATGTGAAACTGCCTTTTCTAATTAATTCCAGATATTATCATTTCTTGAAGCTGAACCGATGTACTTAATAAAATATGTATCTTTTACGCTGTAAAACGAATATATCATATGTAATTTATACTAGGTGTTAGCCGCCACCCCCCCCCCCCCTCCCAACAAGTATTTGTTAATTTTTCTGATATTATGCAAGCAATTTTTTTAATCTATAATAAACATTGCAAGTACCTACATAGATTAGTACAATTGTACATACTTACCTTAATTCTATGCACTTATCTTATGTAAAAGTTACTAAAAGAGATTGTGTAATAGCCACTTCGCTCAATGTCCAAATGATTTTTGAACAATACCTATAAAGTTTTATACACAACTATTGTAGTTTTTGAATTTATTACGTAGATAAATAAATTTTTAATAGGCAGATTCTAAAGACAATTCGTAATAAAAATATGAAAAAATTCTTAGCAGCCGAAGCACCCGAATCCACCTGCGTCAATAAAAATACGCGCTACAAGAAGACCAATAATTAAATAAATACAATATCTACCTAATAAAAATATATATATAAATATATACAGGGTGATTTTTTGGTGGCGATTTCTTTCTCCCATCTTCCTAAGGACCCATAATTTAGTGCAGATTCGAGAGCAATTTCAAGGTCATCGAAAATTAGATCAAAATATGTAAGTGTTATTTTTTAATTTTAATGGATACTTTTAAGTCACCCTATAGGTAGTAACGCAACAAAATCAATAAATTTCTAACAGTAATTGTCTTCTCGAGATATCAACCAATTTCTTCTAAAAACTTGAGTTCGCTTTTTTTCAAAAATTCTTATATCCTGGGAACACAAGCTTTCTTAAAAAAAAAATAATAAACTTTTTTCCATTTCACTCATCGAGTCGTAAGTGTATGGCGCTTAACATTCTGGTTCTAGGCTGACTTTATAGCTTAGCCAAACTCTTCGGATATTTTTCTCCGGATATTTTCATAAAATTAATTAAGGTATTTCCGTGCTATCTCAACTAATGGTATTTGATAGGTTAGTTCGAAAGTCTAGCAGTAGTAGTGAAATAATTCATTACCGAATGCAGACAATCTCTAGACCTACACTTACCTTAATTAAACTTCTAAAACATTACAAGCAACAAGAGAAATTGCAATAAAAATCTGCTTATTAACGAATGACGTGAACGCATAAGTGTTCAGATAAACTTGATGGAGATCCTGTATATACATATATGTCTACACACATACAGTAAAAATGTTCACTTCATTTTATTGTCTTTAAAATTATTCTATACTCAAATTTTGCTTTACCGTAACGCCATTTTAGACAAAATATAATTTTTATTTGTGACTATAAAAATATCTGTTCGAAAAATCCTTATCCAACCTTCAGAGCCGGTTTATATGATTTTTGCTAATACTCATAGGTATGGGCTCTCAAAACTTCTACTGTATAATAAAAATTTGAAATATTTGCTCAGATTAGTTAAATTCTCAATTCAATTTAGATTTACAGTGATAATTACGTAGGTAGTTTCTATTGTAATTGCTCGTACACTTATAAATCTATGTAAAAAAAGTGTCTTCAATGTTTTCTTTAATACTTTCATTTCTATTTAAGCTGTAAATACACAGTAAAAAATAATTTCTTAAAGTGAGTGGCAACAATTTGTGCCACAAAGATTAGGTATTTGTCGATAAGATTAGGGAAAGCTTCACCTTGGAAAACGTAGTTTAGGTTTTTATTCGTAAGATGTAGGTAGGGTTTACTCCCTCAAATGTAGGGAATTTTTGTTTATTCCCCCAAAATTTAGGGAATATTCCCTAAAATGTAAGGAATTTTCAAACTTTGTTTTTGCTTTTTTCCTAAAATGTAGAGACTATTCCCTACAATTTAGGGAATATTCCCTAAAATGTATGGGATAGGTGATAGTAATACACTCATCATAGGTGTTAGAATACCACCCTCTTTAAAAAACATAAGAAAGGTAATGGAACGCGTCCTAGACTAGTTCCATAACTAGTGCCGGTACCTGTTGTATTATAACTTGCAGTACTTTTAGCATTGCTTGTCATTGCCGGAAACGTCGTTTACACTGTAGATTTTTCAACTAGTTATTGGACCAGTTATTGCGAACTAATGGAGGAGTGTGCTTTTGTAACTAGTTATTGGACCAGTTATTCCAAATCCAAGCTATAGCCATTCCCATAACGTTTTAAATAAAAGTGTAAATTACAATGGCAAATAGTTTCACGAATTTTATTTCTATCTGTCCTTCTTTCTTTCTTTCTTTCTTTCTTTCTAGTCTAATTTATACATATTTTTAAAATAAAAAAATTATGTACATATATTCTAAAAAACAAAACAAAACGGTTCATTGAGTAAAAGATAAAATCCAATCACATGTGTAAATCAAACTTATGCAAACACGTCTGATCACTGAACTACTTTATGTAAATTACTGCTGTCCGATTTCAAACGGCAACAAGAACATGAGTCATAACATAATTCCCGAAGTTAAACGGGAACTCCTCCTATTACATTTTCGAATTAATGTAGTGCAGGGTGGCGTAATATATGGAGAGTAACGTATAACCATTGATTATTTATATATATATATATGTGCCCAGAATCATTGACGTCTTAGAAAGGAGATTTCGCTACTTGGAAAAATGCGATAAAAACTTTTATTTAATGGTTTAAATAACGATTTTCCAGCATATAAAGTAAAAATAGTTAAAAACCAAATAAAATATTATATCCAGTAATTGAAAATTCTTTTATTAAAAGTTTTAAAGCTGGAAATAACAAGCGAAATACAACTAGCGACATCTCCTTTCTAAGACGTCAATGATTCTGGGCACATCTATATATCAGTAATCAATGGTATAACGTAATTGATTTTCATTTGCAGTTCAGAATGTAGTTACTGGTAACTACTTAAGTAACGAGTTTCGGATAACTATGGTCTTTGGTAGCTAGAGACAGGGGCGGATTTCCCTATAGGCCGAGTAGGCCCGGGCCTAGGGCAGCAGATTTAGGGGGCGGCGATTTTTTCTTGTAGTTGTGGGTATTTCATTACATTTTTATACTTTTTCGTTTTTTTAAATAAAATAATTCGTTGGAAAGTGTTATTTTTAATTCTACTCCATTTTTTTCAAATCTACTCCGATTTATGAGGCAGCCTACTCCACTAATTCTAGCCTGGGGTCCCTTCACTGGATATAGATCATTCAATTTTTCGTGTTTTACAGGGAGTAGGGGGGCGGCAATCTTCCATAGGCCTAGGGCGGCCAAGTGATCAAATCCGCCCCTGGCTAGAGACATATCTAGTTATTTTGGTAACGCATTGCTGTTTTTCTGCTGGTATGTGCTAAACAGTTCATTTCTTATGGCCCATACTACTAAGTAGTACGGAAGTTATGTTGGTGCGCTGGGAACGCTCAAACAATATATAACTTGTTTTCAAAAACAATGTGTGAATTATATAAACGAAAATATATTTCCATAAAAAATGTAGCATAATACCTAATCTATTGAATCTGTTCTTCCTTATATCCAAGAGAGCTTAACATTTCGGGAATTTTACGTATTTTATAGATTTTCTGGTGCCAAATACCTAAATTCATTGAATTTTTTATTGATTTGGGGAAACTAAACTGATTTTCCGTTTATATCGCGTCTTATATTTAGGGAATAGTCCTATTATTTTTTACAGTGTTACAGTAACAGTTATGTTTTCAACAACAACAAAATCACCTTGATTAATTCAAACCACTAAAATTCAGCAAACGAAGTAAACAGATGTTTTTTTTTTTAACATTTGAAATCTAAAATACCAATGCTGCCAAAAACAAGTAAAGACATTCGGATGGAGCTAACTCCCCGAACATAAAGCAGAGAGATATTACTTCGAAAAAATCTTTTTGGAAAACAACCAAAATTAGTTTTACAAATGACATCTTTTCATTTTTAACGAAGTAAAGTTTAAGTATTTCTCAAGGCAATTTATACCCAGAAAGTTTTTGCCGATAGAGTACGCAAACAGACATTTTGACTATAATTACTTCTAAATATTATTAGGAATAGAATTCTAGAATATATGACTAGGCAATTTTACAAAGTTTTACTACATTTTAATTCCTAATTTATTACACGCTTTTAAATATTTAGTTTCAAACAAAGACCGTAATTGTTATAAGATCTTTATTAAAAATTGCACTCTGATAGTTTTTTTTTTTTTTTTTTCTTAACCCTTAACCATCTCAAATTGTAATTTGATATCCGCACATGGTTCTTGGGACAATAAACTTTAACACTTTTTTATACACTGAGAAAAGTTCTGCTGTTGTAACAAATATTCGCCGCTTTTGATAACAAATTAATTGTTAAAATAACCCTTCCTGGTTAAAATATACAAAAAAGCGTTCATTACCAACGTTTTTCTCTGACCATGCAACCGAATATGCCGTTTGAAAACAATGTTAGACCATTGCAAACGCACTAGTTTGTTTCAAAAGGATCTGCGTACAAAATTACTATCTTTGTACTAATAGAAACATCTTGATACTTGCATAAAATGTTAGCTGGAACTTCAGAAGAGTAACCGCTAAAACTTTTGAACTAAAAAGAACAGTGGAGAATTTTTATGGATTATTTTCTCTTTGGAGGGTTTCATTAGATTTTTGCGGCCATGCCTTTTGTCCGAGACTGTTTTTCAAATATTTACCAAATTTTTTTTTTATTTTTTTTGTTTTTAGACCCGATAATCTAGGTGGTAACGTCTACGGCGCGGGTTCCTGCCCAAGGAACAGAGAACCACAACCAGACCTGTATAAAAGGTCAGCCCTTTCATTCTTAATGATCCCAATGTGACCAGGAACCCACTGAAGAGATACCTTGTTGTGGATACACAGCCACAGTATACATACAGTAGAACAGCTTAGAACAAACTACTGAAAAGAGAGTTTTAGCATTTTAATTACAAAACAAAAACCTCAAAATTTCTCCCATAAGGGAGAACTATTAAGTACGATACAGAAGTAATGGGCGAACAGTAGCTAGTTGCACAATCTACGGGAAGAAATATTAGTTTAATGTAAGTACACATTTCACCAATCTACTTACAAATGTATTGTTCCATAAACTGAACATCTGTTTGACTGTAAAGTGGTGTTCGTTCATAAAGATGACATGGACAGTGTGATATATGCAAAATGGCTGTAATAATGTTTGTGACAGTTTGATAGTTCTACCAAGTCGAACGGCATGGGAAGTGGAACAAATTGTTATTTGCTTGATATTTTGCCCCTTTCACTCTAGTAAAGGGTTTTCCAATAAGAGGTGTTATTTTAATTAGCCCACTATTTCGGTAGATGTCACTTTTGGAGCTGTCATTTTTTACAATTTGACAACCAGAAACTACGCCATTAATAAAAATGGAACGATACATGATTCAACAATGCATTGAAATTATTAAAATTCACTATAAAAATGGTGAAAATGAGGCAGAGACGGTTCGTAAAACTCGAACATTTTTGGGTCATCGTGAAGCACCTTGTCGGACCGCAATACAGAAATTGGTAGAAAACTTCGAGCTGTCGGAACAAGTTAGTGATGTGAAGAATAAAACACGTGCACGTCGCTCAAGAACAGCTGAGAATATTGCTGCTGTAGTCGAAAGTGTTGAAGAAATCGCAGGCTTGTCCATTCCTCGTCATTCTTTGGAATTAGGCATTCCACAAACATCATTACACCGTATTTTGCATGGGTCTTAAGGCTTACAAAGTTCAGTTAACACAAATGCATGAAAATGATCCGGAATTCCATCGAAAACTCATCTTGAGTGATGAGGCCCATTTCCACCTCGATGGCTTCGTCAACAAGCAAAATTGTCGCATCTGGGGCTCGGAAAACCCAAGAGTTATTGTTGAAAAGCCTCTCTAACCTCAACGTGTGACTGTTTGGTGCGGTTTATGGTCCCGCGGGGACATTGGACCTTACTTTTTCTAAAATGAGGCTGGAGCAACAGTTACGGTGAATGGATTGCGCTATCGACAGATGATTAATGATTTTTTATGGCCGGAATTGGATGGTATTGATCTGGACAACGTTTACTGTCAACAAGACGGCGCTACGTGCCATACAAGCAAAGAAACCATTGATCTTTTGCGGGAAAAGTTACCGGACCGTGTTATCTCTCGAAGAGGTGATCACAATTGGCCACCGAGATCTTGTGACTTAACACCTTGCGACTTCTTCCTTTGGGGCCACGTGAAAGAGAAGGTCTACGCCAACAGCCCAGCGTCGATTCAAGACCTCAAAGATGGAATTCGTGAGGCTATCGAGGACATAGGGCAGCCATTTGCGATTTGGTTATGGAAAATTTCATGAAAAGGATATGGTCCTGTAGGCGTGGTCGTGGTGGTCATTTGGCTGATGTTATTTTCTATTATTAACGGCATACCTTCCTCTTTATAATGAAATAAAGATCATTTATCTCAAAAAATGGCATTTTTCTTTGAATATCAAAATAACACCTCTTATTGGAAAACCCTTTACAAGTTTGTGCATGCCTTAAGTTCGCTTTCTTCCACATTAGATTTAGATAGGAAACTTTGTATTAAAAATTGACTAGTGTGTTAGGCAAAAATATTGAAAGAGAAAGTATAGTCACATTATAGAGGCATCCTATTCATGTGACAGTTTTGACGGAGCTGTTCTACTGTATGAATATACTGTGACACAGCTACCTTTATTCCTTCCAGTAACTTAGATGTTATCCGACTATCCGAAAGGGTAGCATTGTCCTCTCCCTTGATCGCGATATCAAGGGCTATCTTCACTGCCATTGTGATGGTGAAAACAGAAGACAGCGGTGTGCCTTCCAAGTGAGTACTCCAATCCAATGTCAGGCTCAAGAAAGTAAACACCCGCATCGCGGCCCCCTCATTAGTGAGAGAAATATTTACCGCATACATCGAAGCATACCAAGATGTCGCTTGATTTAACTGAGATATCCTTAAATGATGCAAAAATTAGTTGGAGTTTTTTACTTGTCTCCGGTTTCAACTATATATCATTTATCATTTAGGCTAATTGCTATACATTGTATATATATTTAGCTAATGCATGACCGAAAAGGTGATCAAAACTGGTGTTCGAAGCATTCCAGGGTTTGTGAATTTTTCGGGGTTACATATTACTAAAATGTTAACAACAACATTAGTGGAGACACCTCAATAAAGTTATAAAGTTTACAGTTTTCAATTTTAGCAAGAAAAGTCTGAAAGCACTTATTACTGAACATAAAAATTAATGTTAAAAATGAATGGCTTATGATAGATAAAAACGTGGGCCATTGTCAATTAATATGAATAAACTACACAAATTCATTATTAGAGGAGCCGTTTTATTCTTTACAATAAAAAAACTAATAGCTGTAAAAATAGAATAAAATTTAATGCTGTCATTGAATTTATGGATCATATCAGTACTTTCTGACACAATTATTTATATGTAAACTACCAATTAGAGCCACAGGTAAGTTGCGACGAATGTAGAATATGCTGGTTTTAATAAAAACTCTTATTTTATCAGACAAGTACCGAGGTACTGTCAGTTTCTGGCCTAAAGCCAAAGATCAAAAAATTCCACAAAGGAAATTTTTTGAGAGTATGTACACTGTGTGTAATGTGTTTCGATCAGCAGTATCAGAGCGATCTCATCAGAATGACAATGAAAACCTGAAAACTGTTGATGAGATCGCCCTGTTACTGCTGATCTTAGTATATTTTAAATAAATTTTACTATAAATATTTATTTTTAATTCATTTTTGGTATATTTTTTTATAAGTTTTCCTCTCCGAAGATTGAGATAAGATAATTTCCTAAATCTAGCAAACAACACATGATATCTATCGGCGGAGATGTAATAATATTTTGTAAAATTCTTTTATAATATTATATAAATGAAATAAATACAATTGATTCGTTCAATCAAAATAACTGTCTGTCTTTATATGCTCTCTTAATAACAAATTCACAACTATAAATTGCTACAAAACAACACCAATTTTAATAGTACACTATAGCTACTTTCAATGGTTTGATGGTTTTCGAATCTGTAGAAATACAAGTCATAAAGAAAATTTATTAATAATTAATTTGTTGAAAGGTCTGAGATAAAATAATTTCCCACTTACGTCGCTAAATTAAGTCTTGTTAAACCAGCAAGCCAGCCAGCTGGGTGCATATAAACTGCTAAATACAAAGTGAATCAACTTCACGAGCATAATGAGAAAATGATTTGCACTATTGCGCCAAGCAAATGGAGTATACTTACTTTTCATCCGAGGATTAAGATCGGTTAATAGATATTGCAAATTATTAATAAAAGGGTAAGATTAGTTATGTTATTAAGAAATTAATTACTTTGTCACTTGAAATTGGTAAACCCAGTAAGATTCAAATATGATCACACTATTTATAATTTGTAAAGACGTCTTTATTTCTTTTGGTATGCTAAAACACAACGAATGTAATAGATGTACGTGTGCATGTAGAAAGAGCTTTGGTGGACTGTTAGTAAAATTATTGAATTTCAGTCACTGATCAATTGTTTTTTTTTTCCTTTTAATTTTATTTCACAAGTAATTTCCCAGACAACTCACAGTAACGCATATACCACCACACAATCTTCTCTCTCTCATAGTTGATATTTACAGAAGGCTCGCAGTTTATATCTTGCAAATGT
Source organism: Dioctria rufipes (assembly GCA_963924295.1). Lineage (NCBI taxonomy): Eukaryota > Metazoa > Arthropoda > Insecta > Diptera > Asilidae > Dioctria > Dioctria rufipes. The sequence continues at coordinate 55,670,219 of OZ002741.1, forward strand.
TGCTGCTCTGTTACCGCGTAATCCAGAGTGTGATATATTCCTGGAATTATTGGTGTAGGTCACAACAGATAACATGCTGTGCATCTTATTGTATGCAAAGTAGGACATCGAGTATTCTTTAGGAAGAACACGAAATTCACAGACGATGGAACGCATAGGCACGAAGATCTCAGATCCCATCCCAACAGCAGTATGAAAAGTATTCAAACATTATTTTATGGGAGCCTTGTGGGTAACTGCAACTGAGAGCGTAGAATAAAGAAATAAGAACCCTGAGAAAAGAAAAGTATGAAAAGTATATTATATAGTTTGTAATTTGGTTAGATATGAATGTTGTAAATTAAATATTTGCAAAAAGTTTAGATATTTGTATAAGTATGAGAGACTGTGATAATTTGATACCCATTTTGAAGTTTTAATTTTTATATTTAATGTTGATATCGGCATTCGGGTTGAGGTAGTTGTACATACTATAGAAAAATTTAATAAAATACTCTGATATCCGCGCAGTACTGGTACACCCAGAATAATCATAGTTAATAAAATTGTCCCTATAGTAAGTACGGTGGAAGACAAATATAGATAGCCCTGAATTTCCAAAGCAATAAGCCCACTCAGTTAATATCATTTGTCCCAACTTTTCGCAATAATTTTCTAAATTGAAGAGTTTAGAAATTTGTTTGATCCATAAACAGCTTCAGTTGGCTCTAGATTCCCTTTTCACCAACAAGGCCTCATTCATAATTAGAGGATTCAAGTAAGGTGATCTAAAAGTATATGTGAAGCTGAGAAGTCTTCTGATCTACATCCGCTAATCTAACCTAATCTATATATGTAGATATCTAATGTCTGCAGAATTTCTACGTAGTCTTCAAGAGAAATCCCGAACGTTTCAGTAAACGTGGTAAGCAGCATATGAATTAAGTGGATGATATGAATAGGAATCTTCGAATGAAGCAGGTTGCTGATTAACGGCGGTATTTTCAAGACAAATAATAATAATCAGAGTTCTACAACTCCAGGATGTTGCCCGAAAATCATAAGGAACTATTTAGATATCAGTTTTCGGCGTTGCTGAAGCTCTCGCTTATAAATTTCCAAATCGTAAAAAGAAAACACAAGCAATACAATATAAATATTTTTTTTTTATAAGAAATACCTTAACTTAGAGATGTAACAAACAAAAATACTACACCTGACTATAATTCTACCTAAAACAAAAGACTTAAGCGAGAAACTTTTGGCAAAATAAAAGAACAAATTTTATTAAGAATTACCTCCATAGAGAATCAAACCTGCTGCAAACTTAATTCACAACATTAAACATATCACTTATCTATTAAACACTAATACTACTCCCAAAAAACAATTAATCCATGAAATCCTCTTACTATAAACTATTGAGGATGCACAAAATAGTTTAAAATGAATTACTTTGATGGCGGACATTTATATTGCCTTGCCCGGATCTACTATGTACATATATTTAAAGTTGGCTAGGTTCATCATGTCCTGCTTTTATGCACATCAATAATACTTTTGTCTTCGTATATATTTTATAACTATCCTCACAGGGTGAATGTTTATCGTTTAATAATAATATTTTTACCAAGATGTGTGTGTGTGTGGCTTTCAATTGATTATATATGGATATAAGCGGTCAATATCAAAGTTGGCTTTGATTTTTAATCGATTAGTCAGACAGAAAGAAGAGATGAAATCAATGAGTAAAGCTGTTGCAGAATCTGGGCAAACTGGGCAAAATGAGACAAGATCCTTGCAGGCATTTTCAGAATTCTCTTTAGATACTGCCGCCGCCTCAACCGCGATTGGTTCTGTTCATCCATAGTCTCGGAATTATTTCATTAAGTTCAACGGAAATAAATATTAGTTTTTCCAGATGTCTTCAATTTGTTTATTCTGCACGTTCCCGATTGCTATTAATCCAATTCGAATTTATCATTTGGCGAGACTTTGACAGATGTTTTGATTGCTGAAGCTGTGAAATATTATGCGAATGCATGCACCACCCCGGGGTAAGTGTTTAGTGTCAATCATGATGTTAACATGGAGTAGGTATATGTATATGCAGGTAAGAATTACATACATATATAAATGTACAATATCCATTCAACCAGGTGAGTCTGTGCTAACGTCAAGCTATATAAGAGGTGAAGACCCCCCTCTGCTAGGAGCAATATTAAACAAGAATTCCTTGCAATCTCTCTCTGATAATTATGATTTTAATACATCGAGAATGTTGATTTGTGTGCCGCATACCTTTGAGAATAAATCCTTCTTATGATGTAGAGGATTGATTTGATGATGGGCAATTTGAATCTATTCGGAAAAGGAAATTCTTTTGATCTATTTTGGTTATATGCGTAATTTCACGCAGCTGGATATAAGCTATATAGTTTGGTGCTAAATGGTATCTAATTATGTTGTTACAATCCTATGCTCCATGTTATTTGAGATATGTACATAGTGCTTGGTGAGGAGTATCATGATTTTATTTAAATAGGTAATGACAGTAATAAATTGAGATAAACTTAATTGGAAATTTATAAGCTAGAAAGATATCTGAAGCAATCTTTATATGAGCATAAAGGAGTGCATTTACACCATATAAGCCACACATGCCAAATTAATGAGGGCGCAAATAGTAGAAAGAAATTACAAATATTTGACTCACAAAATGTGTTCACACAATTAATAATATCTCCACAGTGATTTGTATATATGTGCAAGATAATCAGCAGGGGAAATCAGGTTTTCTTTGGGATTTATCATCATCATTAACCATAAATACTGACCACCCCCCCTTCTCAATCGATATATATATATATTTCAAGAATATTTTCACTAATCTTTATATTATGGCGATATGGCGACTGTAAGTCACAGGACCTGTTATTAGCCTCACATAGACCTTTGTACAGTTAATTGTAATACTGTTTTGGCTGAAGTCCTCTATTTATGGCTGACACTTTGCTATTAAAGGACGAAACTAACTAGAACTGTGGTTTATGATTTTAATAATTTCATAATTCAAAATCCCATGCGTTTGTGTTTTTATAGTACAGCAAGTACCGAATTCTCTTGACTAACCTGATGCATGCGTTGATAAATTTAGCCAACAATTTCGATTTTTTCATAATTATGATAGAAATGATTATGGTATTGCTTATTCTCGGTAAATAGATATTTATAGTTTCTAATCTATTTATTTTCAGTTAAACAAGCCATCAAATTATAATTTTTAATAAACTTTGCAGAACCAACAACAATTCTAATTTTTTATTCAACGTATACTTCACATAGTATGTACGTACATACATACATATACAAATATATAGTGCAGGTAAATTATTGTTTCATCCATTTCCAGGTCGCATTTTCTGAAATTATTGCACTCATATAATTTCTAGAATTTTCTCAGCCCCATTTGATGCAAATAGTTTCATATTTACTATTGCAAAAGCCCAATATATTCCACCTACCAACGTGAACTTTGTCATCGCAGCACGCAGTTTTCTAGTTGGATCTTCTTATAGCCATAAATACCAGTTCTATTCGCATATCTCATCGATACCTGTTGATCGTCCCTCGATGCCGCCCATCGTAACGATTTGAAATAATTAAAATATCTTCAGCACGTGTTATACGACACACTAAAACCTATATATATGTATGTATGTGCGCAAAGGCTGTTCGGGCCGCGAAAAGGTGTATAAGAGGAAAATAGAGAGAGATTTCTCCGAGCGGTTGATGGTACGTCACATGTAGACACACACGAAGGTAAAAATCAGAAAGTCTACCCCCAGGGAACTTATTTTTCTTCATAGATTTATAAACGCTGAGCGCGCATTGACCGTACAATTATAAGCGGCGCGCGCATACACTTTTTTTGAATTGAGAGGAATATTTCACGGACCGCGATCAGTGCAACACCCTCAGATCCTCGGGATAAAATCCTTCTGCCGATTGCTTGCTGTTCATGATGATGATGATGATGATGATGATGCTGATGTTAACATTGCAGGATGTTGGACAATATCGCTACAAAGTCATAGGGTGTGTCACAAAATTACAGGCATATGACTTCGTATAGTTAATACACTTGGCACGGTTCTGTCTGGTTGCGCGCGTACACAGTCTGGTTCGCTTGATTTAGTCTATAACAAACGCTTCTGGCCATGATTGTATATCTCATCTGGAACTCTGATCATCTTATACAGTTGTCTATATAGAGATTATCAATATCTGATATACAATCTGGGCCTATGATAAGATTGCCGCAATGAGAGATCTATTGTACAGCTTACAGAATTATATGGCTAAAAGGAGTGAACTATTGATTTTTCTAGCCCCCGAGATATCGTTGGATATGTAATAAACCTGTGCGAGTTTTATTAATTCGAATTAATCAACTTTTTGTGATGGTTGCGTGCGATAGTTTCTGCGCAGAAGCTTAATTAAATGTTTAACTCGCTACAGCCCACACTCGGTAATTAAGCGCCATCCAGAGTTAAAAAGGCTACAAAATTTCCGACGTGAATACATTCCAAAAGCGGATCAACCGGTGCATTACATGTTTTCATAATTTATGTAAGAAACATTTAAAATTGAACACATTTCTCTTGTAGCTCACATTACCAGCGAACTACATGTGTTGAGCCATCTTCACTGAAGATGGACTGCATGTGCAATTGCAATGCATACCTGGGCTATAGGGAGATTGAGAGCGACATTAGAGGAGCCATCCATCATGCTAGAACATTACTATAAATTACAGAAATAATTGATTATTATTGCCTTATTACGTTTTGTGTGCACAATTTAACGTATGGCCTATTTGTTATGCTTCCTCGAAGCCTCTTGCTGCATGGTTTTTAGAGCTTAGAAACAAACATACTAAGATGCGTTACTACGACAGAAAAGTATATGTATATCTGCTATTTAACGAACTCCAGATAATCGCAGATGAGCTCAGATGAAGAAAACTTTGCCGGCTAAGACATTAATTTTGCGTAAATTAATGTGCTCGACGTGAGAAAATTATTTTGCTTAAGTGGCCATTGGGGATTATACTTGTGTTTGTGTAAGCCATGCTGCCGTCTTCTATGGTCTACGATCTAAATGATTCTAGTAGGCTTGTACTTAATGTCTATTGGTTTTAGTTAACATTTCTCGTAATTGTTTCCTACAATCTTATATACATATGTAGTTTGTTATTATTTTTCATTTGAGCAACATTACTAGCTTTACACCTGACATTTAGTAAATTACCGTAGTTTCGACTAAATGCACGTATAGAATTCTTTTCATGTTATTTATTTTTATTTTATATAGCTCTTTCCCTTTTGAAAGAAAAAAACGTTCTCCGATTTACATGGAATTTCATATACTGCCTCCTTAGATTATAAGCATTAAGAGAAAAATATGTAACCTAGCCCCCTTCCTTAAATAAAAGACCCTCACGCTTGTGAGGACTACGATTTGGAGGTACACGAAGGCAACGAAACGAAAAGAGAACATTTCTCATATAAGTTTTCCATAAGCTTTTATTTATAGAGTTGTAAATGTTTTACTTTATAAGTAATATAACGTGATATGGGTATTTCTCTGCTAATGGGAGAGTTGCTCCTGTAAGGTCTTCCCAAAACATTTTTTCCTTAAATAAAGGAAAAAACTGGATGACAGCGAAGATAAAAATTAGTTGGACTGTTTGCTGTTAAAGGCTGGATAATTTCTTCCGTTTTTTTAGGATTTATAGAGGATTTTATGAAAATTCGCGACAAGGGACTGCCTTTATGAAGTAAAAACAAACATTTTATTACTTAATTTTAATTTTATTTTTTTATTGAACAAATTAATTTTCATATTAATACATGAAATAAAACTAAACATTTTCTGTTTCTGAACATAAGTGTGTGTTATCAAAAGCTCAAAATGATATTAACATAAAGCAACTCTTTTTCTATAAAGCTAACTAAACGTTAATTGAAACTTATTCTAAATTACTTCTCAAAAACATTTACGGCCGATTTAAGCTTATAAAATACTCTTTTCCCTTTCATCGCCAAACTGGTCATAAATTACATCTGAGATATCATTGGAATCTATGGTCCCCATGTAGCGATATTCTGTATTTTTAACAGGAAACTTCACAAGTACTTAATCACCTCATATTCGGAATCGGTGTAAACATCTTCGATTGTAAGTTTAGGCTCTCCTCCATATTTCAAACTTCCTGTTTTAAAATGTTCACATACATCGGCATTTCAGAAATAGCTCAAACTTCTCATTGTTAGTGTGACTGGACAAGCGTTCAAATCCAATGAAGAACTGATTACGTTTCCAGTCACTTGATGCACTTTAGAGGTGCCATTAAAAGTCTTCAGTTTTGATGCGTCCCGTTCAATTTCATCATTTATTATCTATATAGCTTCGTCATCAATATTGCTTAAAATAATAAGAGGACACTTCTGATGTAGAGTTTCCACTAACGTTTTCAGATTGTCGCTGTCACCGCCCTCGGCTATATCGGAATCAGATGTTGTTTTGCAGGTAGCACCTATGCCATCCGGTGCGCCCTTGCCATGTCCACTTTCTGAGAAGTTCCTCTATGAAAATTGATGAATATTTGGAATCTGTTGTGGTAACTTAGGCATAATCAACAATGCATGGTTAAACCACGTCGTCAAAACGACATGGATTTTTGTGTTTGCTTCCCACTCTTGCTTTTAAAAATTCATGCGTGCAAAAATGTATCTTCTCTTTTAGTCTAGTCATATAAGCCGAAAAAATGCTAAAGATCGCATTTGATTTGTTTCAGGCTGCAATTTTGAGGGTTGGTGTAGGGTGGTCCTGGGAGTATTGTGTCAAAAATGCAGCCTCGCAGGGCAAAAAAAAAGGGGTGAAAGACAATAAAAACACCCCCGAACACGTGACAATCTATTTGCCGTGCGTGCGGTTTGGAAGAGGTCAAATTTTTGAAAAAATTAAAAATGCTATATTATTCAGAATATGATTCTAAATAAAAAAGTCTATGGTGGCCAACCCCTATCTCGTAAGGGCGCGACAGGAAAACCGAAAGATGCTAAGGGTGGACACATCGCTAGATACACTAACATGTGTCCGATTACTTCAATTCTGCAACATTTTCGTTCAAGAGCTAGCAACCAAAAGAAGCGTGAATTTTTCGATAATTGAATGGAATAACGCGGGGAGTGAAGAAAGTTATCGGACTATATGTTGAGCAATATTTGCGCTCATGTTTTGCTGTGGTGACGTACTTGGAACATTTTTGAATTTTTCTTAGAATTTTGGCTGGTTGTGCAAAGCAAGCCGAGATATGATGATTTTTGCTTTGAAGGTTTTCTTTTTAGTTCAATATGGCTGCAGTTTTGCGCATTCGATGGTTTTTAGGGTTTTAGATGACTGCGATTGCGTAGGCGTGGGAAGAAAATAATCTTATGTGATTGTATGCATTTGTTGTTTGTTTTTAATTGTTGTAAAGGGTAGGATATGGGATTGCAGGCTACACAGGAAGAATGGGATATAATAAATTAATGGTATGGACTAGATGGGTGGGATCTGGGTTGGTTAGATGGTTAAAAATAGAAGCGTTACCTTATTTAAAAATTTATTACTGACAAATCATAGTTATATCAAATTCGCACGTGCTTTCTTTTTTAAAATTTAATTAAAAAAAGGTTTACTAATTCCCAATATGATATAGTGCAATAATTGTCTCTTGCAATTTTCAAATCAAAAAATCAAATCAAATTAAAAAGGATTTATTTCATGTACAAGCCATTTTTTAGTTGTACAACGTTGGGCAATAACAATAAAGTCATTAGATTCATTATCTTGACTGGTTGGAAACCAGACCAGACACTTAATTATAAGTAATCATAAGAGTAATATTAGAATACATATAGGTAGTAAAGAGCAAATAAGATAACAGTAAGAGCAATCTTAGACTATGCAACTAATCACTAATCAAAGATATAAAGTGAAATGAGATAAAAAGGATAAAGTTATAATTTCACTACTACTAATAATAACACTACCGTGGTTCATATATTACTGAGAACAGAAAATTACCAGAAGTAAACATGTAAGGAGTAAAATTATGTTTATAATTACTGGGTGACATTTGAAAACTTAAAGGCACACAATTCGATAGAGCAACATAACGAATTATAACTACATACATAATTGTAACTATATTAATAATACCAACTTCGTGATAAAGATATCAATTGCTTAATCTAGGTTAACATAAATGAGTTTCATAACTATAGAAATTATGTTTCTTAGAATAACCAATTAATTGTTTTCAACTATATTATCATATGTGTATCCATTAGAACTATTAGTATGAAAAAATAAATTTTCCATTTTGATTATCTTTAACATTACCTTTTTTAAAGATATCAATATGACATTTACTATTTAATGTTATATTATTTTTATAATGAAATGGTCAATTACTAAAGACCCGCATGGTGGAATTGCTCTTACTATTATCTTATTTTCTAATTTTTCTGATTTGTTAATCTATAATTATGATCTTTGGTCTCTTATTTCCCAACGTTGTACGTATAGCTATAGCTAAAAAATGGCTTGTACTACATGAAATAAATTCTTTTTAAATTGATTTGATATTTTGATTTGAAAATTGCAAGAGACAATTATTGCACTATATCATATTGGGAATTAGTAAACCTTTTTTTAATTAAATTTTAAAAAAGAAAGCACGTGCGAATTTGATATAACTATGATTTGTCAGTAATAAATTTTTAAATAAGGTAACGCTTCTATTTTTAACCATCTAACCAACCCAGATCCCACCCATCTAGTCTACACCATTAATTTATTATATCTCATTCTTCCTGTGTAGCCTGCAATCCCATATCCTACCCTTTACAACAATTAAAAACAAACAACAAATGCATACAATCACATAAGATTATTTTCTTCCCACGCCTACGCAATCGCAGTCATCTAAAACCCTAAAAACCATCGAATGCGCAAAACTGCAGCCATATTGAACTAAAAAGAAAACATTCAAAGCAAAAATCATCATATCTCGGCTTGCTTTGCACAACCAGCCAAAATTCTAAGAAAAATTCAAAAATGTTCCAAGTACGTCACCACAGCAAAACATGAGCACAAATATTGCTCAACATATAATCCGATAACTTTCTTAACTCCCCCCGTTTTTCCATTTCATTCATGAAAAATTCACGCTTCTTTTGGTTGCTAGCTCTTGAACGAAAATGTTGCAGAATTGAAGTAATCGGACACATGTTAGTGTATCTAGCGATGTGTCCACCCTTAGCATCTTTCGGTTTTCCTGTCGCGCCCTTACGAGATAGGGGTTGGCCACCATAGACTTTTTTATTTAGAATCATATTCTGAATAATATAGCATTTTTAATTTTTTCAAAAATTTGACCTCTTCCAAACCGCACGCACGGCAAATAGATTGTCACGTGTTCGGGGGTGTTTTTATTGTCTTTCACCCCTTTTTTTTTGCCCTGCAAGGCTGCATTTTTGACACAATACTCCCAGGACCACCCTACACCAACCCTCAAAATTGCAGCCTGAAACAAATTAAATGCGATCTTTAGCATTTTTTCAGCTTATTTGACTGGACTATTTCACTCATTTTGCGACATGAGCACGAACTTATATGTAGTAGTTAATCAGAAAAAACGATGTAGTAATACCTCAGTTGTATTCAGCTAATTTAGAACCATGTAGGGGAATTTAGAACAAAACAGCTGTCAACTAGGACTTGTACTTTCAGTCTTTAAAGCAATATTTTATATTATTTGACTTTTCCCAAGCAATTTCTTAGTTTACTATAATATAATATAAATTATTGAGACCAAATATTTTCTTTGATATAATTCTGCAATGCAATCGAGAAAGCAATTACATTGTATTTATATTCATTCTTCAGCAAACGATATCGTTTTAAAGACGTGGTTTTCCCATGCATTGTAGATTAGGCTTAGAAGCCAAAATATAAAACATAGTTTTATTACGGTATTGGGTTACGGGTCCATCACTTAGGAAATGAAGGCATTTGATTTGGAGCGGTAAAGTCTTCAAAATGGGTTTCAAATGAGTCCATATTGCAGTGGGCAAATAAGAAATGCTCTTGGATACTGTGGAATATGGCCTAGTAGAATTTTTCAGGTAGACAACTACAGTGTGAAGACTAATTTGTAAGCGAGATCCTACAAAATGAAAAGCTTGTATTTCTTGTCCATATTTGGTGCTGTAATTTTCCGGAAAATCCATATGTATTAAAGCATCCACAATTCTTCAATATTTTTATTGCATTGGACTGGTGGAATATATTTGTTTCGTGGCATAAAAACCTTTCGAAATCTTCATGTAATACTTTCATGAGTTGACTAGGTCGAAGAGTAATGCCCAATCTACAATGCATGGTAAAACCACGTCGTCAAAACGATATTTATTTTTGTGTTTGCTTCCTACTCCTGCATTTGAAAATTTATTCTTGCAAAAATGCCCTTCTCTCTCATTCATTTGACGACATGAGCACGAGCTTATGTGTAGTAGTTAATCAGCAAAAACGATATAGTAATACCTCAGATGTATTCAGCATGATTTAGAACCATGTAGGGGAATTTAGAACAAAACAGCTGTAAACTGGAACTTGTACTTTCAATCTTAAAAGATATATTTTATATTATTTGACTTGTCCCAAGCAATTTCTTAGTTTACTAAGTTTACTAAATTATAGTATAAATTATTGAGACCAAATACTTCCTTCGATGTAATTCTGCAATGAAATCGAGGAAACAATTATATTTATGATAATTGACAGGTAAACAGCTGTTTAATTAGGCAGCTTACCACTACTTACATATTTCGTGTATTTATATGCATTCTTCAGCAAACGATATCGTTTTGACGACGTGGTTTAACCATGCATTGTAGATTGGGCATAAATGTCTTTTTCATATATTTGGTCACTAGACCTGGTTTTTTAGCCTTTGGATCCAGAAATTCTTGCCTTTCAGCTACCCATTTTTTACAATACAAAAGTTAGTTGTTATCAAATTCCTTATAAACAGGAGTTTTGTTGTGTAACTAAAGGGCTTTCCAATAAGAGGTGTTATTTTAATTAGCCCGCTATTTCGGTAGATGTCACTTTTGGAGCTGTCGTTTAAGTAGAAACTACGCCATTAATAAAAATGTAACGATACACGATTCAACAACACATTGAAATTATTAAAATTCACTATAAAAATGGTGAAAATGTGGCAGAGACGGTTCGTAAAACTCGAACATTTTTGGGTCGTCGTGAAGCACCTTGTCGGACCGCAATACAGAAATTGGTAGAAAAATTCGAGCTGTCATGACAAGTTAGTGATGTGAAGAATAAAACCCGTGCACGTCGCTCAAGAACAGCCGAGAATATTGCTGCTGTAGCCGAAAGTGTTGAAGAAAACCCAGGTTTGTCCATTCCTCGTCGTTCTTTAGAATTAGGCATTCCACAAACGTCATTACACCGTATTTTGCATAAAGATTTGGGTCTTAAGGCTTATAAAGTTCAGTTAACACAAGAACTCAGGCCGGCCGATCATCAACAACGTCGAGTCTTTGCTGATTGGGTCCTTGAAATGCATGAAAATGATCGGAATTCCATCGAAAACTCATCTTGAGTGATGAGGCTCATTTCCACCTCGATGGCTTCGTTAACAAGCACAATTGTCGCATCTGGGGCTCGGAAAACCCAAGAGTTATTGTTGAAAAACCTCTCTATCCTCGACGTGTGACTGTTTGGTGCAGTTTATGGTCCCGCGGGGTTATTGGACCTTACTTTTTCGAAAATGAGGCTGGAGCAACAGTTACGGTGAATGGATTGCGCTATCGATAGATGATTAATGATTTTTTATGGCCGGAATTGGATGGTATTGATCTGGACAACGTTTACTTTCAACAAGGGCAGCCACTTTGCGATTTGGTTATGGAAAATTTCATGAAAAGGATATGGTCCTGTAGGCGTGGTCGTGGTGGTCATTTGGCTGATATTATTTTCCATTATTAACGGCATTCCTTCCTCTTTATAATGAAATAAAGATCCGATCATTTATCTCAAAAAATGGCATTTTTCTTTGAATATCAAAATAACACCTCTTATTGGAAAACCCTGTATTACAGCATATTTCTTCGGGTAATTTCTGATGGCTACTGTAAGATAATACCTTTGCTCCATGTAACGCAGAGAGCTTCAAATTCACATTTGCGTGAGTTATGCAGAGGCAAGTATCACGATTATGAAATCTTGGCTTGACTACTCAAAAAGGGCGAAGACGACAAAAATATTGGGTAACTTATTTTTAAATTGTTAACGATAAATTTCTTTCTTGTAAAGACCTCTCAGATAATCTATTATTTGCAGGAATTTGTCGAGGAGGACGTTCTCGCTCATCAATCATTTCAACCTCAAAATTTGGTGTATTTTCTCTCATGAATTTCTTATGGTGAATTCTTTTCACCAAAACTGAAGAGGCACTGAACTGAACCAGAATCTATCATATCTACACCGAACTTAGCCCTGTCCCGAATAGGAACAAGCTGAAAAGAATGCAAGAAATTAGAATATCCGAAAATGTTCGTCCTTTATGATTTTAATAAAAAAAATAAACCACTTCAATAAAATAATTGTATTTTCACAAAATGTCCACACATCCGCAATTTAATTACAAATACTTTCGATTTGACGTTTAGCTCCAAACCGTAACCACAAATTTTCATGGAACAAGAAAGTTCAAAACCGATGCAGAAACCGAACATAGAATCGTTGTGAAAAGAACATACATGCGAAGCCAGTTCTGTGTCAGTGTGGTGAAGAAAAGACTTTAGGCTCGAGTTACCGTTCAGTTCAGGTGAAAAGAATTCACTATTATTGATTTCCTTCAAAGCTTTATTCTTAGAACGATATTTGGCACAATACTCCTTCCATTTTTTTTTTTCATAACTCTGTGTTCACGTGGATTCATATCTTTCATTAGTTTGCTTGATCCCTTTTCTTTCTATCTTTTATACGTTATGCATTCTTTTTCCTTCAATTCTTCTCTCTTCTCTCATTTTTAAGACGCTGATTTCTCAGACGTTCAGGTTCTCTCTTTCTTTGTACAATTTTTTCCCTTGTTAAGTTTGTTTTAGTTTTTGGGGGCATCTTGGAGCATCACCTTAAAAAAATCATAATTTTGTCAGTCCCCTGGAAGTTTCGACAGTCCCCTGTCTCATTCTTTGACAGGGGACTGGCAGCAGGGGACTGTGAAATTTCGCAAAAATTTAGAAAGTTACAAATATACTAATAAACTGTTACAAATTTATATGGCACAATAGTATTTATCACTGCTGATCAACAAAAATGCAAAAATATATTTTTTATCTACAAAAATAAAGCATAAATCTACTCACCAGTGGACTGTCGCAGACTCAAACACGTGTGTCGGTGACAAACGGTAAGTTAACACTGAACAAAAGACGCAAGAGTACGGATGATTATACATAAATGAAATTTATACCAGTTGCGTTGCATTAAATCCCCAAATGTAGCTTTGCGTTGAATACAATGTAATTAGCACAGTTTTAAATTTGGGCCAGGGGACTATTTGTAATATTTCGGGACAACATTAAACTGACGTGTTTTAATAAATAATATGAAATAAAAAAAAAATATTTCTATGGACTTAAACAATTTCCATTATAATATTCTTAAATAGTTAGAATATAAAATGGTTTGTCAATTAAATAACTTTAAAAAGAGTTACCTTGGCCGCGATTTAGAACTAGGGATACACAAGGAAACTGTGTGTTTATGTGTTTAGAAAGAGATAGTAAAATATTCCTTTTTAATTTTAACTTCATACACTGTTGCTTGGTTAGAATCATTAATAAACTTTCTTTTGTAATAATATTTAAAAAAAAAAAAAAAAAAATTTCATGTAAAATTTGCCTAGGACACCAATTTTCCCCATAGTGGAGAAATGCCCATATAACAGTATATAAAGTAATATAATAGTGAATATTTTAATTAAAATAGCTTAATATAGAAAAAATTATACCTACGAACATTAACAAAAACAAATTACATGTCATTTTAGAAAAATACATAAAAGTTCATTGAAAGACATGGAAAAAGCATTAATTCAGTCAATATTGACAAACCAAAAACTAAAATTATATAATAAGAACTCATAATTGGAAAATTATTTTTTAAGTCCTTTTCCGATATGAAATTCCTTAAAACTATACTTGCCCTTGGAAATACTGATTGCGTGTATGACTATTACAGGATGGCAGGCGACACATCTTAGGAGCTTTTAAGTCACCAATGATTGTACAGTGATTAAAATAATCTAGTATTATATATTGTCTAATTCTTTGTGGACATGATATGTTCATAAATGCTTTATGTTTCTCTGACCATCTCCGAACGTTTTCTATTGGCTCTTTTCCAATCCCAGTGGCAGAAAGAAGAATGTCCTTTAATATCTCTACATTTAATAATGGCAACTTCATCATCATTTGTCCCGAAATCTCGCATTCCTCCCCTCTATATTGTTGAATCGTTGGAGAAAACTGAGTTTTCAATTCAGTTGACCATAATAGTTCCGGTCCCATAATAATTCAGGCTTAAAATTTTCAGCTGTTGTAAAAATCTATCTATATACAGAAAACTCTTCACAAGGATGGTTTTAAGAAGATGTAATACGACTTTCAGACCAAACCTTAATCCAGTATCTGCAATCTTAGTCTTTTTATCTTGGTAGAGTTCGAAGCCTACTACAATCCCTGATGATATATTAACTACCAAGTTTTTGATACTGATCCTTCTGGGTTTGTTGGGAACGTAACATCTTGCTGGACATCTTCCAGTAAAGGGAATCATTTGCTCATCAATTGAGTAATGTTCAATAGTACGATCAATATGGCGGCATGTATTCTTTATATCATCAATGATTGGTTGTTGTAGTTTTCAAGAAATATTTTCCTTGTCTACTAGATCACAGTAATTCCATCAAATGAAAAGATAAATTGTCGAATTCGTCTCCCTTATACCTAGTCATAAATACTGTTGGAAAAATACAATCAATTCCTAAGAGCTTGTTTACGAGCGCGATTTATCGCATGCGACAGAGCTTTGATTGTCTGTAGCAATGTAGTTGTCACTGAACATGCTTACTCTTTCTACGTTTCGTACGATATAAAAATTTATCGCAGCAATGCTCTTATTTTGGTGCGATTTTCACCTTAACCTCAATATTTATGTTTGTTTAATCGGATGCTAAAGTTCCGCAGTGATATCGAAATTTATTATAATATGTAAATATACAGGGTGTCCCACGTAACGTGTTCCCTGGGCATTTTTCTCGAAAATGTGCGGAGATATCGAAAAAGTCCTAATAATAAAAGTTACGCATCGTTAGTCAAGGTATCCTCTGGCATAGCCAAAGTCCTTGAAAAAGGACTTGGGAAAGGTTATATTTAAAAAATGTCCTTTTCATCCTTATTAAGGATACATTTAGATTGCATTTTTGAATTTCACAAATAAAACTAAAACGAAAATGTTATATTGCAAATTCCAGTTTAACCCTTTATTATCGAGATATAAGACCTCAAATTGTACTCTATGCACCGTGTTCCTTTGCCATTTTTATCGAAAATGCACACAGATATCATCGAAGTGCTAGTAACAAAAGTTACACATCATAAGCCGGGCTATCTTTTGGTATGGTCAACATTTAAAAACAAAAGCCACACGAAAAAGGATATCTTCGGTTTGGTCCTTTTCGTCCTTTCTGAGGATGTATTTTGGCTACATTGAAGAATTCTTAATAGGTATACCACTTTTTATCTAATTTGATTTGCAGTTATTCAATGTAGCCAAAATTCATCCTCAGAAAGGACGAAAAGGACCAAACCAAAGATATCATTTTTTTCGTATCCTTTTTTGTGTGGCTTTTGTATTTAAATGTTGACCATACCAAAAGATAGCCCGGCTTATGATGTGTAACTTTTGTTACTAGCACTTCGATGATAACTGTGTGCATTTTCGAGAAAAATGGCAAAGGAACACGGTGCATAGAGTACAATTTGAGGTCTTATATCTCGATAATAAAGGGTTAAACTGGAATTTTCAATATAATATTTTCGTTTTAGTTTTATTTGCGGAATTCAAAAATGCAATCTAAATGTATCCTTAATGAGGACGAAATGGACATTTTTTAAATATATCCTTTCCCAAATCCTTTTTCAAGGGCTTTGGCTATGCCAGAGGATACCTTGACTAACGATGCGTAACTTTTGTTATTAGGACTTTTTCGATATCTCCGCACATTTTCGAGAAAAATGCTCAGGGAACACGTTACGTGGGACACCCTGTATAAATATAAAAACATAAACATATGTAAGTTTTACACTTGCCACCACAAAATTAAACAAATTAAGTTTTAGCCGCTGTCAACCTTGTGAACGTATCGCGCGATAAAAACTTAGAACATTATATATTGATATATGTTCTAAGGATAAAAAACACGGTATCGTATCGTGCTCGTGAACAGGGTTTAACCCTCACGTCTGTGATAGTTAAATATAATACGTAATTCAACAGAATGGTAGATAATGACGAACACAAAAACACTTGTATTTCGAAATTTCATATTCCAAGTCACACTTTCGCATATTTGCACTTGAAACTTATTTGTACTTATTGTATTCTTTTTGACCAGAATGTTAGACAAAGAATCTTGGCAAGCCGTAAAGGTAGTAAAGGTTTCTGGTCCCTGGTCAAAACCATCAGGAACAACTTCAGCAGTTCCTCTATACCTTCACTACTTAATAATGGTGAAGTGGTTGTTGACTCCCTGGATAAAGCTAATATTTTGGCTGCTAGATTCGCATCAAATTCTTTTCTTCCACCCACTTCACAGGCACCTGTCGTGCATCCCCCGTGCGGATGTGTACAAGAGCCAATACACATCCGTACGAGGGATGTGCCTCATCCTTGGCTAAACCTCTGCGCAAACTATTCTACCTGTCCTACTCGACAGGAAAATTTCCAACTGCTTGGAAACTAGCTCACGTTCAGCCTATTCCCAAGAAAGGTGAGGGTAGCGATCCCTCAAATTATCGACCAATTGCAATCACTTCGATTCTTTCAAAGGTTTTTGAATCTATCATTAACTCCAAATTAATGAAGTATCTGGAAACCAATCAGCTAATCAACGATCGCCAATACGGCTTCCGGCACGGACGCTCATCTGGAGACTTGCTGACTTTTCTTACGGAACGTTGGAATCGTAGTCTTCACAATTTTGGTGAGTCCAAAATCGTTGCTCTAGATATTTCAAAGGCCTTTGATAGAGTCTGGCATTCAGCCCTTTTAGCCAAACTCAAAGCACTTGGTCTTTCCCCTCCTCTTCTATTATGGATTGAAAGTTTTTTATCTAGTCGCCAAATACGAGTTGTATTAGATGGCGTTATATCTGATCCTCATCCTATTAATGCCGGTGTCCCTCAGGGCTCTGTTATTTCTCCGACTCTATTTCTAATCTTCATTAATGATCTGCTTTCCCTTACTTTCAATCCTATCCATAGCTTTGCTGATGACAGTACCCTTAATTTCGCATACTCCTTTGACACCCTTGCGGATTCCAGAGGGAACGCCGCATGTGTTAAACGAGACTGCATGATTAGATCATTGAATAACGATCTTGACAATATTCTCGCTTGGGGCAAAGTGAATCGCGTCGAATTCAATGCATCTAAGATCCAAAGCTGTCTCATCTCATTAAAACAAGACCATCACTTAACCACTCCCGTTTCGTTTGATGGTGCATTAATTTCTGAATCACCGTCACTAAGAATTCTTGGCATTAATATTTCCAGTAAGTTAAGCTGGACAGATCACATCTTCTCGGTTGCCAAAGAAGCATCCAAATGTCTTGGTTTCTTGAAAAGGTGTAAGAAATATTTCAGCCCATCAAATATAGCGCTCCTCTACAAGTCCTACATCAGACCCAGAATGGAATACAATTCCCATATCTGGGCCGGGGCTGGTCGCACAGCCTTAGCTTCATTGGATATTGTCCAAAAGAGATGGATGCCTTTCGCTCCTTTATCGCTATATGCATGGCCAATGTTCTGATGAAATATCTAGTCTGATCCCTTGTAGAATAGTTCCTGCACGCAATACCCGCGCTGCATCCCGCGCTCATCCTTTTACCCTTCAAATTACCTTCGGCCGTACACTTAAATTCCGTGATGCTTTCTTATCCCGAACTGTGCGAATGTGGAACAGTCTACCATCTTCTGTCTTTCCTCCGGCATACAACCTGCAAAAGTTTAAGGGCGACATACAGCGGCACTTCCGCCACTCTCCTCATATCCCTTAATCCTTTCCCTATCTCCTTCCTGCCACGCTGTGCTTTGCATCATAGGGTATCCCCTGAGCTTGGCTTAATAATATAAAAAAAAAAAAAAAAAAAAAAAGTACATACGAATGAAAAATATTCCTCTTTGTAGCTCACACACACCTCTTCAAATCAGACGCATGCCAAATATTTGACAAATGCACGCATTGCCTGGGACCGACTTTACGGTCACTGACTTACTATAACAATGGACTGAGCGTATTGCCATTTTCCTATAGGAAAGAATGGCACAGATTTTACAATTTTCTCTTTCGCCGTATGGCAGAGTTGGAGCTACCAACACAAAATATGGCTTACTGAACGTTTTCTTATGCCCTTTGATGTTTTTATGTTGGCTGCAGATGTAATCACCTGAGAAAGAATAAGGTCAAGATAGTGTTTACCATGCTCCGTCTCTCTTGCCCATACGCAGGATTCAGGTAAAAATAACTTTTGAAAACTAAAGTCGGAATGAGTTTAATTCCTTATAAGCCACTAAAATATCACTTGGACAAAAAAAAATATATTTTTTTAATTTAATTCGATTTTCGGGTATAAAATTTCATCTGATTGGTTGAGTTTTACATGATTTTTATCTAGTAAACGTTTTAAAGTGTGCTCTAACGGTGATATACAGCAACACAATATTTGTGCCACATGAAATAGCAAATCGCTCAGTCCATTGTTATAAGTCACTGCTTACGGCTTATCCGTTGAACCCCTTGTCCATACTTCAGTTGCACAGCATTGCTTTTACCCGGGGGTTACATGTAATAGTACAGCTCTACTGCCATGTTGGCAGCTCAGCTTTCAGCGAACTTGCATGATGAAAAGCCATTGCAGCTGAGGTGATAGTACTTTGACATTATACAATTTTCAAGATGGCGGAAAAAATTATTTGAGAGCGGAGCTTCTTAAATTAATAATTTTATACCTTCCTCTTCCTTTTTTCCTCTGTTTTTTTTTCGATTCTGCTACCTCCTTTATTGATAAAATTTCCGACATACACAAGACTTTACGTCTCAATGAAATTGCATGCAAGGTGATAAGACATCAAACGAACTGCATTCTGCTGTCAAATTCAAAATTGCATTGGAAAGGAGGCTTGCATGCAAGATGTACTATCTCGTGTAGCCCCCGGGTTAGCAAAGTGTGAGCAAAACTGTTCAAAATGGTACAAGTGGAGCCATCTGACATTATAACAAGGAAGCATTTTCGCAATTACTAGATACTTCTATACACAAGGATATTACCATAGATGGCACAAGAACTAGATGTCGCATGCAGTACCAAAAAAGTATACAAAATATATATGTCTGTGTGATCCATTCCGGAATGGACCACAGCATTTGAAATGATGTATACGTCGAGTGATTCATATTTTTTCGTATCTGAACTGAAGTGTTGAGGAAATTGATCAAATGTATACAAAACTGCTATTATAAAAACATTTGCTTTCAGCATGCTCTAAAACATGTTTATGGTCCTTCCAGAATGCACTACGCATTTCACAATCTGGATACTCTACTCTAGTATGAAATGCGACATCTAGTTCTTATGATATCTATGATATTACTTCTTTCTCGGTGCCGTGCTTCCATGCTCGCTCTTGCTTTATTTCCGATCTATACAGCTCTAAATTTGTAATTGAGAAAAACTTTCTAATGCAATGAAAATTATTGAAAAATAATAATATGCTAGAGAGCTCATGTTTGTGTGGGTAGGGAGGGAACGGAATAGTATTCAGATTCTGTTCTAGAAGGTCAAACTTCCAAACCTGATCGCCCGACTTCAGATAATTATGCAGATTTATAATGTCCTACAGTCTGGCTCTTTCGAAGAACATGGTGGTTTGAGTTAAAACTCTGCATCTGCAAAATCTTCAGATGAAGACAGTATTGGTGCATAGTCTGAATTTTGATTCTTGAAATGGCTCTTTCGGCTAATAAATATTTAAAATAAAATTTTTAACACTACATTTAATATCTCATTATCGTAGTTCTTCAAATATTTCACAAAATATGTATATCGTAAAGAATGCAGTTAAATTCATTTTATCACGCTACAGTCTATTTTTTTTTTTTTCGTTTGTATAAGTATATATATGTACATTTGTATAAGATTTGTGTGCATTCACCTATACACTTCAGTAAATGGATATCAATTAAAAGTCGCACTCAATCCAAATAGAATGCTACCTGATGACATAATCAATAAAATTCTATTTAAACTCTATAAATCTGGAGAACTGGCAGTGATCATATTCTTGAAGCGAAGACGTTATCATCACTTAAGATCGCAATATTCTCGATCATTCATTGTGCATAGTCGGTCTATGCCCTGCCCTATAGTGAGTGCAGGCTTGGAGGGTTTATTCCGTTGCTACAATATTGCCGTCATACATACTGTGGGCAATCAATTTGCGGTGATTGATTTCGATCCAAGTAAATGTGACTAGTTACCATTCATGATAAGATCTTAGCGCGCAGTTTTATCCTCCGAGACAATAAAGCCGATTTTAGAGTAATGTTTCTTATCATCAAAATGATTGACGGAATACAATTGATTGATAGTTCTGAGAATTGTTTTGGTTTTGCTTTCTGTAAGGATAGTGAATGCAAACAGTGGATTATTCTATAGGTTTTTTTTTTTGTATATATAGTACGAGGGCTTTTCAATAAACTCTCGGACAAGTACTTTTGTCGTATTTATAGCATTTTTTTTTGCCTTCAGTTTTTGGATTATTTTTACCTTATTAACGTATACTTTTTCCTTCAAGTAGCATACTCAAATCAAGCAAACGAGGTGACCAATCATAAATTATCTGATTTGAACATTATTCGACCGGGAAATTCATCGTTCAAAACTTTTGATTGTTATATGAACTATATGTCACGTAACGCCATCTGTTTGAACTCATATTCTGTAGATCTTGTTAACTAACTGTAAACAAAAAAACACTTTGGAGCTTACAGTAACAATCACAGAATACTCTCTCTGAAATAAAAAAAAAATGGCCCAAATGACGAACTACACTGTAACCATAGAACATATATCTTAACTGTTATCTGTTAGATTTTCTTTGTTGTAACTCAATGAGAATATAGAGGTCGACAATGTATTAATCTCTCTCTTTCTCTCTTCGTTATTCAAACTCGACTATGGTGCTTGTTTACGTACCCATTTATCATAAACTAAGATTCGTCACTTATGATTAAATTAAAAAAAAAAAAATCAGGATCATAATTGTGGAATTATAGCATCTTTACATCTCGTTCCACGACGATCTCATGATCATTTTCTTGTTGGTTGAGTTAAATTTTAAAATTATCCATTATGGAAAGGTCATAGAAACAGCAATTTAAGGATACTAGGCAATTGGACTTTTAGCCACATTCTTCGTTACAGTATCAATGTTTTTTTGGATACAAGCTGTCCGAGCAACCAAACATGTTGTTGCAATGTCGAGTATGAGATTATTATTTTGAATATTGTTAAATCCCATTAGAAATGCTGCGTGTATTATTATTATATTCATAGATTGTATCGAGATTTTGGTAATATTCAACTTGAGTCTTTTTTGAATTCAGCCGATAATTTAAACTGGGATCAAATTCATAATGAGAATTCGATTGATATAAAGGTTGAAATTTTTCAGAATTTTATTTTGGATCTTTATCAAAGATTTGTTTCACTAGTTGTTCCTGGTTTACTGTACACATTAATGATCTGATAGGCAAAGAAATGAATCTTATCGACCTTGAAAGCATTTCAAAACCCGTGATACATAGGACTACTATAGAAAGTGGCGGAACAATGTAACCACTAAAATCAGAGACTCCAAGACAACCTACCATCGTTTCAAATTCAATAGTGAATTGCCACCAGCAATTCAGTGGCGAAATCTTCTATCAATTGGTGTCTTTTGGTAGTACTTCAAATCATGATGTGAACGAAGATCAAAATGAACTTAATCACATATTTTTGCCTGCATATATTAACTCTGATCATACTGCCACTAATGTGAATTTTGATACTTTTTTATCTTCCAATAATGGAGGAAGCTTTACTTTTAGACCGGTTACAGTTGACGAAGTGGATGAAATGATCTAATATAGGATTAAATCTAATGCTCCTGGTATTGGTGATGTTCACCCCAAGTTAATTAAACTGCTTGCCTCATCTTATGCGAATCTTTAATAGTGCAATAATGCAATCTGTTTTTCCCATGTATTGGAAACTTGCCACAGTAACACCAATACCCAAATGCACACGTCCCAATATCAATTTCCTTATTGCCATATTTATCGAAAATATTTGAGAAGTTACTTGATTTTCAAATACGAGAATATTTACTTCGTAATAACTTGTTATTTTGTTATCAGTCAGGGTTTAGACCTAAACATAGTTGTACAATGGCTTTGCTCAAGATAAGTGATGATATTCGTGCTGCTATTAGTGAGGATGAGGTTATGTACTTAGTTCTATATGATTTTACTAAAGCATTTGATTTAGTCAGTCATCAGCTCTTACTTCTAAAACTGCTTTCTTATTTTTGTTTTTCTGTAGCGGTAGGTAACTTGATCAGGGCCGTATCTATGGGGGAAGGGAGGGCACGCGGGGGCACTTGCCCCGGGCGCTAGTTTTAAGGACTTGTGAACTCATAACTAAACGAGAAAAAAGTCTAATTACAAGAATTGGAAATTTTTTTCAGACCATATTTCATACTTAAGTCTTCTTTCCGGAATCTGAAAGCTCTTTTGCTGACATCATGCTTTGAATTGCGCTTACATACAAACAGTCAATTTACTTTCTATTAAGTCTGTAATACCCAAGAACATACAGCATGATCTCATGAATTATTAGTACTAACTATAATAATGAAGTGTTTTCTTCCTTCATTATAGCTATAATGAGGAAAAATGTGCTAGATTAGGCATATAAGATAAATGTGGAGCTCCGCTGTGCATCTGGCGATTTGAAAAATAAGAAGAAGAAATGCAAAAAAATGCAAATCGCAAACTATATTGTTAATATTCTTTTTAATATAATGTTTTTCTCATTTGTAAATTGTTAAATTGAAAAATAAAATAAATAAAAGCAAAGTTTATCGCGTTATTCGATCCATATCGCTTCTTTAATGTCATAAGTATATCAAAACCAGTGTGACCGTATAACTTAATAAAGAAATGGCTGTATGTTTGCAGTTTATAATGAATCATTATATACTAATGAGTGGGGTTAGTTATTTCTTCATTAAGAGTGCTGTGTGTCTAGGGCATAAGCCTTTAAAAATTCGGCTAAATCTTCACATTGTCTCTTTTTATCTTAGATGAAACGAATTGAAAAATTCTAAAAATGTACTAAGATGGCTGGCAACCTTATGTTGCCTACCATCCATCAATCCTATCGCGACTGTAGACAGAATATAAGACAGTAGGCGCAAGCAAAGAGTTGCCAGACAAATATATTTATATCAGCTAAATTTAGCCGTTTTAACTGGATTAAGGCCTTTGAATCCGGGTAAAAAATCGGCTAAAGCCTTTCAACCTAAACGGCTGTACCCCAGAGTTTTTTTTTTAAACCGTCTCAAATTTTAATCGTTCTAGTCGGGAAGATTCATATTGAAAAGCGGCTAAAACAAACAAGAGAAAGAGTTATAATTGGTCTAAAATCATTAATATTATACTCTAGCTAGATGATAATAACAGTTATACAAAGTGAAACCGAAAGTTCTGTATGGCAACACCAAGAAACGGAACTCCACGATTGAATTTATTTTTGAAATTTTATTTACTATTTTTATGAAAATGTCCAAATATATAGTGAAAAGATTTTGCATGGTAACACCAATAAAGGGTTGCCAGTTTTATTCCATTTTGAACTTATATTTGCAATTTTTATGAAAATACCATGTACGAAATTTTAGATCTCTACATGAGCGCGTTTTCGGGCAGTACCCAAATACATTGTGAAAATCGAAATATTTATACGGAAATCCCGATTAGTCCCATTTTAATTTAACTTAATTTTATTTTTTATTTATTTTTTTTAAAAGCCCGTGTACAAAATTTCAGCACACTAAATGAATGCATTCTCAAGTTATCATGCGGACGGACAGACAGACAGAGATACAAAAATCAAAACAACTTTTAATATTATGCATTAGTGTCCAATCCATTCTGTTCTACTATCACTATTTCTATGCGTTACAAAAGGAATGACAAATTTAATATACATCTAGGATGTAAAATGCAGTTAGCAATTCTTTACAAATTTTTTCCGGCTAAATAGCGGCTAAAATGGCAACTCTGCACAAGACACAAGGTAGAGCGAGCGCTATAGCTACGTTCTGCAGATTTTGGCACGTCACTTAATTTCAAACATAATAAAATTTTTAATTTGTATACTTTGTGTTAATAAAATAAACTATATTTGTAATGATGCGATTTTTAACTTTCCTCTTATTTTAAAACAGTTTGAGATACAAACGGCAATTATTATCTTTAATGAATCTTAATTTCGAATTATTTTTATTTAACAATCAGTATTGTGTCAAAATAAAATTGTTTTTCTGGTTTTAGTTCCACGGTATGTATTATATAATAAGTTATCTGTCATATATGCTGCATAGTAATAAAATTTACCCCAAATAAAGATTGTTGCTAGAGGGGGCGGAAATTATCGTCTTTGCCCACCCCCCTCAAAAATTTCCTAGATCCGGCACTGAACTTGATTGCGTCCTATTTATCTGATCGCTTTCAATAAGTTCGGTGTGGTAACTCTTTCTCCAGATTTCTTCAAATAAAAGCTGGTGTACCGCAGGAGTTCATTCTTTGCCCCTTACTTTTTTCCTTATTCATTAATATTCTACCCAATATTATTAATTATTGTAATTTTGTCCTACATATTCGGCTTAGTAGGGTATGCAATTTTTTGTATTAATACCAACCTTGGAAAGATCAACTCTTGGGCAACTGATAATGATTGGCTTCTTAATCCTAACAAAACTAAAGCAATTGCTATATATAGGAATGCTCTTCACACATCTTGTTTGCCAAATATCACTCTGAATAACACTACTATCCAATTTTGTAATAAGATAAATAATCTGGGTATAATATTTAATAAGGACTTCTCCTGGTCAAGTTATGTCGATAACGTTGTTGGGAAAGTATATGGAGCCCTACGGCGGCGTTTAGTAATATCATCTTCGTGTCTGCCGTTAAATACCCGCCTAAGATTAGCTAAAGTACTACTTTTTCCTATTATTGGCTATGGTTGTGAGATTTATGGGCATCTTGATTCTCATTCAACTCGTAAACTGAATATTACTGTAACTCCATCACGCGCTTTGTTAATGGTCTTAGACGTAATGATCATGTCTCTCCATACTCAAACCAATTGTTGGGTCTTCCATTTAAGTTTTTTTTATTGAATAAGATACTAATTCTATCAGTTTCGCGATACCTTGCTGATACAGTCACCACTACTCAATCTGAACGATTCTTAATACTCCTAGTACCAAGACATTCTTTGTGCAGGCTGTCATGCTATTGAATTCCCTACCTCTTCAAATACGCAGACAGCACGAGTGGAACAGTTTCAAAGCTATAAATTGTAACTAGCCTTAGATTGTACTATATTTTTATTGTTTTATTATTTTTTATAATGTTAATTTTTTCCTTGTCTATAGCCTTGATAACTAATACATATAATAAATTATGCGCTTTACTTCCTACACATAATTTAAAGAATTTATTCTTACTTGTGTAGAGTTGCTTATATATATAATAAATGAAATACTTAAATGAAATGAAAATAAATCTGGTAAGTACCTAAACACTGGGTTATTTCCTTTGCTTTTATCCTATTTTACTCATGTATTCCAACTATTACCTCGTGTGGATTCAATTGTACAGGCAGCTTGTAACTTACCTAAGGTAAAATTTTCCGCTTTAATTTCACGCCTATTCACGACCTTGGATAAAAATAATATTACGAAAAATGTATCGTGATGATCAATCCTGAAAAAACTCTAAAAAATACTCGAAAACTCAGGTGAAAATATTATTTGTCATTTTAAGTTTTTCCGTGACACAAACCATTCCTTTGATAGAATTTAATGTAACGTTTTGGATGAAATTAAACATTTGTCAATTAATTTAAAGATTAATTAAATAATTTAAAAAAATTATAATTCAGTTAACGTCCGTAAGTAATAAAAAGGAAAGAAAGTTAAAGTGAGAAAGAAGAAAGATCAAGATGGAACAATTAAATGGCATCATCAGCGGTAATTTGCATGCAGTTAGTAATTTAATTTTTAATTTACATAATATATAGGGTATTTCCGTCATGGTGGTCGGAGGTGATAGTACTCACCTAGACAAACAAATCATTGTATGGCAGGGGGATGAGGGGAGATCCATATCAACAGTTTCGAATTTAAAGAGTGATTAAGAAAATATGTTAGGCCATATCATGAAAAGTACAGGGTGTATAGTTATCATTAAAAACTCATTGTATGAAAAACCTTAAGGCCTTTCCAACGACTTCTCAATCAGCTCCCGTAACCTTCTCTGCTACGGAGTTGTGGCGATCGAAAATTCATATATTTCTTAAATTTTTTTTGTTTTTTACTTTGACCTCTTTTTTTTTTTACAACAAGCTAATTAACATAACTATATTTTTCGCATATATTTCTAGAACGGTTTGTCGGACAGAAAAAGTGATTATAACCAATTTAATAGGATTTCGTATTCTGAAGAAGTTGTTAGTACAATAAAAATGTCTTGGACTGATCGTTTTCACAGTATACGTAAAAAACCTAAATTTTTATATGGCAACACCAAGAAGGAGTTGCCCGATTTAGTCCATTTTTTAAATTTTTTTGCTTGTACAATGAAAATACCATGCACCAAATTTCAGCTCTCTATATTGATGTGTTCTCAGGCAGTGTCCAAATATATAGTGGAAAAGGAAAGTTTTGTATGACAACCCCAGGAAGGAGTTGCCCGATTTGTTTCATATTCGAACTTAATTTTACTTTTTTTTTTAAAGTCCGTGTACAAAATTTCAGCTCTCTAAGTATGCGGACGGACGGACGGACGGACATGCAAAAATCAAAATAATTTTTAATATTATGCGTGGGTATCCAATCCATTTTGTTCTACCATCATTATTTCGAGGTGTTACAAACGGAATGACAAACTAAGTATACCCTATAGATTTCATCTAGGGTATAACTATAGATTTCATCTAGGGTATAAAAACTGTAAACTGTGGATTCTCCTTTTTATACCCTAGATGAAATCATAGGGGTATACTAAGTTTGTCATTCCGTTTGTAACACCTCGAAATAATGATGGTAGAGCAAAATGGATTGGACACCCATTCATAATATTAAAAGTTATTTCGATTTTTGCATGTCCGTCCGTCCGTCCGTCCGTCCGTCTGTGCGCACGATAACTTGAGAACGCGTACACTTAGAGAGCTGAAATTTTGTACACAGACTTTAAAAAAAAAAGTAAAATTAAGTTCGAAAATGAGCCAAATCGGGCAACTCCTTCGTGGGGTTGCCATATAAAAATTTCGTTTTCCGCTATATATTTGGTCACTGCCTGAGAACGCGTCGACGTAGAGAGCTGAAATTTCGCACATGATGTTTTTGCTACATTAGCAAATAAAATGTCAAAAATGGACTAAATCGGGCAACTGTTTCTTGGTGTTGCCATATACAAAATTTCGGTTTTTTACGTATACTTTGAAAACGATCAGTCCAAGACATTTTTATGGTACTAAAAACTTCTGCAGAATACGAAATCCTATAAAATTGGTTATAATCATTTTGTCTGTGCGACAAACCGTTCTAGAAATATATGCGAAAAACAACTTCAAAATCAATACTTGAATAGATCGGTGACCATACGAAATTTAATACGGGCATTCATCTAGGGTATCCTAAGAGTAGTAGAGCTATGGGAGTTCTGGACCACTTTTTCCATACAAAAAGTGTCCGGAAAATTCCAACTATTTTGGTGGTTCTGGACCGGGGTTCTGGGCCACTGGGGGAATCCGTCTAGTGGTCTACGTCACAGGGCCTGCCTGGGGAATTCCTTCTGGATCACTGAGGTTTATGGGAGAGGGAGGAGAGGGAGTAAGGGGGCTTTTGTACTGCAATTTTGACATTATCTTGAAGTTTTCTTTTAGGAGGATACTTATGCCAACAACAACAACCCATGTAGGTATGTTGACTTGGATATGTCCGATAATCAAATCCTGAATAATGTAAACAAAATCGCAACCGAGTAAAGTAAACAAATTGAGCGATATTTACACACACACACACACACCAGGGGCCAGGTGGTAGTTTGATATCGCCTCTTCGCACAGGTCTACATCACAGGGCCTGCCTGGCGAATTCCTTTCCTAATGTCTGACTGACCAGAGTATGACGTCATCTGGTTGGCTGATCCCCTCAGCTGATTAAGCTCTCTCATAGCTGATTTTTTAAATAAAATAATGTTGGACTTTGCTGGAATCGAACCGAGAACGCTTGGTTTTATAAAATCCGATGCGCTCTACCATGAGACCATGGAGGTGTTGTATGAATATTCTTTAAAGTTGCTATATATGGCTAGAGTTCTATACCAGAGGTGAAGGATTAACCGGTACTACCGGGATGTGTCATTTGGTCTTGAGTGCACCCTAGTAAGTATAGGGTCAGTTTGACCAGACAGATGTGACGTCACCGACCCAGAGGTCATTGACCTTTGACACTTGACCTTTGACCCTTGACCTTTGACCCTGACCCTGATGTCATTGACCTTCACACACACACACACACACACACACACACACACACACACGCACGCAATACAATTTGAGGTATTACGTCACAACTCACAAGTCCTTGCTCATGACATTGGCGTCTTAAGCTCTATCTTAGCTGAAATAAAAAATTGGCTTTGTGTTGGAATCGAACCGAGAACGCCTGGTGTGCAAATCAACAAAAAAAGAAACCCCAAGACTTATATTATTGAAAAATTGTGTCAATGGATTCTAGATGGTGGGTATGTGGAGGGGGATAATAAAGATAAGGAGGGGGGTAATGAAATTTTCATCAGAAATCCTCTACGGGCTCTGGTTTTCGAGATATTAGCGTATTAATAATTCAAGTTATGTCAATTAGCACCTTGATTGGAAATTAGCTAAGGGGTTTGTCATGCTTGAAGTTTTCTTAGCTGGGCAGATAACGAATTTCGCAACATGACATCATCACCTCGGTTTTTTGTTGTTTTGCTGAACGGAAGTTGCAGATATCGATCATCACAAGATTCCTAAACAAATTTTCACATCCTGTTGTAAACAAATTTAAGCACATTTATTCTTTTCATGTAATTTGATACCACACTTCCTGTAAGCCGCCCAATTCCAAGAATTTTACTGATCGACACGTTTCATTGGAATTCGTAAACAAATTTTCACATCCTGCTGTAAACAAAGTTAAGCAATATCAGCACATTTATTCTTTTCATGTAATATGATACCACACTTCCTGTAGGCAGCCAACAGTTTTATTGTTCCAAGAATTTTACCAATCGAAACGTTTCATTGGAATGTATACAAATTTTTACATTTTCTTGTATGTAAACAATCTCATTTGCAAATTCGGCCAGCAGAATAAAGTAATCAAATTAATTTGAATGATTTTTTTATTTATCGTGTAATTCGATATCATCTCAGCCTGTAAGCAAATTCGTTGGAATTCATCCTGTGCAATTTTAGCAGCAGGATCATTCATGTTTACAAACCGTTCCTATAAAAGCCCAAGCAAACCCTTGGGGAGCATCAATCAGTCTTAGTGAGTCTCCGTGATAGTACATAAAAAATAAAAAAATGACAACCGCGCTAGTAAATAAAAGTTTTTCAGTAATTAAAAACTTGCGGAAGGATGTGTTGAAGTGTTTAACAAATTCAGAGAATAAAGACTATATTGTTAAAAAGTGCAACAGAAACATACATAAATTTCAAGTTGCATTTCGGAAGTGCAATAAGAGTGCTATGAAACGACATTTCGAAAGCTGTCTCGAGCAAATTAAAGCATTGAGAGCACTATTGAGAACTCCTCGTCGAGGTGGAGGAATCACTCGCGTAAGAAGAAGTGATTTTGTAAAGTGGGAGGAAATAAAGACAGCGTTCGCAGACAGAATTCGACAAGGTGTTATTGTAAATTTAAAACATATCGATCCGAAGCTATTTATGCAAGACGCCGCCAAATTATTTACGCGTCGTGTTAAAAATACCTTAAAACATTATTTTAATATTAAAGTTTCTACGACGTTATGCGGCGAATTTATTAAACAAAGTGCTGACAATGAAGACATAAAAGACATTAAATATTTCCAAGCAAGAACTGCTCCGATTAGTGCAGATGATAATTTAGAGGAGTGGTTTAAGTCAAACATTTTGGATCCAATAAACACTCAGCTGGAAGAATTCCAGGAAAAAGACAGTGGCTGGGCACTGCACTCTATAATACATCTAGCAGTACATATTAACAAGTTTGAACAGCTCCGAGGATCTTCATATATACCTCTACTAAAAGAGATTGCTTTAAAGAAAGCTTGCATTAATGTGAAGAACAATGATGAAGCATGCTTCGCGTGGGCCGTAACATCAGCGCTATATCCTGCAACTGCCCACTCCGATAGGACCTCATCATACCCTCATTACTCTACAGTACTAAATTTAACTGGAATAACATTTCCCATGATACTTAAGCAAATTAAACGATTTGAAGAGCAGAACGATTTATCAATAAACGTATTCATCCTGGAGAAAGAGCATTTCCTCACCACAGTTCCAGTCAGACTTACGAAACACAGAATGGAGCGACATGTAAATCTCTTAATGCTACAAGATGACTATGACCAGACTGATGATCATATGGATGATGATGATGACGACAGCAGATATCATTTCTGCTGGATTAAAGATCTTTCGCGCCTCATATCGAAACAAACTTCGAAGCGTAATGGTAGAAGGCATATTTGTGACAGATGTTTGCTCTACTTTTACTCTGAAGAAAAATTAACATCACACACTCCCGAATGCGAGAAGCAAAACGACTGCAGAATTATGTTTCCCTCAGAGGAAAAGAAATGGTTGGAATATAAGAATTATAACCATAAGAATCCAGTCCCGTTTTGTGTGTATGCTGATCTTGAATCAATATTGAAGCCGATTCAGGGAAACGATCAAAATACACAGCGAATCCAGGAACATGAAGTTCACAGCATAGGATTCTATTTCCACTGCAAACATGATGCTAAGCTCTCATATTACAGAGCATATCGAGGCAAGGACTGTCAACAATGGTTTGCATTAAAATTGCAAAAAATTGCATCCATAGCTGTACAGGAGAAGCTGAACATCAGGCCAATGCAACCACTGACTAAAGAGGAACGGCGATCACATATGGAAAATACTTGGTGTCATATATGTGAAAAAACGTTTGCAGCCGATGAGGAACGAGTCCGGGACCATTGCCATTTAACAGGAAAATACCGAGGGCCAGCCCACAATGTGTGCAATCTGATGTATCAAGATTGCTCCATAGTTCCAGTCATTTTTCACAATTTATCCGGATATGATGCTCACTTCATTATTAAGGATATAGCTACATCTTTCCCAGGAAATGTTGATCTCTTGCCAATAAACAAGGAAAGATATATTTCGTTCACCAAGCACATGGACGGCAGCCACATAAAATTCAGATTCATCGATTCCTTCCGTTTTATGTCAGAATCTTTAGATAAGCTATCATCATTGTTGGCGATGGATAAATTAAACACTACAAGATCGGTATGGCAGGGATTGGATGATGACACTATCAAACTTCTTACACGCAAGGGTGTCTTCCCATATGATTTTATTGATGACTGGGATAAATTGGATTTCCGAAACTTGCCAACACAGGAAGCGTTCTACAATAAACTGACTGACAGTGCTATATCTTCTGAGGACTACAATCATGCTGAAAAGGTCTGGCAAAAATTTGAAATACAAACACTTGGTGAATATTCAGATCTATACCTTAAAACTGATGTTCTCCTATTGGCTGATGTGTTTGAGAACTTTCGAGAAGTGTGCATGAAGACATACAATTTAGATCCAGCACATTATTACACCATGCCAGGCTTAACATGGGATGCTATGCTAAAATACACTAATGTCAAATTAGAGCTGATAACCGACGTGGATATACTGCTATTCATAGAGAGAGGCATTCGAGGTGGTATAAGTCAATGTTCGAACAGATATAGTAAAGCCAATAATAAATATATGGATGATTTTAAGCCTGAGGAGAAAGAGAAATACTTGATGTATTATGATGTGAATAACCTTTATGGATGGGCCATGTCACAGCATTTACCAACCGGAGGATTCAAATGGGTTGATGTTCCCAATATTGTCGTTTCCGAAATTCCTGATGATTCTCCAACTGGATACATATTCGAAGTCGACTTGGATTATCCTCAACATCTACATGATAAGCATAAGGACTTACCGTTTTGTTCTGAGCATGCAGCACCACCTGGAGCAAAATTAGAAAAGCTTTTGACAACATTACATCCAAAAACTAAATATATTATACACTACCGAAATTTGAAGCAATGCTTATCACATGGACTCATCTTGAAAAAAGTGCACCGGGTTCTTCAATTCGACCAATCAGCTTGGCTTAAACCATATATTGACTTAAATACTACCAAACGGATGCAGGCTACAAGCAATCATGAGAAGGACAGCTATAAAAAGATGAATAATGCAGCTTTTGGTAAGACCATGGAAAATGTGCGCAAGTATAGCGATATCAAGCTTTGCGTCAAGTGGGAAGGTCGCTATGGTGCAAAAGCTCGGATTGCGGCACCCAACTTCCACAGTGCAACGATATTTGATGAGAATTTAGTTGCTGTGGAATTAAGGCGACTCAAAATCTTATTCAATAAGCCTCTCTATATTGGAATGGCAATTATGGAAATTTCAAAGATATGCCTCTACGATTTCCATTACAGTTTTATGCAGCGTCAATTTGGAGATAAATGTAAAGTCATGTATACAGATACAGATTCTCTAATATATAAACTTGAAGAGAAAAATGCATATGAGTTCATGGCTGAAAATATAAACAAATTTGATACAAGTGATTACCCAGAAGATAACCAGTTCGATTTACCGCTCATGAATAAAAAGATTCCTGGTCTAATGAAGGATGAGCTTAATGGGAAAATCATGAGCGAATTTGTAGGCTTGCGCTCGAAAATGTACAGTCTGCGTATAAACGATGGTAAAACTGTAAAGAAAGCAAAAGGAGTAAAGACTAATGTAGTCCAGAGGCATATCAATTTCGAAGACTACGTCGAATGTTTGAATAACAAGCGAGTATTAACTGCTAATCAGAGCTCCATACGATCACATAACCATAATGTCTACACGATCAACCAAAAGAAGATTGCATTGAGTCCATATGATAACAAGCGGTATATTATGAGTGGGACAACGGATACTCTACCATGGGGACATTACTCTATTCAAACAGAACAGCAAGGAGCAGACGCAGAAAGCATATAATCTAAGGCTAGTCTAAGATATGTATTGTAAACAAAAATTGTATTATAGCTAAAATACCATTTAATGAAATAGTTTGTTTTAATTGTATGTATTATAGTATAAGATATACATTATTGTAAAATAAAGAAAGTGTTATTACAGTTATAAGGAAACCGATTAAAGCAATTGAATGATACACTACGAATTAAATGTTAATATTT
Source organism: Dioctria rufipes (assembly GCA_963924295.1). Lineage (NCBI taxonomy): Eukaryota > Metazoa > Arthropoda > Insecta > Diptera > Asilidae > Dioctria > Dioctria rufipes. The sequence continues at coordinate 55,704,539 of OZ002741.1, forward strand.
TTCAATTAATAATAAATCAATAATGATATTTTATATATAGTATTCTTTTTATTCAATTTCCCTACTAAGTCCAGAGCTCCCGAATAATATTTGCCCACTACAGCGAGCTCCTAATCGGGCGGTTGAGCGTTTTACCCAAAATGTTAGGACGGCTTGAGAAAAAAACATTTACACGTGGGCTCGACCTTGACCCCGGCACCACCTTTGAAACCGGAAGGGCGTCTGACCCTTGACCTTCATCCGGAAGTGTATTAAAGTGTATAAACAAGCACATCACAGAGAACTCCGATTTGGCTGATGATGAGGATTCCGTCTGTCGATCAGACCAGTTTGTTATCTGGCCTATTAAAAAGCTGTTAAGCTGTTATCAGAGCTGTTTGAAAAGCTGTTAAGCTGTTATCAGACCTGTTCGAAAAGCTGTTAAGCTGTTATCAGACCTGTTCGAAAAGCTGTTAAGCTGTTATCAGACCTGTTTAAAAGCTGTTAGGCTGTTATCAGACCTGTTCGAAAAGCTGTTAAGCTGTTATCAGACCTGTTCGAAAAGCTGTTAAGCTGTTATCAGACCTGTTCGAAAAGCTGTTAAGCTGTTATCAGACCTGTTTAAAAGCTGTTAAGCTGTTATCAGACCTGTTCGAAAAGCTGTTAAGCTGTTATCAGACCTGTTCGAAAAGCTGTTAAGCTGTTAAGTCATCAATAAAATCATATGGGAAGACACCTTTGCGTGTAAGAAGTTTGATAGTGTCATCATCCAATCCCTGCCATACCGATCTTGTAGTGTTTAATTTATCCATCGCCAACAATGATGATAGCTTATCTAAAGATTCTGACATAAAACGGAAGGAATCGATGAATCTGAATTTTATGTGGCTGCCGTCCATGTGCTTGGTGAACGAAATATATCTTTCCTTGTTTATTGGCAAGAGATCAACATTTCCTGGGAAAGATGTAGCTATATCCTTAATAATGAAGTGAGCATCATATCCGGATAAATTGTGAAAAATGACTGGAACTATGGAGCAATCTTGATACATCAGATTGCACACATTGTGGGCTGGCCCTCGGTATTTTCCTGTTAAATGGCAATGGTCCCGGACTCGTTCCTCATCGGCTGCAAACGTTTTTTCACATATATGACACCAAGTATTTTCCATATGTGATCGCCGTTCCTCTTTAGTCAGTGGTTGCATTGGCCTGATGTTCAGCTTCTCCTGTACAGCTATGGATGCAATTTTTTGCAATTCTAATGCAAACCATTGTTGACAGTCCTTGCCTCGATATGCTCTGTAATATGAGAGCTTAGCATCATGTTTGCAGTGGAAATAGAATCCTATGCTGTGAACTTCATGTTCCTGGATTCGCTGTGTATTTTGATCGTTTCCCTGAATCGGCTTCAATATTGATTCAAGATCAGCATACACACAAAACGGGACTGGATTCTTATGGTTATAATTCTTATATTCCAACCATTTCTTTTCCTCTGAGGGAAACATAATTCTGCAGTCGTTTTGCTTCTCGCATTCGGGAGTGTGTGATGTTAATTTTTCTTCAGAGTAAAAGTAGAGCAAACATCTGTCACAAATATGCCTTCTACCATTACGCTTCGAAGTTTGTTTCGATATGAGGCGCGAAAGATCTTTAATCCAGCAGAAATGATATCTGCTGTCGTCATCATCATCATCCATATGATCATCAGTCTGGTCATAGTCATCTTGTAGCATTAAGAGATTTACATGTCGCTCCATTCTGTGTTTCGTAAGTCTGACTGGAACTGTGGTGAGGAAATGCTCTTTCTCCAGGATGAATACGTTTATTGATAAATCGTTCTGCTCTTCAAATCGTTTAATTTGCTTAAGTATCATGGGAAATGTTATTCCAGTTAAATTTAGTACTGTAGAGTAATGAGGGTATGATGAGGTCCTATCGGAGTGGGCAGTTGCAGGATATAGCGCTGATGTTACGGCCCACGCGAAGCATGCTTCATCATTGTTCTTCACATTAATGCAAGCTTTCTTTAAAGCAATCTCTTTTGGTAGAGGTATATATGAAGATCCTCGGAGCTGTTCAAACTTGTTAATATGTACTGCTAGATGTATTATAGAGTGCAGTGCCCAGCCACTGTCTTTTTCCTGGAATTCTTCCAGCTGAGTGTTTATTGGATCCAAAATGTTTGATTTAAACCACTCCTCTAAATTATCATCTGCATTAATCGGAGCAGTTCTTGCTTGGAAATATTTAATGTCTTTTATGTCTTCATTGTCAGCATTTTGTTTAATAAATTCGCCGCATAACGTCGTAGAAACTTTAATATTAAAATAATGTTTTAAGGTATTTTTAACACGACGCGTAAATAATTTGGCGGCGTCTTGCATAAATAGCTTCGGATCGATATGTTTTAAATTTACAATAACACCTTGTCGAATTCTGTCTGCGAACGCTGTCTTTATTTCCTCCCACTTTACAAAATCACTTCTTCTTACGCGAGTGATTCCTCCACCTCGACGAGGAGTTCTCAATAGTGCTCTCAATGCTTTAATTTGCTCGAGACAGCTTTCGAAATGTCGTTTCATAGCACTCTTATTGCACTTCCGAAATGCAACTTGAAATTTATGTATGTTTCTGTTGCACTTTTTAACAATATAGTCTTTATTCTCTGAATTTGTTAAACACTTCAACACATCCTTCCGCAAGTTTTTAATTACTGAAAAACTTTTATTTACTAGCGCGGTTGTCATTTTTTTATTTTTTATGTACTATCACGGAGACTCACTAAGACTGATTGATGCTCCCCAAGGGTTTGCTTGGGCTTTTATAGGAACGGTTTGTAAACATGAATGATCCTGCTGCTAAAATTGCACAGGATGAATTCCAACGAATTTGCTTACAGGCTGAGATGATATCGAATTACACGATAAATAAAAAAATCATTCAAATTAATTTGATTACTTTATTCTGCTGGCCGAATTTGCAAATGAGATTGTTTACATACAAGAAAATGTAAAAATTTGTATACATTCCAATGAAACGTTTCGATTGGTAAAATTCTTGGAACAATAAAACTGTTGGCTGCCTACAGGAAGTGTGGTATCATATTACATGAAAAGAATAAATGTGCTGATATTGCTTAACTTTGTTTACAGCAGGATGTGAAAATTTGTTTACGAATTCCAATGAAACGTGTCGATCAGTAAAATTCTTGGAATTGGGCGGCTTACAGGAAGTGTGGTATCAAATTACATGAAAAGAATAAATGTGCTTAAATTTGTTTACAACAGGATGTGAAAATTTGTTTAGGAATCTTGTGATGATCGATATCTGCAACTTCCGTTCAGCAAAACAACAAAAAACCGAGGTGATGATGTCATGTTGCGAAATTCGTTATCTGCCCAGCTAAGAAAACTTCAAGCATGACAAACCCCTTAGCTAATTTCCAATCAAGGTGCTAATTGACATAACTTGAATTATTAATACGCTAATATCTCGAAAACCAGAGCCCGTAGAGGATTTCTGATGAAAATTTCATTACCCCCCTCCTTATCTTTATTATCCCCCTCCACATACCCACCATCTAGAATCCATTGACACAATTTTTCAATAATATAAGTCTTGGGGTTTCTTTTTTTGTTGATTTGCACACCAGGCGTTCTCGGTTCGATTCCAACACAAAGCCAATTTTTTATTTCAGCTAAGATAGAGCTTAAGACGCCAATGTCATGAGCAAGGACTTGTGAGTTGTGACGTAATACCTCAAATTGTATTGCGTGCGTGTGTGTGTGTGTGTGTGTGTGTGTGTGTGTGTGTGTGTGAAGGTCAATGACATCAGGGTCAGGGTCAAAGGTCAAGGGTCAAAGGTCAAGTGTCAAAGGTCAATGACCTCTGGGTCGGTGACGTCACATCTGTCTGGTCAAACTGACCCTATACTTACTAGGGTGCACTCAAGACCAAATGACACATCCCGGTAGTACCGGTTAATCCTTCACCTCTGGTATAGAACTCTAGCCATATATAGCAACTTTAAAGAATATTCATACAACACCTCCATGGTCTCATGGTAGAGCGCATCGGATTTTATAAAACCAAGCGTTCTCGGTTCGATTCCAGCAAAGTCCAACATTATTTTATTTAAAAAATCAGCTATGAGAGAGCTTAATCAGCTGAGGGGATCAGCCAACCAGATGACGTCATACTCTGGTCAGTCAGACATTAGGAAAGGAATTCGCCAGGCAGGCCCTGTGATGTAGACCTGTGCGAAGAGGCGATATCAAACTACCACCTGGCCCCTGGTGTGTGTGTGTGTGTGTAAATATCGCTCAATTTGTTTACTTTACTCGGTTGCGATTTTGTTTACATTATTCAGGATTTGATTATCGGACATATCCAAGTCAGCATACCTACATGGGTTGTTGTTGTTGGCATAAGTATCCTCCTAAAAGAAAACTTCAAGATAATGTCAAAATTGCAGTACAAAAGCCCCCTTACTCCCTCTCCTCCCTCTCCCATAAACCTCAGTGATCCAGAAGGAATTCCCCAGGCAGGCCCTGTGACGTAGACCACTAGACGGATTCCCCCAGTGGCCCAGAACCCCGGTCCAGAACCACCAAAATAGTTGGAATTTTCCGGACACTTTTTGTATGGAAAAAGTGGTCCAGAACTCCCATAGCTCTACTACTCCTAAGAATTGGTCTTAGACCAATTCTAGCTTTTTTACTTGTTATTTTTAGCTATGACGCCTATGTCCTAACTGTAGCTATTGAAAATTATTAGCTCTGGTGACTGTATACCCTGTATTTTTTAAGATACAGGCTCTTTTGTGAAAAACTAGCATATATTCACTCTATAACTTCGAAATAGTTGAGATGACCCCTCACCCTACCATACAATGTTTTATTTGTCTAAGTGAGTACTATCAACTCCTGCCCTATAGACCACCATGTTGGAAATAATAATAATAATGTATAATAAAATCACAATAAATTTAAATCAAACTGATAAACAAGGATTAATCCTACTAAAGATCATTCTTGAACCTTCAGAGATTGTAAGCTGATCTAATCATTCAATCTCGATTGATATATGCGACATTCCCTCTGGAGTCCGCATGGGTGTCGAAGGAGTAAGGGAAATTAAGGGCAGTGAACTGTCATTACCGAAACTGGTCTTTAGTCTTAAAATCTGGAATATATGAAAATTTTTATGTATATCTACATATCTCTTTGTTGATCTTCAAAGAAATCCAGTTTTGTATTTTGTAAGCAATATTCTGATGCAATAAATTATTTCGTCATCATAACTATGCTAATAGAATATTCCTATCCTAATATATTATTTACTAACAATTTATATAAGTGTTGAAATCTAATTGCGTAAATATGTAAGACAACACATATCATCATCAATCCTATAAATCCTCATCCAATTAAGTTTGGAAATCCACTCGTTCTGTCATTCCAGTCAAAATCCCCAAAGAAAAAAATCCATTTCATATAAGAAAGCATAACTGGCGCGACAATTATTTTTAATAGTTCCTGGATAGGTATAACACCCGCGCACAATAACAGTAAATCCCCCAGAGAGTTAACTCGAAGACATGAAAACAAGTGAACTGAGAGGTTCCTCTAGAGCTCGTTACATGAATCACTTTGAAGCCCACAAGCCCCCACATTTGTTTTGTTCCAATTAAAACGTCTTTCCATGTGTTTCCTTTAGCTAAGTATGTCGCGTGGGCCTCACTCATTTATCGCAAAAATATGATTTATGTGATCTTGTTTCCCTCAGCCTATTCAACCATTTCAATCTGTTAACCTGCGCTCAACTGGCAGTCAGTCATCTTAGGTCTCAACAGTAGCGGGCGGACTATGGCTCTTATTATAGAGAGACCCGTCTCTGTTGAAGGAATTAGAGGAGTCGATTAGGTGTGATCCCCCATCATTATTGAAAATATACTGTGGGAATTTTTTCTCACGCTACTGCTGCAGGCAGTCGATGATGATAATGATGATGATGATGATGCTGCTGAATATCTGGGAGTCATCACGCAAAACAAAAGACTCAGCTTCAAATTTAAATTTTATAATCGCATTTATGCAAAAAATATCCCAACAGAATCCAATACGGTGTGGATAAACTATGTCTCGCCAGAGGAAAGAAATTGCAGCTACTGGACAGTTCGACAGGACTTAGTTTCAATGAAAAATCAAATAAAAAAATATTAACGTGCTCAGCATGCTAAAATCCTAAGCCAGAGTTTTATCTGTTTTTTTTTTTATCTCAATGCCCGTGGCTATGTTTTTATCCCCCCGCCGCTCTTTTGGAAAAGGGAGAAGCGACAATCGTGTGTTACCCTAGAGGGACATCTTGAGTTGAGTAGAGTTCAAGTCTTATGACCAACTACATGCCCACCTTGTGAGAATTTCAAACCATATGCACGCGCCAAGTGAATTTCATTTTCGTTGGCGACATATTTGAATTTCAATCTTTGTCCTTTCTATGGGAATGTTTCTTGCATTTGCCATTAATATGTAGATTAAGAGATTGCGGGAGTTTTCAGCAACGTTAGCAGCAGCAGCAGCAGCAGCCGGCACACTAAAAGCAGTTGTTTGAATTTTTAATTGCTGGACGGACCTTCAATGGATATCCGCAAAGTAGGTCATATTAGACGGAGTGGCTCATACATTATGAATAACATATGTGCAGCATATTATGTATATAATAGTCTGAAGTTGAGAAGACAAAACATATATCCATGTATGTACATAGTATCCATAGATATAGATAGCAATTCACATCACTTACTCCATCCAGTAAGTGTTCGATATGGTGAGCTTCTTGCTATATTCGAACATAGATCAGTTGCGCACATAAGTGAGTCAAAAGTGCAAAAAAAGTTCAAAAGTTCACTTTCCTGGTGAGTGTGCAGTTTTTGGTTTTAGTCTTTGGTGCTCTTTAGCAAAAATAATAAGATTGCGGCTGCGCGGTATACTTACTTGCTCATGGAATAATCGGACTAACATTTCTGTACGAATAGGTATAGTCCGTTTTCATAGTTAGATGTTCCGCTTGGATAATTAGACGGCTTTCTGCCCCAATGTATAAGGCTCGATAAATTATTATTGTTGCACTCCAGGGACTATGGTGTGTGGTTAAATGAGGCGCCAATGTGTGTTTAAAAATTTCATGGGGTGATGATGAGATATACATAGGTAGGTGTAGGTACACCGCATCGGTATACCGGTATACGTTTAATTATGTTTTTATAAGTGCCACAGTGGAATTAATTTTGGTTACCTATATGACTGCATATATATGTATAGGTATACATACTATATTATAAAGTACGAGATTGTTAATTTGAAAAGGTTACGTAGATTAAGGTAGTTAGTTAGCTGTAGGTAATTCGTGAGGTCGATATAATTATAAGCATATGAGATTGTAATGCTATTTAATGTCTTTTTAAAAAAAAATTTTTTTTAATAATTTGTGATTATTGTTATAATCTTTGGAATACGCCATAAATGAATTTGTAACTACAAATAAATATCACTGAGGTTTATTTTTTCCATAGGACAGCAACTTGTTCTATCTTTTAATTTTCTTTTATTATCTCTTTTAATAAGTAAAAAAAAAAAAAATATTTATTTTTTTTTAATTTAAAGTCAAACATTAATGGCATAGTGAGTCATGGGTTCGAATTCCATCTATACCTAGAATCACTCAGCCGCAATTAGCACCTAAAATATTAGTATCAATCCTTATTCATACTACTTCGTGTCTTACCAAAAAAAGGTGATTGAAGAAATTTATTGATATTTCGTTCATATTAGAGGCTCATTACGGTCTACCTAATTTCATAAATTACAAAATTACACCGGCATAGGTTCTTATAGGCAACGTTTTCACATGAAAGTGCTGACTTTATAGTTAGTCGGCATATCTACTCACAACAGTATCGTCATCTTCGCAGTAATTGAATTAAATTTTAAAGGTTAAATTGAGTATTGAGAGGAAGAGGGCTACCACAAGCGGCACAAACGAGTCGTATTAAGAAACTTTCTTATGACTGACCATAGTCATAATGACTTACTCTACAGACGTGATTGAATCATTATACAAGGACGTTCCGTTCATATAACTAAAATGGGGAATCGTCTTTCAGTTATAGGACCATGTTGTAGCTCATTTGTAACCCCTAATCATGCTTTTTTACATACAACATAAATAAAATTGTTTTCGCCATGATTGATTAATTGTATTTGGTATACATACCATTGTAAAACCATAAATTAACATTCATGAAACTTTTTTGTCTTTTGAAAGTCAAAATTAAGATGCAAGCTAACTCGATCTAGAAACTATAAATAAAGATTCTACCTATAGGCTAAACTACAATAGAAGTAAATAACTTTACGAGACTATGGTTTACTTACGAAAAATTGATATTTTTAGCTTAAATATTCCGTAAGAGTTATTATTTTGATATTTAATGTGAAAAAATTAACAAATGGAAGTTGATATAATTGAAGATTTGTGCTTTCTATTAATTTGCAGTACCATTTTTATTCAATTTTAATTTTTACATTGCACTTTTAATCATTTAGTAATAATTTAATTGTTTGGACACATCGCTTTCTTACGGAATGAGCAAATCTTAGCGCACTATACTTACGGAAAATTGTATATTTAAACTTAACGAAAGTTCGCCTCACACAAGTTAAAGTTAATTTGTGTACGCGTGTTAAATTAAAGGGCGCTTTCGCTTTACGTAAGTAAATGTACTTAAGTATACTTCTATTATAGTTCAGCCTATTAATGTGGATAATATTATCGATAGATTTTCCAAATCAAGTCGAGAATTGAATTTTGTGATATAACGTAAATATGATTAAAAAAACAATTTTTTTTTTGTAAAGCGACTTCTTCCGACACTTGAACATTTTAGTTTTGTATATCTGATATAATCACAACCAATGTAGATTTTGTAAGACTCTTCGATGTAGTTCTGGGAGACCGACAACAGCATTCCACTAAACCGTCCGTCCAAGAGGGATCGATGGTGTGGTATAAAGACGATTCCAAAAACGAACAGTGGAGTCGAAGTGGGTATGTACGGCCCAAGATGTCATATCTGAAGGGCCCTGGCCTCTATCCCTACCGTATTTAATCCAATCTGAGGTATTAACGATAGCTGAATGGGCCAATACCTGTATTAAAAGAGCCATTAATGGTTCAACTATCAATATCCTCTCGAAATTTAAGCCGCTTTCAAGACCTTTAAGTCCTTCACTATTAAGTCGAGTATAGTCTGGGAGTATCTGCAATTCTTTAAAAAATTAACCTCATGTGGGTACTGGGACTTGAGCGCCATACAGGCAATGAAACACTGGTGACGATCTAGCCAAACGAGGAGCAAAAACTACCTTTGTTGAACTGGTTTTGTGGTACTTCAAAATATACTTCAAAGCTTCCCTAAATATCTGGGAGGGGAAACAAAAATCCTTTTATTGGGAAAGGCTATAGGGACTTCGTCAGGCAATAAAGTTCATCGACATCTCTGGCGGAAAAACAAAAGAAATCCTTCTGCTTGGTCCACTGCTACTTACGATATTACCAAATCAAGATGGGCTCTTGGCTGAAACTTCATCTTGCCGCTTCTGTCAGGATGCTCATGAAACCTCAGACACCTGCTTTGCAATTGCAGGCGGAAATTACTAACCCTCGAACTTGCTTTTCCTCCACTAAACTTTATGTAGAATTTCATCCCAGAATGTCTAATCCTACAAAGGAAGTAAATTAAACGGGGACTCACAACAGATTTTTCAGGTCGCAGTGATTGCGAGGCCAACGACTGCACACCCCTGCACAGATTTTATTTAATCTAGCACTTGCAAAATTGCTGTTACTCAAATCATATTGGCGATGGTTGTACATCCAGGAAAAATAAATAATACGCGAATTAACTTAAAATCACACACATACATACATACACATGCACACTTATATGTAAATAATCGAAAGATAGCAAAAGTGAAGAATTTCTATGTATTATTTCGATAGCATAATTAGGCAATTTGTTAGCTCAGATTAGAGGAAGGCATCGATTTCGATTCCCATACAAATAACTTTAAAAACTAACTATATGTAGATGGGTACCAATAAAGATCGATGACTTCAGATTACATATTGGGGATATCGTGATAAATATCCTATCTCAATACATATTTCGTCCAACAGAATCATGTTAATTGTTGAAAGCGTCATAACTCCCCGATATTCCATTCTTCTGAAAAAAAAAAAAATATGTTAAGCGCAAAACGTTATAAATAAATAAAAAACAAAGTCCATTAAGTGGAATTAATTTAACAACAGTCATATTATGCACATTATATCGGCAGACAGAAGGCGGACGTAAGAAACAAAAATTTCGTGAATGCGCGCGACAAAACGTGCCTCAGGTGAGCGGAATTACAAATTTTCGGACTTGTTACGTTGACGTTGCTGGTTGTCACTTCGTCGTGTGACATGTCAACTGAAAGGTACCACGATGGTACCGCTACTGAATTTCAAGTGCACTTTTATAAAACGAATTTAGAATGGCTAACATTCGGTTCCACATTTGCATTTTTAATTTGACAGCTATAACAAGTAACTCTGGCTACAGTCACTATGTGATCTGCAATGAAATTTATCTGTCTTGTAATGTGTTAACGGTTTCTCCTGTCCATTGTCTTTAGAGGTAACATTCCAGTTAATTTCATTTGCAAGAAAGCATTTAATGAAAAATCTTATATGTATATGTATATGTATAAAGATCCTACAATTGAATTAGGAGAGGACTGAGCGGATTTTAATCTAATTACAAAACACCTGGTATTTCTGAATTCGAAAAATTGAGATGAAACTAAATTATATTATTATTTTCGCACGCACATCAATTTTCCGTTATATACCTATTCCCTTCATCTGCCAATGTCGTTTTTCGCCTAAAAGAATAACAAATATCTTGGTATATCTCTGATTACTTCACGTCCAATCTAAAGATGAACGCCATTAATCGACCATGGAAGAGATGCCAGCAACATAGCTGGACGGGCGCAGCTATTCAATTTGCAGCCTTAACCTCAAGACCAAGACGATCATTGAAATTGATTCCAGGCAATAAAATCTCCAATCCGGCCAGCTACTGTGTGCACAAATCAAATTTCAATTTATCAAGTTTTTGCATCGCGTAAGTCGATATTCCGTGGAAAACAGGTGCCGTCCAGAGACGAGAAGATATTATCCAAGTCGAGGCATTTCTAGGCCGTTGTTGGATTAATCGCATATCAAGCTAGATACAGTAGCAGCACCTTTCCGATGGTCAAAATCTATAATCTATCAACAGAAGCAAATTGACTTATTGGATCGACAACAGAAATCCTTCCTTCGTGTATTATTTTATAACAGAAGTGATTTGCTGTTGTAATTTGATTTCTTCTTATATATGAGAGAGAGAGAAAGAGACTTGCTTTGGGAATTTTTTTTTTTGTTTTTTTTTTTTTTTGTAAAGAAAATCACAGTTAGAAAGTCATTCTTTTTTACTGTAATTTGATTTGCTTATATTTTTTTGTAGTTGATTGAAAACGACGAAGGTTTTTAATCAAATTTGATTAGAAGCCAAAAAGTAGTGTTCCGCATTGGAATTCTTAAATAATTTTAACATCTCTTCCTATTGGTGGGGAGTGAGTAAAATCTATACTTATGTGCTCTATTTCTCATAAGAGGCGAAGAGTTCCACACTGTATCCCAATGAACAATTTATACTTTATTATAGCCACGGAAATGCTCTCACAACTCTTTATAAAACACAATGTTTTATAAGATTGATGTTAAAAATGTTGTACGAGCTTTACAAAAACTCTTATAGAGCTAATTGGGCACACTGTATAAGGGTTGTGGAAGCTAATTTATAAAGCAATAATAAAACGTTTTAGCAGTCTGCGAGAAAGTGTTTGAAACCTTTATAAAACCACTTGTATCTACAACTTGGTTGCGGAGATATTTTATAGTAGCTGTGAAAACTTCCTTCCTGCAGTTATTTGTTAAAACTTATATGTATTTGTGTAATATGGATCTATTGTTGTCTTATTTTTTCTTTATGAAAAATGTATTACAAATTTCCTTCAAAAATGTGTGAGCAGGAAAAATAATTTATGAATTCAGACTTTGTCATCCAACATAATTTTGTTTGGAATACTTATATGCGTAATGCGTAAACATTAATTTTCGATTAATATTGGAATAAAATATCATGCAACTTTAATTTTATTGTAAAAGTTATACTTCTAGCTCGGAAAAATACAACGCGCCTAGTAAATTCTAAAAATAAATGAACTTAAATAAATATTTATTATTAAATATATTTTTAATGTTAAGTTCCAAATCGTTTAAAAAAATTAAAAGTGAAATCATTAATTTTTTTTTTGTTTTATTCGCGTGTTTATTTTGCGTGACAGTAAACGAAAAAGTTAAATGCTAAAATGTTGCTCGCTGCAATTTATTCACTTTTTTATAAAATGGCCGAATGTTTTCACCTCACATTACAGCTCTTATAAACATTTTAGATTCGTGTTAAATCTTCAGGATCGGAAATGTCAAAGTGCATACTCCAGTACTTAGTTTTACACAGGTTAATTGGTATTTGTGACGAACGGTTTTTGTTAAAGTATTTAATACCAATATAAAGCTTCCATTTTTTTTATAAAGTTGTCATAAAAGCTAAAATACAGCTTTCGAGTTTTATAAAAGCGAGATCCCATGCTCAATTCAAGTCGCAACCAAATGGTTTTATAAGTGTTCTAATTTAATTTTGTGATATGTTTACAAAACTCTCCGACAACTAAATTGCTCCGGAAGCTAAATTGTTTTAAAAGGTCTTTCAAAGATTTGTTTCGAACTATTATAAAATACTTATAGAATAAATTAGTTTCCGGAGCAAAACTGTTTTATAAGAAGTTCGGAAAGCGTTCTCAGTGCTACATTATAAAACAATTTAGCACCGGAACTCAATAGGAAAAAGCGGTACCTCTATAAAACATTTTAGTTTTCGTGTAGCTGTTATACAACCCTTATAAAATAAAAATCTAATTCTTGCAACTAATTAGTTGCAAAAATGTTCATTGGGTATACACCTATATCAATATTTTTGGTATAAACTTTAGCAGATTCTCAAAGATGTTTTGTTATTACTTCGAAAGTCGTAAATGCAACAATAACTCAATAACGAATTGTTTCCAGGACTACGCTAGACACGTTTTTGCATCTTAGTAGTCTTTGCAACGAGCAAACTGGCTATATAAAGAGGACACAACGCTCGAATCATTGCATTCCTTTCTGAGCAGTCAAAGTAATGCCAAGCGGTATTTTAAACTGCTCATTTGCCACCAATTGTCTATTGTTGTAAATTAGACAATTCGAGATGTTATAAGTATCTTGAACTATAAACCGCTCTAACGTTTATAGTATTCCTTATAGCTTATATTTACACACCGCTGCACGAGTGTTATAGTACCAATCAACCAAAACAATACTTTATTTACAATAGCCAATTGGATTCTCCTTAGAATTATTAGACTATAAACCACTGCAACGTTTATAACTGTCTCATACCTGGAGTTTATATACGCTGTAAGGGTTTGGAATCACTAGATTATATCCACCGTTTTAAGGTGTATAGAATTATTGGACTCATACCTAGAGCTTATCCCGCTTTAAGGGTATAAAAATAAAAAAAATAAGGGTATAGAATTACTAGATTCTATCCACCGTAATCCTCTATTATAACTAACTAACCATTGCGTTTTCTATTTCATTTCAGATTGAAAACTGAAGCTATAGCCTTAAATAGAATTAAAAACCAAGTTATATGTTTTAACTATTAAAAATATATTAAGTCACCTTATACATAGAATAAGTATCTTGGTTTAAAGCGTTCATGTATTGTTTCATGTTAATAAACACTTATAATTTCAAACCTGAATGACTTATCATTAAAATTAGCACTCTTTTTTATAATTTTGTGAGACAACCCATTCAGAGGTTCGTTCAAAACCTATTACTACCATCTTTCTTAAATAACCCGATTCCTTTAAAAATATTCAGCATATAGTCCCTCCACTCACTGGGAATAAGTTGTAATCACTCGCCTATCGAATTCCAAGCATTCATGCACGATTATTTCAGACAATAGAAAAAACTAAATAAAATCAAAAAATAAGTCTCTACATATCATTGATCACTTAAATAGTTAATAGCGAACAATATATCTACGTCTAACAAATGATTAGGTACATGCTTTAGTTCACAAGTGGATCCCAATCCTCATCGAAGAATATTTTGAAATGAGCTAATTCTGGGGCTCAGATTGGAGGTAATCCCTGTTCTGTAACTGCTTACACTGATCTCACCATAGGTCCTCAATATACCTCCTTGTTGTGGCTGTGGTAATCAAATTTTAAATGTTGGGCTAAATATTAAGTGCTCATGATCCTTCTATCTGGTGTTAACCTGAAGGTTAGTGAGCTTTTTTTCGGAAAAGATAAACTCCTACGAACCGGCAAAAGGTATCTAGAAACAGATTGACCCAACATTGAAGATCCTATCCTTGCTCGACTTCGTGCAGACCCTAATCCAGTGTTTGAGCTATATAATCCACTTTATCCATTTTTAAAATCGGTACAGTAATTACAATCAGTTCTCATATTTTACGCAATATCTGTTAATGTTGAGTTGTCGGGTTTTGATTCTATTCCCCTCAATTAGCCTATTAAGCCACATTGATCTCAGGTGGCATTTTCCAGGCACCATAAAAGCTAACGAAATTATTAGATGGATGCAGAGTTGATAGTATTCGGAGTTTCGAACCATGTGCGTTTTAACGAAGCTTCGAAGCATGAACTTTCCCTGGTGTCTGTTCTGCAGTGTTAAGGTGAAATTATTATATTCGAGTTGACTTGAAAAAATGTTTGAATAGTTTAAAGAGTATCTAAGTTTTTTTGAGAATAAATATATTATAAGTCTTTTCAGCGGCGAATTTCTGCCTAAGCAAACTAGGCAGTTGCCTAGGAGGCTAACCTTGTAGCGGGACCCCACCAAGAGCTGAAATGGTATACATGAAGGACATACGTCACTGGAAAATTTAATTTACATTATTGTTGCTGCATACAGGAGCGAAGCTACCAACAGGCAGAGCAGAGTGGCAAATTCTCTCTTGATTAAGTAAAAGGAAACAAGATCGAAGTCATACTATCCGGCAGGAATGGATTCAGAGTTACCATTTTCAACATCATTATGGATCGGTTGAATGCAGAGCTACAAAAACGTGGTTCTGCTTACGAGAACTTGAATAAAAAGTTTGACTTCATCAGGAAGCCTACATAGCTTCGAATCTCAAGATATCCGCGAGGGCGCACGCAACTTTAAAGCCTTTTATCTAAGAGATTTAGATGGGACTTTGTTAAACGAGTTTCTGTACCTGCGATCTCATTTGTTGCCTGCGCTGAGAGTATACGATGGAAACAATTATCGGCTCTGGAAATCTACAAGCAGGTACATCCAGGAAAAAAGCTTTTTGAACACTTATCCAAATGTGAAAATAGCGCTCCGGATGTTGTTGTGTACCCGAGGGTCAAACTTCTTGGCAGAATGATCGTTTTCAGTGCTAAAACGTCAGTGAAGAACTATTTAAGATCCATCACATAGGAGATTAGGCTCAATTCACTCTCTGTGCCGTATATAGATTCAGAAATAATGTAGTCTGTGGACTACAGTAAAGTAATCCCTTCCTTTGGAGAGAAGAAAGCTCGTCGCATGGCAATCTAAGCGTATGTTTGGCTTTGCATATAATTTCGTACTTATTTGTGCTGTTTGTAAGTCTGATTGTTTTTTTTTTTTATATTATTAAGCCAAGCTCGGGATACCCTATAATGCAAAGCACAGCACGGCAGGAAGGGGGTAGGGAAAAGATTAGGTGTTATGAGAAGAGTGGCGGAGTTTCCGATGTATGTCGCCCTTAAGCTACCGCAGATTGCATGCCGGAGGGAAAACAAAAGATGGTAAACTGTTTCACATTCGCACTGTTCGGGGTAAAAAAGCATCATGGAATTTTACTGTACGGCTAAAAATAATTTGAAGGGTAAAAAGATGTGCGCGGTTTGCAGCGCAAGAATTGTGTGCAGGAATTACTCTACAAGGTATTAGACTAGATATTTCATCAGAGAATTGACCATGCATGTAGCGATAAAGGAGCGAAAGGCATCCAACATTGCAGCAGTGCTCGAGTGAGTCGATATGACAAGTTATTGTCACATCGCCAATGAGCATAAAGGCTCTCTTTTGGACAATAATATCCAATGAAGCTAAGGCTGTGCGACCAACCCAGTTCAGATATGGGAATTATATTCCATTCTAGGTCTAATTTAGGACTTGTAGAGGAGCGCTAGATTTGACGGGATGAAATATTTCTTACTCCTTTTCAGAAATACTTATTTTCTAAGGTCGAAGTACGTTAAATAAATGAAAAATAACGGTAACATTTTTGTTTTATTCAATTATTTTAAAAAATTGCCTAGACTCTGTTAACCTAGGGGCCCTGAGCCTTCATGTCCGAGGCTGCTTCTTTTGATATATTTCATTCTATATATATGATGTAAAACGCAACTTACACATCATGGATGAAAATGTACTTTTAGAGCTTTATATAACATAAAATCAATACGGGTGCTCCAATCGATATCTGTGGGATTTTAGGGATTGCAAATTACGAATTTCTTTGAGTTTAACTTCACTTCATAGTTATGAACCTGTGACCGAAGGGTAATTCGCATACCGAAGCAAGCCCTACACCCGAAGTTTTGAATCAAAAACATAATACCCAACAGATTTCATTATTGTATAATAAGAATATATATATCGTTGGTAAAACGTTCCTACTTCGAAGGGTTCAACTTCCAAGCCCTGGAAGATTTCATATCCTCTGAGGTCGAATCCTTAAGCAAAACTTATTTTTTTGTTTAGTACAATTTGCAACCCCATAAATCCCATATATCGTTTATAAGTCGAATCGAGCAAAACATGGCAAAATTTTTCAGACATGTTTACGTCACCATTTTCTAAGATTCTAAGTTTTGACCAAATATTCGCGATCCACGACCCCGACAATCCTAAGATTTGATTTTGAGTCGAATCGGGCCATAATGAAAATATTCGGCCGCCATCTTCTATATGCCCTCTTGATTTTATATTATATAAAAAAGTTAAATTATATTGTCATGCAAGATCTATGAGTGTGCCAAATTTTAGCTCAATGACTCAACGGGAAGTTGTGCTACCACTTGAAACCACTCAAGAAATACACTTCTCCGGTTTAGTTAATTAGAATGAATCGCCAGGAGATATTAAATCAATTAAAAAATTATTTCCATCATATTACCTAGAAGTTTCCATGTTAAAAAAAAATGTTATTTAGTTATTTTTTTTGATCTGCCACGATCAAATTCCAAGTGGCCGACTACAGTTGTGCAGAAGTGGTGCTAACTGCTTAGATATAACATGACAAAAAGCCAACCAGAGCTAAAATACTCATAAATCTTTTGGAAGTTCCGTTCCCCGTGTGCATCGTGTTTTATTTAAGCAAGTAGAAACCATAGACTAAAAAATAAATAAAAATTAAGAAAGACATGTGACACATGATATGGACGTTGTATGCCAAAAACACGACTACTGTTCAGCTTCAGAGCAGTAACAACTATCCGACTTCGCTTAAGGCGGAATTTGTTGAAGGGAACGCGATTAATCTTCTGAAACTGAGCCTCAAACAAGTGCGCCCAATATTCATGCAACGCGCGGCTCTGCTGGATGCCTGAGAGATTTTATAAAACGTTGAACATTATAACAATACATATATGTATATATATATATAAAGACGAAAAGGTGGTATACTAGCAAGAACAACAACAACAACCACAACAACAGGAACACAACCTATTGTTTGGCATCATAAAGTCTTCTATGTCTATTCAAAAAAATCTTTTTATTTACCTTCGCCTTTTGTAACACCCACGAAAAATATGAGCTGCGCACGCATATATGCCGTGCAATAGAAGAATCCTAGATGTGGGCCTTTTGTTGACTGCTTCAACAAAGCGATTTCAATTACTTTTCAACGGGTGTGAGACAATTAATTCGAAAAGAAGAATTCATATAAAATCTTATAGCGACTTTGTGGCAAATTGAGTATATTCCCTCTTCAGGGATGTGATATATTTTGATATGTGACTTATTATTATTATTAGTCTTATTCACTGGCAATAATATTTCATTTTAGTAATTATAAATTTATGAGTTTTAAATATTCTTGTATAGAATATGAATTGAAACTGAATGAAGTCAGTAATTCACCTGAAATTCATTTTTCTACGGTATACGAAATTTGCTTCGATTTCTGTCATGTTAAGTCCCTAGTTAACGGATTCGATGCCTGAAGACTATACTGCACCAACATTTACTGACAAATGTTACTATAATCTTTCACAAAACTGTCAAATTACAGCCAGATAGTCCACATTATACAAATTCAACACACTAGCAGGATGTGTGTAGCTTGATGATATTGGTATGACCTTAAGACCACCGGAGCTTGCATGACTCAGCAAGCGGCGTGAATACCTCGAGGTGGATTAAGATGTGATTGCAGGAATAGTAGTCTACAGCTATCCATTCGATCACAAAAGATGCTGATGTGGCATTTACATACATTGCTAAATCACAGTCTTATGCGTCCTATTTAGTTGTAAAATATTTATCGGCAAGTTTGTGGCGGACAAGACAATCTGTTTCAATTTCTCCACTTGCTCAACTTTTCAACATATGGGCCATCCCACACGAGTATTCTTCATGCAGAGGTGAGAAGAAGCAAAGAGATATCTCTACACTTTGGAGAGATATATCTTTGCTTCTTCTTACCTCTTCCCTAGAAAACCGGTAGGTATGCTTACTGCATCGAGAATACTCGTGTGGAATTGCCCATTGATGCAGTGAGCAAACAGGTTTTTTTGGGAAGAGGTGAGAAGAACCAAAGGGATATCTCTCCACCTCGCATACCTTCCCCAGAAAACCTGTTTGCATACTGCATCAAGAATACTCGTGTGGGATGGCCTATTGGGCCATCCCAGATGAACATTCTTGATGCAGTATGCACACTGGTTTAACAACAGAATTGACGCCTCCAGACGGGTATTCTTGTTACAAGCTTGCATTCACATAAGAATAGGGGACTGAAAGTGTGCGTGCATTATTTCATTTCGAGTTCTCTCTGCTTCCTTTACCTATTCCCTAGAGAACTGGTATACATACTACATCAAGAATACTCGTCTGGAATGGCCCATTGGATGTCGTGATGTTTACATCTGATACACCGAACATTCAACATGTCAAGAAACTGATTTCTATGTGGATCAAGGCTTTGTAGTTAGGTGAATTATTTTGATAGATTTGTATTAAAACTGGTGCTAAATTGACAATTAACAATCGAAGGCGAGAATCATCATTTGACTAAAAGAACATCCGGTTAAAACCATTTAATAACAAATATCCTAGAGATTACACGAAGTAGTACAGCTTATATGCAAGCCTCCTTTCCAAAGCGTTTTTAAATTTTACAGCAGAAGGAAGTTCGCTTGATATCTTATCACCTTGCATACAATTTCATTTAAAAAATGGAATTGAAACGTAAAGCCTTGTATATATCGGAAAAACAGAAGAAAAAAGGAAGAGGAAGATGTTGGTAATGTATATAATTGCAGAAACACTAATTTTCCCGGTATAAATTTATTAATTTAAAAATCTCCGCTTTCAAATTTTTTTTCCGTCATCTTGAAAACTATATAATGTCAAATTACTATTACATGAGCTGCTATGATTTTTCATCATGCAAGTGCGCTGAAAATTGAGCTGCCTACATGACAGTGGAGAGGATTTCCATTACTGCGACATTAAAATTTTGCAGAGATTTAGAGCGAGATAGTGATATGTAAAACTATTCCAACAGTCAAAGAATACGATTTTATAGTTGAAACCTTATCCCCCACCAAAATATGGCGATATGTCACTTTAAAATCTTAAGTTTTCTAAGTGCGATGCGGTGATATAATTAGAGATTCCATCCAATTAAATTTATTAAGTGTAAATAGTTTCTGACGCACAAATAATAAACTCAGATGAGCAGAAGTAATGTACAAAGGTTATGGTAGCACACTTGCTTTCTTGCAAAGGAAATTTCAGCAGCCGTGAAATTGAGAAATGATAAAATCTAAATCTCTTTTTTACATTTACAACATCACATCACTGGTCTTCCAGATTTATTATTTGTGGTTGATTAGTGATAGAAGCATACCCTTACCACTCTCCACGATTAGCTCTATAAAATTTGTAATTTTATTAGCAAGAATATCAAGCATTCATGAAAAATTTTAATGCTATGCATTTACAAGCAAGAAAAATGACCGTCAATTAGTTCATATGTAATAAATACTATTCTGTTCAAATCTTCAATCTTGCCTGGGTAAAATAATGAAAACAAATTAACATACTTCAAAAATACATATATTATACAATAAAATATAAAATATGTTATAAAAAATTGTAAAATGTGTCTTTTAATATTTTAATTAATAATTAAGCAACTATTGCAGAAAATACAGACAACCCTTTGTACCAGTTAAAAGCAAGAATCTTTCCGTAGAAATCCTAGAAAATAGTCGTATGGAAGGCAATGTTTGAAAATACGACGATATTTAAAAAAAAAAGCAAACGCACTATTAACTAAAATTTTAAATCAATATATTATCATATAATATCGAAATATATGTACCCGGGTAGCCATGCAATATCATCACAGAATAATGTCAAAAATGTATCACAAAAAAGAGGAAATTTTTGTGAAAACGAGAAGTCACATTTTTTGACAAAAATTTTACAAGAAACTGTGAACAAAATGTGACAAAATTCCGTTGTATGACGAAATATTTTGCTAGAATAACGTGCGATTGATGAAAAATTAATCGGAGGAAAAAGTAATGCCGCCGTCCGTCGTGTTATTAACCGAGTATTTTAAATCGGCATATCAGCATTCAAAAGAAAAAAATGTCTTTGGCAAAAATATAGGTAAATTGATATTATTAATTCCTCTTATAATTCCAGTTTCAATTGCTTTTATTTCTCCATATTTTCAGATATCGTAAAAGTATTCGCAATAAAGATATTGCTGAGGACTAGCCGAAATAAAATTTAAAAATTTTAATAAATAAATAAAAAAATTTCAAAAACTTGTGCATTTTTTCAAGCTTCTGTTTTAAATACCTATATATAATTTTGACAATTTTGAAATATTACAAAGATAAATGGATGAATTGTCACAGAATTTATTATCATAACTGTAACAATCTCGAATATTGTTTATGTGACATATTATGTAACAATTGGCGTCAACCCTGACCACAGTTTCAAATCATATTTGTGACATAATTTTGTCAACAAATGACAAAAACTTGTCGTTGTTTTGTCGCTTATATGTCATATCTGGCTACTCGGGTATCTACCTCAGGAAATTGGGATACACCGACTTTAGCTGATGATAGCTTGATGACAATTTTTTTTAGTAATCTCACCGAAACCTATAGCTGGCTACTATAGCCCCATGATACAAAGATAAGAAGGTATGGCCGATTCGAGAGAAATTTTTTGTGTTGCTACGTCATGAGGTGCCTACTGTCATTTCCAGCGAATTTGTTTTGAGTTTTTCGTATTTTATTGACTGAAATACGTTTTGAATATATTAAAATAATTAGTTTCTTCGTTTAAATCACTTCGGGAAAAGTAATTATGTGCTAGTGGGAAAGCAAAGAAATTTAAAAATAGAAAATTTTTTTCACTGTGAAAGGACGATTGAAATTGAGACGAACAAATTTCTGACATTTGTCGCCAAAGGAGGCAAGCAATCAATTGACAGATTTTCCGGCCATACCTTGTTAATATTTGTATCATGCTATAGCCCCATATATTAAAATCCCAAGGGGACATGAACTCTCTTGATTTTGGGCTTATCTCCCAAAATAAATTGACACTGAACTCGCCTCCTACAATTACATAGATTTGCATATCGCTGCGTTATAATATTTTATATAAAGATCTCAGATTCGTTAGTATTAACTTCATACTATTATATTCGTTCAATGAGAAATATGTGAGACTCCAGAATAAATTTTTCACTACAAGCGACCAATTTCTAGAGGCAGAACTTTTTTATTGATGTATATGTAGATGATTTGTCGAAAAAATTTAAAAATTTTAAATTTATTTATATGTTTTTTGTAGTAGTGTGTATATGGTAAAATACGCGGACATATGCCATAATGTTGAACTAGTGCTGAGAACTTTTTTATGGCATATCTCTGACTGTTTGTTTCTCCTAATTTATGGTATATCTAGGACAAATATCTCCGACATACTTGCCGTTGTTAAAAATGTGCTTGCCTCGCTCTAAACCTCTACAAAATATAAATATCGCAGTAATGGAAATCTGCCTTTACACGTGCAAAAGGTATGGCAGTACAGCTTGCATGCAAGATGTACTTGCTCGTGTAATCCTCAGTTTAAAAAGCTAGTCTAAGACCAAGTTTTATGATACCCTAGATGACTGCCCGTATGTAATTTCGTGGTATAAAAACGCTTCTTCCGTTTCCTAAGTCTAAATCGCTTCAGTAAAAGTGAATAAGTACTTTTTGAAAAGCAAGGAAATTTCTAATTAGAACATCCCCACTGTATTATGATGCAATAATCGAAATGTTCACTGTATGAGTACTTGGTTGCACCTATCATCAATGAGGGAGTTCTAGAAAAAGAACAATTTAAATTTAAAACAAATTAAATCGGAATTTCGAAAATATACAAAAGGAACAAACTAATACCAGACAGATGTCGGCTATCTTCGAGAAATCACATTAATGTACATTTCTTTAGTCAATGGAAAATATCAGATCAAATTTAAATCTTGAAAATAAGCTCATAAAACATAAAAACCATAAAAAAGTAAACAAATCAAACCGTAAAGAAAATTTCAACCAATAGATAGTTTTGTTTTTCGAAATAAACGGATAAATTTAATATTATAAAATTATTTTACGAATAAATTTATATGATAAATTTTTTAATTTTTAAACTCGTCATTTATTTGCATTATTAAATGATAAACAGAATATTCGGAATGATAAAAAAAATGCATTTAGGTATTCTGCATATTTGGGAAAGATAAATAAAAATAGATTCAATATTGTCTCTAGCGTGCTGATAAATAACTTTGAAAATCTGCAATTACATTTGTTTTATTTGAAAAAAAAAGGAAAATTACAAATTGCAAAAGTATTATGCGCATAGAGAAGAAGTTTATGATTAATGTTTGGTGATATGAATATGAAATTTTTTAAACCATATTGACAAATTTGAAATTTAATCGCTAAAAGGATATCCCAACCCTTTTCCACTGACAAATTTATTAACATTTGTAGAATTCTAAAACGGCAAGAAGCACTGGCGTAACTACCGACCCAGCAGGACCCACCACGTGGGGCTCACGAAAGCGTACAAAATTAATATTTTCATATGAAGTGATGAAACTTGAAACCACATAAAATAACAAAGCTGGACTAATAATCAGTTAGATTCACTCAATTAAAATTCGGTTGTTTCTAAATATTTACAAGACCCAGTCATTGATATATTGACAGCCACTTCAATGCTGCAGCAAGCTCAGAAAAACATGATAGAGCTCAGACAGGATTTCCTGACAATTTTAAAAGAAACTAAAGAAATCGCCACGTCTTGGAAACTAAATCCAGTTTTCAAAATAACACGCCAGCGCCATGTTAAAGAGTTTTTTGATGAGTTGGCTATAGATGAAGATATACAGAATCCTTGAAAAAATTTCGAATTTTTGTTCTTAACCATTGTCTGGATATCATAATTCAACAATTGACAGTGCGCTATGAAAGTATGAATAGCTTGACGGAAAGATTTTCGCTCTTTCAACCGAAAGTTCTCAGTGGCTTAAAAGATAATGAAATTGTTGAAAAAGCAAATCGCCTCTGCGAGTATTATTCAGAAGATTTATCGCCTACTTTTCCTCAACGATTCGTGATGCTGGAAAGAATTCGAGAAATTTCAACTATTAGAGAACTACTGAACTCTTAATTACAGCTCTATCTTACATTACCAGTAACTACAGCAAGGCCCGAACGTTGATTCAGTAAGCTAAAATTTATAAAGACTTACCTTCGTAGTATCATGTCACAGATGCGGCGGAATTCTCTGGCGATAATGAGCATCGAAAATGA
The DNA here is from genome assembly GCA_963924295.1 of Dioctria rufipes. Classification (NCBI taxonomy): domain Eukaryota; kingdom Metazoa; phylum Arthropoda; class Insecta; order Diptera; family Asilidae; genus Dioctria; species Dioctria rufipes. Next base: position 55,728,952 of record OZ002741.1, read on the forward strand.
AGAAAATCGGAATCATGGACGAATTCTTATCATCAAAAGATTGGCACTTCAGAAAGTTGTGAAGAAGGTAAGTTTTACTCATTAGTCATAAACTTATCAATGTAAAAAATAAAAAAATAAAAAAACTGAGCCGCGGGCTAGTAGCATTTATTTGCGGGGGGGGGGGCTCATCATCCTTAGTTACGCCACTGGTTAAAAAAAATACGCCGCGCTTTAATTTCCATTAAAGAAACCATGATTTTCTTAATTCTTTCAAGATTAGATAGCAGCAGAAAGGATTAAATTTTGTTGCTACTATTGCTACTATTATAATACTCATAAAAGATAAGAATGGTTTTATGTCTTTTAATTTAAGATTTAGCTTTGCAATTGAATTTCATTCCTAACTGACGACAGTGCGCTCTTTTGATCGTATTATTATACCCTAGATGGAATCTAAAGGACAAGTAAGTAACCTTGCTCTGTTTTGCTGTTGGGGTGACGGTATAATGTGATGAAAAATAAAGTATTATAGCTGAATCACATTGTCATTTGTCAACAGCAACAGCGACAATATTTAGATATGTTTCTATTGCGATGTACGTTCGCAATATACATAAATAATATATATATATTACCAACAGAAAAAGCAAAATCAACGCTAATACCATTGACACACAGCTAGTTTAGGTACCATAATTCGGATACCAATATATTCTCTTTACCATGCTAGACGACAGATCCCATCATAGTTTCATTTGACAGCTTTTAAAACTTATAAATTTTACTTTTCAAGAAAAGTCGTTTGTAAAAAATTTCAACTTAGCGTATGTCCATAAACTAGTGAATATAATTTTATAAATTCCCCAAAATGGCTTACTTGAACAAAAAATTAGATGCTAGATAATTTTGTCACTATACATGAAAGTCGGCCTGATATAATTAAAAGTGTACCAGTGTGCAGCTTATACTACACTGGTATGTAAAAAGGCGTGTACTATGATATCTATACTAGCTATGTATCACAGGTATAACGCTACGCTGCACACTGGGGCAAGATACCTTCAAAACTGGCAGTGGCATTAGATATTTATTTCTGGGATTATATGTAGTATAAATAAAAACTTATAAATAGATTGTAGAGTCAGTTGTTAATTTTTTAAGATTTGTTGAACAAAAAAATATAAGGAAAAATAAACAGTTAAGGCGGTCTTATTGCTCAATACATCACAGTTCATCTTAAGCACTATCCCTCTCTTGATCATCACTTTCATCACAGATGTCATAATTACTGTTATTACCCCAATTATCACTATCACCAGATACCTTGGCGGATGGAGCTTTTAACAAATCCAATGCTTCACTTGGCAGAAGCTGTAACTTTTTCTATGTTTTTTTTTTTATTTACTACTGATCACTGGATCAGAGCACAATAAGAAAAAGTTAAAAATGTCCGTCTTGGATTTCTCTGCATTTTCTTGTGTTATATTCCCTGTACCTTTTGAAGTCTTTGTTACGAACCTCTTGCACTTCCTCGGTCAATTATTCTAAGCGCAAAAGTGACGAGGATATAATTTGTGGTTCATGGATAAAATACTTACAACTTAAAATAGTGACAAAAGAAAAGAAAATCCATAATTTTTGAAATTCTTTCACACTAAAGATGGTCTAAACAAGAGACCGAAATATTGGCCAATAAATTGAAGCTACATAAATTATGTTATAGTTTTCATTAAAATTTCTACAAATTAAAGGCTAACCCCATACGTGTTCCAACTACAAATTTAATGAATAATAAAATTTATAAAAAGTAAAATCTTATAGAACAAAAAAGAAATTTTTAAGAAGTTTTGTTGTTTCTAGAAGACAGTTCAATAATGAATAATAACACAATTTTTTACAATCTTTATAACAAGTCTAAGAAGATCTCAGTGGCAGGATACGAAACATTAATTTTGTGATGAATAAATTTTAGTTTACATTTTCATGTATTACCTAATAACTAAAAAAAAATATATCTGGAGCCAATTTTGTTCTTTCCTAGAATTACATTCATTTTGTTTTACATATCTCGCTGTAGTCACTTTGCTAGCTTTTTAGCGATTTTGCTTAACTTTTATTCTCAAATTTGCTAACATAATTTGGCGGAAAATTCCCCATCATTGATGAATGCTTTCATACAAATTTTTTTATGTTTGCATAATTCTTCTTCTACCTTATAGGAAAGAGATTACTTCAAAGCTTGTACTAACTAATAATAATTTTCTATAAGGAATTATCACAAACTCAGTCCATTTTATATTATCAGCAATGAGTGTAATGTATTGTTTAACTCACCTTCAATTAAATCCATTCCATTCGTTTCAATGCCAAAATACCTCTTTCAAAAGAATTTTATTTCGCATTATGCTTATAAATAAAATCAAACAGAAACAAACAAAATATTTCAATATTCTCGGAATATTTCAAAAAACGAAATTTTAAAATCCTATCGGAAAATAATTAATCAAAAACAGCTCAAAAGCACCTAATAATGAGTCATAAAACCATTCAGTCGCCACACACATTGGGGCAGCTTCGTCATGGCATTCACCAAAAATCTACAAAATACCTGTGAAATGAGCTCTTGCGCTTCATCTAATTGGGGCTTCCCTTCAAAATGTAAACAAAAAAAAACAAAAAAAAACGACCGATATATGTTGTTCGTCAGCCCATTAAATAACCGTAATCCGCTGAAAACATTGATAAGAGCTGAACGGTTGAATAAAACAAGGTGTTTCCTTATCAACATGGCCACAGTAAAAGGCTATAGTTACGGGACGCATATAACATTAACTAATTTCGTTGTCTGTTGAGCACTGTCTGCCGTCTGGGTCGGGGTCTGGGGTGCACTAAAAGGATCGAAACATCTCTGTTGGATGAAGCACTCTACGGCTATGGCTATTCCGATTTAAGTAAGCTGCTTTTAATGTCATATTTTGTTTTGATGATTCTTCGACCACTTTTGGGTAAGTGATTTTAGTGAGTCATTCTAGGTATATTTTAATTTTTTTTTTTTTTTTAATTTTAGTAAAAATATTTTTATTTTTATGCATAGAATAATACAGCGAAAATGTGGTAGCAGTAAATAAGACTTAATTCAATCTTCTCAATGTGTATTGTGGGTTTGCCTTGCCAGTATACATGTACATAGGTAGGTGTATCTTACATCTTACTTATCCCAGTTAAATATACTCACTTTGAGTCGAGTCTTTTAATCATAAGGTGCTATGGCCTATAATTAATCTTAAGATAAAAACTATATTCCTCCTTACTAATCATTGTAGTTTTATTCTTTCCAATTTTAGTAAATTATACGGTATTCCTGCTAATTCAATAGTATGTGGCCTTGCTATGCTAAGTGATTTCAACTTTCCAAGGAGATCCGGAATTAAATTTAATAAAAAACTGAAATTCTGCAAAGAATCTTATTTTAGGAATAAAATAATTTTGTTCCTGAGGAAAAGTTCCCAACATCGGGAAATTTCTTCGAAAAGAATTTTTATAGCGTCCTTATCGAAACTTTACTTTAGAAAAGCTTTCCAAAAAAAAAATCGTACTTTGTTTTTAATATACTATATTTATTATTTTCAAATGAATAATATTAAAAGTTATTTTGATTTTTGCATGTTCGTCGGTTGGAAAATGGGACAAAGTGGGGAAATTCTTCGTAGGGTTGCCATACAAAAATTTATTTCGTGTTTTTATATCCTAGATGAAATCTATAGGGTATACTATGTTTGTCATTCTGTTTGTAACACCTCGAAATAATGATGGTAGAGCAAAATGGATTGGACACCCATTCATAATATTAAAAGTTATTTTGATTTTTGCATGTCTGTCCGTCTGTCCGTCCGTCTGTGCGCACGATAACTCGAGAACGCGTATACTTAGAGAACTGAAATTTTGTACACGGACTTTAAAAAAAAAAGTAAAATTAAGGTCGAAAATGAGACAAATCGGGCAACTCGTTCGTGGAGCTGCCATACAAAAATTTCGTTTTCCACTATATATTTGGATATTGCATAAGAACGCGTCGACGCAGAGATCTGAAATTTGGTACATAATGTTTTCATTGTACTAGCAAATAAAATTTCAAAAATGGACTAAATCGGGCAACTCCTTCTTGATGTTGTCATATAAAAATTTTTGCTTTTTACGGATACTGTGAAAACGATCAGTCCTATACATTTCTATTGTACTAAAAACTTCTTCAGAATATAAAATTCTATAAAATTTGTAATAATCATTTTTTCTGTCCGACGAACCGATCTAGAAATATATGCTAAAAACCACTGCAAAAATCAAAATTGCTTAAATGGGTGCCCATACGAAATTTCATACGGACATTCATCTAGGGCAAGGGTGCACAAATTGCTCGTTCGTGGAGCTGCCATACAAAAATTTCGTTTTCCACTATATATTTGGATATTGCATAAGAACGCGTCGACGCAGAGATCTGAAATTTGGTACATAATGTTTTCATTGTACTAGCAAATAAAATTTCAAAAATGGACTAAATCGGGCAACTCCTTCTTGATGTTGTCATATAAAAATTTTTGCTTTTTACGGATACTGTGAAAACGATCAGTCCTATACATTTCTATTGTACTAAAAACTTCTTCAGAATATAAAATTCTATAAAATTTGTAATAATCATTTTTTCTGTCCGACGAACCGATCTAGAAATATATGCTAAAAACCACTGCAAAAATCAAAATTGCTTAAATGGGTGCCCATACGAAATTTCATACGGACATTCATCTAGGGCAAGGGTGCACAAATTGCTGCCCGCGGCCCGCATGCAGCCCTTTGACATGTCTTTTGTGGCCCGGTATGCAATTCATTTTTATTACTTTATCAGAAAATTTAATAAAAAATATTTCTAAGGACTACTAATGACTATTCATTATTGATTTTGTTTTTTCTTTAATTTTTCCAATACAGAAATTTTTCGTCTGCTATTTTTTTTTATTAATTTTTTTGCGCTTTTTCCATAAATTATGAAGAAATCTCTTCTGCAAGGTCAATCAATTACTATTCGCTATATTGTCGAAAAAAATTTGGAGTGTGCAATGCAAAATATAGTTCCCATAGTAACGCTTAATTTTGTTTTTTTTTTCTAATATTTATTTAATATGCCGAATTTACAATGCAGAGTGGAGCAGAGTGAGCTTTGAGTCCAGAACCCTGTTCACAATGCAGCACAGAGTGAATTTTTAACTTTGAAATTAACATACCAAAACGCCATAACAACGGCAAATCAACAAACAAGCAAACAACTATCGCTTTCAAAACAATAAATTCGAAAAAGGAGAGTCCTCTCCTGCTTCGCAACTAGCAAAAAATTTTACAATTTTTTTGTATTTTAAATCATGAAGTTTGCAAAAAATATCTGTTGTACAGGGTGGGCCAAAAGTCACCATGGGGTTTAAAAATTAAATTGGTAACATATGGTAGGATGAAAAAAAGGAGGGGTAAGGTGGGGTGGGGGAAACATGCTTACCTATGAAGAACAGACAGTTGGCTATCATGTAAAAAAGGAATGAAGAGAAACGGTCAACAGGGTGTGGAGCAATGTACAAACGAAAAAGTTAGTTATTTTTAAACCCCATGGTGACTTTTGGCCCACCCTGTATTTTATTAGCATGCATAAAAACATGTTAGTTATGATAAAAAGAAGTATTGAGAAAAATCCACGCCATCTACATGCTAGTAGTTCGAAATTCCAGTTTGCAAGCTTTCGGAAATGGCAGTGTGAAAATAGAATAGAGCCAATCTACTCCACTCTGCATTGTGAATTCGGCATTACGGTTTTGTCTTCCTAGTTTCGAGCTTGAAAATTATTGTTGCAAAAACGTTTATTTGATAAAATTCTTTTGTTTTTGAGTGAAAATTTTTAAGATTACCAAAGTAAATTTATATTTCGTATTTGGATATAAAAGGTTGTGAATTATTTACCTTTTATTTCAAAATTTTTAACAGTTCAATAAATAGCAGCACCCATGAAAAGAAAACTGGAGTCGGAAAATAGAAAATTCAACAATGCATGGTCGGAAAAATATTTTATTATTGAGTAAAATAGTGGCGTTTTATTTTTAATTTGTCAAAAAACTATCTCTTGTATGAAAGAATTTAATGTAAAACGCCATTATGAAACGAATCACCACGAATATCATAAAATTCAGGGAAAAATTCGATTGCAAAAACTCGATTTTCTCAAACGAGGATTAGACTCACAGCAAAGTGTTTTCAGAAAAATTAACAAATATGCTAAGGTTTCCCTGGAAACTAGCTATAATATTGCACTTTTGATTGCCAAATCATCTCGTCCATTTACTGAAGGAGAGTTTATAAAAAAATGTTTAATAACTGCATCAGAAAAAATGTGTCCAGATGTTACGAAAAAGTTCGAAAATCTCTCATTGAGCAGAACGACAATACAACTAAGAGTATTTGACCTAGCAGAAGATATTCGTACACAGTTTAAGGAAAAATAAAAAAAAATTATATTTTTCCCTTGCCGCAGATGAGTCCACCGACATTTCATCAATAGCACAGTTCATGATATTTTTTCGAGGAATAACTGACAATTTTGAAGTGATTGATTAAATGTTGGCCATGAAGTCGTTAAAGGGGCAAGCAACAGGAAATGAATTCAAGATGAATATGACGGATGCGTGCAAGGCTGCTAGCTTAAATTTTGATAATTTGGCGGGAATTACTACTGATGGTGCACCAGCTATGGTAGGTGTCAACAACGGTATGGTATCATTGATTGAAAAAGATCTCGTAGGGCGAAAACATAAATTATTGCGATTTCATTGCATAATCCACCAACAAAACCTTTGTGGAAAAGATCTGCGAATGGAACACATAATGAAACCCGTAATTTCAACAATTAATTTCATTAAGAAAAGAGCAGTGAATCACCGCCAATTCAAATCATTTCTTGAGGAGGTGGAAGCTGAATATCAGGACTTTATATATTACTGTGAAGTTAGATGGCTGAGCAAAGGAAATTGCCTCAAAAGATTTCTCGATCTATTGCCAGAAATAAAAATATTCATGACTGAGAAGGAAAGAAATGTTCCAGAACTTCAAGATGAAAAATGGCTTAGTGAATTAGTTTTCCTGGTGGACATAACTACAAAACACTGTAATTAATTATTAATTAATTATTAAGCTTACTTGAAGAATGCTTTCCTACGACAATTATGCCGTTTGTTCCTACAGCACAGGAAAGCGCACTTCATTATGGTTATTTAAGACTCCAGAGTCTCGATTACATAAAATATCGTTCACAAAAGAATATTTCACACGTATTCCACACTCCTGTTATATTATTTATTTATTACAATATCGCTAACTTAAACCCGAACTTCTTTTCATAAAATATGAAATGTCACAAAAGTTGAACTAACACAAAATAGGCAGTAGGCCCTCTTGTCATTTCTCCCCCCGACCATAGGTCATACTGGCATTGAATTGCTTAAACACGTACACTGTATTTGCACGATACCCCGCTTCCTTATTAGTTATTTATTCAATGACTAAAAGTAAAAATTTTATAATTGCATGAGTGTAGTAAAGAATTTTTAACGCTAACTGGTATTGGTGGAGTTGCCAAAATGACTTTCGCAATTTTTTTGATCATTTTCCAAAAAGATAAGACCTTTACTATAAGCGGAATGTGATGAATAGGTATTATTGATTAATTATTTATACAGGGTGTCCAGTAAGTGGTATGAAATCCGAATGCTATGAATAGGTTATACTTAGATGAGCAAAAAATTGTATGGGGAGGAGGGGATCCTAACGGTTTCCAAGATAACGGGGCTTAAAATATTTTGGTATTTTTTTTTAGATCAGCCTGTAACTTTTTCATGTTACACCTTATGATGATGATAAATAGTAAATCGTTGGACCTTTCCAACGGTGTATAAATTTTTCCCCTCCTCCCCTCTTTTGCAAGTTGAAGCTTCACAAACTTAAAATTTCTGAATTTTACCTTGTTTTTTTTTTACTATTTTTTTATCAAAAAATACGTCATCAACACCAATTTCTCATTTTGGATTTAAGAATCCCAAAAGTTTAAAATGACCTATTACACTCTGTATCCAAAAAGTGACCCTTTCTACTTTTTTTGCAAATCCAGCGGAAAATTTCAATTAGTGCCATAAAGTAGGCAATTATCTTTTGAAGACGAGCTTTTTAGCCATTCTTGAAGAAAAGAAAAAGTGCAAAAACCGCAGAAAGGGTTACATTTGGGCACAGAGTGTAATAAGTCATTTTAAAGGAAAGCAAAATGAAAAATTGGTGTTGGTGACGTATTTTTTGATAAAAATAGTAATTAAATAAAAAAACGGGTTAACATTCCGAAATTTCAATTTTGTTGAGCCATGACTTCAAAACTGAAGGGAGAAAGGGAAAGTTTATAAACAATTGGAAGGGTCCAACGATTATTTATCTAACGAAGTTTAAATCATTATTATCGAATGTAACATAGTGAAGTTACAGGGTGATCTATAAAACATACCCAAATATATTAAAGCCCCGTTATCTCGGAAACCGTTAGGATCCTATGAGTAGACATGGTATGCTGCCCGCCCTCCCGATCGAAACTTGGCATTTCGAAGTTTTTCCTACCCCCGAATGCCCCTCACCCGTAAAATCTGAAGTATGTGAGCCCTAGCTTACGTGACATTTATATACTTCGAAAGGGCAAGCGATATATTTAGGTTCGGAGTATCGATGTTTCGAGAACGGAATATTCGGGAAGGTTCTAGGATAATTTATAGAATATATGTAAACCTTGTGTATAAAGCTATCTATTGATTGCGAAAATGCTTCCTTGTTATAATGTCAGATGGCTCCACTTGAAACCATTTTGAACAGTTAGTTTTGCTCACGCTCAGTCGCTAAAAGTTCTGCAAATGAAGTATGGACAAGGAGTTCAAGGGATAAGCCGTAACAGCATAGACAAACTAATTACATACAAACGGAAGTAGAAGCCAGTAACCTCTCGCTAGAATATAAAATCAACCCGCCCTGATGTAGAGGGAATTCCACAATTTTTTCTTCGATATTTACTGGAAATTCGTTCTTTAGAATTTATATGCAAGGTCAAAAACTTGGATTTTTCATCGGGGCCCGGAATTAAATAACATATATCAGGAATGGCCAAGTCGTCGACCGTAGTCGACCGGTCGATCGCGTAGACATTTTTGGTAGCCCGCGAGAGTAAAATAAATTGAAAAAAAATTACAATAAATTGCCATTTTCAGATAATTTCGCCGCCTCACGTGGCGTGAGTAACGGATAACCCACCCCCGCCAACATGGCGCCATTTCTTCGCCTCACTTACACATCGCACTTTCCTTCTCTCTCTCTCTCTCTCTCTCTCTCTCTCTCTCTCTCTCTCTCTCTCTCTCTCTCTCTCTCTCTCTCTCTCTATCTCTCTCTCCCTCTCTCTTTTTATTTCTCGTACTAATAAAAAACGCGCCTCTGTGTTCTCAATCAGTATAGTCAGCTAGAATTTAGCTTTGATTTATTGCGTGATAATAATAGCGACTAAAATGAGCGGGCAATGTTGTCTTATTTGTAACTCAGGTGTAGCACTACAAAAAAAATGTCGAAAATCATTTTAAAAACACACACAAAATACGTCACCGATTTTCCGATTGGAAGTAAAATCTAAAAAAGTAGGGGCGTGAGTTAAAAACTGGCTTATGTACACAGCAATCTTTTTTTATGAAGTTAGGCACAAAATCAATAGCAGCGATATATGTATATATACATATATATATATAAATAAAAAGGAAATTCTTTTGTATGGCATTTCACTGCCATTGAACCCTGTCATGCGCCGATTAAGTCTGCAAGAGAAGACAACTTTGATTGATATGAAAAGTTTAGTTAAAACATTCAAAGAAAAGATTCAAGTGCATGCATCCCAACTAAAAATAGGCGAATTGAAGAATTACCAAAAACTTGGAGCAAGAGTACAAATAATTTAAATCGGGAATTCTAAAGTTTCGCCGAACAGTTGCAGAATTTACACAAGAAGTTCGAAAGAAGTTTTTGGAACTCGGAAAGAGTCATCAGTTTCATGGTGTTCCCTTTTAACGAAGGAATTAACATTGACAGAGTATTTTTCAAACCTGGAGCATTCGGAAGTACCTACAGATTTTTTTAAAGAAAAGTTTTTGTGTTTTATTTAAAACTGTTGTTGACGGTAAGCCGCTACGATATTTTGAATTATAAGGTAGACCACGAACTCCGAAAGTTTGGCCATCCCTGACATATATCAAAATCGCTTCTACCCCACCTTTTGTAGCGAAAAAACCCCTATTGAATGAATGAGCCATCCCAGACGAGTATTCTTAATGTAGAATGCAAACCGGTTTTTTAGAGAAGATGCGTAATTCCCGGAATATACAAGCCATGAACAAAGTCAAAAAAGGAGAGCAGCGGGCCGGTCAGCAGGCGACATTCACTGCCTTCTTGCCTTGTCTTACTGCAGGAGTTTTTAATAAAAAAGTTGTTTGTATTTTGTTCAAACGCTATAATTTCCATAAATTTGTTCTAGATGCTATTCTTTTTTACAACTATTAGAAAGAAAACATATTTGGTTGCGATTTTAGTTTTTCCTCCATGACAAGTATACAAATAGCAGTGAAAGTGAGCTCTTACTGCATGCTGTAACCGGTAAGTTAAGGCCTTTTAATGTGTCTTCGGCGACTTCATGGCTTGTTTTATATTTCGGAGGTTACGGAAAAGGCGAAAAGACGCAAAGAGCTATCTCTCTGCGTCTTTTCGCCACTTCCCTAAAAACCTATTTGCATACTGCATCAAGAATACTCGTGTGGAGTTGGCCCAATGGACTATAGTTTTGTTTTGAAGAAATCTATACTTTGAGCGTAGATTAAGGACAATACGGTGAAAGCTGTTGAAAATGGAATCAATGGAAAATTTAGATGTAAAACCGCAACTTCGATATATATCGTTCCACAATTAAAAAAAAATGCGTCGAAGCCTGATCAAACCAATCAAAATACGAAGATAGCACAGTTTGATCGCTGTAATCTGGCAGCTTTAGGTATAACTCAGGAAAGTTATAATATTATGTCTGAGTCTCCTACCACGATGAAATTTTCTCTAATTACACCAGTCACGAACCGCGATTTAAGTTAATGATAAACAATTATAGAATCCTGCTGCTAAAATTCGAACTTAAACACAAAATTGGTGTTTAATTGGTGTATAATTTATATCTCTAAATTTCTATAACCAACATAATGTATACATAAACTCAACCAGAATTTTCAAAAAAAAACACAAAAACGATAACAAATAGAATTTACTGACTGAAGTAGCTATACATAATAGGGTTTTTTTTTTTAATTTCTACTGTTAATAACTACTTCTATCGTTCTTATAAAGGTTTTCTTTTTGTTTTAAAATAAAAAATTTCTTCCAACACCTACACTATGTATTTACTCCTAAAATAAAGTCTGGCTTTATTCTCGCATCTTGTTTACATTTTACCATGAACCCGAGCACAATAGCAGTCTAGAGGCAAGAAACTAGTCAAAATTAATCTAATGTTTCTCTTTTCTTTTATACAATACATCCAAGACAGCACTGCTGGTGCTGCTGGTCAATGGATGGCGCCAAAGAATTTACAAAGGAGGAGGCCTTATCCTCTAGCATGTTTCATCCGCTTATTTCAAGATTGCGTTGAATAATCTTCTATAAAAAGAAAACGCAATAAAAAAAATACCTCACCACAACCTCTTGATAGATAAATACATTTTGTTTTCATTTCCTAACCATTTCCAGAGTTCTTACGATTTGATTTTACTCATAATTTTTCTTAAACAATATTTCAAAACCGCGATAGCGTATAAAAATAACCCTTTGCTATTATGACCTGATTTAAAGACAGATTTACACTCGCTGGAGAAAACACGCCAGGAATATTTATAAAATAATTAAGAATTTCTTCATTGTGCGAATAAATGAAGTAAGGTTAACCTCAGGCTGGCATGTTATGTTAAATATGCCATCTGTCCTGGTTAAAACACTGCTGGATCATTAAATTGACCCACAGCATTTTTCTAAATACATGTGGAGGAAAAATAAACTCAGAATTAGATGATTTATTTTGCATAATTATGTTTTGCTTCTTGATAATATCTCGATAATAGGTTTGAATTTGATGCATTTTATAGAAAGAAAAGAAAAATGACCAGAAAGGCACTTAAAACTTCCAGGACCCATTGCTCCTCAAATTCCATCATTTATCAAATTTTCATTCAAGGTAAAACCGACCAAAAGCAATGATTTGTTTTTGCCTGTGGCATTCAACTCGCGGTCCACGCATAAAAATCTTCAATCTATAAGACACCTAGCCGACGCTTGTAAAATTGGGGATTTCTTCTTATGTGAGGCGTGGACCAAAGCTCATCACACATCAAAAATGATAGAGATACAGTGGTACAGACTGCGCAGACTAGACAGGGCCACGAGAAGGGGAGGTGGAATTGCCATCTATGTAGGCAGTACTTTTCAGTCCAAGCACTATACCGTATCAGCAACAACAGCTGGGAAATGATGGCGGTCCAAGTCTCAGGATTTGGTGCTAATGTCAAACCTATCACACTTATGGTAATCTACAGATGTGCTACCACCTTCTCCGGCATGGACCTTTCTGGTCTCTCTGACTTCCTGGACTTTGTGCTGAGGCGATCTTCAAGAATACTAATTGGAGGGGATCTTAACATAGACATCGGATCTGATACCACTCTCTCGGGGGGTGCTAAATGATCTCATGCGCGAAAAAGCACTGAACATCCTTAACAATAAGCCCACCCGACATGGGCCGAGCTTTGCGTCCGTTATTGATCTCCTAATCGCTCTCCCATAATTCCGCCCGGCTTCAGGCATTTCAGATAATGAAATTCTTTTTGCATTATTAGACCTCCCGCTAACCCTTCCATCCACCTTACGATGATTTCGAAACTTTAATACAATCCTATATAAAGCAAACGCTAACTTCAGACTTTAGCTTTAACTTAGACTACTACTACATCACAGATTTATAAGCTATTGCTTACAGATCCCAACCGGTTCCTCTAATGAATTTTAAGATTCGCCCCGAACCCTGCCTTCCCACGTTATGCAGTTCATCTAAGATGGGAGGAATCTGTTTCGCCCACCGGATAGAGCCGGACATTGACAGAGAAAATGAGTCATCGAGTCCTCTTCGCATCCTCTGCATACAGAGTTTTCGAAAAGTCCCATCCTGTATAGATGCCCCTGAGAAGTGGGTGTAGGTTTCCGTACTGATGAGTAATACGGTTCTTGCTATTACGAAATGCCCGTTTTTGCATAGAAATTTCTTTTTTTATTGACTAAATTCGCTATGAAGTTATTTCATGGCAAAATTTCCTATGAAATGCTAGTCCGGCATAGGGCTAGTCTTGCTAGGCATTCGTAGGCATTCGTCTCATATAATTCACATTTAAAAGTTATTTTAAGTGCATATATGAGGTCAGCTTGGCTGTGAATTGTGCTGTATACGGCAGGCAGGAGCCAAGCCGTACTGATGAGTAATACGGTTCTTGCTATTACAAAACGCCCGCTTTTGCATAGAAATCTTGTTTTTTTAATATTACGAAACGCCCGCTTTTGCATAGAAATTTCTTTTTTTAAAGATTTTTCGATTGCAAATATTTTTTCCACTATATACGTAAATGATTTTTAAACGCATTTGGATCTTCCGCGAACACTTTTCGAAGAAAATTCACGCTGAAGCCTTGATATTTTCTTCTTTCTACGCAATATATGATCCACATGTGACTTGGTTTACGACTACTAGACTTTTTTAACGTAGTAAACATTTCAATTTCCAGCATTTCACCCGATTGTAAAACGTTTGGTTTTCCATAATTTACTAGCTCACTAGCACATAATGGCCACTAGCATAAATGTCAACTAATTCAGCTGCTTATGAATCAGATGCTGATGTACCAGCACTAATTGATAAGCACAAGTGTCAACTGGCCTTTGCCTAGTTGACATTATGCTGATTGATCAGCGCTGATGCACCAGCATCTGGTGTTCCAACGCGCTGATGTTGTTTACATTATACGTTTACAAAAGCACAAGTTAGTACTGTGAAAAATGGCTGGGAGTGAGGTTGTGCTCTATTTTTAATAAAAGTAGAGATTACTCTTTAGGATTTTTTACCGGGGTAAACTTATATTTGTTCAAGAAGGAATTTATTTAGACTCTCCGGTATATAGCAAAAGCTAAAAATGTTTTTAATTTGTTATTTCATCACACAACCCATTATATTTTTGGTGACAAGTTTCAAGTCTTGGTAACTCATCAACATGTTTTTATTTATTCCGGACTGGAATCGAACCTACACTTTTAGAATCGGTCAATGATGGAGAATTTAAGAATTTTAAGAATTTTTATTTTTAACGATTCCAAATCAAATTATAAATACAAGAAGAAAAACAACCGTCTCATCCGGGGTTTGAAACCGGGACCTTCCGCTTGCCGGGCGACTAACGAGACAGATGATTTTCCCCCTTGCATTTATCAATTTGTAATTTAGCCTACTAAGCCACGTTGCTTTCAGCTGGCATTAACCAGTAACGATGAAAGCGCACAAATAAATTGTAAATTCAATTTTTATTTATTCCGGACTGGAATCGAACCTACACTTTTAGAATCGGTCAATGATGGAGAATTGAAGAATTTTAAGAATTTTTATTTTTAACGATTCCAAATCAAATTATAAATACAAGAAGAAAAAACAACCGTCTCATCCGGGGTTTGAAACCGGGACCTTCCGCTTGTCAACATGTCCCAGATAGCGAAATTGCGTGACTTGAAACACAAGTGAAAAAATAGAATAGAGAAAAGAAATGAAAAAATGACACACCCGTTTCTTTTGATGGAGCATTAATTTCTGATTCACCGTCACTAAACATTCTTGGCATTAATATTTCCAGTAAGTTAAACTGGACAGATCACATCTTCTCTGTTGCCAAGAAGCATCACAATGTCTTGGATTTCTGAAAAGGTGGAAGAAATATTTCAGCCCGTCAAATCTAGCGCTCCTCTACAAGACCTACATTAGACCTAGAGTGGAATACAACTCCCATATATCTGTCGAATAAACACTAACACTCCACAACTACACGACCTGGCGGCTTCTGCGCGGGAGAGATTTCGCCAACTTGGGACCAGTGACCCTGGCACTAAGTTGGAAGATGCTTTCGTTCTGGACAGACCGCCTCGCACACCTTTCAGCACACTTACAACACGTGTGCTCCGTGACGTGCTTATGTCAATAAGACCTCCGGAGTATACAGGATACAACAGATGGCGAACACACCTCGGGGTGAATATGGGCGTGATGGGAGGGATAACTTGCAGAGTAGTCTACAGTTATCCTTCTAGTTACAAAGATGCTGATGTAGCATTCAAATTGCTGCATCACAGTCTTATGCATCCTAATCAGTTGTCACATATCGACCGGCGGGTTCAGAGGATCTGCACAGTTTGTTCTGGTGAAGGCACCTTGTTTCACAGGTTCTTCACTTGTCCAGCTTTGCAGAGTCTGATGGAACTGGTGCGCGATATGTGTCAGTTGATCCACCCGAATTTCAGCATTACTAGGACATCGTTTCTATGGGGACCAAAAGTTTGTAGTCGGGTGAACTGTTTGATTAGCTTTGTGTTGACACTGGCCAAATCTACAATTCACTTGTACTACATGAGAGCCGGAGATGGGAATCAGAGCACTGACCCACAACACCACGCACAGGCACTTAAGCGCCACTTCGTTGACAGATTGAAGAGACGTTTACATCTTGAATATCTGGCAACGAACGCAGACACATTAAACTGCACATGGCAACCACTATCGTCGGTGCAGGACGGAGCTCTTGTCTTTCGCTGGTGATAGCAGGCCACAGCATTTGCAACACTAGTCCACGGTGCTTCTCCCCGCTTAGGAATCGTTGCACGTGCTGTGTGAAGGACAAGTGCTCTGTTAGAGATGCTAAGGTGGAGGGATGATGAGGGCAGTTTGTAGAGGTCTATAATACTATAGGCTACCCTCGCGGGACTCTATAACGGTATCGCGCAAATTTTTCGTTCGTTCGTTTTTAATTCGGTTTCGGTCTCAGTGCTAAATTGCATGTTGAAATTCGCCCGTTTAGGTAAAGATATTTATTAGTTTATTTTGGAACTCTTGGAACTGTCACTTACCCAATTGTCAAAATTGGGGCTATTAAATTTTTTGTACATCTTTTAGATCCTTTTCAAGATTCTTGTGTCCGTTTCTTTAGTCTCTTTTGAGAATTTTGTGTCATTTGTTTTACATTTTTGTGTCATTTTTGTTGTTTATTAGTTGTTATAATTGTTTTAGATGTTATTATTTTTCCCTATTGACATTTTATACCATTTAGTTTAACTAGCGTTTTTTTTTACACTTTGTAGAGCCTTTTGCCACGTATTTTTAAGAAATTTTTAAAAGAGCCAGAGAGCCAACAAATAAAGAGCAAATATAAATAAAAAAAATTATTATTATTCTAAAGAGTGCGGGCGTGTCAATTCAAGCTCCGTGAAATTTCTAAAAATCAGTGTAATAATAACAAAAATGCGAGAAAGAATATTAAGTGTGTGTGTGTTGTTCCATAGGTTGTTTCTTCAAAATTTTGTTGAAAAAACTAATAAAAAGAAAATTAAATTATCGTGAAAAATCAAAAAAATTTGTGACATTTTAAAAATTTAATTTAATTTCGGTCGTTGCCATGACAACGAGGCAAAATTGAAATTTTTAGTGCAAATTAAAAGTGGAATATTTTGATAAATAAATAATTTTGGACAGAAGTAAAAGAATAAAAATTATAATAAAAAAATAACTCTAATTTACTCTGCCGCGCTCACAATGAGCTCGAGCAGCAACGAATCTGGGGGGAGTGATGATCCCCTCAAATTGAAAGGAAGGAGGAAGAAGAGCAGAAACGCTTCTTCTTCCTCTTCCGAAAAAAACCCAAGGGCCCAAAGAAAAGGCCATTAAGGGCCCTATTCAAGAGGCCTTAATGCTGCGAGAGTACCTGGAACGTCAGCTGATACTCCAGCAGCACCTGTAGCAAAGGCACAGCTTCCAAAATTATCGGAAGTTGTTGCAAAGGACTCTCCTTCTGCGCCAAATCCCAGCGGAGTAATTATGAGGCCACCACTGTCTTCAGCTAAGACAACTGGCTACAACAAGAAGCCAGTAGTACCAACAGTACCAGCAGTAGCTCCACGATCCCCAGCAGTAGAGTCAGGGATTTCTTATGCCCAGGTAAGTGGCAATTTCAAGAATAAATCAGCAATAGAAATTTAGAGTAGGGGCATCACTCCTCGTCCAGCCCCACTGGACGCATGTAAGCCTCGGCCCAAGACCAGTGCGGGTCTGCAGGGCTTCTTTGACGGGAGATGGCAAGACGAGAGCTACGGGATGCAGTTTGAGCACATCAGAGGATGTCCTGAGTCTGCATACCTGAAGGCGATCTTCCGCGTCATCTCTTGTGAGCAGCTGCTATCTATGAGAATTATAGCTGGAGGAATGGTCGAGGTATACACCACGACCCTCGAAAGCGCTACCAGGCTCATGCTTGAGGGCATCTAGGTGGAGGGTAGACACCTCGTACCATTCCCGTTAAAAGTGAAACCCACGAAGGTCGTGTTTTCGCGGGTCCCGATGCGAGCCCAACATGAAGACCTCTTGAATTTCCTTGGGAGATTCGGGAAGGTTCATGGAAAGGTTCGCGTCATTCCCATTAAAATTGGGGATGGGGGTCTCGGGCGGGGTATCTTCGGTATAAGTCGGGAAACGTCTATCACTTTAAATAAGGGGTGCACGTTCCCAGCAGGGTTTTACTTGAGCATATCCGGCTCGAGATACTGGATAGACGTGGGCACCGAAGCGAAGTGCTCCCTCGAAGGCTCCCTCGAAGGAAACCACTGCTACAGTAGTGGCTCCGGAGAAGGAACTTTCTGCCAACACTCAACCTGCTATCTTGGAGCAGCCTGTGGTTAAGATGCCTGAAATTGTCCCAGAGGCAAAAGATATTAAGGCTATAAACTGTGCCAGGTCAGCACGTGAAAACACGGCTACTTCCGACGAGGAGTCGAGCAGCCATGTAGGCAAAAAAAGGAGGACGAGGAAGAAGACGAAGGTGGACCGGGCGATGCTGCCTCCTCCAGAACCAGCAAAGCCAGTCGCTCCAAAACGGCCCCACTCGGAGGAGGACGATAGTGGAGCCCGCGGTTCGAAGGTTGTTGTGAGAGAGGCGGAAGCATCTCTCGAACAGCTTTCGGACTGCGAAATGACCGGTTTGGATGAGACTGGTCTTTCGAGCTTCAGTGGCTACGAGTTGAGTGGTAGCACCATTTCGACTGGTAGCCAATTCGGGGTCTCGAAGGGGATGGAAACCATTCCTAGGAAAAAGATCGCCGAAATTCTTGCCCAGCTCCAGTACAAGAAGAATTCAGGTAAAATCTGGGGTATTCTTGTACGGGAGCTGGAAAGGCCAGAGTTGTTACTTCCTCAGCTTCTCTTCCTACAACAGGAGTCGAAGAAAAAGGGGAAGTACAACGATGCAGCTCGGCTAGATCGACTTCATAGGAAGGTGAAGGAGCTGATTCAGGAGCATTGCTTGGCCGATTCTCCTCGTCAGTAGACGTCGCACATTCATCGTTTGAGCTTTTCATCTCTTTGAATGTGCAAGATAGCTTCTATCAACACCGGGGGCTTAAGTGCACATACAAGGTTACACAGCACTATCGAACATGTCAAAATGTTCGATATAGACATCGCGCTTCTACAGGAGACGAATTTTACACAAGACACATACACACAACTTGAGCGTTATGCTTATTTACACACTGGCTATGCAATGTTTGCCACACCAGCGCCTCGCCGAGGCTCAGGGATGACAATCATTGTATCCAACAAATTTACACTATCGTCTCCTGTCTATACAGATATCTTCCCAGGCTTCGCTTCTTCCTTGGACTTTGTCGTTCAAGACAAACAGGACAGGACATTACAAGACAAGCTCTTGATAGTGTTCAATCCTGTTTGGTGAATTTTAGCGGGGAAACTATCCTCGGAGGTGATTTCAACTGCACGCTGAATCCCTCAATGGATCGGCATTCCAGAGTTGAGTTCAACTCAGTCAATGCTACTCGATTGAGGACTTTTGTCAGTGTTTTCAGACTCGTGGATATCTATCTCGTTGGATGCATCCTACGACTAGATCGTACACGAGGGTCTCGCGAAATATCCATGGAAGTCTCGCAAGCTCCAGAATTGATAGACTTTACGTCTCACCTGGAATACTAGAACATTTCGTTGGTGTCACTCATGAAGTGTGTTCCATTAGCCATAATCTTCTTGTAGTGGCAACCAGCACTCTAGTTGAAAGAAGAACTGCATACTGTATATTCAACAACTATTTGAATTCCGAGCAGTTCATCAATGAGTTCATGGAATTCTGGCACGATTGGCAAGAGAGGAAAGCTGACCTTCCTTTTCTTAGTCAATGGTGGGATGTTGGAAAGCTCCAAATTCGATCTTTTATCGAAACGAATTTCAATCGAAGTGGGTATCAAGCTTTCAGGCAACTAGACGACGTACTGCTTCTTGTGAAGTCGAATCGATAGTTGATGAATCTGGACAAGTCCTCAACGGACAATAGCTATCAGAATTTATGCGAGACTACTACAGTAATCTCTACTCTGAATCGACGTCGACAACATCCTCGACCACTCATGAATTTCTTGAGAATATTCCCACTTTATCTGAAGACACCAAGGAGCTCCTGGATACAGTAATCACATTGGAGAATATGGTCGCTGCGACAAAGGATCACACTTCACCTGGCTATGACGGCTTGACCCCAGAATTCTTCATACGTTTCAGGGATTTATTAATTCCTGACCTTTTGGAAGTCTTCAATTCGGCGGTTGAGACACATTCAGACTTTCCTTCTAGTTGGAGGAGGTCTGTTATGCGATTGATTCCAAAGAAAGAAGATTTGCAGAGGATGCGGAACTGAAGACCAGTAACCCTATGCAATGTGGACTACAAAATCGTCTGCAAAGCATTAGGGCGATACTCCGCTCAGTGACTGCTTCGGTAATACACCCAGAACAGTCCTATTGTGTTCCTGGTCGTAGTATCTACGACAACATCGCGATAGCCAAATATTTGTTTGCCTACCATGAATAGACAGGTACACAAATGGCAATGATTTCACTTGACCAGCAAAAGGCTTTTGATAGCGTCTCGTACGAGTATCTCTTGACTTCTCTCGAGGCATTTGGGTTCCCGCCCAGGTGGCTCGATATAATCGGGAAACTGTATAGAGATTCAGCGATTTTGATTAAGCATCAAGGACCAGTTCTGGCTCCTATCTCGTTTCATAGAGGTATCAGATAGGGCTGTCCATTGTCAGGTATGCTTTATGATCTTTCGTTGGAGCCGCTACTGGTGAATCTTCGTCGAATGCTCGGACAATATTCAGTACATCTACCATATGCCAATGTGAGGCCTCTTATGTTGGCATATGCGGATGACCTTTCTATTTTCGTGAAAAGAGATGAAGCTTTTCCGGTCGCTCGTGCTTTTTTCGGACAGTACTATTGAAGTCACTTTTCTTGATAGCACTCTGGACTGCTATCAAAATAGTCACTATCGTGTTTGAATGTGTGAATTGTCAAAGAGCTTGTAAAATTGAAAGTAAATAAGTGCCCACTTTTTGCAGTACATTTCTATTAACGTAATCAGTCCATATTATACATGTCAGTGGAACAGACCACTGACATATATAATATGGACTGCTTAACTTTCTATTTCATGTGGGCTCAATTTCTTATGTCAATAAAAGTTCTTACGCCGGTGCCAACATTGAAAAAATCATTGGCAGGAAGTTTAAAAAATAAACGCGCAGCTCGAAAAGAGATTACAATAAAACGTTTCGAACTTCTGCTTCATTTCTTATGAATATATTGCCTTTGGTAAAACAATTTTATCAGTAATAACCCTAAATAATTAATTTAAAAACATTTATTTTGACGAACCCATTTATTTATTTGTTGTTTATAGTTCTCCTCAGTTGGTACTTGGTGCTTAGACCGAAAGAGTCAGCAATATAGAAGTGAGCCCACTTTTTGCAGTGCATTTCCATTAACGCAGTCAGTCCATATTATATATGTCAGTGGAACAGACTCACAAACCGATGTGCATGCACGGCTTGTCTTATAACTTCGTGTGCTAAACGTAAAAGGGGCCTTGCTGTGAGCTGCCCCAATGGAAGAAGAAGACTGTACAATATGACAGTTAATATAAATCAATTGAAAATCTGTGTAAAATTCACGTAAAATGACAAATTGTCTATTAAATATTTCCGTTTTATTATTAAGCATTTGTTTTATTGCTAATGGAGAAGCCAAAGTAAAAATAGGTATTAAGAAACGAATCGAAAACTGCAGCTTAAAGACAAAAAAGGGTGATTTTGTTCATGTCCACTATAAAGTAACATTTCAAATTATAGAATATTTCATCGTTTTAAATAATTTCTTTGTAGGGAACACTACAAGATGGTTACGAATTCGATAGCAGCTATCCTAGGGGAAATCCGTTTACTTTCACACTGGGTAGTAATCATGTAATTAAAGGATGGGATCAAGGATTACTCGGAATGTGTGAAGGTGAAAAAAGGCGGCTGGTAATTCCTCCAGAGCTAGGATATGGAAAACATGGGGCAGGTGCAAAAATACCGCCTGATTCTACATTGGTTTTTGATGTTGAATTAGTGAAAATAGAAAAAAGATCTGATTTGTAGTAAATTAGAGATATTTTTATTTACCTCTTCTGTACATGGATGGACGTATTTAATTGCAGAAAACATTGCTTGTTTTCTTAATACAACCACCTCACAGTCAAAGTGCATTTAATAATGAACCCCTACTTAAAACAACGTATAACGTTGGTCTCTACGACAATAGATAGTTTGGCAATTAGATTAATTAATCAAACACTAAACAAACAAAACATCAAATTAAATTAAATAAATAGCTTATAAAACACACATACAACCGTATAGATTTAAATACAGTATTGTAAAAATGTAAAATAGTCAAATCTAGGAAGATAACAGATTATACGGTCTTATCGAATTATAAACAGTATTGAACTTGGATATAAGGGAAAAAAAGTATTTTGGCGGTTATACAAATTATACTATACAGACTATGGTCCTATCGAGTTATAGACAGTATTAAGATTAGATTAGTTATCAGGAAATCCATATACGTCCGTTATAGTCTTCTAGAGCTGTGTACAATATTGAAACTAGATATCTAGGAAAATAAAATTGGGTCAATTCCACAGTTATTCAGAACTGGAACATAACATGCATAACAAACACAACCGTTATGAACACTTGATATTGTACTACAAACATTTAAAGAAATGATTGTTGAAGTTTAGCAAACATGGAAGCATTAGTTAACTAAAAATACCTATGCTGCCTTGGATTTCACCGAGGATATTTTAATGATTTAAATCGTTCGTGGCACGTGATAAGGCGCCCCAGGTTGACCCTCACTACGATCTGAGAGAGCATAAGGCTTTCTTTGAGACTTCCTTAGGTAAACTGATTTCCCTAAGTTCCCCCGGTAGTTCATTCCAACTCGTGACACTACGCGAGAAAATACTCCTACTACCAAACTCTGTATTTCAGCGCGGATAAATCAACTCGTACATGCATTGCAGCGACCCTGGTATCAGAATGACCAGCAGTGGGCTGAAATGAGCCCTTCGTCAAAGATTAAAAACATCTGGCACATGCTTTGAGTGCACCGCAATAGTTAAGTTATACCAGCCTCATAAGTGTGGCAGAATCAAGGCAGTAAACAGCCTCAGTCTCGTGGTTTCATCAAAATGCGGAGCGGCTGCTTAGAGAGATCGCTGCCCATGGTAAACTCGCGAGCACATCCAGTTTATATGTGCCTTCCATGTGAGATTGAGGAGTGTTGAGGGATTCAAAGCAAGTTCGTTTAAGGTGGCCTAACTCACGACCCCATCTAAAGTCCCATTGATGGTTGACACCAATTCCTGCAGTCCATTTGCTGGTGTACATGCGTAGAGCCGGATGTCGGTTGCATAGATATGAAAACCTACGCCGTTCAAGACCTCGCGGACTTCGTTAATGCATAACGAGAAGAGCAGGGGAGCCAGGACAGCGCCCTGGGGTATGCCCGCTTGCAAAAATCTAAACGATGATTGATTCTCTCCAGACCTGACCATAAAGTCTTTCAGATAAGTCGCTGCTTATCACCTTACAAGCAGTGTGGTAAAAGCCAAAATGAGGTCTGAGCTTGGATATCATCCTCGCATAAGGGACTGAATCAGAAGCTCTGCTAAAATACAAGAACAACGGAGGGACCCCTATCGCACATGCCTTGAATGTCAGCCGTGACTTCCAGAAGAGCAGTGTTGGTAGAATGAAGGCGCTTGAAGCCAGACTGCCGGTTGGTAATATTGTTAGGTTAATAAAATCAGTGATCTGGCTGGGAATAAAGAATTTCAGCTCCTCAGATATTGCTGGCAGAATAGTGATCGATCTCCATTCAGAGATTTTCATCGGGGCCGTTTTAGGAATGGATGTTATCAAGCCGACCTTCCAACTGTCGGGGGTGAGGGAATCCGGGTCCTGAATGGGTCAGTTATATATTGCTCAAAGTCTATAAATTTGAGCCCAACAATAAAACAGTAACTACAATTTAATAGGTAATGATAAATCAGAATTATCACAACAAAAATATTTTTCAACAAGGTGCAGTTGATGGGTGTTGGTACATTTGCGCATTTACTGAAATATCATCTAATAAAGGCAGCCATTTAGTGTGCGTGTACAGAGGATGATGGACTGATCCGTAAAATGTCAATAAATTCTGCCAATTCCCTTTGAGACTATGTACTATGCCAAGACAAATGTGATATCTAGATATACAACAAACAACAAGAAAAAAAGTGGTGTTAAAGGAGAAACTGCAAATTAACAATTATGATGTCTGAACGTTCGTGGAATTATAATGAACCAACAGGCCTTACTCTGATAGTCACGTCACTTATGTGATTAAGTTTAACGAAAGTCGCAGATCCGGTTTTTAAGCCCGAAAGCAAAAAATTTTGAGAAAATGGAAGTTTGCATTACAAAGTCAGGAAAACATCCAACCAAGCATCCTGCGAATATATGACTCAGAATAAGGCTTAATTAATGTTTCGTCTTTTTAGAACCATTCCTTGATGTCTATACCTTGTTCATTCGGTTTCGGATCCGACTTTTTAACTACTTCGGTGTTGTAAGGGTATGGACTAAGAATCCTTTCCTGGGTTTTAATTCCTTCAAACCTTGAGTATCTGCAATTTATTGAAACGTTAATCGGT
The DNA here is from genome assembly GCA_963924295.1 of Dioctria rufipes. Lineage (NCBI taxonomy): Eukaryota > Metazoa > Arthropoda > Insecta > Diptera > Asilidae > Dioctria > Dioctria rufipes. The sequence continues at coordinate 55,753,508 of OZ002741.1, forward strand.
TTCTTATGCATAGATTTACTAATGCTCAGACAAATTTTCTATTTAGCTTGTCCGTTCGCAAACAGAATATTATGTTGATGTATCGATACGAGGCGCCTTTCTAGTGATGATACCTTTGCCTGGAATAAAGAGGAAAATATCTTCAGACTTTGATAGATGCAAGCCACTAAATTATGGTGGCTTTTTCTAGATCTTAGTGTAAATTTTCGCTATTTGATATCTTTTATTTGAAAAACGGACCGCAATATTTTTACATTCTGCCGTATCTGATATTGAGAGATTTGACTGCTGTTTTCTCATAGGGTCTTTTGAATTCCAAATGAAACCCTATAATCATTTGTCTGGAATTTGTATAGATAACAGTTCTTCGATTTCACCTCCTTTTCCATAAACTTAATAAGGGACAGTAGGTTTAAGTTTTAATAATTAAACACGGTAGCTTGATTGGTTTCCCGTGACTATATTTTTTGTACTTTTGGTCTAAAAACTGATAATAGCTCTCACAAGTGATCTCTTTAGAGCTCAATCATAATGTGTCGCTCGAATACCAATATCTTCCAAGCTAGCTTCCTGCAAGGAAATATCTTATTTTAGAACATCTTGTCTATTCGTCTATTTCAGTTGAACTTATCATGCAGGGTCACCCCTAGTTAGAACTAGAATACGCACCACGATGTATAACCAGCGAACGCACAGGCTTGAGTTAAAAGTCACACCACACACAATCATAACCTTTCTTCTTAAAAATCTGTTTGTATTAGCTATCACAGTACAAGCTACAATACATTTGGCGAATGGTAATTAATTCGCACTTCGTATTGAGCTTCCAAGCAAATCGGCCAGATTTATTCGGTAGCGTTTATAACGGTGTTTTTTTCAATTGTGTGAGAAGTTTAAAGGATTAATTTATCAACGAAAAGAGATCTGCTATAATTCCGGAGAAATTGTTTGGCGTTAGCATCAAGCAGTGGATGTTTTTTTCCCAGTTCCTCTTGTGTAAATTTTCAAAAGGTCTCAGCAGCGGCCATTAGGAAAATTTGTGGGTTTGTAGTTTTCTCTTAAACAGCTAGTTACGCCTCAAAGCACCTGTTTGTGGGTGGGTGTTTTTCCTTGAGTTTTTGCCGAGCTCAGGTTTGTATTTTCTATCATATTCTTTTTACGCTATATTGAGTATCATTATATTTTATTTTGAATATTAACCGCGTGTGCATTTCAAGTGGTGTGTGTAGCTCTTGGCGTCTTTTGAATAACGGTTTCTGATAAAATGCAGCCATAGTGTATTATGTCGGGTGATGAAGTACAAATGGACACGGGAGACCCTGGGGGACAGGACACGTCCAATGTCATGAACCCTACTCTCCTAGTTAGTCAACCTCTAAACTCCCAAGAAATTTCAATCTCACCAAACAGTTCTAAAAGTGCTATTTCAACCTGCACGAAGGCAGCGCTCAAGGACTTTTCTGATATTACTAAAAGCATTCCTCAATCGTATCCCTCAAATGGCAAGCGCAGTAGGATGCATGAGCCTGATCAACTTCTAGAAGAAGCTGCTAGCACACCTCTACCAATCTCTACTCCCAACAATCTGACTTCTGATCCGAATCCGGATCTCCTGCTATACACCAATAAAGACAAAGGCCCCTACTGGGTCCTGGTCACTAGGATTGAAAATAGTGCGAGCCTTGAAGAAAACAGAGCAAGACTAAGCGATATCGCAGTTGGCATCATCCTAGCTAAAGCCAATTTCAGTTTTGTCAAGATCGAGCAACAATCCTTTAACTCGATAAAAGTTTTCTTTGCTAGCAGTGCAGCCGCCAATAACCTTCTCACGAAAGGCCTTCCTACGGCTGGTCTAAAATGCTTCATTCCACTCACACACTTGCGTAAGCAGGGCATTGTCAAGAATGTACCCACAGACCTATCTGATGAGGACATCCTTCGATACATATCATCACCAATAAAAGTCTCGCATGCTTTTCGTTTCACGAAAAGAGTCGAGGAGAACAAATTCATTCCTACTCCAGTTGTAAAGCTCACTTTCATGAGCTCAGAAATCCCTAAGGAGGTGGCAATTGCAGGAGCACTTCGCTCCGTGGAGTACTTTACCCCTCGACCAAGGCTTTGCTTGAGATGTTTCAGGTATGGTCATGGCCTTCCACAGTGCAAGGCCAAAAGCTCATTCTGTGACAACTGCTGCAAAGAGTCATGTGATAAAAAGCCCTGTACAAACCCTGCCTACTGCAACAACTGCAAAGGCAGTCATAAGCCTACTGATCCTCTATGTCCGGCCAAACATATTGAGCAAGACATCCTCAAAATCATCACGATAAGCGGTGCGAACAGACGCTCTGCCAGAAACATGGTTATAGCCAGCCAAGCCAGTCAGACACCTATCAGCGAAAATAGATTTGACCTACTGAACACCCTAAATGGTGAATCCTTTCCGTCACTCATTGCCGATCATAAGATTCGAAACCCCATTAGAGACGCTAACAGAGTGCTAACAAAAAGGTCTTATGCCAAGGTAGCCAAAGGATTTAACTTCCAAAAACCTGTTAATACTCTTAGCTCGCACTATGCTATGTTCCAGAACATGGACAGTGGGAAAACGGGCACCGGAATAATGGCTGACAAGCTCAGAGTTTCTGAGCTAGAGCGCTTCTTCTCATGGCTCAGCACAGAGCTAAACAAATCTTTCACAAGCAACAATAATTCCGATTTCTTATCAAATCTCAAAGCCAAAATGAACAACTTCAACTTACAGACAGACCTCAATATCATAAACGGTGCATCTCCACCTGACAAACCACCCAACCTCAACACACCTTCGCAAACGCCTCCTGTTTGACCCAGATAACCCCCCATGAAATTACTACACCTAAACATTCAAAGTTTCAATGCTAACAAATCTCACCTTGAACTTTTCTTAAACTCAGGTACATACGATATCATACTACTGAATGAAACCTGGCTCAAGGCCAGTCTCTTTGCCTCCTTAAGAGGCTATAATCTGGTCAGAAATGACAGAGCCGACGGTTATGGAGGCTCTCTAATTGCCATCAAGTCGCATCTTAGCTACAAACGTATTATGTTTGATTCAGGTATGGACACTGTCGTGGTTCAGCTGACTGACCCCGGTTCCAACTTAGTTGTAGCCTCTGCCTACTCCCCTCCCACATCTGACCTAGCTTTGTTCAAAAATGACACAGAGAATTTTCTCACCTTCCTATCCAGCTTTAACTCGGTAATTCTGAGTGGCGATCTGAATGCAAGAGACTCCCTGTGGGATAACAATATTATCAGATCTGATGCTTCAGTGAGAAAGGGATCTCTCCTGAAAGACACTGCCCTAAACTGTGGACTACATATTATCTCCGATTCCTCTCCCACCTATTTTTCTAACTTATCCCTGGTCAGCTTGGGCTCCACGCTTGACTTGGTGATATCTTCTATCCCGCCTACCCAAATCTCGGCCAAAGTAATACAACAGCAAGTTGGAGGCTCTCACCATTTTCCGGTTGAGATATCGTTAGCTAATCCGTCCCGACCTAGGCCCAACCCCCGTAGATGCTTCCTAAATAAAACTGGAGCACTGGAAGAGCTCAAAGCGCTCGGAAAGTCCAATTACATTGTTGAGGACATCAAAGAAATTGTTGAGAGACACACCTTCTCATTGCCTCACAGTAAGTTCTCCCCCAAGTCATGGTGGAACCCGGACATTCAACGTCTCTTTGAAAAGAAAAAGGCAGCCTTCGCTGAGCTCACAAGAGGCTCATCCAATATCTCAATTAATAAGTATCTAGCCATTTCCAGGCTCCTGAAAGGATCCATTCGGAAAGCTAAAGCCTCTCATACCACCAAGTTTGTTGAGAATCTAGAACAGCTGGACTCTAGGAAATTCTTCAAGATTTTTCGGAACCTGTCAACGAAATTTCAAGGCTCTGATGTCTCTCAGAAATGGGATGACTCGGAATCTTTAGAATTTCTCGAATCACTCATCAGGCCTCCCCCTCAGGGCCAAACGCATGCAGGCAGCCCCCCGAACAATAGGCTTTCCTCAGAGCCTCCAAGCCCGCTTACCCTAGTCGAGCTATCTGATGTTCTGCGAAGGAAATCAAACTTCTCTGCCCCAGGCTTAGATGGTATCCCCTTCTTCGCCTTCAAAAGTCTAGAGGAGACAGCCCTTGGCTCTCTGCTGGATTCACTAAATGAGCTTTGGCTTTCGAACTCAATACCACCTCACTTGAGAGAAATCAAGGTAGTCCCAATTCCTAAGAAAAATAAAGCTGGATGTGCACTCGACACATTCAGACCGATTGCCCTAATATCTACTTTCATCAAATGCATCAACAGCATTGTATCGGACAGACTGAATAAACATCTTAGGGAGAAGAAACTCCACGTGATAAACTCCTTTGCCTACATCAAGGGAAAGTCTGTAAATCAGTGTATCAACACAGTTCTTGACTTGATCTCCACCAATTGTCAGAGAAAACTCAAGACAATCATTCTCTCTGTAGACATATCCTCAGCATATGAGTCAGTCTGCCTGAACACGCTTAAAGAAATGCTCACATCTCTAGATATCCAGGGCAATCTAACTGACTGGATTCTGAACTTCCTGTCCTGCAGGAAGCTCATGCTAAGTTCAGTCAGTGTGCAGTCATTCAGTGGGCTCCCGCAGGGCAGCTCGCTCAGCCCTCCTCTCTTCAACATCTACACTAGAAAGCTTCATGACATCGCTAGTGAAGATGTTAGCATGGTCCAGTTCGCTGATGACTTTCTCCTGGTCTCATCTGGTAAAACCTTCGGCGATGCCCTAGCAAAGCTAGGAGCAGCGCTAAACAACTTCTCGGAAGCCGCATGCTGTCTAAACCTTCATATTAACAGAGACAAGCTGGTCATGATGCCAGTTCGCTGTAACAAGCTCACGTCGCTCTCACTCAACTTTCTTGGCGCACAAATCCCAGCTCAAAAACATCTAAAGTTTCTAGGCAGACACTTCTCTTCACACCTGTCTCTGGGGTGTCAGATTGAACAGGTATCTAAATCCGCCTCGTACTACCTCTACACCCTCAGACTGATGACTGCTAGAAGCCATCCCATCCACCCCAAGTCAGCACTCAAGACCTTTCGGGCTGCAATCAGACCAAAAATTGAGCTATCCAACACCACAATGGCGTGTCGTCCCAAAACTATTGAAAACAAGCTCAGAACGCTCACAAACTCCTGCCTTAGAGCTTCTCTTGGCGTACCACCCACCACCCCTATTCACATCCTCTATGGGCTGGCTGATGAGCTCCCGCCCAAATACAGAACACAGAAGATGCTTGCGAAGGAATTCGGCAAGCTTATTAGATCAGGTGACATATCAATGGATGACACCAGAGCACTTGACACCAAGAGGTCATCTTATGCACTCATAGCAAACACCTTTCCAGAAACCTTCTCTCAGATTGGCCAATGTACATTGACTCCCCCTCCGGGGAACCTATCAATAGACCATGGCAGGCTTGAAAGAGCTGGTAAGACCAAATCGACCATCTCAGATGAAGAACTCTCACAAATGTATCTCCATGCTGTCAATGCGCACTACTCGAAAGACTGGGCTGTTTACGCCACCGATGCTTCATTCAATCAACCAGACACAGGTGTGTGTGCGGTTGAGTTTCCATCTCTGAACACCAGCACAAAGAGATACAATGTGCTAAGATCATCTACCTCAGGTGAGCTTCTGGCTATTAAACTGGCCGTTGAGCTGGGAATCTCTTCCCCCCGTACTAAATCCCTCATCATCACAGACTCAAAAGCTGCTTGTCTAGCTCTAAAGAAAGAAAGCTCGAACTACTATGCGACGTCAATATTCAACATAATAGACCAGAACCCTTCCCGCGCCTTTCGCATCCTCTGGCTTCCAGGCCATAGAGGCCTAGCTCTCAACGAGCTGGCGGACAAGAAGGCTAAGCAAGCTACAGCTCTGGATCAGGTCTCTGAGACCTCCATTTCCCTTGATGATGCCCTAATAGCTATAAGCAGTATCATACACAGAGACTGGGATGAAGAATTCATCGGCATGTCTACCTCCTCTGGGTCCTTCTATAAAAAATTTTTCCCTTTACCCCGAAAACCAATCTGGCTCGACTGGGACTTCACTCCCAAAGAAACCAGATTCATCAATAGACTTTATGCTGGTCACAGGTACGATGCCAAGCTTTTTCAGACCATAGGCAAAACCGATTTAGTCAACTGCAACTCATGCAACACACCCAACTTCATAGAGCACAGCATCCTAGAGTGCACCCGGTTCAGTTCGATTAGAAGTAGCTTCCCAACTATTCTGGGCGCCAGATCTCTAGAGACCTTACTGGAATCTTTTGACTTCGGCGGGCTCAAGGAATTAACTCGCTTTGCTGCGGCTGCGGGACTGCTGCAGGTGTAGGGGAGCTATGGATTTAACTAATCATTTCAGTCAATACATATTATTAAACTCTTTGTTCTTTTCCCTAAACTCGCAAATTCCTTCAGATGGCAAACTGCTAATAGACCATATCCCCCACGTCTTGTATATTGCTGTACATCCTTATATGTTAAATGTTCTTCTTTGTAGATGTATGTCATGTGTTTGTCCACCACTGCTTAAATAATAGTCTACGCGTTTATAACTCAATGAGAACATCAATCACCTGTAACATCATCACCAATAACAACTGACAACGGCCAGCAAGGTCATCAGACATAAGCACACCTAAAAGTAGCCGGACATGGCTTTCAAATAACTAGCTGGACACGGCACACTTTTTTGGCTATATACCCCATAGGGTCAAGCCATTGGGAAGGAACTCCAGCTCACGCACAGAGCCCACAGTTCCAGACCAGAACCAAGAGAAGAAGAAGAAGAAGAAGAAGAAGTAATTAATTCGAGAACGCTTTTTAAAAGTGAGACTATATTAAAATAAAACTTATTGATCAAATCTTGTTAATATTTCTTGATAGTTTTCCGTATTAAAGCCAGTCTTTGTTTGTGTGCTTCTGTAACTGTAGCACGTTTATATGGTCGCAATTCGTCAGTTCCAAATCCAGGAATCCACATATTCCACTTTCGTTCTAGGTGCAATTGAACATCTTTTACTTCAATTTTTGAAACCTTCCTATGTTTCGCAAAGGCACAAGCAGCCTTAACTGTATCCTCTACAAAATCGTCGGCAATTTGTAGAAGTAATTCTTCCACTTCTTCGTCCAGTTGTTCGGTGGGATCAATTTCCCGAACTAATTCTTGCAAGCGCGATCTTGTAAGTATCTGAAACGATTAAAATATATTTAAAAAGAAAAAGAAACATATTAAATCTTAAACTTACTGGCTGATGATTATCATTGCCGGTTATTTTAAACGCAGTATTATTTTGTTGACTTGGTGTAGAGCTCATTGGGCTATTTTGTGAGGGTGAAGCCATTGATGAATGATTATTATTCGCAAGTTGTTGTTCTCCGTTGCTTTTAAAAGACGTATACGAGTCGCTTAAGGTGGACATTTTTAAGAGTAATATTTGTTTTTTGATTTTATAGAGAAATTTGAAGGAAAATAATTAAGATAATTTCTTTCAAATCCTAAAAAGGCAAAGAATGGGAAGAGAAAAGATAGAAATTAACTGAAAACCACCAAATTTTTTTGAAGAATGACGGAAGAAAAATTAAATGGAAAAATTGCTACTATCACTACAAGTGTTATTCTTTACAAACAATTATAAATGCAACACAATTATACGTAAGTTCTTGCTAAAAGAGTACAATTTTACCTTACAATTAATGTAAAATTTCCAAATTATATTCCCCGTTGGTAATAATAGTTCATAAGTAAAATTTGCCTATCGATCGAGGGCATTTGAGAATTGACAGTTTCATGATAGGATTGACGCACTAATTGACTTGAAGTTAGTAACGAAATATAATGTACCCTGGGTGCGTTCCCCAGTGTTCCAGTAGCGAAATTGTGAAAAAAGTATAAAAGGCTGAAATACAATGCAATAGCCCACACAGGGGAGAATATTGGCACTTTTTACGGGTGAGAAGTACTCGGGGGTAGGAAAAGGTCCGTGCTACCAAGTTTCGATCGGGAGTACGGGTAGCATACCAATTCTACAGCAAGTCGGCCATTTTGAAATTTCTCATCGGATGCCTGTACAGATGTTTACTTGCGATTTGAGGTGATAATCAGTAATTGTTTATATCAAAAACTGTGACTTAATTTCGGTAATCATATAAGGAACTACGCGAAAGAACATTATGCTATGGCACGTCTAAGCCAAGAGAAGGAAAATTCCTTCCTTCCCTAAAAAGTTCTCGTCTGGGTTGGGCCAATTGCTGCGACACGCATTTGTCGACGACAAAATAATTTTCAAATATATGTTACGACATTAAGCCTGGTATTGTGTTCATTTCGCGGATAAATTTTGTATGGAAATTTAGCGGTGAAATTTATGTCGTTTTCGTTTGAACATCAGTTTCGCTCTGGAGGCAACCTAAGTGCTGTCAAAGCGTTCGTTTGAAGCAAAAGTGACGTCATGGGTTGCCTCTGGTGGCAACCCAAAAAGCATCAGTTTCACTCTGAAAATTTACTCGGGTACACTATGCCTTCACTCACACAAACAAAATCTAGTTGTGATTTGATATAATTTAATTAATTTTTAAAGTCAACAATAATTATTAAGACCTCTAGTATTATTATATTATCCTCAAAATTTTTCTGCAAACAAATTACAAACTAGTTTTCGCAAAATGTTCATAGCTACTTTAACGTTAGTATACATCCAAGCGAACTTTTTCAGGTGCACTCTGAAACCGTTCGATTGAACGGGGTTGCCTCCAGAGCGAGCCTGGATGTTCAAACGAAAACGACATTAGTTGCGAAATATTCAACGAGGTAAGAACTAAAGGAGATGCAAATGAGAAAATATCGCGTACCCAATTCTAACACTATGACACTGATATTGTTTGTACATAAGCGCCGTAAAATGTGTACACCTGTACACAATTGTACAACCTATGCGCAATTTTAATCGCTTTTATTTTCATATACTCAAAAGTCTTTACTGAATTTGCAAACGTGAACGTAAAAAAGTTAATAATTTTGAAGAAAAGTTCAGTGGTAAAAAGTTTGTGAGTAATATTTGCTTCGTGACCCCTACGGTTATTTCACGGGTTTTCCTGCGTCAATGCACCAAGCCCAAAACCATCCAAACCTAAGTATGGATTTGACAGCGAAGACCAAAAATGGCGGAGTGAAACATACACAAATGCAGGGCAATTTTGGGTACGCTCATGTACACGGATCGTACATATGATTGCATCTCCTTTAGTTATTACCTCGTTGGAAATATTTCGCCAAATCGCTGAAGAAAGTGGTATTGTGCTGTATCAGCTAAAAGTTTGTTTACTTTTGACAAGTAGATGGCAGTAATTTCCACAAACATATATTTAGCATCAGATTTATCCGCTCAATACCTTTTTTCCGCGCTAAAATTTTGACGTTTGAATTTGAATGAAATTGGAATACAAGAGTGGCAGTGTATTTTAATTTTATTTTTCTGACAAAAAATTCCGTCTTCAGTTAGACAATTCTTTTGAGAAGAAATTAAAATAGTAAGTATAAATATTTCGAGATTGGGTAATTGCAATAGCAATCTAAAAGAGCAAGAAATAATTTCACAAATACACGACAGCTGATTGTCAAAAGCAGCCACCTATAGTTCAAAACAATGAACACTTTTAGCCGTAAAAAAGGTCCCTGTTCGATTGCTGCTAAATATTTATCCGCTAAATGAACACAATACCGGGCTTTAGGGCATAGCAAATGCTGCGACGCGATAATGTCGTCGTCAAAAAGTAGATGCAAATTTCTAAAATTGTCGTTGCGCAGTGCGACATTTGAGTTTGATAGTTCGTGTGTTGGTACATTTCACGTACTTTTCTTTTAAAACTGGAAAAACTGCATACATATAAGCTTTAATGCAACTTATACTTGTTCTTAAAAAATGTAAAAACAATAAAAAAGTAAAACACAATTCAACTGTCTTGAAATTATGACGACAATGTCGCATTCATTGTATTACGTCTGCGACAAATGACAACGCCAATTTTGTGTCGTTGTCGTTTGTAGCAGACGCAATACAATGATGCGACATTGCGTAGTCCCCGCAGTATAATACAAGCCATGAAGTCGTCGAAGGCACCGAAACATTAAAAGGCCTTAACGTGCCGGGTACACCATGCAGTAAGAGCTCATTCTCACTGCTATTTGTACACGAGTCGTGGAGCAAAAACTAAAATACCATCTTAAACAGGTCCTAAAGCCCAAAACTGTCGCTCCCACAGCAAAATGAAGTTAAAACAAATTGCAGCCATATATGTCTTCATTCTAATGGTTGGAAAAAAAATAGCTTGTAGAACAAATTTATGTAAATTATAGCGTTTGAACAGCTTGCATGCAGGCCTCCCTTCCAACACGATTTTTAACTTGACAGCAGAAGGCAGTTCGGTTGAGGTCTTATCATCTTGCATGCAATGCAAGTTCATTTAAAAATGGCATTGAAGCGTAAAGTCATGCGTATATTGGAAAATTATAGCAATAAAGGAAGTAGCAGAATGATTAAAACCCAAGAAAAAGTTAAGAGGAAGGTGTTGGTAAACGATGTAATGCAAATGATCCCAGAAAATCTCATTTTTCCAGAATAAATTTAACATATTCTATCAAGCATTTCTTTTCCGCCATCTTGAAAACTGCATAATGTCAAATTACTATCACCTCAGCTGCCATGGTTTTTCATCATGCAAGTTCAGTCAGCTGGCAGCATGGCATTAGAGGTTACACGTGCAAGAAGTATGGCAGTGCAGATTGCATGCAAACTGTACTTGCAGTTGTAACCCCCGGGGCCCCCGGTAAGCCATACCCCACATGCGAAAGTTTTTGTGAGATAATAATATAATGATTTAATAATCATTACGTGTTGTGAATTTATTTAAAAAGCTGTGGCTTAATTGAATATGCACAAATTAATTTTAGTAATCATTTAAGGAACTACGGGGAGCTGCTGGCACTTCAGAAAAATTTCTCGTGTGGGAAGGCCCTATGCACCGTACCTTGGTCCTGGAAAGGCAGTATTCATAAATGTCGATAGGGTAGTTCAACTTCAGGTTTAAAAACTGAAAATACTTTGTTTACGTTTGAATGTTTCTCTGTCAACGAAAGCTGGAGAAATGTCGGAATTAAGTGAAATAACTCGAATACGTAGTGTAGAAAATTATGAACGATCAAAGAAAGTGCGAGACGAAGAAATTTACAAAATTCATAAGTTAGAATTAGTTCTATCAATCATAAAATCAGCAAAACTAAAGGGTCTTGATTCAACGGAAGACCCAGACATTTTGAAGAAAGCGTTAAAAATTGTTTCTGTACAAAATTTTATCAAACTGAATGGATCAGAATACGTGCTAAGTATAAACTATATAATATATATTATGTTAACATTTTTACTAACTAACAACAATCTACATACAGGTCTGAAAAGTTCCTCTACTGTGCAATTATCCTATACAGAACGAAAGGCTGTACATGAATTCCTCATGAAAAACATCAATAAAACTATCTCTCCTTTAATAGAATATATTCATTTACGCCAAAAAGATAATCCGAAATTATTGAATTCGGAAGCACGACAAAGAGAAATATTGGAATTGGAAAAAAAACGAAGAGAATTACAAATTCAGTTGGTTGAAGTTACAAATGAAAAATGTAGGTTGCTAAAGACTTGTACAGAACTGAAATTGGGATCTTTTATGAAAAATGAGTTGGAAGTAATCCATACAAATTACAATCTAAATCATGTAAAAGCAAACACCCTACAGAGATTTATTATTCAAGAATATTGCACACGTACTGATCATGCTATTAAAGCTATCAAGGAAATAGAAAACGCCATCAGTGCTCAACTTGAAGAGGATTGATGTATTCTCATTAATTGCATTAACTGCATGTTAAATGGTGATTATCTGTTTTATTTTTACGTAGCTTAAGAAAAAATGTTATACTCATTCCATTTGAGACTGTAAATATTACATATATAGATTAGCAAAATACATTATAATGCATATATGTACACATTTTTAAAAAAATAATTTGTTTATGCGCTTATTTTTCCTTACTTTTTCTGTACTGCATTGTTTAAACTATCGTGATTTTTTGGTACTAATGCGTGCATTAGGTATATTTATATACACAGATGTATCTCTCCTTGTAGAACAATTACGTCCAGATTCCTTCCGTAAGCTCTCAGTTGAGAACCTTTATTTTCTAGGCTGGACATGACTAGCAGCTGGTGTACATCTACGGAAAGTTTAGTTCAGTCTCCAAACTAGATGTAGCATTGCTTTAGCCAGAACACTGACTCGAATTTATTTTTTCTCAGTGTTTCACTCTGAAAAGCAAGCAGTGTAGAGCCATAGAAGTATTCATGGAAGGAACTGGACATTCTAAGCGTGACTAATCTTGATTCGGTGAATCTCAATGTATTCCTGTATAGCCTTTGTACCAACCAATATTTGATGTGGGATAGTCCAGAGTCAATAATAAACGTTATTTTAAGCTTCTAATATTCAATTACTTTTTGTCAAGCTAAGATAATACCAATCTTATTAAAACTGTTACTTCTCCTTACATTGAAAATGTTTTCAAAAGAGGACGTTTTTATAAAATTATTGTAATGCATGTAAACGTACGGGTTCGTTTGAGTATCCAGTGGGCTGCATTGAACGGATCAGTCAAGCCCCTAAATATTTAACTGCTCTAAGACCATTTTCTGCTTTTTCACCGGAAATTATTGACGACATTACAAATGGTTAGGACTAGCAGGAGTATAATTAAAAACATTTCTATTTCATGGTCTTCTAAACGAAAAAAATGTTGAACTTCAAAGTTTCATGCGTTAAGGTAAGTCTCTGTCGCTTTTGACAGTACAAAAAAATATATATATATCTGTACTTTGGGCAACTCTTTCTAAAAAAATCATCCGGCATATCTACCATATCTTTAAAAGTATTGGCAAATTTAATATAAGAATTTCATAAGTGTCAAAATTTTGGAGTTAATGGTTTCAAAATAATTCCTCACAATATTACCGAAAACAATTTCCGATCACGTTAATTTTTTCTTTATAGATCTGTTAAGCCAAACCTGCAATGTACACAAACAGTATTTATTTATTTTATCTAGTATATATCCTACATATAATGTATTTTTTTGATAGTTCAGTTTCTTTTTTGTTTGTATGTTACTTATGTCTATTTTTACCTAGCTAATCTTAACACGTCTATTCCTGTAGGCTAATTAACTTATACATAACATTTATTCAGTTGCTAACCTATTTCTATACCTTCTAATAGTATCATTGACCAATTCTTGTTTTTGCGGTCCTTTTGCTAATGCCCTGAGGGGAATTGTGTCAAAGTAATAGAGCGGCAAAGAAAGAAGAGATAGATGATGGCTTATTTTTTCTTGCTTTATATTTGCTTTATTATTTCCTTCTGTGTAGGAGTTTGAGAAGGGAATCGGGAGACAATAATTCGAGAAGGGCAGGGAGAGGGCTTGTATTTGTCCATATTGTTTTTGTAGATGCCGTCAGTATGTGCTCCATTGTCAATGGTACTTGAGATTCTTCACAGCCAGGCTGTGGCGTCCTGGTTATATAGTAAGAATGGGTGAGTCAGGTATGACCTGTTCACACTCTTATTATTTTGACACCTTTCTATCTGGGTTGATCGGATTTGTGGTTTGGTGGGACGTATGCCTCCAGAGTTTTGCCAGAAATGTTGTTTGTCTTTCCCTTTTTTTTTTGCTATCCCTATTCTAGCACACCTTCGAATAAACAATTCACATGGTGGTATTATTAACCCGCCTTGACGATGTTGGTTTGACAGTTCTTCTGATAATTTGTCGGCAGCCTCATTGCCTGGAATACCGGCATGTCCCGGTATCCACGATTTCTTTGTTTGAGCCTTTGCTGTTTCGAGCAACCATTTTATGATTTTATTGAGGCTCATGAGGTGTGGGGTTGGTTATTGCCTTTAGAGCTTCCATGGCGTCAGTGAAAATTACTGTATTGACTACAACGAAATTTTTTATCCATATCTATATCTACTTAGATATAGCTCCATACCGTCTCCTGATTAGTTTTTCAGTTTAATTTGATCTAGGTATCGATCAAATGGATGAGCAGTAACAGCATTTGTACAGGGAGAACTTCACGAAGAAGTATACTAGCACACTATAATCGAAGGATTCCGTAATAGACTAAATTTGCGCAAATTCCAAAAATTATTGTTCGGCCTGAGATAATCAAGTTGATTATGTAATCAGAAACTAGATTTTGACCTTAAAAGCTGTTGACTTACACAATCGAAAACAGATCAACGGCAGTAAAATGAATTTTTAGAAGTCTATGTTTCTTTTAGAAAAATACGTCGATTTTAAAATTTTTTAAACGAATAAGTTTACGATGAAAGACCTGACCTGGTTGGCTTTGTTTGGCGAAATACAGGTCGTCTGAAACAGAAAAATTATAAGCTACAAACAGATTATTTAATAGAAAACTCGTTTAAACAAAACGTTATCTGCACAGTAATTAAGTTGTGTTTTTTTTTATGTAACCTAAGACAAACACTTAAAAACGTAATTATCACCAAAATATTTATTTAAGACAAAATAAATCTTGAAAATAAATTTACAATTCAATTCCTGTTCTTTCTCCATCGTTTTATGCAATTTCTTTCGGCCTGAATAATGGAAAACTTAAGATAAGGTTTAACATAACGCCGATACCTATTTATTTCTGTATAATATTTAAGTCTTACATTTCATTATTTACTCGCTAGATTTTCAGAGGTATACCTTACATACAAAGTCTCTCGGAAATTGTTATGCAAAATAAACTTACATGATATTATATAACAAATTAATTAATATGGTAAGAACAAACGAAAAGTGAAGCCAAAAGGAAAGGTACAAGACCTTCGAGAAATACATCTGAAGTCATAAAAGAGATTCTCGCACTAATACATGATAGCCCTAACTTAGTCCTAATGCTCTGAAATAGTTACAGTCATCTAAACAGGCTCATACCCTTATAAGTATGGGAACATGTCAAAACAAGTTCATCTATTGAATTTATCATGCACTTGGCCGATTTATTTCAATTTATATCCGATCGTCTAGGTATACCTGCAATGGTGTATAGAAAAAGAACCAGATAAAGTGCTTCATCCTCTATTTTTTTCGCATCTTTATGAAGTTTGTTTTCAATTCAAATTTGTTTTGTGAGCGCTTAAATGTTGACTACATTTTTATTGTCAGTTCAGATATTTTGCAAAACTCTTATGGATAAAGTGTTGATTGCGAATGAAATCAGATTGGAAACGATGTGCCTCCGATGCTGATATTTCAACGTTTCAACTTTAAGAACCATACCCATATGAATATCTCCTGGAGGAATAATTGGAGACGCGAGTCCCAGTTGATGGCAAATGAGCACATCACACACCCACAGTGAATAAAAGTTCTTTTAATAATGGGAAACCATGATACCCACATTGCATTGTAATTGAGGCAAAAACAAAGATTACTTTACATTACATTACATTGCCTTTCCGCATACTTTACATAAATTAAGTTCTAGTCACTGTATAAGGCCTTTTCTAAGCAGACAGCGAATGCGTAGAAGTTGTGCAATTCTGGTAGGTCTATCATAATATAGGATGTGACGCCGGTAATTGGAAAGGCCTATCGAAAAGCTTTCTCCATTCAAACCATTACAAAAGGATTTCAATTAAATGGGATATGCTCAGTGGATGAACACGGTTGCGGGGATAATGATAATGATCATCATATGTAACTGATAGGCTTCTTGATATCGAAACTTTAAATGCACCAACATCAAATTGTAGTTCCAATACTGCAGTAGCTTCTTCTGGTATTATTTCATCTCCAACAGTAGGATTGATTTAACTAATAGAAATTTGTTCTTTTCGTAAGTTTGAGTCCCGAAACGTAAGAGGTCTACACAGATTGGAAAAGATACGATCTTCACAGATACTCCTAAGAAGCAAGAAATACAGCTACCAGAAAATATTAAGAAACGGATAATTAAAACTAAAAACATCCGAAAGAAGATTCTTCATTTCGATTCTTTGTCGTCTTCAGAGAATAAAGAATTGAACGGAATTTATCAAAAACGATAGCCAAATAAAAGAAAAATGATTTTCTCTTACAAATTGTTAGCGATACTGAGAGTGATTTCGAATAAGACAGCCACTTTTATGTTTTCTGTTTGCTGGAAGCTGCCTGACCTTCCCCTCTCTCCTTAAATAATATTGAAATTTTAGTATGTATTTGAAGTAATATTGTTTTTTTTTTTCTGAACTAGGTTAATTTTTATTTTTAAAACACATTAAATTTTCTTGATTTAATAAAGAATGGAAAGAGAAGCAAATACATTTTTAAGAAATTGTTAAATGGAATAAAACTTCGAAAGTTCGCAGATTTAAGTAATTATTTTTCAAACGTACAAAATAACTCAAATTAATAATATAAATAATGGTAGAAATATTTTTTCTACTTTTTCTTTCTAAATCTAATTCCAAAGAATTATTCCACATAACCAGTAAAGTTTAAACCGTTTTTAGTGGACACCACTGTACGTGCTGAATATATTAATTATGGAATTATTTAAATAGAAAATTGATTTGAGCTAAAATAAAAGTTACATAAACACACAAAAGAATGTGGTATCTAGAGAAAAAATTTGTCGATAACATTTCACAGATTTTTCCTTGAAAAGTGCCTCCACAAAGAATTTCTCTCTAATGTCGTTTTCATTTAAACTTTAGGTTGGAACTGGATTCGATCCCGTTCAAACAAACGTTTTTAGAGTTGATCCGATCTGTTTACTTGTGTTGTTATATTTGAAAAGATGGACAAATAGCTTTTATGTGTGTAGGTGAATCTGAATTAAACCCGCGGAAATGGTGAATTAGGTCGGATACAGATCGGACCTGTGACGTAATTTTCGGTTCAAACAAACACTTTGACAGCATTTAGGGCAGATCCGGATCAAAACTGAGAGTCAAACTAAAATGACCAGGGGCTCACAAAAGGGGAATGCCCATTTTAGCCCCGAGATGAACATATATGACAGATTCTTTAACGATGCATTATGATACTCTGAACATATTTTATTAACAATGTTTATTTTAATTAAGTGGGGGAAGGCTGGGGGGTGTTAAAGTTTGATCTAGTATATTTTGGAATCTTTTTTATTCGAACTGAAGTACTAGATTTTTCGCACCTTAGATCGGCTCTAACTCGGTAGGGTTTTGTCCGATCGGATAACGGGTTTCACTGTTCGCCTTAGCTCATTACCAAATAAATACCCTTATTATCATTGTCACTTTAAATGAGAGATAGCGTTACGCCACAAAAATGGTATTAGGATTGTCGTTTAAAGTGACATTTTCCGAAAACATATGACTTGGGACCTAAGAGTAAGAAACTAAAGGAGAGGCCATTGCGTGCAAGGTATTCTCATTAAAAATTTTGCACTAAAACTGTGACGTGTTTCGTCCTATAACGTATAATACATTTCTATTGAAAAGACAGAAAGATGAGAGATTATATTGTGTTCTCTATACTGTACTTCCTATACGTTCGGACACAAATGGCGGAACGTGGTTCGTAATGGGAATACCTTGCGTTCTATATACCTTGATTGCGTGTATATATATATGCAATTTTTGCGAGGCAAGCGTGATGTTTTTTCTCACTTTCTAACATATGGTTACATCTCTGTCTACCTGCACCCTAGGTGTCACTTTTGTTAATGTTTGTAATTTTGATAAAAGTAAAAAAAAATTAATATATTTTCTTATTATGGATATACCAAAAATGAAATTTTAAAGCAAGTTATTGTGCAACCGAAGATGGAAATAGGCTTAGTGGGGAACAAGGAATCTCAAAAAGTTGTTTTGTATTACTAGCGCTCACTATGCTACTGCTTGCATAAACTTTTTTCCCATCAGCCTGCAATGCAATTTTTTTTATCAAAATATTAAAATGAATTACTTTGTTGTCTCCAAATTAATTTACGTTAAAATTTTACCAGCGATTTTAATGTAAAATATTTGGATACTATTAGAAAATGAATCGTTAATTTTTGATATTGTGGGAGCCACAGTACACAAACCAGAAAACATCAAATCTTGTTGGAGAATTTTGCTTCTGGGCTAGTTATCTATGTACTTATTTTAAAAATCCTTTTGCAGACAATAAATATAATAAAACCAATTGAAATTACATAATATATGAAAGGTAAGTAATAAGCAAACAATTAAAATGAAATCTTATTAATTAGTTTAAAAAGTCTCGCTTTTTTCATCTCACATAACCTTTTTATATTTTTACTTTTGCTAACATTCATTTTAAAAACAAATAGTCTTTGTCTAAAAATCACATCCAAACCGTTACTAATTTTAAATATTATTATAATATAATGCATATTGTAAAGTACCTACATTGTAGCAGGTTAGTTGAAAATTGTTGTTAATAGGAATTCTATTCGCTAAAAGGTTTACTATTTATAATAATTTACCGTTAATCCTAAAATTAATATGCTATATAATATTCTGAGAAGAGAGTTTGTCAAAACAATTTCGTTTCCTTAATTATCACTTTACGGTACAGATACAGTTCAATTTTTGATTTGTTTTGTTTTCTCTTATTTTTATTTTGATGCTTATGAAAAATTACTAAAGTCTGTTTTAAGTTTTATTGTTGGCTTTTGTTGCATTGTTGTAACCGATTTCGATCCATTCTGTGCATCATTGGAAGCCTTCGAGTTAATTGACGACTGTTGATTATTACGAATTGCAGTTTCGAGTTTCTGCCGTAGTTCACCGGATTGACTCATTAAGGCCTTGAATTCTTGAGGATACTTAGGACCGATTCGCATGAGCCATTGAAGAGACTGCTCATGAAGTTGTCGGATTTGCTTCGGAAGTGTACGGATATTTGATGGTTCAGCTAAGAAGCTTATCAAAACTGGGACAAGTAACGTTAGCATTTGAATTCCTGAAAAAATTGTTATTGTAAATATTAATTATGTATTTATTTTTAAAGTCTATTTTATTTATCATTATGAGAAGAGAATTTACCTTGCATCAAATTTCCTGATTGCCATAAAAGAAGGAAGAGATTTTGTTATCAATGTTCAGAAATAACAAAACATTTTTGGGAATAGTTCAAATCAATTTCAAGTAATTTCGATTATTTTAAGACCTTCATTAAATTGGTTCAGAAAATCGGCAAATAGAGCAAAGCAAACATATCTTCGAACTTATTTGCTAATATTAATTGCAATATGAATGAAACGAAATCGGAAAATATTACATCTAAATTTTTTTTCATTGACTAATTGGATTTACGAAGAAACTCCGAAAAAAGTGGACGGTGTACATGTTTCTAAAGATGATGACATGCGAGGGTCCTTTGCCTATCTTTCTCTAGAAATAAAAGGAGCTTCAAGATAATTATGAGGTTTTTGCACAGCATACAAATGGGTTGATGCATCGTTTCCCCGATTTCGATTATGCTGATGATAATTGCTCGCTTAATCACCGACACCAGGACGATTTATCAGTTATTTCGGACATGGAGCTCTAGTAATATTTCAATTAACATGAAGCCGCGACTTTTTAAGTCCAATATCATAAGACAATGTTAATTTTCTCGATGAGATGCTGTCGATAATTTACTGGACAAGATCATCTTCCTGGATTCTGAATACATTGGAGGTATTTACTCTTTTCCTTAGATGACTTTTCATTTTCCTAATAATGTTTTTCTGAGGTGTGTTGAGCTCTTCGGCCACCCACTTTTTCACACAATCAGACATCTACTAAAAATGTCAGCACACACTTAGTGCAGCATCTAGAGAAACCGGGCATACTGTGTGGTATAAGGAAGTAGATGAATTTCATCAGATCATATGCCCCGTCATTATTCTTAAAATTATAATAAAGATATGAAACTTGTTTAACCCTTTGTGGACCTCATATTTCTCTGTTGGGACTAACAGCTAATCGAAGCAAATTTAGTTTTTTCGAGTTATTTTTTCATAAGTGATTTATAATAAATATATGGATATAAAAAAAAAAGAAACCGTTTCGAGAAATTATTGAGTTATGACTAGTGTCACTTTCATGGTCAAGTACAGGATTATACCGCTTGATCATAAGATTTCAGTTGATTATACCAAACATGATCATGGCGCCATAGCGGCAAGTTCTACGAAGACTTGCGAATTTCACCACTGTGGGGGTATCGTCTGCAAGGGGTTAATAATGAATTAACGCCGAAATAGTGTCCGAAACTATGTCGTTAGCCAATGAATTTCAACATAAAAAAAATTGTAACAACTATATCTCTCTAAGCTAGATGACCAAATGAAAGGCATCAGTAATATTAAAATTCAAAAAAGCAAAACTTAACGAGTATTGCAATAAATGAAGTAAACCCTTGTCCTATTTCGATCAAATGTATCACACTAAAGTGAGTTGCAACAATGCAAACTTTTAATTGTGATAAAATTGTCTACTTACTGTTTTGCGGTTCAGCTAATTCAATTAGTGTCTCCACGGTTATGATGCTCTCCAAAACTAAAGCCAATTCGTTTTCTGTCTTTGGAATCTTAGCATTTTCTGAGTATAATCCTTCGATGATTCGTGGTGCCAAAGCATGTATATACGGTGTTGCCACTTTCAAGTCGGAATTAGCAAAAATTGATCGAACAGTTTGAATACACTTCAGTTTCACAATTGGATTTTCACTTTGAAGGCATTGTCGAAAGTGATTGATACACGGATACTGAAGGGATGGTGTTGATACTACACTCGAACCAGTGTGAAGAATAAATACGGCAATGGCCAACATCATTGTCACCTCATCAACTTTTGTTTCTTCACAGCCGGTCTTAGTCAGATCAATAATACTTGCCAGAGCGCTCTGTAAGTACCTTTTCCATTCGTTTGATGAAAGCTCATCAGATGAATACGTGTCTGTGCAAACACTTTTTAAGCAGTGCAATGCCGCTTGTATCGGTCCTGTGTTGGCTATTACTGTTTGATCATGAACTGATTTGGTGGCAACTTCTTTTATAATGCTTGTTGTAAGAAATAGAATTGTTGGAAATATTGAGACTGCGCCTGAAAATATATAGTAAAAAAAAAATCAATGTAAATCTAAGTAAATTAATAAGACACTTACCCAAAGGTGAGCACAATTTCGTCAAAGATTCTGCACATTGCAGACCACTTGCAACAAGCATTCCATTGTCCTCGCCTAGTATTATAACGCCAGATGTGTTTTTCATAGCTATTTCCTTCCTTAGTTGATCGGTTGTTAATTTAGAACTACTGCTTGGATTCATGGTTGGAATTTGTCTTACAAAAACGCATAAGCACACCTCAAGAACAGCATAAACATGCGATTTTCCAGGCATAATATCACCAGACTCTCCGCCTTCACCCAAATTATCCAATTCTTTGCTTATACTAGCCTTAGTCTCATTATCATTTTGATGTTCCAGTAATCTTTCTGATTTCTCATCGTCTAAAGCTTGCTTAGCTGCAGCAATTGTTTGTTTTAAAATTTCCATGCAAAGCAATTGCACTAAAAGACTGTCTCTTGTTAATATTTGTCGGTGCAGAACATTGCATAATTCAATTGTAAGTGATTTATCTTTGACCAACATTTTCCGTGCCCATCTTGAATCAAAAATTGTATAAAGAGATTGGAGGCAACACACAACCGACTGCGGCTTTTCACTTGTTCTCGTACTACATAAGGCTTCCATGCAAATACCGAAAATCATATGAAAACGATCAGCGCTTAAACTCCCGTGAGTAATGCAGTTATTGTTATCATAATTATTGTTACCGTTATTATCACTTGGACATTTAGAATCATCAGTATCGAATCCACCATCATTCAGCCACAGAGCAGCAGCATACAAAATAGGAGGCCACGAGGCCAAGTAATGTGATTTGGACGAATTTATAGTATCAGTCGTGTAAAAAGCTCCACCATCGTGAGGTAATTGACTCTGAAACTCTGAAGGTAGCAACAAAAGAGCGTGATCTTTTAATGCAGCTAGCCAATGTGTTGATAAATTTCCCAATTCTGGCTTAACTAATGAGAGCAAACTTTCCCCCCTGCTTTCAAAATCGCCAAATTCAGAGTCGTCCTCTCCGTTGTTATTAGAAGATGTTGTCAAACCAAAGTTGTTTGAATTACTTGTTAACTTTTTCTGAATAAGGCTCGCTGGCGCTGATCCATTTCCTATCATTGCAACGATATAAACTTCTGCCCAAGCTTTGAGAATGCTAAGCTTCTCTAAAGTCGCCATACTTTCATTATAAAGTTGTGTTGTGTTTGTTTTGGTATGCAACTTACTAAGGCTGGAAACTAATAATTGATGAACTCGTCGTAGATCATTTAAATCCCGAGCAACTCCGGATCCAATCCAAGCTGAACAAACTTCACAAGCCGCCGCAGTAACATGAGATGGTGTCTCTGGTGAAAAAGCTGGACGAAGGGCAGCACCAACTTGAGCTTGAAATTGTTCTAGTAGCAAATGACCGGGAAATTCCGGCTCTGGTACTCCTGCAAATTTGTCTATTATTTCCTGTAAAGTACGTAAGCCTTCAAGACGTAACTGATCCGAATCACTTGTTGCCGCCATAAAAGCCATTCTTATTAGGTCGGATAGATGTAGAATTAAATAATCACCCCGAGATTTTGTCATTTGCATTTCTTTTGCCTGGACAAGATCAAAATGAATTGAATTGGAAGCTTCACAAGCTGTTATAATTTTTCTAACACATTCTGCTGCAAAGACACGTGTCGGCCACCTTGGTTGTACTGCTGGATGGGTAGCAACATTTTCTTCAGCATGATATTCTGTAACATCATCGTCATTCTCATTTTCATCATTATCTAAAAGATCTTTCTTCTGTGAATCATCGTTAACAACTTCAACTGCAACTGTGAGTACATTTTTGCATAGACTTAGCCATTGAGTCAAATTATCCGATGCCAACATTTGAAGCATTGACGTCAATGTGTCGTGAATATTTTTTATCATTTCGTTATCAGTTTCCGTATCTAACATACCGAATAAAATGCCTGGAAGACCAGAATCAGTCACCGTTAGACCAGAACATTCGTCGGGTCCTAAGGAAAGAGCATGTTCACATATTTCTTTTGCTTCCCGTTGAGCGAGCTGACGTAAACAAGAAACAGCAGCTTTACGTAGCATTAAGTAATTGCTTGATAATGTCTTCACCAAAGTAGGGACTAGCGATGAAAGGTTGACATGACGAGGAGCAAAAAGATGTAATTGTTGAAGGCAACCTGTAGCCTCAGCCTGAACTAAAGGATCAGAGTGTGCTTGCATAATAGCGGCAGCACAAGTAAATGATGATCGCATTGCACAAATAGATGAAATATTTCCTTGTAGCTCTGGTCCCATGGTCGTAAGCAAAGCATTAAGTACTCGACCAATACATTGATGTACATCTACATATGACTGAGGAACAGATAAGAGCAGTTTCAAACATAGAGAAAGTGTTGGCTCCACGTAACCTCTGAACATTGGTCCTCCTGAGTCTGCTATTAGTGACAAAGCATATAGTGACCAAACTTGTACAACCGGAGAGCTGGAATCTTGGGCGAGTGCTAATAAAATCGAAACACTCGTATTAAGATGTTGTGATGATCCCATTCCACCAACATAACGATGAAGACAACCGAGAGCAAGTGAATGTCCAGTTCGTGTCACTACATCTCTGGCTGATTTCAGTTTATCAAAACTATTTTGCGCTAATTCAGCTGTAAAACGAGAATCTCCAACAACTTGTGCTATCCTTCCAAGAGCTTCTCCTGCTGCACATCTCAGAGTGGAATTTGAACTGACTAAAGCTCCAATGATAAGATTTGTAGCACTTTTCTTTACATCATCTTGCCCAATTCCACTTTTGCTCTCCGTAAGCCCTTTCAAGCCACTTAGAAGTGCTGTAAAAATATTCATTTGAACTGCTTCCTGACGAGAGCTCTTAGCCTGCCTAATACACTCTCCAAAATGATCAAGCATTTGAATGCGATGTTTATTAGCAACTCTGGGAAATATTAGGCCAAAGAGTGTTACAGACATATCAATAACAGCTACTCCCAGTGGTAGAGGTCCAGGACATTGTTCTTTACTTGGTACAAGGCGATAGAGACAACAAGGATCATGCTCTAAAGCGCCTGAACCAGCTGCGCTATTTGGCTGAAGCTGTAAATGAAAAAGAAGAGAATAGTTTCGTTATGGTTCAAATATAAAGAATTGAAAAACAAAACAAAAAAAAAGCAAAAAACCGCAAAATATGTAAAAAACGAGACCTTTTGAAAATACGACAATTTTTACACAAATGAAGTGAACAAAATAAAAACTCATCAGCGCTGTTTTAAGAAAGCTAATGAATTAGAAACATCGAAAATGTTATAGTGGATCTCTAAACGGTTACATTTATCTACTCTTTCAGTAGAAACGTAACTCTACTGATCGCATTTATTTAACTATTCGACGGTTGAAATAGTCTCAGCGGCGGACATGAATTTACGTAATATTACAAGTATTGCATTCGGTCAAGTTTGTGCTTTGACCTATCAATTATTTCTACGTCTACAGCAACACAGGGCATCGATGGAAGATGTCTATATTATCCTACAAATATCGAACTAAAATGAATGGAAAATTTCTATAGCAATTTTTATCGATCCCTTGAGCTAGTAAACAGTTATTTTGCTATAAGAAGAATAATACCTGCATTAAATAGATCTAGATATAATGGCATGAAGACAAGTATAAAAAAAAAATTTTAGGTTGATTCGAATTTTAGGATATATAGTAGGTACGCCATAAAATGCAATTTCGTTGCTGTGCCCCTGTACACAGATATTTTAAGGATTTTCGGCTTCCGTAAATTTCTTTATCAAATAAAGTCAAGCTCTGTTAGCGTCTTTGTAGTTTTCCATTGTCTTCTTTTCCTTAGATGATTTAGCATTTTTTACTGTGTAAAATCTAAAGCAGAAACTCCAGCTGAGAATACTGACATCGATTTTATGCCGCCTACATCTATAGTCCTGTACCTCATTTAAAAGTGATAGGAGTTTTAAATTTAATAAATTATAAAGCGAAATTTCTCGCATCACGATTGAAACAATGGAATCTCTTGGAAAAGGAGACAAGAGTTTCAATTTTATGGAATTCTGCAGCATGTGCGATGACTTGGTATATTGCAATAAAGTTTCTAGCCTTTTCGAATCATAATACAGAGAAGTGAAGGTTATTCACAGCCTACTCAAAAAGGAGCTTAAAGCTGTGTTACACTTTGACACACAGCGAGTATAGGTACCATAGTTCGGAAAGTTTTGCTTTTCAAGAAATCGTCGGGAATGTTTTTAGTGACAACTTGACGCATGTCATAAATTAGTGAATATCCCCGAAAATGCCTACTTGAACAAAAAGTCTTAAGCTAGATAAATTTGTCACTACTTGTAAGCGGCGCTGAAATCATTAAAAAGCTCCGTACACCATGGAAAAAACCCAAGTAGTTATACTAGCCTCGTATCAGTTTGCTCAGCTTGTATTATGCTGGTATGCAACGACACACAGGTGGTTTATGCGTGTACTATGATACCTGTATGTTAAAGGTATTACTGTATAATGGAAATCACTATTCTTTATTTCCTGTAGATTATACTTTATTATTTATAAATTTTCCTGAAAGAAATCAATTATGAGTAATAAAAATATTATTGGAATCTGGCTTCAGTTAGAGCCGATCCTTATCACGAAATCACTCACACTAGATATAAAGCCAGTTGTATTTGCTTGAGACTGGCTTTAAGTATATCAGGTAAATTTTACCGTTTTGTCTTGTATACTTAAAATTCAGCATTTCATCGAGCCAAGCCATATCATTGTTCCCCACATCTGAGGAGTCTATATGTCAACCACCGACAACTCACTGATTCAATTTTCTTATCGTAAGAAGTTAAAAGAAACTTACTGTAGTCGTTGCTAAAAGCTAATAGACACGGCAGCTTTTCGTATTATGTCATGACGTTATAAGTTATACCGTATAACATCCTCGTATCAAGAAATCCCCACCCACAGTGCAATAAGCGAAAAATATGGCGTGAAGGTTGGACACTCATTTATTCAGCATTCACGCAAGTAGTGGCAAAGAAGTTTTTCGAAAAATACTGCAAAAACATAAAAAAGCATACGTTAACTTTTCGATTATGTTTAGCTGTGGGTCAGAAAAAAAGGAGGGGATGAACAAGAAAAGCATTGATCGCATACATGTTCAGGTAAAGGCTTTCCAGACCCGAAATTCTTGCTAAGAACAGATCGCCTGATTGTTGCCTTTTTGCGATATCTTAATTTTGCCATTGGATAACTCATCTTCATGATTAAATTCAAACTAAACAAATCTGATTGAAACGTAGATATGGGAGCAATAGCGACAGTTATGACTGCGAGTGAATTAAAACTCCCTAGATACAATGAGCGCCGCGCGTTTTTTTTTGCGGCGCCGCTTTGAGGCGTTTATGATACAATGAGAGCCGCGCGTTTTTTTACATGACAGTTCGAACTATTTGAGGTGTGTTGATTATTTCTGTGAAATTGTGAAAAGTATTTAAAAATGAATAAAAAAAAAAAAAGTATGATAATTAAAGCAAGTATTCTAGCCCTAAAAGTTTATTAAAAAACTATTACCAAAAAAATGAAATTTTTTATTTCAAACTTGTCAGTAATTTCAATTGTTCTCTTAAAATGAAACAAGGAACAAACGAAGGAAAAAAGAACGCGCTGCAAAGTTTAAAGTTTGATCAAACTTCGCGGCGCCCCAAAGTGGCGCGGCTTACATTGGCTCTAGCTATATATGAAAGCCATTGATTCAAACTCATTTTGCGGCGCGTAAAAAACGCGAGGCGCTCATTGTATCTAGGGCGCCCGAATTTCATACTCGAAAACAAAATGGCAGTTTAAATGATGAAGGTCAGAGCAGTCATTTCACTTATACATTTGTAATCATAAATTAAAATGCTCTAACACCAATTATTTCGCTGCCATGATGTTTCGGAAAATGAAATTCATATGACAACATGCCACAAGATTTCGACACAGCCTAAACTGTAATAAAAAACTAGGCAATGAAATAAAACACCAGCAAACAACTAAATGTTGAAGAAGTAAATAAAATGACAAACATAAATCTCAACAAATAATAGCAATGTCATAATTGTCAAACAAAATCATTTTGGGGCATATTTAATTCCTCAAATCACTCTTTAACTTACGTGTTCCCCGTCAGATTTTCTATTTGGTTCCATCTGGGTGGATTACATTAGAAAAGTTAAGTAAATATTTAGCTTTTCATATATTTCCCTACTTCGTAAAAAATACATCTTACCTGATCTTCAATAGTTTTATGATCCGTTTCCTGCAACCATGTTCCTAGTATAATAGAATCATCGGCATGACAAAGTGCTCGCAATAAGGAGTTTGTAGTATTCGCTGGATTCTCAGACAAAGTAAACTCTGTAACAAGCATACGTAATAGATGTGTGTAAGATGTTTCCAGAGAATTGGGTGGAAGAAGATTCAAAGTTTCATAAAGCCTCAATCGAACCATTGCAGCTGGAGCTTTTAAATGTTGTCCATAATTTTTCAGTACAGATGAAATGCTAATTATTTAGTTTAAATTATTGAAAAATAATTTTATGTAAATTTCTTTTGTCAAACACTTACTTAACAAGCATAGCTAGAGCGCTTTCAATTGGTGTTAACAGTCTACGGTTAATATCCTCTGTGACGAGATCTGAACAATGTAGTAAAAAACTGTGCATTACAGATAATGCACCAGCCCGACCCTCCAAAGTAACTTGCCAGGTAAAAGAATCTCCTCGCGCTTTTTCCGATTCCAATTCTTTTGCAGAACGAGGAAAAGAGTTGCGCCAAAGTAAAAGCATGCGAGGTAATAGTCCTTTAACTACGGGCGATCCGAGCGTCATAATTGCGCCTATAAGTAACCAACCAGCTTGTGTCCGATTCAATGATAAACGACTATTTTGGCTGGCTGATCTTAAAAGCTCTTCGGCCGTGTTAAAAACAACTTTTCCCTTAGTATGAGGAATTCCAAGTGGTGAAAAGCGAACACTTCCTAGTACAGCTGCAAGGGCACTACTATAGCCAGAAATTGCTTCTGGCGATGATCTCATCTGTTCGATTGCATCGACGAACCGGTCTATTAAAGGAGTTATCTGACTTGGAACAGCTACGCATACGCATCTAAATTACATATAATATTCATATTGTATGTCTCAACAGAATTTATAAATTGAAGTATTTACCTTAAACACCAGGCAGCAGCCAATCTCGCAGCAGCACATGGATGTACAAGCACGGCACAAATCGCATCGATAAAGTTCAAAGAATGATCGTTTAACAAATTTTGAGCTGTTGTTCCTAATCCAAGAACTAAGCTGCCCAGCTCTTGTAATGCACATACGAGCAGATGTTGACTAAATAAAGTTTCTTGATTTGAATCCTTTGCATTTTCTGGATTGAAGTCGATTGAATTCATCTGTTTAGCAATTATATGGACCAATTCCTTGCAAGCTGATGATTGTGCTTTTTCTCCTAGCATTTTTCCGACAATAGATCGAATAATAAAATTTATACATTTACGAGAGTAAACGGCGTCAACATGAGATGAGGCAGCTTTTGGATTTGCTACTAAATCCAGAATGTGAATTAAAAATGTTTGAAGATTGCGCTCCAACCAAACACTTCCCATGTATTGGACAAAAATTACGTATGCATGTGTTACACCCACGCGAACTTCTCGATTAACGCCTGAGCTTCCTTTTATTATTTCTCCAGTGCCTTTAAGAAATGAGACACCGCCTCGTAAAAATCCCGACATCAATATTCCAAAAGTTTCGTCCAAAGACATTGTACGCTGCTGTGTACGTTGTTGGGTTGGCTGAGATTTCTTATTGTTGTCAGTATTTTGTTGTGTAAACGCTAATAATTGAGAATTGAATAAGAAATTAAAATGTAATATTTGTTTATAGAAATAAGATATGTAAATATATTCTATTGTATATTTTGTATGCTGAAGTTTTAAAAAATTTGTTAGAGTTGTGGACTTTACTCCGACCATCTGCCGGATCAGCTGCGGCTCCATCAAACTAGTCACCGGACAAGCACAAAGGCTACGGAGAAGATAGAAGTGATAGAGTCAAGCCCATCAAGAGAGCAGCAAGACCACAGCACAGTGATATATGTTTAAGAAAGGGTCCAAAATGCTTTCATACAAGGACCACTGTTCTGATGCCGGGTGGCGGCATTAAAAATTTAAGGGAATAAAAAAGGATTAAAAAAAAATCGTCTGGCCAAATGACATCCTGTAGGAGCAATACTAAATTACTCTAAGTGAATCTCCCCTACGCAAAAGCTACCTTAGAAATGCTTAGCAGGAGATTCATTGGAGACAATATTGATGTGGCAATCAAGCTGAAATTCTGATCAACTAAACACTGTAAATTGATCTAAGGTATAAATCACACTACCCCATGTGTGGAGGCTTTGTTTAAATCAACGATTAACTTCAGAGTTTCTGTAAGAAGAACGAAACTTTCAGTTGTGACGTGAATGCCCACCACATTTTATGGAGAAGCAACAAATGGGGGGTCAGTACCTTCTTGATTATTTGGTTAAAATAAATCTAGCCGTTGCCAATAAATGGAATGAGTCAATGTACTGTATGTAATGGCACTCGTTAAAAAGTACTGAACCTAACAGTGGTCAGCCCGAAAATAGTATCTCACAAAAGGAGCCTCCCTATCGGACCACAGCTACAATATAATCAGGACTGTTTTGAAGCAACCAGCTAAAATCAATAAGGTTACGGTGATTCGGTTGAGGGCAACGAAATTG
The DNA here is from genome assembly GCA_963924295.1 of Dioctria rufipes. Lineage (NCBI taxonomy): Eukaryota > Metazoa > Arthropoda > Insecta > Diptera > Asilidae > Dioctria > Dioctria rufipes. Next base: position 55,783,657 of record OZ002741.1, read on the forward strand.
CGAACTGACTTGCAAAGGTAGGAGATAAATCTGCGTTTTTCTTTGATTATTCAAAAAAACCACCTTTCGACATAAGTCAAACTTTGGGAGGACAGAACGAAATCTGTACACTGTGTAAATATTCCAGGTCTAACACAGGCAAGAAATTTATACCGCACTAGCAACAGAGGACAAAAACATTGCTCACTTTGCGACCGGGAAGATAAAAATATCTTTCTATTATTGGTATTGTGAGGGGATTTTTTTTTACGGGATTTACTGTTCGAGACAATATTAATCAGGATTTTGTCGCTCTAGATTTTGTTCCAACTAATTTTAAAATCGGGCATATATCGGTAATCCTAAATATAACTTTTCGATCTATAAGATGCATTTAGCGTCAGTTTAAGAATAAATAATTTTACAGTTTTCTATCTAAAAACTTAAGATGCAACACAAATAAATGGCAACTCGTAAGCTGTTACAATAAAATTGCTTACCTAAAAGGATTCCAAGGAGCTTAGCAACAGCACAACGAACTTCGTAATTGCTTCCATCAAATGCCCGAAAACAAAGTGTCGCTAAACTTTCCAACTCAACCGTGTACAAGAATGGTGCGTGATTTATCATTTCAAGAAGGCACCGAGCTGCAGCCACACGAACAGCCATAACTCGGTCGGTTAGACAATGCCTTGTTGCTTTGTAGATATCTTTGTGTACATTTGATATAGCAGTCCCCATTCCTGCACAGACCTATGAAAATAAATCTCATTACGTTCATATAATCTCAGAAATATACTTTTTTTTCTGTTGTACCTTTTCTAATGTGATGATGATTTCGATTCTTGTTTGAGATTCAGCACTCCTCAGCGACCTTAACAATATTTGAACTGTCTCCTCATATGACCTACCCATCATTCGTCCAAGTTTCTCGTACATGCAACCCACAACACAAATTGCAGCTCTGTAAAACAAAACCATTGTAATATTGTAAGAAATTTATTGGAAAGAAGGAAACTTTACAATTTTGTTGGTAGGAAGCTTGGCGAATCATCCTTATTTTTAAGGATATCATTGCATGTGTTCACCGTGTCGAATAGAAGGAATGTGTCACCTACAGAGAAAAGTGTGGCCAAACAGTTTGCAATTAATTTCCTTGTTGGGGGTCCAGGTGATCCTTGAATTTGTGCAGTTAACTGTTGTACAAGGATTTTCTGACATCCTTTAATATCAGATTTTTGAGCTGCTACAAGAACTTTGTCCAGAAATCTAAGCCATTCAAATACGAATACTGGGCGTTTTTGTTCCGGTATCTGATTTAAAGCCTCTTCGTTTAAGGTAAGACTATGGGATAATTCCATTTCGTTGTAATCTTTACCTTGGCGATTGAATGTCCTGTGAAATAAAAATAAATTTAAGAAACAAGTAAATCTGTTTACTAAAAATAACAAAGATTTTCTTCATGATAACAAAAATTTGTGTCACATGTAGAAAAGCAACACTGAACTCAGAAATATGTCATCCATAAAAGACGAGCCCTTTAAAAAAAGAACAAAAGCTCTTTTGTGAACAAAAGGAGAACTGTTCATAGACCATTATATGTAGTGTATAAACGTTTTCGCAAACACTTACTACATAACATTTGCGTCAAGAAAAGATACATTTTTATTTATTTTTTTATAAAAACTAAATAAATTGAACAAATTTAACTTTGTGCAAATGGAATGGAACGGACGCATTGTGTTTCTAATTTAAGAACCAATTCCGTCCCAAAAAGACTTCATACATTTTTTGTCCTTGTTGGTAAATGAAAATTAAAAACCCATGTGGGTCTGACGTTTTTATGTAATGCCATATCCCGTTGAACATATTACTTCTAAGAGAAGGCCAACATCTTCCGGAAACCATTAATTACAAAAGTCAGGGTGCTTCCGTCTAGTATGTCAGGGGGGCCATATCAACTGTTTCGGAGTTACAGGGTGATTAAGAAAAAAACTAGTTTTTCACAAAAAATCCTAATTGCAGGGCGTACTGTCGCAGTTAAGACTTCATTGTATGCAGAACTTCATGGCCTTTCCAAAGACCAACCATCCCCGTACTCCTCTACCCTCAGGAGTTATGGTGGTCTAAACTAACATTTTTGGATTTTGTTACCTTTTTTTACTTTGACCTCTTTTTTTTGCAAAAAGGTCGTTAATATAACTTTTTTTCATAAAAACTGTAAACTCCTCTTTAATTTGACAGTTTTTATAAAAAAAAACTTATGTTAACGACCTTTTCGCAAAAAACAAATAGAGGTGAAAGTAAAAAAAAAATTAGTAAAATCTGAAATTTTTGTTTAGACTACTACTAACTCCTGAGGGGAGAGGAGTACATGTCTGATTGGGCATTCGTTGGAAATGCCATGAAGCTCTGCATATAATGAGCTCAACTGCGACTGTACGCCCTGTAATTTTTAAGATACAGGGTGTTTTGTGAAAAACTAGTTTTTTTTCTTAATCACCCCCCACCCCTCCTGCCATACAATTTTTTGTTCGTCTATGTGAGTACTATCCACCTTCTGCTCTATTGACCTCCTAGCCGGAAACACTTAGTATATGTATAGGAAGTGAGTGCAGCAAATGAGCGAGACTATCCGCCGACAGTTCAATCGGGTGAAAAATCAAATGGGTGACAACCATCCATCTCTAACACTGCATCGTATTGTAGCGTCCGCGACTTTAGAGCATTAATTAAGGAATTTCGGACTATTTTTTGGTTGAATTACTCTTCTAGTGGCACCTTGTTGCTGCTGTCGTCAAAAAAACATCTCAACAACTTATTTTAAAATTAGTGAAAATTAAGGATAAAGAAGATAGATAAAAGTTTAGAATCAAATTACGTTTGTACCAGTAAGGTGATATAAAGAATGATGTATCTGAGGCTGGTCGGTGAAATATTCAGTTAAACCGACTAACAACTGAGGTCTTATTACGGAAAATGAAACTATATTCATACATTCTACTATGTGAAAGAATAAGAAATAAAGATGAGAAAAAAGTCTTAAACCCACAAAAAATTTTTGTTTTCAAACGATTGCCTTAACCCAAACATGAGATAATGAGCATTTTATGAAGACTCGTTTTGGGCTTGCATAAAAAGACCTCTGCGGTCCGACGAAGACAGCTGATTTACAATGTATAAAAGAAAACAAACCTGCTTGCCGTACAAGATCTACTTATAACATCAGCTTTAATTTCGAAGAGTATATAACACGACTACTTGTATCTGCTGATATAAAAAAAAAAAGATATATGCTTGAGGTGAAGGATACTTCCAATAAAGGCAAGGCAAGGACTTCACTCGAGATTTAGCATTGTCAAAAATGGAAACTAATTGCGAATATCTATAGGGAGCTGGAGATCCAACCGGTAAACACTGCGATATAAGACACCGTTTGTGCAGTCAGTTTGATGAATTTGGATTCAAATCCCGATGAAAAAAAGTCCCGAAAAAGCAAAAATCCTACAACCTTTCATCAATTTCCTTTTTTTCTTTTGGTTTTTTTAATTTTCCGGGATATTCATATTTTTCTAGATTTGCTACCCCACTTGATGGCAATCGTAGTAAATTAATAAGGGAGCATGACAAGTCCTTCGGATTGCTCTATATCACCTGATGTTAGACATATGAGATATGTACATATAAGAATGGCTAAAAGGTAAAATTGCAAACAAATAAATAACATAAGAGGTATAACCTAACAAAATATGGATTCCCAATTTTTCAATGGCCAACTAAAATGTTTGGTAAAACGTCCTTCTACTTGGATTTGAGTAAGGGAAATGTGCTTAAAATGGGATATATGGGTAATGTGGGATACAACCGCTTCTCAATTGCTAAATATGGTAACTTCGCGCGATGACCGCAGAATAGTTTATGCTGATACACACAAGAAGCATTACTATGTTTCCATGAGCCAGAATTGAGTTAGGATTGAGTTAGCGTTAAGTTTTGTTGGCTGAGTTAACTCGATGCTGTTTCCATGAACGGCTTGAGTTGAGTTGACAATTTCATACAAAGTAGCCAGATTTGTGTTGGATAAAACACCCATTCCGCACTATTCTAACTAATGCATACACAAAATCCAACTCAACTCGACTGATTTCGTGGAGTTAACATGGATTGAACGAAACTCAACTCAATTCTCGTATGAGCATTAATTCGGGTCCACGGATTGAACTCTGCATGGAAATATAGTGCATGTCATTCAAGTTTAGTCAATAGAATGAACGATAGGCGTGGGGATGGAAGGATGAAATGTTTCAATTGTGTAAAAATTGAGTGCATGAGGCCTATGCGGGTATCGAACCTCATCAACATTATTTGATTTGCAGTCTTTGCAGCGACCCTCAGAAGATTGTATATATTTGTATAATGTACTTAAGTACATATATAAATTATATCATATCTTTCAAATAAAATATGTTTGGAATATTTTTAATTAATTAATTTCATATCCCATAAAATAGGAAGCTACAGACATTTTTGTTATCGTTAAATATAACAATTTATTTTTCAATTCTTAAATATTTGCTTGATTCTTCAGAAAGTGTCTTATCTAATTATATCAAAATCTCAACTGTTTGGAAAATATTTATATTATATTTTATACAAATTAGAAGCTCAAGTATCCCATTTTAGGCACACTTACCCTACATAGTTGGTTGCTCACAAAATTTGGACGTTAATTTTTTGATACGAAATTCTTCATCTGTTATTATAGATCTATTACCGAGTAGATCTTTTTCGCATGGTGCGTCGGATATAAATCTTTACATAATAGAATGTTAGAAGAACTAAAAACAAAGAGGCTACACCTATAATAATTCATGTCTTATTGCAAAATGCTATATTTTCTTCATGCCACCCTGTGTGGCATGTAGGTACCTTTGTGTATAAATCTGGAAATTCATGGTGATTCTGTGAAATCCAAACATCCGATTTCAATTCAACTAACAGAATTTATATATATATTATGTATGTATAAAAAATTTAATTCACAAGAAAATAAATATTTTTCATTACTATAATGAAACTACGAAGCGAGTACGAATTCGTCCCGTCGTTCTTATAAAAAATGTTTGATGATATTCAGGTCAGCGATATCGTTTAGAAAATTTCAAGAGTAGTACAATTTTCTGCCAAAGCAGAGTACTTACGGAAACAAACGGAGCACACGACTAAACGATGAAATTTAATGAATTCAATTTAATTAAAATGGGATATCCAAAAATAATTTAAAAGTGAATAAAACCCATTTTCCTTAAAATTATTCATATTTCAATTTTTAAATAAATCTCATATGTCTACTATCAATTGCTTGGGTATCTGAGTTCACTGTAGTGTAGACAGCTCTCAATATTCTTAATAAAATTCTGAGTTTTGGATTTAAACTGACAGAGAAGTACCTCGGTACATCATGTTAAAAATCAATTATGGTTTGACACCGTATTTTTCCGCTTTCGTGATTGCAATATCATCTCCATGATACGTTATTTTAAATTATTCAGATATTTTCAGACAATACCAAAGATGCCACAATACAAACATCCCCAATGGAGTACAATAAAAGGAGTTGATGTCTTAAAGCTTTCAGAAAGCTTTTATGATTACTTTTTGTTAACTTCATCAAAGAACCTAGTCGAACCGTTACTGATCCGCGTTATGGAGGAAAACCGAGAGCATGTGCATTTTTATCAAATAAGAGATGATTTGGCAAATTTAAGAGGGTGTGCTAAACTGTATTGAGGGGAATATTAAATATTGCAAAGGAACATATTCAGAAAGTGTGTAATACCGTCATTTGGCTTCAGGTAGAACACCAACTCATCAACTGAGAATCGTCGTGGAGACTTGCTGTAAGACAATACACATCTTAATCAATTAACAAAATGTCTCAAGTAAAAAATTCATATTTTAGAGAGATATTTAATACAAAATTTAATATTTATGGTTCATACATATCACATTTTCGTGCTTATTACATTTTTATTGTATTTTTTTTTTACATAGAAACAACTGGTTTTTATTTTTAGATTTTCCCACGAATTTTCTTTTCCAGCAATAAGATTTTCTTAAGTTTTAAATTTAAAGTTGACAGCTGTTGATATAAAAGATTCATTAAGTAATTGTTTTGATTCCGGTAATCACACCTGCATGAAGTAAAAAGGTTCTGTCATGAAAACCTATTTTTGAGAACAGCATAAAGCAAATTAATACAAGTGTATATTAATAAAATACATAAATTCTATCATTAATTAAGTTATTAATTATTGAGAACTTTTGAATTTTCAAAATACATATTTCTAAAGTTTTTAATACAGTCATCATGCAAAACTGTATTGACAACTTCAGTTGCTTTAATTTTTCCGCATTTCAAAATTTTACAATAATTGAATCATCTGCAACACTATTTATGTAAAGGCAAGGTTATGTAAAATAAGGAAGACAATAATTTTAATTTCAGCAATCTTGATTTTTCTTATAATGGATGAAATTCTTTAACTTTATCAGCATTATTTATTTGTGGCTGGTTTTTAGCTATTTTAGCCCAGTTATGAGATTTCGAATCATTATGTCACTCAATATGAGACACATTATTTATTATACCCTAGATGAAATCATAGGGTATAGTAAGTTGGTCATTGGTCTTAGACTAATTCTAGCTTTTTTTTGCAATAACTTTAAAACATATTTTGCAAAAACTTTTGTTGTTTCTTTTTTCTATCTATTTATAAGTCTCCGTCAATATAGAGCGAACTTTTTGACCACGTTTAGTTTGTTTATTACTAGTATTACCTATTACCTTTTAATCGCAACAAAACAGCTTCCATAGAGTTTCCAAAAATGTTTCTTGACGTGTCCAGTCGTCCTGCTCTAAATTTGTCAAATCTGTCGTTATACTAGAAACTTCGTTTTCTATATTATTTATGTTTGTTGAATTTTCTGGAAAGTTTCTCAATTGCCTTTGGTCTTCAGATACATTTGTCACATTCATATTGCTAGTAGCATAACCACCACATTTAGAAAGTTTAATAAGGGATTTGCAATATTGTCAAAAATTTACTTTAGTGCTTTACCTACAGATGTACATATATTTTAGATGCCTTGACACTTACTTCTCCGATAGCGGAAGTGACTTTGATCGCATTAGATTTATACTCTGTTTTAAGTTAAGTTTCCAACCTATAATGAGTGAATAAGAACTTTTTGATTTTTTGCAAACAACATGAACTTATGAAGAAATGAAAAGCGGAGTACTTTTATAAAAGAGTACGCTATTAGTTTTCGGAGTACAAACGACAGCACTGGTTCAGACCTTCACAGACCAACGCGAAACCGCGGGACCGAGACCGAAATTTTGCAGTACTCGAACCTATGGCAGAATGTGGTACCACTCGCACTGACGCGTATTTCTAGGTTTTACCGTCAATCGCGAAGTTCCAGCAAGAAAGAAAGATGAACATCACCAAAAAATTTTTATAAGAACGACAGGACGAATCGGGAACTGGGTGTGATTTATTCCTAATTTCTCCTTAAGTCTGTGAAGGCCTTAAACGGAAGTTTACATATTTTTTACTATTTAATGTGTAAATTTTTAATGTAATATGGTCACACCAAAAGTGTCATATAAATCATTCTAAACTACTGTAATAAAATCGGTAAAATTAATATTGACTTAATTTATGAAATACATTTTGTTGGAAGTGTTTCAACATCTTGTGGCAATCAATTATCCGCATTTTAAAGCTGTTATATGACACTTTTATGGTTTTCGCGTGGATGTACAGCACTGGAAAATTATAAATTGGAAAAATCGATTTTTTTAAAGAAAATATTTTTAGTCAAGGTACGATAAAAATCAATAAAATCATTGACCTCACCCTTTAACCTAGAAGAGCACGTGCGAAAAAAATTATAAAGACCAACAGCGAAATAAATATTTCGCAATATGAATATATAAAACATTACATTACACATACATTCAATCGAGATGGATATACATATATAGAATCCCTAAGGAATCTACATACAAAACCCCTACAAACCCCTTACTGAAATTACCTTTTGTCTGTCGGAGATTTGTGCAGTTTTTTTTTTTTTTTATTTGTTTGTTTTCCTGATTTTCATTTAAGACAAAACAGGGTTAAGGCGAAAGGCAATGAGGCTTCTTCCCATGATTGAACTACTTTCAATATCCCATGGTTTTTTCTCCATTACGCCCAAGAAAATAAACAGTTGAGAGAAAAGAAATATGACGAAAAAGTTACCGTTGTAAGAGGACAAGAAACATCCAAACTTTATCCAAAGTTCTATTTTATAGGCGGATGGATATATTGAATTCTCTCCCTAGAGCGAAAATCCTTTTTTACTTTCCTTCCTTTAGCAATTTTTGTACAATGAAATCATCTAATGCTCTTAGGGTTTAGCTTTTTTTTTACTTGACATGAAAGCATTATTGGATCTATGTATCGTACGAAATTTGTTCTCTTTTTAGTAGTTTTTTTTTTTAATTTTTCCATTATTATATCAAAGTTTCCTTTGTTAACCTTATCTTCCTACTCTTTCTATGTCTATAGACCACTGATGAATTATGATAATAATGTGGGAGATGGAAAACAAAACGCTTTAATAAAAACTTGTACGAACATCTTGCCATGCAAATATCCTTCCTATGTATACCTTTTGAATTATTTAAATTTCGATTTGAGTAGATATGTACAGTGATAGATATTTGTTTGCTTGAACGCGGCAGGTTTTCTTTAGAAATATTGTGAAGAAAATTGATTTTACGGGATTAAATTGGTATTACAATTCAATGTCAATAAATAATATGAAAATCATTCCAAGTGTTCACTGAATTGCAATATAACGTTAATTTTTAATAGCACAAATTAAAAATATATAATAAGAACAGGGTTGAACCCTTTTATATTGAGTAAACATTTCGCTCATGAAAGAAATGTAACCTGGGCTCATCATCATCAAATGCTTGGTATAGTTTTTTGATATTGTAATGATTCGAAAAACTTTCTTAACTCAAAAGTACATACTATGTCCCGTTTGAAAAATATAAAAACTAAAAACAAATCATATTTGATCTTACGCATTTCATTCGTAGTGAAAAACTTGTAGACTAGACAGGATCCATAGAAATCAGAATACTTTTGTTATCATATAATCCAGTAATATTTAATCGGCTAGCCGGCCGAAATTACTTTGACGCTCATTACAATGAGCCAAAATCTTATTTTAAAACGGTTATGGAGGTCTAAATTATAGCTTCCACAGGATAATGAAACTCTAACAAGTTCAAAGTGTTTGCGTTCTAATTACGTATATATCAGAAAAAGTGTAGCAAGTAGAATAAGTTTATATTGAATTTTCAGGAAAAATTACAGGTTCAAACGCACTTCTTACCTTGATTCAACTTGATTCTGTTAAAACCTTAGAATATAGAGAGAACAGGAAATGTTATAAGCCAAATTTAGCGTAGTTAAATTCATTAGAATCTGTTACCGCTATAGTGAAATATCAGTACAGGCGTGCAGTATGAATCAATTCATAGATAGCGGGGCAATAAGATATTATGTTTGAAAATATTGCGTGTACTTCCACCGAAAATGCTCTTAGTCAGGAGTTTCTCAGCTATAACGTAAACAAATCAAGCACCTGAACATACATTTTTTACTTCAAAAACCTTTAAGAAAATCTACGCTCATGTACACGAATTTTATATGTATTAACACTTCCCGTTTTCTCTATATTCTAAGGTCAAAACAGGGGGAAGAAACAGAAATCCATATATGTGGGTACTGGTCCGAATCTCTAAAATGTTTTAAATTAATTCTTATGGAAAAGTGGCTAGACATTGGCATCGTACCTTCCCAAAGGTTACACTTTCTATATACATTACTTAACAAATTAACAAGTGAAAAAGCTAGAATTGGTCTAAGAGCAATTCTTATGATACCCTAGATGAATGCCCGTATGTAATTTGGTATGGTCACCTTTCTGTGCAGTTTAATTGTTGAAGTGATTTTTCGCATATATTTCTAGAACGGTTCGTCGAACAGTAAAAAATTTTTATGACCAATTTCATATTCTGCAGAAGTTTTAAGGACAATAAAAACGTCTTGGACTGATCGTTTTCAGAATATACGTAAAAAACCTAAATTTATATATGGAAACACCGAGAAGGGGTTGCCCGATTTATCTCATCTTTGAAATTATATCTACTATTGCTATGAAACCACCCGTGTACAAAACTTCAGCTCTCTACGTTAACGTGTTCTCAGGCAGTGTCAAAATATATAGTGAAAAGCGCAACTTTTGTATGGCAACCCCAAGAAGGAGTTACTCGATTTGTTCCATGTATGAACTTTAATTTAATTTTTATTTTTTAAGCCAGTGTGCAAAATTTCAGCTCACTAAGTACACGCGTTCTCGAGTTAACGTGAGGACAGACAGACGGACGGACCACCACACCAAATCTGTTTAATTATTTAATGGTGTTTTGAGTATCTTAGATAGTAACATTATGGGAATATTAAATTTGAAGATATCTTAATCCTTTAGTTTGTTACGTACCAAAGAGAGAGAAATTCATATACTATATTTAAAGACGAAAACTTCTTAGGCGTGAGATCTTCTAACCTTAATGTTTACGCTTCAGTAATAAGAAAATTTTTGGAAATAGCAGCCGTCCTTAACCTGAGGATCCGGTCACTTTCCATATCTACTTTTAATCTTGGGAACAAACTGTAGTTAAATTGTGTTCAATATGAATAACAATATTTTGTTATTTATAACACACCGACTATAAACTATTGTAATAAGTAGTGCTTATGCCGAGTCTTAATAATAAGTGATTGTGGAAACAAAAAAAGGGAGAACTATATTTTATATACGCCTGGCCGACAAACAAATGGTACAAGAAATCACATCCACCCTTTATTCTTAATTTTCAGCATATAATTGATGTTGTATAAGCATTTTCTTAATATTAGTCAGGATACAGTGAAACCACACAAGAAATTTATATGGTGACCTATGTTTTCACTAAATAAACACTAATATTTATGCAATTCTATCCAGAAAAGAATTTTCCGTAATAATTCTTATAAAAGTACAGGTAGGATTAATTGCCATAAAAAAAACCTAATTACTCTGAAAATCAACCACAATTAACATTTAATATTGTTTTCATTCCTTTTAATAAAACAGATCTCATAAATTATATCACTCCACTCTATCTACATACAGGTTACTTACCGTCTTGCTTCGAATAATACTTTCCTTATTAGAACAGGCGTTCGCACAAATGTATCCATTTTTGGGTGGTTTGAATTTGAAGTCACGAAAACAAGTACCCAGTACACTTCGTCATATATATATGTATGTACGTAATGTCATTCACAGAAAGGTAATTCATTCAAAACACAAGTAAAATTGCACCATCAAAAGAACTGCACTAGTGACTAGTAATTTCATGTCCCGACAGCACAATTGCCACAAAGTCTGGCCAAAGACTGCCAAGGCACTGCAGAACTGAAAAATACCGAAAGCTTTCTCGACTTTGGGAGGATACATACGCCAGAGCAAAAATAATTCCTCCACAAGAAGAAAGAGGGTGGTTTCTGGTGGTGTTAGATTGAGCCAGTGAAGAACAAAGTTCATGCTGCTGGAAGAACTGACGACTTCATCTTTTAGTGAAAAGAAAAAATGGAAAACTTTAAAAGAGCAAAAATGCATGCACGAAACGAACATATGGAGGGAATATGTAAGTATTGTGTAAAAGTGCAGAGGGTTTAGAGGGCCAAGTTCTATGAACTTACCATGAATTTCCTTCGAAATGTTTACACAATATCGATGGTACTTTGAAAGAATAATCGGAAAAATTGAAGGAAGGATGATAACTAAATTAAGATGGAAAAATTCTGCTTGAATATATGATTGGTGATACAAAAATTGCACATAAAATTATATTATTATTTTAGTCGAGACATGGAGCTTTATTAAGTCCCCTAGGCGCTGCGCTTAAATATTTTTCAATTCGCAAAATATTCAACACTAAAAGCGTTTCGCTTCTTGTTTCTTATGTTATGAATTATTCTCACGCAATGGCATAGTTCTTTGATTTATTTATCCTTTCCACAGAAGAGTTTAACGGTAGTGTCATCAACCTGGTCGGATGTTTTTGTTTTGTTTTCATTCATTAATCTGGGCGGTCGATATTTACAGTCAGAGTGTAGAGCCAACTTTAGCGAAACTGTCTATACTCAAGGCTATTGGAATTTAACCGCCTTAAACGTCAGTTAACTAAGGATATCCGCAAATGTCCGTTGAGTTGTAATTAGAATAGGACTTAAAGGTGCTACAAATTTTAAATTTTATTCAAACTTCAGCACAGCTAAATAATATATAAAGAATTTCCTTTTTGGTTGTTTTTTTTCAAATTAAATTAAGTCATTGCAGTTAAACACGTAACTGTAATATTTAGCATACGAAACTATTTGCTATCGAAATTTGTTTCGAAATGCTTATGCATGTATTTTGCTTCATTATGTTTGCAGCGATCGTTCCTTAGTCCGAATCTAGGCTAGTTCATTGCAAGCATACATCGCAAGCAATTAATCTTGTTTTCTATATAGGTATATTGGACAATGGATTCCAAAAGACGGGTTATCCATAAGTACAGCGAGCAGGCCTTGGCAGATGCTTTGATGACTGTGCGAGAGAAACGACTGAATATCATGCAGGCTAGTAGAGAATTCAATATTCCTCGGGGCACTTTGCAGGATAGAATCAACGGACGTGTCAAAGAAGGTCCTAGAAGAATGGGCCCACATACAGTTCTTTCTCCTGAGGATTAGCTAAATGCGAATTTCCTCAGAAACCTGATGATCTCCTCAATACGCTGCAAAGAATAAAATCGATCTACACCTTTCAAGGCTGGAAGACCAGGAAAGAAAATGTACTACGCATTTTTAAAACGTCATCCAGAGCTTAGCCTGCGAAATTTAGAAACAGTCTCAAAGGGGAGAGCCATAATTACGTAAGGAATCAGAGAGTGGTTTTCAGAACTGAAGAAATATTTGACATCTATAAATGCCTCTGATATTTTAGAAGAACTGGCGCGAATTTATAATGGAGACGAGACTAATTTCAGTTTAGTTCCGAAAACAGGAAATTGCACCGAAGGGGTGGCAAAATGTTTACCAATTTAAGCCTGGAAATGAAAAGGACACGCAGACGGTCAAACACTTCCTAAAATGGTCGAGTTTCCATACGTTCGGCCTCCAGCAGCATGCCCCACGATTGGATTTTGGGGAAATCGGAAACTGGTTGGATGCGTAGCCAAAATTTTTTTGAGTATGTCGCGAATGGGTTTAATAACTGGCTTACAGCTAAAAATATAAAAAGACCCGTGCTTTTTCTGGTTGCTGGCCACAAATCTCATTTAAATGCTGAACTGAGCGACTTCTGGAGAAATAATGTAATCGTGCTCTATTCACTTCCGCCAAATACAACACATATTTTGCAGCCAGCTGATGTGGGATTCTATAAAGGACTTAAGGATGGTTACAAAGAGGTCGTGAGGGAGTATCAATGCATGCCCGGAAATCATGGAAAAGCACTCATGATAGAAAATTTTTGTGCAATGCTGCAAACTACATTGAGTAAAAAGGATAGAACTGAAGTAGCCATAAATTCGTTCCGGAAATGTGGTATATACCCATTTAACACTAATGCTGTTGACTACACCAAGTGCGTCCAAAATGCTCTGGAGACGATAAATGACACGGACCAGCAGCCTATCCGTAAACACATATAATAATGCAATTAAAGTAGTCGAATCAATTGAAGATAACCGTGCAGAGGCAAATATTAACTACAACTTAGTTATTCGAATAATTGAAAAAGCACAGGAAAATAACACTTCTTTGGAGGAAAATATTGACGATCAAGGCCCAACCGAAAGAGATATTAATCAAGATATTAGGCCGAAATTATTCAAAAGGAGTCTGTACAATCTGCCTTAAATATATTGTTGGATTCGAGTCCAACTTCCCCAGCTACATTTGAAAGGCATTTGTTTTATTCAAAGCCATTTTCACCTTCAAGAAAAACAAACAGACAAAGTAAACTTCCCATGGCTATTTCCTCTGCAGCTAGGAAAGACAACTATGACAAGAAAGAAAAGATAAAGGCAGATAAAAGAGCAGCTGAACTAAAAAATAATAATAGATTAAAGCGAAAGGCTGAAAATACTCTTCAAAAATCTGGCGCAAAACCTAAAGGTGCAAAAAAGAAGAAAAATCAGTGGAATAAAATTTTCTGTCCGAGTTGTGAGGGTGAGCTGTTTGCAGATGTTGAAGAGGATGCACTTAAGAATATTGGCTGTGACATATGTGAAAAGTGGTTTCATTTAAAAGGTACGTGTTTGTCAGAACTTTTGCAGAGGCTCAAAATGCTGACTTTCTCTGCAATTTTTGTGAAGGACAAGAATAGCGATTGTGATAATTAAGTATAAGACTAAGATACGCTATGTAGTGACCTGCCTTATTCCTCATGACTGAAATAAGTTTCTACTTTTTAGTTTAGTTTAGTTTTACGATGTGATTTAAAAACCTGAAATTTATTTATGGACGACTGAAATGAGTTCCTATTTTATAGTTCATAATGTGAATTTAATTTTATTTTATAATTTTAAGATATTATTTTGTCCGTGGATTAAAAAAATATTGAAATCCAATCATAAACGTCTAAATAAAATGTGATCTGCATTGTACCAAAAAAACATAACTTGATGTGACATACTATGCAGCCTATGAATCAACAAACATATAAGAGAGATATAAATCTATTCAGAAGACAAATTTGAATCGATAATTTAATAAAATGATATCAAAATTCGAAAATTAACTGCTTTTATAAATTTGTTTTCATATAAAACTTAAATTCAAGCCGCATGCTGAAGAAAGGAAACTAGAATGCCGAGCACTGGGTCCTTTGTGCTGACTTTAGGAGAATTTTACCAATTTTAAATTTTTATTACAATTTTATTTAATAAATGAAAAACTGCGATATTTAAGTATTGTAAATTTAAAATATATATATTGAGGTTAATGTTCTTGTCTACATCCCCAAAATTAATTATTTAAATTTTTTTATCAAGTTGAGTGAGAACAAAACTTAAGTTTTTACTGCAGACTATCTTGAAACATGATTAGGCTTTCTTTAAGCTGAAAAAATTCTCTAATTTTGTTAAGTACCTAGATATATGCAAATTTTTCCACCGTTAAAATGATAAAAGCATTTGGACGATTTTTGGGTAGTAAATAAAGACATTTTTCATACTTAGATACTAAGGCGAAAAGTATTGTTTTTCATTTTGTAATAAGAAAATTAAAGTTGACTAGAATCATTAATTTTTTTAATACATGGATAGTTAGGTACACGAATAATTTCTATTTCATGACGGTAAATAGAGCTAGATCTTTCAGTATGTTTAATTTTGTTTTTGTATGAAACGTTTAACAGCTGATATTGCTGATATCCCATAATCCGGTCTTAGGACTATTATTACATCAAGAGGGCTAATTTTTCTTGCACATTAGGGCTAATATTTTCTAATGTACTGCTAGAGGTGATACAACGTACATCACTATTTTCTCATTTTTTCTGGAGCGAATTTTATAGGCCACTGTTATGTTTATCATTTTAATTCCCCAGACTGCAGCTGTCAACCCAATTTCTTATCGGCCTACACTAATTACTTTAAGTAACTTTCATATAAACATTAAAAATTTACATAAATATAATATATACAAAATTTCATTCCATTGATTCAGCTTAATAGCTCAGTGGGAGCATTTTACACGAAAGACAGGCGAAATAACAAAAATCAATAACAATAAGAAATGAAACTTACAGTAGTTTTTTGGGTAATACAAAAGTTTTTATCAATTTTCTTTAGACACGCGTGCACTTCATTCTTGAAATAAAAAGAATCTTCACTTTGCCTTGTAACATTTACGCTATTTTACTATTTTTCTCACGATTTTATTCACATCATACATTGAAAGTGTAAAACTCAATCCATACTGCGAATGTTACTGAAAAAACTACGTTCGTGAGTTTTTAAGCGTTTTGTTGGCTAAACTGTAAACTCTTCTGGAATTGGAACAAATGCTATAATTAAAAATTTATAATTTGAAAAACTAAAAAGGAAAAATTACTTAGAAGGCATATAATAGCACAAACTGTTATGTAAGAATTTAGATTAACTCAACTTCAAAATGTTTTTTTTTTTAGATAAGCTATCGCAAATTTATTGATCTAGTAAGCCTGGCAGTACAATTCTTCTTGACACTTCAGTTTAGGAAAATTAACCTCAAATTAAAGGCACATAAAAGTTTAGGTCGTCTAAATTAGGATATGTCAAGATTGGTGGACAACTTTTCGGCAAACATTCGAAATGAAGATCTGTTACGGTTGATAGCTTACAATATTTTAGAGCCAGATACTTTTGACAAATTAGATAACTATACTTTGGACAAAATTACTGATGCTGTATATGATCAATATTATGGTGACAAGTATCCTCAAGTGGAAAAAGTTACGTCAGTTGTTGACATTGACCTTGATGAAGATAAGTTGCTGGAAACAGCTAAGCTTGAAGCTCCCACCGATATATGGATTTTTGGCTATGGATCATTGATTTGGAAAGTCGATTTTCCGTATATATCCAGGAAAGCGGGTTTCATAAAGGGCTACGAAAGAAAGTTTTATCAAAACAGTATAGACCATAGAGGTTTACCTGAAAAACCAGGTCGTGTTGTTACACTTGTTTCATCCGCAAATCAAAATGCAAAAGTGTGGGGAGTTGGTTATAGAATTTCTAATAGAGTTAAAAATTCTGTTGTTCAAAATTTAGATGTACGGGAAAAGAATGGATATAATCGATTGCCAGTTCTCTTTTATGATGTATCATCAAAAGTAAGTAGTGCCAATGAAGAAGAGCCTATTGAAATGGTAGCATATGTTGCCAATGAAAATAATTCCTCATATGCTGGACATATTAATGATTTAGATGCTATAGTTGAGCAAATTTTTCAAGCTGCTGGACCAAGTGGCTCCAATAGGGAGTATGTTTATAAATTAGCAAATGCTATGCGAACATTATTTCCAGGACAACTGGACGATCATTTATTTCGTTTGGAAAGCAAACTGAGAGCTAAAGAGCAAGCGCATTTATCTGTTGTTGAAAAGGTTAAGGACGATATTAAAACTGTAATCGAACGAGGTATTCTAGAATCCAAGCCTATTGGTAAGATTCGATCGGATTTAAAAAATCTAGACCCAGAAGCCTGATAGTATTCTTTGTAAATTATTCCTTGATATGCTGAATAGTTGTGATACCGATGGAGATATATGTATAAATCAAATTTATAGTGAAATTTTTAGAACAATAAATTTATGAAATTGAATGGCATATCCTTATTTCTATATAAAAAATTAAATATCAATGGAACGAGTAAAAAAGTTGGCGGAGGGGGGCACTTCACCTTTTATGGAGGACCATCACTCGTCCAGTAATAAATATGATTTAGTTCCTCTGCTGCGCTAATTCTTTTCTATGTATATTGTAAGTTGTGGTGGCAGTAGCTTAAACATATTGTTTTTAGGCATCAAATGGCATTGCAGAACAGTCTTGTTGATTGATGGTGTTCTTATCAAACTACAAGCTGTCTGTTTGTGAGATCAATCAGCCTTCCCTAAATCACTAGATGTTTGCTGTAATGAGTCAAGTCAAGTCAAGTGTGTTTTTGCGCCGTTTTCTATATACGTTGTCGTTGTTTCCTTCGATATTCTCGTTTCTGTTTTCGTTTTATCCTTGGGGCTCATCTTTAGCCCTCAGTCCGATTTGATGTCGCAATAAAACGCCAAAATTATTTTTAAACTTCCGTTACTTTTTCATAATTTTGAGATTTATATTCTTAGTCCGTTTCATAATTATAAGACACTCGCAAGTTTCAACAAAAATTACGCTTTATTTTACGTATTAAGACACAAATAACAATAGGAAACGTCAATTAGTAATTATAGCCATTCCATTGGCTTTAATTAATTCAAATATCCTGGTTTTCATAGAATTTATTAGGTTTTCAAGCAAATCAATGTCGAGATTTTGCCACTCCTCCAAAATCGTACGTCGAAGTTTTTCAACTGATTCAAGCTGACGATTTTCGTTATAAACCAGACGCACAAGAATAGCCCAAAATTCTCTATGGAATTAATATCAGGAGAGCATGCTGGCCAGTCCATCACTTTAATCCCAAAATCATGAAACCAGAACATTGTCTCACGACTTGTATGGATTCGAGCGTTATCTTACTGAAATGTCCACTCGATTTCGCTATTTTCCGTCAGAAATGGTAGTAAACTACTCTCTAGTACTCGGACGTATTCAGCACTGTTCATTCTTGAAGACGTAAATCCTGCCGGCGAAAATCCTCCTCACACCATCAATGTACCGCCACCAAAGTTTCTTTCCGACAAAAATCTGTGTTCTTTCCTTAAATCGCGCCAGTATGAATTGAATCCATCGGGACCATCTAGGTTGCATTTTTTTTTAACCTAGATGGTCCCGATGGATTCAATTTATACTGCAGTGTATATATGTAATATGTCAGTGGCTTGAGCACTAAGCATTCAGTAAATACATGACTCATTTAGAAAAAAAAAATTGTCAAGTCTTCTTGAATGTCGTGAAAAATTCTCGCAAAAAATCCAAAAGTAGCAATAATTAACGTCAACAAATAATCTTGGATATTTTTTAATTTTTTTATATTTTAAGGATGGTTGCTTATCATTTCCTGGGAAATAAGATGAAGATACGCAGTCCATGTTGCATGCAAAAATCAAGATAACTTTTAATGTTATGAGTTGGTGTCCAATCCATTTTGCTCTACCATAATTATTTCTGTGCGTTACAAACGGAATGACTAACTTAGTATACCCTACAATTTCATCTAGGGTATAAAAAGTAGAGAATTTACATTGGTAAAAGTTTTACGAATACACTTGCTCTCGGTGTTGGAGCTAGAATAGAAATTAGATAGTGCATGAACGTTTTCAAGCCAGCGCGAAATGTCTTTAATATACGTTTTCGTTTTCACATAGTTAAATGAATATTAATTGAAGATGAGATTTTTATTAATATTTTTCCAAAGCTCACGGGCACTCTATGATGCCATAGCACAGCTTTTGCAGGAAATGAAGAAGGGGGAGGGAATTGAGGATTATTTGTTTGAGACTAGTAGGTAATGGAATGTTTGTGGCTGATAGCTGGGGGGACAGAGGATACTGTCCCACATTCATATTGTTCTGTTTATGACGGATTCACGAAATTACACGGTGCGGCCGAATTTGACTTCAAGGGTGTGAGTGTGAGCTCGGGTTACAGCTCTTGTGGTGCGCATAGGAAGAATTCTACAACGGATCAGACTAAAACAACAACAATGACCACAGAAGTAGCGATAAAAGAGGGACAGACATTCTATTATATTCTAATCTAGGCCTGATACGAGATTAGTCGATTTGCGCCAAGTCCGATGGAACAAAATATTTCTTGCATCTTTGCAAGAGGCCCAGGCATTTCATCGCGTTTTTGGCAACACCAAAAATATGATCGGACCAACTAAGGTTGTTGGATATTTCAATGCCTAAGCTGTTAAGAGATGGTAAGTTCGAGATATCTTCTCCATCGACGGAAATAGGATGAGTGGAAGTTGGAGTACGTTTTGGTGATAACAGAAAACATTGCGTTTTGGAAGCATTAAACAAGACCCGATTCGCTCTGCCCCAAGCGAGTGTTGTTGTTCGATCATAATGTGTCAGCTATAACATTCCCACGGAAATCAGCTATAGAGGTGAGCGGGTACATGCAATCAAGGGTGCTGTCGCGGGCAAAACTATGAATAGGAAAGTGAGAGCGATCAGATCATTAATAAAAATCAAGAAGAGAGTAGGAGAGCACAGAATCTTTCGGCACACCGGCATGGATTATAAAACGGTCAAAGGTAACTTCGTCCAATAAACTTGAATTGAACGGTAGGAGCACTGACATATATAATATGGACTGCTTAACTTTCTATTTCACGTGGGCACAATTTTTTGTGTCAAAAAGAGTTCTTACGTCGGTGCCAACATTGAAAAAATCATTGGCGGGAAGTTGAAAAAGTGAGCACGTAGCTCCAAAAATGACTTTAATATATCCTGTGGAATTTCTTCTGCATATCTAATGAATATATTGTCTTTAGTAAAACAGCTTTTATCTGTAATAACCTTAAATAATTAATTTAAAAACATTTATTTCTACGAACCCACTTATTTATTTGTTGTTCACAGTTCTCTTTCAGTTGGTACATGGTGCCTAGACCGAAAGAGTCAGCAATATAGAAGTGAGCCCACTTTCTGTAGTGTATTTCAATGAACGTAGTCAGTCCATATTATATACATATGTCAGTGGGTAGGAGAGATAACTTTCAATCCATTTTAAGAAACGAGGGTCTCGACCTAAATGCCTGAAGTTTAGCTAAAAGAGTCGGATGCCAGACTCTATCAAAGGCTGATTTTAACAATCTTACAGACAGGAAATATTACATATTTACATACAAGCTATGTATGTATGGGCAAGCATTAGAAACAATCATAGACCTCATCATAGAATCATTAAATATCATTATTATTAACATAATCATAGACATCATTATACTTGAGGAATCATTAATTATAGATTGGTGGTCGCTAATAAGGTGATTCGTTTCTAGATATTTTATCAATCAATGGGGTGTTTATGAGTGTTTCGAAAACCTTCGAAAGGATTGAAGTGAGGGCAATTGGTCTATAATTTAAGGGATCGTTTGCTTCTCCTTTTTTTTTGGTATTGGCTTAACATGTGTAAGTTTCTATACCGAAGGAAAGACTCCTTAGGACAGAGAAAATAGTTTTTATTTATTTATTTAAACTAGTATATCCTACATACAATGTGAAGCTATACTTATACCTACGCACTCGGGTACTATGCCCATATGGCGCTATTGTTTAGTATGGTATTTCTAAATTTTTAATAGTTCAGTTTTTTTTGGTATGCTACTTATGTCAAATCTTACCAATCTAATCTTAACTACATTTATTCTTGGAGGCTAACTTACTTATACGTAACATATTTTCTTCTTTTTTCTATATCTTACTAATATCATTGACCAGTAAACAAGAGCGGCAGAGAAAGCCGATCGGTGATGGCGTGGCGTATTTTTCTTGTTTTATATGTTCTTTGTTATTTGCAGCTGTGTTAGGAGTTTGAGAAGGGGATCGGGATTCTCGGGAGACAATAGTGCGGGGAGGGCTGGGAGAGGTCCTGTGTTTGTCCGTATTGTTTTTGTACATGTCGTCAGTATGTGCTCCATTGTCAGTGGTACTTGACATTCTTCACAGCCAGGTTGTGGCGTCCTGCTTATATAGTAAGAGTGGGTGAGTCGGGTATGACCTGTTCGCACTCTTATTATTTTGACACCTTGCCATCTGGGTTGATCAGGTTTGTGTTTTGGTGGGATAATATGCCTCCAGTGTTTTGCTAGAAATGTTGTTTGTCTTTCCCATTTTTCTATTTTTTCTTTTGCTATCTCTATTCTGGCACACCTTCGAATAAACGATTCACATGGTGGTATTGTTAAACTGCCTTGCTGATGTTGGTCTGGCAGTTCTTTTGATAATTTGTCGGCAGCCTCATTGCCTGGGATACCGGCATGTCCCGGTATCCAGGATATCATGGTTTGAGCCTTTGCTGTTTCGAGCAACCATTTTATGATTTTATTGAGAGGCTCATGAGGTGTGGGGTTGGTTATTGCCTTCAGAGCTGCCATGGCGTCTGTGAAAATTACTGCCGATTTTTCTTTTTCTCTGGCCAGATTTACTGCCATATGAATCGCATATATCTCTGCCTCATATGCTGATGCGTTTGGATGGAGATTACGTTTGTGGGTCTCCAGAGGAGTGGATTCCCCTGGTCTGTAAATAACAACCGCACTGGATACATGGCTATCGCTTTTTGACCCGTCGGTGTATATATGGAGGTCATGCTTTGACGCTGCAATGTCTTCTCTATGAATAGCCCTATACATTGCCGGTGGCGTGGACTGTTTGGGGAACCTGGAATTGGTGTGAGAAAAGATGAGGCTATCTGGAGGTGGGTAGGATCTTTCGTACGGAGGAGATAATGGATTAGTGGGTAGTGGGATTCTTAGTACTTTTGTGGATTGGAGAGCAATGTATAGTGCCGAAAAATGTTTCAATGAAGGACTTTCCATGTATCCTCTCAGCGTTGTATGGTGTGGACTTTTATTAGAAACAGCATTCCTGGCCACTAGTCGCGATTGGGCTAATTTAATTCTTTCTGCTATATTTTGACTGCCGGTTTCAATCCATAGAGCTTCCACAGGTGTTGTACGATGTGCTCCAGTTGCTGTCCTGAGTATGTTGTTAATGTTGGTCTGTAGTTTCTTTAGTTCAGTCTGTGCTGCTGTTCCGTAGAGAGTAATTGCGTAGTTGGTTATACCATTCACCAGGGTTTTGGCTATGCTTAAGGCGCTAGCCACAGATGCTCCTCTCTGTTTGGCGGCGATGGCTTTCACCACATAGTTGACTCTTAAAAGCCTGTCTCTAATACTCTTTACATGCCCGTTCCATTTTAATGTTTTAACGAGAGTGAGTCCTAGGATTATACATATTTCGAGATAGTCGGGTCTGTACGTCCTGGTGGATGGTATAACCAACCTTTCCGCTTTAATGGTTGGTATCAATGCCCCAGTTTCGCGGCACCAAATTTCAGCTTTGAGTGCTGCCTGTCTTAGCGTCTCTGTAGCATTATTGTCTGTTGTCACGGTTATTAAGTTGTCAGCGTATATGTAGTGTTGTAGGCCGTGTATGTGGTTCAATTGGGCTGACAACGAGTGGATGTATGTATTGAAAAGAGAGGTGGATAGTGGAGAACCTTGTGGGATGCCGTTTTCTAGTTTATATTTTCCTGTAGTAAACCCATTAACTCTAACTTGGAAGGTTCTGTGGGATAGGAAACTTAGAAAATAGTTTAGGTAGAGGTTTCGCTAAAGAAGAGGCGCAGCACTTGAGTTCCAGGGGCGAAATATCATCAAGCCCAGCAGCCTTAGACACATTGAGACCGGCGAGCACTTTGAAGACCTTCCTTGTGAGGAAATGTAATGGTCTTTGACTGTAATTGCATGTTGGTGGAGAAGAGCTTGCGAAGAAATTGGCTTTGTCCAATGAATCTGTCTACACATCCCCGTTTTGAATTAGAGGCGCTACCGAAGAACTGGTGAAGTTGTTCTTCACTGTTTTAACAAGAGACCAGAAACTCTTACTACACTTTCGACTAATTAAAATATTCTGTTTAATGCTTTGGCCGAATCGGAGCTTAGCTCGGTGAGTAATGGATTTGCAGGTGTTACTTGTCATCCCTATAGATCTGTTTCAATTCCGCTGAATGGCACAGTTTATATGCCCGAAATGCAGCTTCATTGTTTTTAATGGTTGTATAACAGTCATTGTTAGGTTTAATATTTTTGTATCTGTCGGAATGAAGCTGCACATTCCAAACCATAAGATGTTGATATTGGATTCAGAGCAGTACCCAACATCTCTCGAGAAAAAAACACTCAGACAAGCCTAACTCTCTAATGATTTGTTGTATGAAGCCCAATCAGTTTGATCATAGTGCCACATCAATCTCTTTTTACGAAGGCGGCTGGTGGGTTATAGTATTTCAAATTGTAGAATTTTTGATCCTTGATTTCTCTTATATGGCTGAATTTGTATTCAGTCTCATACAGAGCTATTTGCCTCAACTTACATAATTGCTTCCGGTTTTTATTCAAAACTATCATTTACATTTCCTTTACAAGGCCTATTTATTCATATATAATAGAAAAACAATAATTACATTCATTAAAACTTACGCTCTATAAGATTGCATCGCAAATTCAACTTGTAACTGAATAAGTTCCTTATTTTCTTCAAAAATTTCCTTTGCTAGCATATTCCGTTTATGTTCCAAAAGATTATTTTCCTTAAGATAATGCTCGATAATTCGTTCATAATCACTCTCCTCAGCATTTAAATTCTGAGGTTTTGCACTTTGACTTTGCTGCTGCTGCTGTGCTTCAGCTAATATAAGGAGTTTTTTAAGACGCACAATTTCAGCTCTTTCAGCATTTATACGCGATTGCAGTTGAGATTTCCATTGTAACAATTCCTGGTTTTCTAACTCCAGTCTTATAAGATTCAAATAATCTGAATAAGATTCTGATCCCATTAGAAGTCCTGATTCATGAATATACATTTTATCAGGATTTTTAGAGTCTTCATCGGGTGATACATCATCACCAACTTCTCCAATATTTTCTTCAGGAATGACTGTTGGGATATCAGAAGTTTCTTGCGGTGTACTTTTCGTTTCTGTATTCGCACCTGATTCATTAAAAACGGCAGTTACTATTTTTAAAGATTCGTCATCTGAGCAAGATGATTTTGCTGCTTTAGAATGACTTACACTTAATTCTGTGGAAATTTCTCCATCAACATTATCTTCAGTACATTTGACAGTGGAATCCTGTTTTTTCTCAAATGTTCGCAATTTCCTCTTGAGCTGAGTTATAATTCTTTGAACTTCCCATAATTGTTCTTCTCGTTTCTTTGATACAAAACCAGCATTCATTTCAGCATGAATTTGAGCCAAAAGACTTTCTTGCTTACAGAGCTCAGTTTGAATTGCATTTCTTGTCTCTGGGAGCTTGGGACTTGAAGAAGTTATTGGTGGAACATATCTGCAAGTGAATAAATAAGTTTTTAATTTTGTAGCTAGCAAAAAAAAAATTACTTGAAAAGTTTTTTTGTCAACTTAGAAAATCCGCAAGACATTGTTTCACATCTTCTCTTACTAATCGCATGTATAAAATAAAATCTTAATATAAGAAAGTAGTTCAAGATAAAGGTTTCAAGCATTGCTTTATCTTATTTACTTTGAGATTAAAAATTTATTTTAAAAATATCTTCACTCTTGTTTAAATTTTAACTCGGCATAAATTCTAATGTGATCTTATTTATTTGAAAAATATTTAATGTGAGTTTAGTTTAAGCTTTAGTTATTTCTGTTTTTCTGCTACATTGGCTACAGATTTTTATTTTTTTTAACTTAATTATTTACTATGGCTAAATTCTAGTATCCTTCTAACCTACATATTATTGCTTTTTATACGTTTCACTTGTGCTATGAAGCTGACGCTTCAACTCTACTAACGCTGGTACTTAAATGAGGGATATGAATTAAGTTAGAAACGCTTGTGTAAAAATAGGCTAGATTGTGTGGAACCTAATGAGTTGAATAAATATTTTACAAGCAATGGCAATAACAAGCCTTTGCAACCTAATTTCGCTGTGTTGATGAGAGTGAAATGAGCCATTCTCTTTTTCAATTCTTTTAGCTTTAATGCTACTTCATCACTTGTATATTTCATTTCCTTCTTGGTACCAAAGTCATTTGAGAAGTTCTCGAAATTAAAACACGTAAATTCTTATTTTTCAATATTTTTCTTGAACACTAATGCACTTGGTTCAATGTTCTTCCAATAGATCGATACCATTCTTATAGTGGTTTACCAAAAGATTTTCAAAATAGCCACATAGTTGAGGCAAAACGTTTTTCAGGCAGAATTTTTTTCTGAGATTTTGGAAGAGATGATAATCTGGGGGATACAAATTACGTAAATGGGGGGAAATGTTCAACCAATTTATATCTTAAACTAAGTTTGGCCATCGCCAAAACCTAGTACATTGCCGTGGTGGTACAAATTGTCTTTTTTACTATGTTAGTCTTTTTTCTTCAACGTGATCTAGAAGGATTGCATAGTATGCTCCTGTGATTATTTTAGCGTCCTAGAACCCGGACGCCATCACCGTATTGGACGATAAAATTGACTTGGTTTTCGTTAGTCCATAGCAACCAGATTCAGCCTACTACTTACATTATTTTTTGGTCTTTGTAAAATAATAGTGGATACATCCATTCAATCAACGCACAAAATACTGTTTGCAGAAAAACTTACAAAATCTCTGCGGCCATTGTGTATTCGCATTCGTGCCTGGTCAATGATCAAAATTTGTGACAATGATTATGTACGCAGTTTTTTCATACCCAATTCGAGTCTTATTAAATACTCGTTCATCCGAAATACTCATGAGCTCAGTTAATATTTTGAATCGCGGTGCTTGTTATCAATATCTATTTCAGGACATAAAATGCAGTCTTGATACGTTTAATTTTACAGATATAACTTCAAAATACGACACCACGAGTAGTTTTTTTTTTTGTACGTATGTATATCTAGTATCTACCTTTAGACCTATCAGTGATCAGTCTATAATATTATCAGCATAGTGTTTGTAAAAATTATGCTTTCTCATATGCTGAAAAGCACACACTGCTGTCATAAATTTAGAAATCTGTTTGCAATGAATAAATTAATATTGCGGTAGTACTTACTTAATAAGTTTCACATTCGTAAACAAATTTGGACAGTGGCACAAGAAAGTAACAAGCAGACGATGAGACATCTGAAGAGTTGGACTAAGTAGCATTGCCAAACTCTGAGCATTCATCTTGTTCGCCTTTTCATTTTGAATTACGCTATCAAAATGTAAAAGAACCCAAGAAAGCAAGTTCTTATTGCAACTTGGCAATTGTTCTAATAGAGATCGAAGATCTTGTTCTTGTTGTGTCACTTGTGCTTGAGAAGCTGCTTCTTCGAATCTTGCTATTAAATCTGTAGTTAGAACAGGTTCAGGAAGCTCTCTAAAAAAAAAAAAAATTAACAAATTTATAACAAAAAACTCTATGCGTATCTGTACCTCAAGAACAACTTCAATAATCCACAAGCTGTAGGAATATCCAATTCTTCTATGCTTTGAGATTCACGATTATTGTAAAGCCTTTTAAAATATTGCAAACGAGTTTTTAATGGCTCCACTTTATAGATTTGTTCGCTATGCAAGCCTTGTTCCTGTAAAAAATCAATACAATCTCGCACTACAAGGGGCAAATCAATTCCGTCATGACATCTACTTCTTTCAGTTGCAAGGCTTACGGAAACACCAAAAACTGGTTGCACATCACCCAACTCCAAAACTTCTTCACAAATACTTGCTTGTTTGGATTTTTTATCTTTTTTATCCTTTTCCTTGTCCTTTTCCTTCTTTTCTTTTTTGTCTTTATCCTTTTTGTCTTTATCTTTTTTCTTTTCTTTAGACTCTAATGTGTCCTTATCTTTCTCTTTTGTATCCTTTTCTAATTTGTCCTTTTCTCTGGATTTTTCACGTTTTTCTTTACTTTTAGACGAAAATTTAAAAGCTTTTGATTTTTTCGACTTTGATGGGCTCCTATATTCAAAAAGTATCCATAAAAATTAGTACGAAAATATTGACAAACAATTACTTCATTTCAATCACTTCTTCAGGTGAACTTTCACCTTCTAGTGCTGCATAGCCTCTATCCTTTTTGTCTTTTTTATCCTTTCGACGTCCAATTAAAAGCTCTTTTTTACTCACTTTTTCGTGATCTCCTTCACTAACTAAAAAAGAATTACAAAATAAATTTAAATCATTAAGGGAAAATCATGCTTAAATTGGTAGCGTTAAGAAGTTTCGCCAGATTAATATTTTTTTACTTATTTATTTAAACTAGTATATATCCTACTTATAATTATATCTACGCACTCGGGTACAATTCTTACAATACTTATGTCTATTCTATTCTATATATAACATTTATTCAGTTGCTTATCTATTTCTATAACTTCTACTAGTATCATTGACCAATTCTTGTTGCGGTCCTTTTGCTAATGTCCTGAGGGGAATAATGTCAGAGTAATAAGAGCGGCAAAGATAGACGAGATAGATGATGGCTTATTTTTTCTTGCTTTATATGTGCTTTATTATTTGCTGCTGTGTAAGGAGTTTGAGAAGGGGATCGGGATTTTTGGGAGACAATAATACGAGAAGGGCAGGGAAAGGTCCTGTATTTGTCCATATTGTTTTTGTAGATGTCGTCAGTATGTGCTCCATTGTTAATGGTACTTGACATTCTTCAAAGCCAGGTTGTGGCGTCCTGGTTATATAGTAAGAATGGGTGAGTCGGGTATGACCTATTCGCACTCTTATTATTTTGACACTTTTCCATCTGAGTTGATCGGATTTGTGGTTTGGTGGGACGTATGCGTATGCGTTTTGCCAGAGATGCTGTTAGTCTTCCCCATTTTTATATTTTGTCTTTTGCTATCTCTATTCTGGCACACCTTCGAATAAACGATTCACATGATGGTATTATTAAACCGCCTTATTGATGTTGGTCTGGCAGTTCTTTTGATAATTTGTCGGCAGCCTCACTGCCTGGGATACCGACATTTCCCAGTATCCAGAATATCTCGGTTTGAGCCTTTGCTGTTTCGAGCAACCATTTTATGATTTTATTGAGAGGCTCATGAGGTGTGGGGTTGGTTGCCTCTTATGAAACGCATCAGTCCTTGGTGAGGAAGGTTTTTAACTCCTCTACAGATGGAAGGGCAGAACCGGGCGAAAGCCGGACAAGCACACAGTGTTCGGTTGTCGCGGGCTCTCCTTCCAGGCAGGACAGACAGTCTGGGCTGTCAACAACTCCCATTCTTTTTAGATGAGCGAGAAGCGAGCTGTGGCCGATGATGATGCCAACCACAATTCTATATTGCTTCCTTCCGAGCCCCATGAGAAAATCAGAAATATTCCTATTGGGCTCATCAAAAAACAGTTTTGTGCACCTGCACTAGAACCGCTCTGACGGCTCATTAATAAAACAAATGTATGTGTGTATATCTAAGCTGATAGGTTTGCCTACAATTATTTAAAAAATTAAACTATGATCTGGGTGTTAATATTGCTGTGGCCAAAGCATTTAATAATTCGACATAGATTGTTACAGTAGTAAAAAACAACAACCTAGATTGTTACAGAGAAGTAAGACCAACGATAAAAATAAGTAAATGATATAGATATTATAGCAATTGGACCTTGAAAGGACCTGAGTTAAAATTCTATAAAACGGTACCTTTCCGCGGGAAAAGCTGTCCCAATGGTTGAGAAACAAAACTTCACTGGAAAGAAACTGGAGGGCTGCAGTGCAGTCAATCAACGTTAATCTAAAAAAACAGTTCCCGAATTTGTAAAAATTAACAGGAATCAAAAAACACGGCTGATAGGACACTGCCACATCTGTACAAACATTTAAGCTAAAGCTAAAGCTAAAATGTTTTATACAAACTGATTATATTTAAATGAAAAAGAATGAAAAAAAAATATGAAACATTGAACATATGGCAAACATAAAAAAACTTACAGTCGCTTTCTTCTTTTTTCTTACTAGTGCCTGACTCTGATGCATACAATCCGGGGAAGTCCTTTTCAACATCAGGGCTATCAAAATCCATGATTTAACTGCTCTTTATTGTAAGCAGTACATAAATTGTCAAACAAATATAGACTTGAGGAAATTTTTTGACAGCTGTCAATATGAGCAAATTCTTCGAATTATTTATTTTGCACGAAGATATCCGAATAAGCATAAGCACATGTTTCCGGTTTTTTTCCACTAATCCCTATTCCCATCAAGCCAGAAACACATTTCGATGCAATGCAGTCTCCTGATGCAGTGTACGCAAAAATCTGAAGCACAATGCGATGCAGTGCACTGCACTGCATTGAAATCAGAGCTCATGTAATACCATATCAGCTGCGTTTTGTATCTCTCTGATCTCATCCGGTTCAATTTTATGTACGTAAAACAACAACAATGGCAGAAAGTAGGCAATTATCAAGGTATATAGAAGAAACAAGGTATGCCCATTAAAATTTTGACATGTCACAGCTGATCAAACAGCTGATATTAGGTCTGTCTGTTTACTTTTGAGTAAAAATCTTTGCGTAAAAATCAAGTAAAAACTTTTATGCGGTAGAGGGGATAAATCAAGAAAAGTTACCAGACACTTTTCGAGTAAATTTTGTTTAGCTTGTCATGTGTCAAAAATTTGGCTGCTACCTTTCCGTCTGAAACAGAAAACAATTAATTAATTTGAAATACGTTTTAAAAAACCCACCCTCTTTAATATATTTTTTTTAATTTCGACTCTTTAGATTATCATTTTACATTCTTTCGATAACCCAACAAACGGCTTAACCTCGAATTTAATACTTTTGACAGTCAGCTGATTGCCTATCAAAGTTACACATCCTCTTGATCATGAGTAAAAATGTGCAACTTTGTGCAAGAGGGGAAACGTATAAATTTACTCGATTTTTACTAGTTAAAAGTAAACAGACGGTTTGTGAGTAAAAATGCGTAAAAATTTTTACACCGAGTAAACAGACAGACCTAGTCTGTGACGTACTTCAGTGAATGAATAAAAAAGAAAAAGGAAATCTGACAGTGGCAGTACAAGCGCAAAGAATTTTGACACATTACAGCTGATGCCCTGTGACGTACTTCAGTGAATGAAGAAAAAGGGAAAAAGAATTTTAACAAAAATGGTGGAACGTGGTTCGAGTCGGGAATTGCTTGTCTTCTATATACCTTGGGCAATTATCTTTTGGGAATAAGATTTTTGTAGGAACCGAATTTTTACGAAAAAAGCCAAATTTACCTGTTATTCCTGACCGATAATTATTTGCAGCTAAAAAAACCAAGCTGGAAAGGCTTTTTATTTTATCTGGCAAAAATATAAAGCCAGCTTGGCTTTTTATTTTTTCTGGCAAAAATGTAAAGCCAGCTTGGCTTTATATTTTATCTGGCAAAAATAAAATGCCAGCTTGATTAGAAAAAATAAAAATCTGGGCTTGCTTTTTATATTTTTACCGAAAAAAAGTATAAAGCCTTTGCGCTTGCTTTTCTAACTTCAAAACTATTACCGGCCAGGAATTACTAAATAAAGCTGGGTTTATATTTTTTCCAGATAAAATAAAAAGCCAAGCTGGCTTTATATTTTTGCCAGAAAAAATAAAACGCCTTTCCAGTTTGGTTTTTTTAGCTTTTTAAATAAAAAGTTTTTCAAAAGCTTTACAGGAATCGAGACATTTTTGGTATATTCCACTAAATTCCACATTCATGATTTATCCCACCTTTTTTTGTTTAAGATTTTCAAAATAACAGTTATTTTCGGTCCCTATTTTTAAGCCATTTTCGCTGGTTTTGTTCATGAAAAAGTGTGAAAAAGCTTATTCCCATAAGATAATTACCTACTTTCTGGCATTTATTGCACTTTTTCACTACAAAATACGGAGAAAGGGTTACATTTTGGGCACAGAGTGTTATAGGCCATTTTAAAGCCCAACTTTTGGGCTTCTTAAATTCAATATAAAAAATTGGTGTCGATGACGAATGTTTTGATAAAAATAGTAGTAAAATAAAAAAAAATGTTAAAATTCTGAAACCATAACTTCAAAACGGAGAAGGGGAGGGAAAATTTATAGATCATTGCAAAGGTACAACGATTATCAACCTAACCAATTTTAAATCCTTATCATAGGATGTAACGTTTAGAGGTTACAGAGTGATTTATAAAAACATACCCAAATCCCGAATCTGGGAAACCGTTACGACCCATCCCCCACATATAATTTTTTGCTTCTCAAATCATGACATTTCCATAGCCTTCGGGTGCAAAACCACATACGGGACATCCTGTATGTCACGTAATGTCTGCCTGATGAGAGAACTTCAATCGTACCTTAGAATGAAGAAGACTTTAGACAAGTATGTATTTTAAAAATTGCAATTTCACAATAAAACTGAAAAAAAATTGAGATTTTTAAAAAGAAAATAATTTGTAATGTGTAAAAAAGAATAACATCGTAATAACAAATTAACTTAAATTGTTAGATATAAAATTTTTACTAATAAATAAATATACATATATATATAATTCTACCAACAAGTTTTCGTGCGGCAGACAGCATACTGACCCTCCAAAACTGGATCTATGCGAGCAATGCTATATGCTTGGCTCATTGGAAATTGTAATTTCATTATAGCTAAATCAAACTGGTCATACAATTTCCGTGAGAAACATAACACGGTATAATTTGTGTTGTGACGATATAATAAAAAAATCGAGTTTCCATATGTGTGTATATTTGCGAAATTTCTTTTAGGAAGGAGTGGAAGAA
Source organism: Dioctria rufipes (assembly GCA_963924295.1). Lineage (NCBI taxonomy): Eukaryota > Metazoa > Arthropoda > Insecta > Diptera > Asilidae > Dioctria > Dioctria rufipes. The sequence continues at coordinate 55,816,006 of OZ002741.1, forward strand.
AGGAGCACGAACATTACCCATAAATGCAACAAAGCAACATAAATGAAAACCATAATTCTAATAAGAGGATATCGACGTAGAAAAACACCTAACCTAATTCCGGCTGAATCCAAAGTGGAATAAGCCCGCTTTACTCTTCGAGCTACGTTCGTATCAAATGGATTTTCCCTCATTAGTATAGGCAACTGCGCTTTTGCTGTAATTATAAATATATATATATATATATATATATATATATATATATATATATATATATAATATATTAAATGCAAAATTAAAATCAGTTTCTTCCTTACCGTCATCTGTATCGTTCACGTGAATTATTTGATTATGATGTTGTCTATTTTGGGCGATAAGATGACGCAATTGTTCCTGAAATATAAAATAAAAAATCATAATTAATGAAAATTGACAAACAAAATTATAACTCACCCCAGTTTTTTCCAACTGCAGTCTTAAAGCATTCTTCTCTGCCGTAATAGTTTCAATAGCAGATTGTTTTTTAACTAAAGCTTGAGTAAGTGATTCCATTCGATTCTCAATATTATTTACATCAGATAATCCTGAAACTTCAGAAGCTTGTCGTCGTAGATTTGTAATCTCATTAACTTTTTCATTCATTTGGATCATGAATGATTGCCTCTCTCGATTAATTTCTTCTCTTAAGACATTCAGTTCTTGGTTGAGAATTCTTATCTCCGACTCATACTGAGTTGAATGCTGCTGCTCCATTTTACGGCTGCTTTGTAGTGATTCTTGCATACTTAAAATGTCTGTATGTTTTCCATGTAACTGTTCCTCGAGTTTTTGAAGTAGAGCTTTGGAGTTTTCTACTTGTGATACTAAATTACTTAACTCTTCGTTTAAGTGTAAGTTCTCTTGTCGCAAGCTTTCCAATTCCATCTGGAGCACCTTTTCACTTGCATTTTCTGCAATGTTTGGAGAAATGCTCTTCATTTTAAGTTCTTCTATAATTTTATCCTTCATTTGCAAAGTAGACTTTGCTTTTTGTCTATATTCCTGAAGCTCGGAAGATATTTCCTCGGTTCCTTTGATTTGCCAGTTTAATTTTTCTGTGAGTTCCATTATACTTTGACGATATGATGAACTATTTGTTTCAAGCTCAGAGATTACTTTCAGTTGATTACTATAGCTTTCCTTCAATTTGATTAATTCCTCTGCAAGATTATTCTTTTCATCCTCCAGTTTTGTAGTTAATACTTCCATTTCCCTTATCTTTTGCTCTCCTTTAGCTTGTTTTAGCTCATTTCGAAGATAACTTATTTCTTCCTCTAATTCATTTCGCTCGATTTTAATTTCAGTCAAAGCTATTTTCATTGCGGCCAGCTCTATCTCTGTACCGAATTCATCAGTTTTTGTATCAAAGCTTGGAGCGTTTAAGTTTTCAGAAATAATAGTCCCTTGTTCTGGCTCATCCACTCTCGATGTTGAGTTTCTTCGTGATGACAAATTTGAACCATTAATTTTTTCTTCTGATGGACGTGCATTTAAGTCCATTTTAAGGAATTTCTTTGGTGACAAAGATTTTGTCAGCGATAATGAGCTCGATGATAAATTTTTTTTAAGACCTTCAATAATTGATTCTTCCATTTTTGTATCTCCATTTTCAACCTTAACATTTTCTACTCGCGACGGCAATTGTAAAACGTTCGCTGCATTTTGATCAATTTTATTTAAAATATTTTCAGCTTTTCCGGCTAAATCACTAATCCACGACATATTTCCAGAAAGTTTTAAGGAATTTTAAAATGATAAACAAGGCAAACATCAAATTTATTTTTCTTCTTCTTTTTTGACACGCACGACTGCTCAAACCTGGTAGCATAGTTTACACAAGCGAAGTTTGTCCCAAGTAACCTCGTTATCAGGAGGTCTCTTGACATAACAACCAGTTTACTTGCGCCAAATTGAGTGTATTTTCTGCAATTGGTGCACATTATGATGTGTGTAGTCATGTGTTTTTTTCTTAATCACACTGTAACTCCTAAACGGTTGATATGCCCCCCTGCCATACAATTTTTGGTTCGCCTAGGTGAGTACTATCATCTCCCGCTTTATTGACACCCTGTAAAATACGGTGTAATGACGTTTGCGGAATGCCTAATTCCAAAGAACGACGAGGAATGGACAAACCTGGGTTTTCTTCAACACTTTCGGCTACAGCAGCAATATTCTCGGCTGTTCTTGAGCGACGTGCACGAGTTTTATTCTTCACATCACTAACTTGTCTCGACAGCTCGAATTTTTCTACCAATTTCTGTATTGTGGTCCGACGACCCGAAAATGTTCAAGTTTTACGAACCGTCTCTGCCACATTTTCACCATTTTTATAGTGAATTTTAATAATTTCAATGCGTTGTTGAATCGTGTATCGTTCCATTTTTATTAATGGCGTAGTTTCTACTTGTCAAATGTCAAAAAATGACAGCTCCAAAAGTGACATCTACCGAAATAGCGGGCTAATTAAAATAGCACCTCTTATTGGAAAACCCTTTATACTCGTCATGGAGGAAAAACTAAAATTCCATCTTAAATAGGTCCTAAATCTCAAAACTGTCGCTCCCACAGCAAAATGAAATTAAAAAAACTTACATCCAAATAGATTTCTTTCTAATAGTTAAAAAAAATAGCATATAGAACAAATTTATGGAAATTATAGCGTTTGAACAAAATGCAAGCAACTTTTATATGAAAAACTCCTGCAGTAAGAAAAGGCAAGATTACTGTGAATGTCGCCTGCTGACCGGCCCGCTACTCTCTTTTTTCGACTTTGTTCATGGCTTGTATATTCCGTGGGTTACGCTTGTATTATATCCCGGGGGTTACGGTCGGTGCCTTCGGCAACTTTATGGATTGTACATATCCGGGTTACGGCTGCACGCAATTTTTCCTCACCCTGAATGTATTTCATCTACATATACATATTTTGGTTTCGTGCACTTTGCAATTTAAATTAAGAAGAAGAGAAAACCAAAACAAAAGGAACTCAGAAATAGTTTTATGCAGAAATAAATTTCTAGTTATTCTACTCTTAACAATGACACAGCGAAATGATATCAGCTTTTCTAGGCAAATGCGTAAAGCTACAAGAGATATTCACAAAATCAGTGATATGCTAGTAAATGCAAAACTAGCCTTTGGTAAGTAATAATGGTAATTGCGAACTTGTATTGAATAACCATCCATATTTCCTTTCAAAAATTAATTTATATCAAAATCTTAACACATAATTCATTTGAAAAAGTAAGATCAGGCAATCGTGCTCTAGCTCACTCTAGAGCAGACTTATCAAACATGATTTTGAATTTGAAGCTCACATTAGAGTACCTGAGAGCAGTGTTCTGAATTCATGAAACACTTTTCTGCTCTAGAGTAGCTATAAACAACATATTTATTTAAGTACATGTGTAAAAGGCACGCAAAGCGTTGGGCAGATCATGAAAAGTTACATAGTAGATTCACATTACAGCAAAAGAATAGAGTTGTGGGAGCTTAGAATATCCATAGTATAGTATAGCATAGTAAAGAAATTTACTTCATAGCAAAAAAAGTAATATAAGACAGGACGTAGTGGGAATTTAATAACTTCATAGTATAGTACAGTAAAGTATGATAAACGCTATAGCAAATAAGTAAAAATAAGCAAAGAAAACTTAATATATACATAGCACGTTTGCATTATAACAAAACAAATAATAAAAGAGCACAAGTAGTGGGAATATACGAATATTTAGTACAGTATGATATGGTATGCTTAACACTATCATTAGCCAAACGAGTAATAAAAGTAGGAACTTGATATATACATATTATAGTGAAGTGTGATAAACATTGCGATATACATTATAGCCAAAAGCCAAAAGAAGTAATGAAGTAGAGTAGAGGGAACTTAATAAACTTAATATATACATAGTACAGTGTATATAGTACGATAGAGCAGCTTATTAAACAGACTTATTGTGAAGTGGAGAACTGTATATCATATTGTACATACAATATGTATTTTATCTCTATACTATACTAAATATTAAGTTTTTATTATTTTTATTTATTTTTTTTTTGCTAAAATGCCGATCTACCTTAGATGTGCCCAATCTTATGCATGACTTTGGATATTAAATAAATAAACGTTAAACAAGGAAAAGCCATGCCTAGTAATAATCGGACATAAACTAAAAGAAATACTGATTTCGAGTTAGAGGGTGCATTTTATAACCCGACCTACTAGCTAATAGCATAGATGGCACGAACTAGATGTCGCATAGCATACTGCAGAAAAGTATACAGATTTTAAATGGCTGGTCCATTCCGGAATAGACCACATCATGTTTCTGAGGCACCGAGAACAAATGTTGCTTTGACAGCAGTTTTGTATACATTTGGTCGACTGCCTCAATATGGTAGATGCAAGAAAATATGAATCACTCGACGTATCTCCCGTCGGGCCATCCCAGACGAGAATTCTTGATGCAGTATGCAACCAAGTTTTTTAGGGAAGAGGTGAAAAGACGCAAAGAGATATTTCTTTGCGTCTTTTCACCTCTTCTCTAAAAAACCGGTTTGCATACTGCATCAAGAATACTCGTCTGGGATGTTCCATAATTTTTCTTTCATGTCGCTGTACTGATTAAAGTAAAGGAATGATACGAAGAAGATTTCTCGTCTAACAGACTGAAATTTATTGAAAATAATTTCAATAACTTTACAAAGTGCATTTAAGTGCAAAATAAAATAATTGAACTTTTCGACCCAGCGATCAGAAGGTCTCATCGGTATGGTTATCTCCGATCGCCTACCATAGAAGTTCAATCACCTCTTCCCCAAAGAACCGGTTTGCATACTGCATCAAGAATACTCGTCTGGGATGCCCCATTGAATGAAGATCGTTCTGAGTGCGACTACGCCCCACCCACCGCACAGAATATGTTGTGCTGTGCATCATTCCTTTACTTTAATCAGTACAGTCATGTTGAGACAGTCGACCAAATGTATACAAAACTGCTGGCAAGAGCAACATTTGGTCTCGGTGCCTCAGAAACTTGTTGTGGTTTGTTTGCTATGCGACATCTCGTTCTTGTGCCATCAAAAGTCAAAGCTTGAACCACGCAACCAAGATTGGGCTATACAATACAAAGGTTTATTAAAAGACCTTGGTCGAGGCCACGTCCATAAACGGTTTGTTGTTTTGCTAATGTTGATCCTCTACTAAGTAACTATATAGTTACTTAATTGTAGAGGACCATTAGCAAAACAACAAACGAAGATTAATAGTACATTACTTACAATGTAATTCAGAAAATACTTAAGTTAGTAGAAACCTCAAGTTAGCCAGAATTGGCAACTACACATTTTCCTGATAATTATATCCTAGCGCCTAGATGATGAATTCATATGGATACTAAGTTTGTCATATGTAGCGCATAGAAACAATTCCGGTAGAGCGAAATGGGTGAGACACCCACGCATAACTATACCCTGGATGATGATATCATAAAGAATAGTAAGATTGTCTTTCCGTTTGCAACGAATAGAAAAAAATGCTGGTAGAGCAAAATGAATGAGACACGCATGATTTTTATAAATTATTTTGATTTTCGCATGTGCGTTTGTATGTTAGTCTGGCTGTCCGCCTTCTCGATAAACGCGTTTTCTTAGAGACCTGAAATCTTGCATACGGTCTCCTTTTTAAAAAAATTGTAGATTTAAGTTCGAGTTTGTTTCATGTTCTAAGGTTAAAATGATGGCAGCTCCATATATTCCCATTGTCTATCGTTTTCCGGAACAGTTAACACATTTTATTGGAATACAAATGAAAGGTATTGTGGACAAATTTTCCCCAGAGCACTATAGAAAAATTTAAAAGTAATAAAAACAAGTATGAAACTCAAAAAATGTTTTCAAAAGATAACTACAGTGTTATTTTTGGTAAACCAACACAATAGTATTATTAAATAATCAATTAAATCCGGAAATTAAATAGTAACATTCTTGAAACGTTCGTGTCTCATTACAGGAACGGAATTAATAATCACAACAAGAAATTCACCACAATTATTTCTAGTTTTCACTTATTACTATTTTTGTTTGCTGTACATTCTAAGGTTAATGTTTTCCGAGATAATTGAAAAAATCTACGCACAAGTGACAAGTTGTTGATTTTTAGTCCCATTCATCGTCATGTGAGCAGAATGGCCAATTCTATAATATCAGCTAGACTCTTCGCACGAGATCCGGAAAATCAGCGATCCAATTATACTTGCCCAGATTTTTTGCAAGGTACTTACGACTAATATCCATTTTTGCGATGCGATTTCTAATATCAGATAAAAACAATATAATTGACATCGCATCGCGTTTGCTGTAGACCTTTGATGATTGGGAGCTTCTTTGAGCTGCTACTTTGTATACTATTATCTTGCATCTTTCATATATCCTCATGCAAACGGCAAGGTCAAGATCGGTGCAAATGAGTGCGTATGTCTATATGCCTAAACTCGATTTTGACATTTCTTAATGTTGCGTTTCATGCTATTCTGTTTGACTCACAATGATTTGGACTTCTTTAATTTTATATGCTTCTTGTAATCATGATAGTAAAGTAGTGTTAAAGTTTAGAATTCGCAATTTGCACTTTTTATTAGCGGTATTGATGTGGCTTCCATTATTTTGGTTAACAAAGAAATAATTGCACAAAAAGTTGCTCAGCTTCTGCGGCTGTTAAACTCACTCTCTGATTTTTTTTTCAAATTTCGTAAATGCCAGTGCCACATCGAAATATTTCACAATATGGCAGTACCGTACGGATTTTAAAAGTTTTAGTATAATTTTCACTCCCGTGATTATCTCAGCTAGTTGTCAAAAATTTTGAATTATAATAAAATAAGTCTATTTTTTTTTTTAATTCCAGCTTATCGTAGTCATGTCGTCAAAAATTTATCACTTTCGGATTAAATTAATCTAACAATATCAAGAAGGGATTCTCCCTTGCTTTTCGACTTATCCGTTAATGGGTCTCCTGTTTCTAAGTGTGATTTTGCGTCTGATTTCGGTGTTATTATATATTCTCAGATGTCCTTCTCCCAGCACATTGATTACATTGTGAGCAAGGCAAATTCTCGTCTTGGCTTTGTCAGGCGTCGTGCGGCGGAATTTTCTAATCCCTATACTCTTAAAAGGCTTTATAAATCCTTTTCAGCCCTATTCTTGAGTATTGTTCTGTTGTATGGGATCCTTACTATGCTATTCACAGTAACAGGGTGAAGGTGTTCAGAGGAGATTCACCAGGTTCGCCTTGAGGGAGCTGAACTGGATTGCTGATCTATCCCCGTCTCATGCAAGATGTCAACTCATTGACTTGCAGAAGTTATCCACTAAACGTAAGACCCGTAACGTCATGTTTATTAAGGATCTGCTAGATTATAGACTTGTCTCTCCCTCTTTGTTTGAGCATATTCACTTTTACACTTCCTCTAGAAATTTGAGGTTCTTCTCCATTTTATATGGGTCGATTCACAAAACAAATTACTGCCTTAATGGTCCAATTACTCGCTCTGTTAGTCAGTTTAATCTTTGTGGTTGCATGGTTGACTTTCATGAAAATAGGTGCTCAATCAGGAATTCTGTAAGCAGTTTCATTTCCTCTCTTTCTTAATTTTATATTTTGTGCTTTTATAGAAGTGTTACCGTTGTATATTTTTTGCTACTTTCATTTGTCTGATCATCTAATGCGTATATTGTTATTATCTTTATTCTTATTAGTTATTATTGTTAATATTATTATATTGTAGTACTAGTTATTTTATAATTTGATGATTTACTTTTTATTATTGTCGTGTTCATAATGTTACCTACATTAGTTACTACTGTCACAACTTCTACTATAATTGTTTTTGATTATGCTTTGCCTTATGCTGGTTGTATTGTATTTTTTAGTTATGTAGTTTTATCTATAGTTAGTGCATGCGTATACTTAGGACTATCTTTTTTTGGTTGCCTGTGTAATCGGTAGACGGAAATAAATAAATAAGTTTGACTGCATTTATGACGGTCATAAGTTTTGACTGCTTTGCGAATATTGCCTTAAAAGCGTGAAAGTATTAAGAAGGGTCATACTTGGGCTTTGTGCTTTTAATTTCATTAATACAAAATTTGAAAGCTTTTTGTATTTCTTTACATTAATTTCACTTAACATCATATTTACATACTCTATTATTTACTTGACTTTTGCCCGAATGAAGTACCGCTTTTTAGCTCTTTCAGATGATGGCGTTTGGGCGGAAGGTTTATTGATATTCTACGATGTTTTCAAATATTTAGAAGAGCATGTACCCACTGATCTTTTACCAACAGAATTTCATCGTAAGATCGCATTTGAAAAGGACTTAGCGTACTATTTAGGACCACAATGGAAACAATATTATGAGCCTCGGAAAGCTGTTGAAGACTACATTCAACATCTTGAGATGATTAATGAAAAAAATCCAATTCTCCTTTTAGCATATGTATATCACTTATACATGGGTTTACTATCCGGAGGGCAGATCCTACAAAAGAAACGTTTAATTGGAAGAAAATTAAATCTGCTTTCGCAGGACAAAGATGTTTTATATCCAGGATGTGATCTTACACATTTTAATGGCATAACTGTTGCAGAACTCAAAGAGAAAATGAGATCTTTGGTGGATGAAAGAGCCAAGGAATTTGATGAAGAAACTAAACAACTACTGATTGAAGAAAGCCGTAAGGTATTTGATTTTAATAATAAAATTGTAAGGACAGTGCGAGGTGTTAATCGAGTTAATTTAAGGAAAGTTTTATTTATTATTTTACTCGTTGTTATTATATTTTTGCTTTATAAATCTTTAGTTGGTTAGCTTATTACAAGACCAAATTTATAGGTTATTTTTCAATAAAAGTATATTTAACGACTTGCCTGAAATATTTGGTGTAACATTTTAGTAAATATTAAGAAAGAAGCAAGATTAGTTCTTTTCCTTGCTCCTACTTAATTTATTAGGAAATAAATTTATGTTAATTCAAACTAAACTTAATGTGCCCATAAGTCAAAGCGTATGTCTCTCCATTGACTACGGTTCAGGGCGTTGCCAATCACAAACAATCAAAGTCCCTTTCCACAATATAAGCATAGGATAATCTCATTTGTAGTTTTCCGCATTTTTAGTATTCGTGAGAATCTGCAGTTATTTTTTATTGAAAGGTGACCAAAAGATAGTCTGCCTAATTTAATAATGTTTATTGTTATGCATTGCGATCATGGGATCACATAATGGTTATAGTTCATCGTGTTCTAGTAATAAATATTTCTATTATAATGAATATTCTTAACTTGACAGGATAGCACAACGTTCGTTAAAATAAAAGTCGAAAAATTATTGCACTTTGACAAATTAATGTCCAATGGCTAAGCTGCAGGAATTGAGAAAATCCAACCCGAGTAGTTGAACACAGCAATCAACAAAAACGTCTTTTTATCACGATCTTTTAATCGTTCCTGGAGGTTTGAACGAGAGATATCATAGTATAAAAACAAATGCAGAGGAATAGTATAAGCTGACGGCACTTGGTGAAACTTTTTTCTTAACATTTTTAAATTGATAAAAAACACTTGTTTTATTTCACAAAAGATCTTGTTTATTCAATTACTTTCTGAGAATATCCTAACGCGTTTCGACCCCTTAGGTAAAAAAAAAAAAAAAAGATGACCTAAGGGGGCGAAGCGCGTTAGGATATTCTCAGAAAGTAATTGAATAAACAAGATCTTTTGTGAAATAAAACAAGTGTTTTTTATCAATTTAAAAATGTTAAATGCAGAGGAATTTGCTTACTGTCTAGTCTACTATGAGTAAAGTCTTCATTGGAGTTATCCTGGAAAGAATTATTATTAGGTTTTGTTAATTATGAAAGGTCAGCCACCTAGATAACAAAACTTGTATGAAAAGCACTATATCTAATTTAAGATTCCTACAAAGATAATTGATCTCATCATCCACAATCCTCGATATTTAACTTCAGTGATATTTCACTTAAAACAAAACTGGAACTTTTCAATTCTATGGGTCAATCTGCATCGAGAGCTACGCGAAGCTCTATTTCATCTTAATGAGGCGCAATCTGCTACAATGAGCGCTACAAGCTACAAGATTCATATCCGTATTGACATGATTATAGTGACATTCATCAGCCTTGTAAAAAACACTTTCTTTGACTCATAATTAATAATTAAAATCAAAAATAGTCTCAAATACTTTTGTAGTAAGTTAGGTCAATCACACTGACATGTATATAAGTGAATCCTCAGATAATTTAAATATGAAGCGCCAGTTTTATTTCATTTTAATGTTGGTTTTATTGCAGCTGCAGCTACAAATTAGTATTTTGCTTAATATCAGCTACATCATGTAGCTTGAAACTTAGAACTTAAAGAATAATTTTAACAGAAGTCACATAAACTGGGAGATAAACTCCAATTAAATCGTTATTCAATGACAAAACTGCACGTCCCTGTGTAAATTACAGGTCTTGCTATAATTGAGGGCCTATTACGGAATTCGAAATGGATCTATACGAAAATCCATCGAAAAGAACAAATTGTTAAAAAACCCAATCTTCATGAAACGTAGCCAAAACCTGCTACAAACGTTCACTTACTTAAAACATCATACTTAATGACTTGTACAAAATATTTATTTATTTTTCATACAAAATATTTTTACTATAATTCTCCTATTCGTTTTTTTTTTCATTATAATACATGTGCTTTTACCTCTTTTTACACGATATGCTTAAACAATAATAACAATAAATATCACAATAGGATTAATTTCAATATTTTTAAACAAGGAAATATCATAGGAAAATGAGTGCATAATTTTCTATAAATTGGACACAGTAGCTGCAGTACTAATAGAAGAAATAAAAAAAAGCTTATTCCAACCTCCCAAGAGAGTGTAGAGTATGCAAACAAAGTACCATGATGGGATGATTATTACGTTTCACCAATCGGTCCGGATATTTTTGTTGCATACATATGAGCAACGCGATAAATAAATTCATATTGCTCTTTAGTTTGCACTGCACTGGCTCGTCCTCTTCGAACATAATATACAATTTGGGGAATGTCTAAAGAACGTTTTGGTGTCTCAAGACTTCTTAAAGCAATGTCACAAGCAATTAACGTCCCTGAACGTCCAGTTCCTGGCGAGCAATGAACTGTCATTGGTCTAGAAAATTAAAATAATTGAAAATAATTAAATAAATTCATCAGAACTAAATAATTAACTTGAGAAAAATACCCTAGTGTTTTTGAAAGTGATTTTGTTTTGTCAGCATTTCCATTTGCTTCTGAAACATTGTCCCCCTTAGCTTTTCCATCTTCATTGTTGTCTGTTTGTTCTTGATTGGAAATTTTTAAACAACTTCTTGCCTCTAATAACATGGCAATAACAGCGGCTTCATCATTTGGTACTCCCGTATCAGGCCATTGATACCAAAAGTGAGTAATTTCTCGCCAAGTATTGGTCGAACTGTTTTTAACATGAAGTGTAGATACAGCGTATTTTTCCTTTACTTCCCGATTTTTCAGAGTAATTTGAAAATCTCCGTACATTACGTGATTATCAATTGTGATGGACGGTGGCAAATATTCAGCACATTTTTCCTTTCCATTCTCCACTAAATCTGTAGCCATAATAATTACACGGGAATTTTGTTCCCATATCATCCTCCAGAAATCTGGTACTGTGCTTTCTAATGGCGCTTGACATGCAATGTAATAGTTTGGTGGATCTTTTGGTCCCTGTAAGATAAATTGTATTTTTTTGTATTTATGATTTTTTTGTGTGTGAATTATGTTTCTATTAGCATCCATTGAATTGTAGAAGTTAATTTAGGTTATTACCCTGGATGGCGTCATTTCGCGTATTTTAGGACATTTTCATTTACATTTTCTTGTAAGATGTTGAAAGTTTGGAATGTGTTCTAATTCTATATTCAATGTATATTTATCCTATATACGTATATTAATATATTTTCTTAACTTATGTCACATGCCTCAGACAAATTTAATTCTAAGTGACAAGTAGTGTCACTGTACAGCAACTATCTTAGTTATCAACTAGAGCGTAGATTACCCATGTTGTTCATCGGATTGCATAATACGTTATTATTATTATATATATATATATATATACAGGGTGTTTCCCCTTAGGAGGTCCACAGAGCGGGAGGTGATAGTACTCACCTAGACGAACCAAAAATTGTATGGCAGGTGGGGGGGCAATATCAACCGTTTAGGAGTTACAGGGTGATTCATAAAAAAAGCTAGGTTTTTACAAAACACCCTGTATCTTAAAAACTACAGTGCGTATGGTCACAGTTAAGGGGTCACTGTATGCAGAACTTCATGCCCTTTTCAACGACAGCTCAACCAGCGCCGTGCCCCTCTCCCCTCAGATGTTATGAAGGTCTAAACTAAAAATTTCGGATTTTCTTTCCTTTTTTTTTACTTTGACCTCTATTATTTTTGCAAAAAGGTCGTTAACATAACTTTTTTTTATAAAAACTGTAAACTGTGGAGCCTCCTCTTTAATTTGACCTATTATATCCTATGTGCTATCTGTATCCGTTAAAGAGTTATTAGCTCTAAACTTATTCTCAAACCTATTTTCAAACCTATCCTCAACGATAATTTGTTCCCTTAGTACGTCATTTTAAAAAATATCGTCTAATTTCGGTGTGACCGGAATAGGTTATGAGTTAATAACTGTTTAACGGCTACAGTTAACACATAGGGTGTAATAGGTCAAATTAAAGAGGAGGCTCCACAGTTTACAGTTTTTATAAAAAAAAGTTATGTTAATGACCTTTTTGCAAAAATAATAGAGGTCAAAGTAAAAAAAAAGGAAAGAAAATCCGAAATTTTTAGTTTAGACCTTCATAACATCTGAGGGGAGAGGGGCACGGCGCTGGTTGAGCTGTCGTTGGAAAGGCCATGAAGTTCTGCATACAGTGAGCCTTTAACTGTGACCATACGTCCTGTAGTTTTTAAGATACAGGGTGTTTTGTAAAAACCTAGCTTTTTTTATGAATCACCCTGTAACTCCTAAACGGTTGATATTGCCCCCCCACCTGCCATACAATTTTTGGTTCGTCTAGGTGAGTACTATCACCTCCCGCTCTATGGACCTCCTAAGGGGAAACACCCTGTATATATATATCATAAATAATAATAATAATAACATAATATAGAAGATTAGAGAACGAGGAAAGTTAAGAATCAAAAAACCTTAATAAAAAAAAAAACAAAAAAACTTTTTCCATTCATTCAAATACCCTTTATCAGGATACAAAGTTTTCATGACGAACGATTTTATGCTTATTTCTTACTGAACTTCACGTAGTAACATGCGTGCATGATGCCATTTCAAATACTTTTTCAACTGATTTACGTCCTCTTCTTAACCTTCCAATGAGCACCCTTCTCTTGCTTGTCAGGCATCTTTTGGTTTAGGGCTTAATCATATTAGATATCAAACGCCTAATTAGCAGCGACATAAAATGGGAATTTCTCTTCTCCTGTTAATTTTAAGATGCCAGGAAAAGGCCGTTTCCCAAGTCTTTTTCAATCTTCTTCCGTCGCTATTTCGCCCGATACAGCCATCAACAAAACAAGGAAAAAACTGACAACTTGATTTCGATGGATACCGGCTTCTGATATGTTTTCCAGCCGCACTCCCTACACATTTTAACGTCTCCACACTGGGCTACGGATTTCGGACTGTACAACAATTCGTGGAAAACTGACTTATTACCAGGAAAAGGAACATCCCCAGATTAAACCTGTCCTTTATCGGTTCCACATGTTTGAAGTTAAAGGACAGAGTAAAATACCTGTGCATTATACTAGATAAAAAGCTAGACTGGAAACCACACAGAGGGGACTCAAACCGCGGATGATCCTATGGATATACACTAGCGTCATATAACCCATATTAACCTACGGTTGTGTAGTGTGAAGGAAGGTAATGGCGCTCTCAAGTAAACTAGCATTCGGGGTCTTGAGGTTGTCCTCAACATACATCTTGTGCAAATAAATATTAAGCATATCAGCCAGCTTGACTTTTTATTTTTTCGTGCTGGAAGTAACAGGTTTTGAAGCCGGAAGTATAAAAAGCCAAGCTGGCCCACAGTCGCCTTTGGTTAGATTACCCTCCGGGTAGAACTACAGAGGAACTGTGGGGTAAAACTAACCCAAATCAAACGAATAAACTCTTGGGACCTAACAACCCAACCCTGAGAGCTCTAGTGTCTATTCTCACTAGGTATTTTTTTCCCAGCGGTCACCTTTACACGATGAGATTTGTGGATGATCCTATATGCAGGGGTTGGTGGGAGCAATCCGAAACGGTGACTCATTTTCTTTGTCACTGTCCAACTGTCTCAGGTAAGCGATAGAGAGACCTCGGCTCACACCTCCTGGACGAGCTGCACGAAACCGACAAGGATGGCTAGGGGACCAATACGTCCGGCTGGGACCTATGAGTGCTTTCTCACGGGTCTGGAGGGTGAACAAGGACCTTGTTTTGGGCTACGTTCAAGAGACCCCTTGGGGTCTCAACCTCTTTTCAAACTAACTAACGTCTCCCTGGAAGAAATAGGGAGATACTCTGGTTGTAAAATATTCCAATTCATTTTGAAGTTTCCTCAATTATTAGTTGTATTTATAGCAAAGCTATGAGAAGCCATTCTTCTGGATGCACATACTTTCTATAGTTTGTATCGTAACAGTCGTAATCTTGAATTCTTCATTTGTCAAAAAAACAATGGGTTTTCTGTTACATTGGATTAATGCAATGCAATTTTTTCTCGCACATTATCGTTCGTTGAGTTCAGAAATTCGGGCAAATACAAGAATATCCTCATCCTTATGACATGAGGCTGACTGAAGAAAAACACGAAAACCAAGCAATCCGAAATAATCAGGCGAATAAGTATACCACGAGTGCATTTCCGTAATTATTCCTTAGTTAGAATATGTGTATCGTAAAATGGAGAAGAGGAGGAAGTGCATAAACGCAATATTATGGCGGGATTCAAGAGCTCTCAGGACCAACGTTTTATAAAGCCCAGCATAGAATTACTCTTTGATACCATGCAGTTTATGTTGGGAAATAAAATTCAATCTATGGTCACATTTAACACCCAAGTCACAAACAACACCCATACGGCGAATCGAGGAATTCGGGAATATATAATCATAGGCGATTTGTTTCTGATTCCTGTGGAAAGTCATAACCTCACATCGCTAAAAGATTTAATGTGAGCGAAAGGTTGAATGTCGTTAATAGATAGAATAAAAAACAGCGAGCTCAAGCGACTCCATTAAGGTACGCTGGATGAAGCCTTCAAGACGCTAGAGATGGAATGTCGAAATAAGATTTGATATGTTCTGTTATTTAAATAAGACTCCGCGCATTTAAGAAATGTTAGAGGAAACCCATACTTTTCCATTTTAAGGAGTATCACGGAGTGAGATAGCTTGTGGAACGTTTTACTAAAGTCTGTATAAATAATCTGTCTGGTAGCCTTTTGTAAACCCGTCAATGGTATCCGAGACAAATTCCAATAAATTAGTGGTTGTAGATCTGCTTGAAATAAAACTATGTTGATTTGAAGAGAGCAAAAATTGATAGCTGAGAGTAAATGATAGATTCGAATAATTTGGGCATGCAAGATAATTTTGCAATAGGCCTATAGTTAGAAATTTCACTTTTACTACCTTTTGTGCGGATAGGTATGATAAAAGAAAAAGAATTCTTCCATAGGTGAAGGAAACAAATACGAACGATTTTTGGAAAATAATTGTCAGCGGAGCTGTCAGGGCAAGGCAGCACGACTTTAAAATGGCTGAAGGGATCCCATCAGGACCCATTGTAAAATCATTAGGAAGCCCATTAATATGATCAAGTATATCCTCTTGTGGTAGGGATAGTGAATGAAACGTTATATGAGTGAGTCGCTCATATGGCTAAAGTTATTATTTCGAGGTTGGAAATTTGATGAGGCAAATGAATTGTCAAGAAATGAAGCAAACATATTACAAATTGCAGATGAGTCATCACTAGCAGAATCCTTGTACCTCATGGTATTGGGGTAGTTGTCCGTTTTCTTCTTCATATTAATAAATTTAAAAAAAGATACGTGGGTCACTAAGTAATTTCGCACGCATGCTTTGAATATACACATCATAAAGTGAAGAAAACAGTTTTTTGAACTCATTATAGGATATGATGACTTTGTCCCTCAAATCACTTTTCCACAATTTATTGAACCTGATGTATTCGGAGGTAATCTGGGACTTCATATTTGCTTAAAATGAATTTAACATAAGGGTGACAACGAATCTTAAACTGAAGTTAATGTTAGAAATTCTGACATAACCATTGATATGGATCGTAGTATAAAGAAAATAAGATATGCTCGATATACAGACTTTACTAGCAAGACAGAATTACAAATACAAAATACAAGTGAATCTAATGGACCGTGATTATTTTAATCATACCTTAGTTTGTATATCATGAATTGGAGTAAAGTAGTTTCCCCATTATTCAACATGACCGCCATACTATGTTAAGTTTAGAACATCCCGTTGTAAGCCAAAATCCACTGAGTACGAGGTTTCTATATTTGAGAATTACCCGTCTTCTACAATTAATTCTCTATCGAGTGTGACATTTCTGCATTCAGCATACTTAGCATTCTTTCAGCTATAAAAGAACAAATTTGTGTTTATCTAAGTGAGGTGTAGCCAGACTCTCTCACACAGAAAGGGGTAATTTTGGGACTTAATGCTGCGCAAGTAAAATGATAAAACATAGCATGTATGGCGGTCTACAGTCAAAATCCTTATGTCACACCTACCTACCCATTTTGCTGCAATTCATAATCATAATCAATAATACTCTAAACCTACCCGCACAAAGTTTGCATTTATGTATTCGGTTTTCTCATCACCATTTGTTTGTTGTAATATCACACGAGTTTCTGGAAGGGGTATTACATTCGCATATCTGCAATATAAAATATGAAGAAAAAAGCAATCTCATTTAATATTTTAATCTTAAACTTTTTACCTATTTTTATCTTCACAGCCTTGCGGTACCTCATCTGGTCTAGTAATTATTTGAGGAACATCTTTGAACTCTTCATGTATGGTTGCTTTCCTATCGACAAATTTTGCCAGATCATGAAGATTAAGGACGTTGTGTTTTAAAGATGGATCATCAAAAGCAACATTTCCATATGATCGTTTGGAAGCTCTTAAGGCACCCTTTCGGCGAACACTATTAAATACTGATACATTGTCTAAACTGTACGCATCCAAACTAACGGGGCGACATCTTTGACTGTACGTAAGATTTTTCTGCCGTTTACGCATCACATATAGAAATCCAACAAGAAGAATTAATGCAATGATACCGACAACACTGACTGAAATCGCTATGATTACATTGTAGTCTGTTTCATTTGGGACATTATTTGCTGGAGGAACCATGCCACCAACTTGTGGATCATGAGTAGTTGTAGTAATTGGTACTGGTTGCTCTGTTATGATTTCATCTAATTTAGGTACAATTAGACTTTTTGTTGGTTTTAAATAAGGTTGCTCATATTTTATTGGAGTATTTTGGAAAATTGTTGTTGTTGAGATGTCCTCTGTGGTATTATCAATTCCGGATGTCGTTTCATACATTCCTCGTGGAAAAATGAATGTGGTTGTGCTCATTTTACTAATTTCTTCAGTATATTGATCAGTTTCTGCTGTTGTAGATTCTGGAATTTTCTCGATGGTATTGCTTACGAACGATTCCTCCGAAGTTGTACTGAATTTTGTCTCTGTCGTGGAAGATGCTTCGGATAAAAATGATTCCGTGGTAAATTTAAATAAATCTTTTGTTGTAGTTGTTGTTGTTGTAGAGCTGGCTTGATAGTCATTATCAGATTTTAATTGCATTTCAATTGAAGTAGTTGTGATATCATCATATGTTGTGGATGGAATGTTTTCAAAGGGATCTGTTGTAGTAGTTGATTCAGAGATTTGTGAATATAGATTAGATGTGGTTGAATCTGCTGCGGAAGTTATTTCTAATTCACTAGATGAATCCGTAGAAGTTTTATCTAAATTTAATGAAACCGTTGTATCAAGAATCGGCGCTATTGATATTGGCTCAGTTATTGTTTCAGACGGGGTTTTGTTACCTTCGGTGACTGATAGTGACAATGTACTACTGCTGCTATCTGAAGTACTTCTTATCGATACGCTGATTACTGCACTCTCTGGAGTAGAGGTTGATATTGTAGTTGTTGATGATGATGATGCTGATGGTTGCGATGTTTTAGGCAATAATAGTCGGGTTTTTGTTGTTGTTGGTGTTGATTGGGATAATATTGTTGCTGTTGTCATTGATTGTGATTGTTCTGTAAATTGCACAATTTTTTCTAATTTATTAGCGGTTGTTGTCATCGGCACTTTTTGGATTAGAATTGGTTCAGTTGTTGAGGACAAAGTTATTTTGCTAAGTTCTTCTTTGTGGCTAGCTGTTCTATTGATGTATTTGATTTTATTCTTCTTGTTCTTAACATAATCACTGTCGGCATCTTCAACTTGATTTTTCTCGATTGACGGTGTTGTTTTTTCTGTTTCATCAATAGGCAGTGAGGTTCTTGAAGTTTTCACCGTGAGATTTGTTGTACTCGAATTACTTATTGTCATTCTAGACGGTGGATTTGTCACCCCAATTGCAATTACTTGATTTTCTTGTTCCGGATTCTCTTGACTGGTTTGAGTGAGCTTCTTAATTATTTGACTTCCATTTTCCAACGCATTTTCAATAGAATTTGAATTCGAGTTAATACTGTTATTAGTAAAATCCACTTCTTTCATTATCTGCGTCCAATCAGCCAATAGTTTTGTAGAGCTTGTGGTATTTACTTCCGGCAATATATTTTCCCCAATAACAACAGTTGAATTAACAGCAAATTTCTTTTCATCGTTTTCTTTGGTACTTTCGAAATTTGTCATACCTGCCAGTGCCCATATTTCAGGAGCATCAGGTAAAGTCATATTTGAATCTTTCAATTGTTTTGCCCGTTTCTCACCCGCTTTAATAGACGAAGGAATATTAGTCAAATTTTTTATTTCATTTGTTGCTATATCAAAATTTCTACTTGTACCATCAATAAATTTATCAGTTGAAATTGCTGTGGTTTTCAATACTAAATTTGAAGTATTTGTAGGTATACTATCAACATGAAGTTGCTGCATTGTTGTCGTTTCAAATTCATCATCTTTTATAGATTTAAGTGTTGAGAATTCTTTTTCCTCTTGGTGGTTTAATTCTGATTGAGTATCATATAAGGAGAAGGATTGAGAAGTTGTTAGCACTGGTTCTTCGAATTGCTTTTCATAATTAACGGTTGTTAATTCTGAATTTACTGGTCTATCGTCTTTTATTGATTTTATTAGAGTTGAATTATTGTTACTAAGTGTGAATCTGTAAAAATTTTAAGAAAATAATAATTTAATTTAATTTTAGACTGGCGTCTCTTATATTAATAAAAAAAAAAAATCTTAATTTTTTCTTCAAACACTTTAATAAGGGTTTTCCAATAAGAGGTGTAATTTTAATTAGCCCGCTATTTCGGTAGATGTCACTTTTGGAGTTGTCATTTTTTGACATTTGACAAGTAGAAACTACGCGATTAATAAAACTGGAACGATACGCGATTCAACAACGCATTGAAATTATTAAAATTCACTATAAAAATGGTGAAAATGTGGCAGAGACGGTTCGTAAAACTCGAACATTTTTAGGTCGTCGTGAAGCATCTTGTCGGACCGCAATACAGAAATTGGTAGAAAAATTCGAGCTGTCGGGACAAGTTAGTAATGTGAAGAATAAAACCCGTGTACGTCGCTCAAGAACAGCTGAGAATATTGCTGCTGTAGCCGAAAGTGTTGAAGAAATCCCAGGCTTGTCCATTCCTCGTCGTTCTTTGGAATTAGGCATTCCACAAACGTCATTACACCGTATTTTGCATAAAGATTTGGGTCTTAAGGCTTATAAAGCTCAGTTAACACAAGAACTCAAGCCGGCCGATCATCAACAACGTCGAGTCTTTGCTGATTGGGTCCTTGAAATGCATGACAATGATCCGGAATTCCATCGAAAAATCATCTTGAGTGATGAGGCCCATTTCCACCTCGATGGCTTCGTCAACAAGCAAAATTGTCGCATCTGTGGCTCGGAAAACCCAAAAGTTATTGTTGAAAAGTCTCTCTATCCTCAACGTGTGACTGTTTGGTGCGGTTTATGGTCCCGCGGGGTCATTGGACCTTACTTTTTCGAAAATGAGGCTGGAGCAACAGCTACGGTGAATGGATTGCACTATCGACAGATGATTAATGATTTTTTATGGCCGGAATTGGATGGTATTGATCTGGACAACGTTTACTTTCAACAAGACGGCGCTACGTGCCATACAAGCAACGAAACCATTGATCTTTTACGGGAAAAATTTCTGGACCGTGTTATCTCTCGAAGAGGTGATCACAATTGGCCACCTAGATCTTGTGACTTAACACCTTGCGACTTCTTCCTTTGGGGTCGCGTGAAAGAGAAGGTCTACGCCAACAGCCCAGCGTCGATTCAAGACCTCAAAGATGGAATTCGTGAGGCTATCGAGGACATAGGGCAGCCACTTTGCAATTTGGTTATGGAAAATTTCATGAAAAGGATATGGTCCTGTAGGCGTGGCCGTGGTGGTCATTTGGCTGATGTTATTTTCCATTATTAACGGCATACCTTCCTCTTTATAATGAAATAAAGATCCGATCATTTATCTAAAAAAATGGCATTTTTCTTTGAATATCAAAATAACACCTCTTATTGGAAAACCCTTTAGCAGGGAGAAATTTTTCTTTCATTAGTTTTCAAATTCCTGAAATATTACCACAGCTAAGTTTACTAAGACTACAGCCTCCGGTGATTTTCGACTGTTGTCTTTTGTGCTTACATGCGAAAGCCCTAGTAAAGAAGATTTATCGATTCTTGTAATGCTGATAACTTAATTAATCCGTAGTAATCAGGCCTTCGCCAATACTATAGTTAAGAAACGGTCCCTTTGCGTACCACTAATAATATCTGCAGTTTATGGAAAATATCTGTGTACCTTGCAACATAGCTAGATTCGACCGCAGTATCCTGCATAGCTTTTTATGTAGCAGATTACAGCTGGTACTAGAACATAATCACTTTTTACGCACATCTTTATCTCTTAGGGTACAAGCATACGGATCAGGTCGCGACACAGCAGACTGTCGGGTGATGCATGTACGCAACTCGTAAGTTAACTCGGAACATACATATGTAATATGCACTTAGCCACAAGTGTTTTAATTGCGGAAGCACGTTTGGCACTTTCAATAATAAGCTTTCTTTACTGTTACACATCTTTTACATACAAGAATGGCAGCATACTGCCAGACTAGGACACTGAAAATTCAAAACAATTTGTTTTATTAGACCGCTGTGTCGCGACCTGCTCCGTATATTTGTATCCTTAGTTGTGATATACCCCAAGACTCCTTTCTTAACCTTCTACTTTTTGGCATGCATATTAGTGACTTCTATGATGTTCTTGAGCATTGCAAAATATTCATCTGATGTCATGATTTTTTTTAATAAGCTCAGAGGATACTCGAAGGTGCTGATGTATATCACTCTTGAACCTTCATAGATTGTAAATCGGAGGAAAGACAGAATATGGAAGAATGTTCCTTATTCGCACAGTTCGAGATAAAAAACATCACGGAAATTTTAATGTACAGCCGAAAGTGTTTTGAAGAGTGAAAGGCTTGTAGCGCGAGTAGAAATTAATCTACAAGGGGTCAGATTTGATATTTCATAAGAACATTGACCATGCATGTAGCGATAAAGGAGCAAAAGGCATCCGACATTGCGGCGGTGTTCGAGTAAGTCGATATGACAAGTTATTGCCACACTGCCAATGAGTTTGAAGACTCTCTTTTGGACAATATTAAATGAAGCTAAGGCTATGGGATCAGTCCCGTCCCATATGTGGGAACTGTATTGCATTCTAGGTCTGATATAAGACTATATTTGACGGGCTGTACTATAGTATGTACCTTAATCAACTCGATTTAACTCGATGGAGCCGAATGATAGAATTGACACATTTTTTTTTACATCATTACTTAGTAATATAATATTCTTGCCATGAAAAAAAAATTGGTTTTAAATTTAATCGATATTAAATTTAATCGAATTCCCAAATACCGAAATGTCTTCAAATCGAATCGACAAACCAAATTCCGGCCTGGGTTCGAGCTCCCCCAGCAGCTGCTAATCTTTAAGGCATTAGGTTGACAACAGATGACTAACTGGAATGATGTTATGTGCTAAAGATATTTCACTTAATCCATTTAAATCCTAGATCTAATTACAGCATTTTAAAAGAAACAAATGAATTTCTTCATCTGCTACATGTTCCACAATAGATTGAATGAAAGTAGTTTAAGGAGAAGAGATTACCGTTCTGACCTCGAACCATACAACAATATTTCATAAAAAAACGGATCAATTTTCAGAATATAAATAATTAATAAAATAAAATAATTATTTAAAAAATATATATGCATATAAAAGAATTCTTACTTATTATAATCAAATTGTTTTAAGCTTGAAATTGTTGTCTCTTCGCGTTCTCCTATCGGTTCGGTTGTTATAAATTTATCAGTAAAGCTTTGTTGATTTTCTTGTTTGAATACATCTTTGATTGTAGAAACATTAAAAGTTGTAGTCTCTGTTGTAGTTTCCTCAATAGCAGCTTCCGTCGTTAATTCACTATTTCTAGGAGTTGATGTATTTGCTACTTTCAAAATTTCAACAAATCCCTCTGTGGTGGTGATGGTTGTATTCAAGACTTCCTCCTCAGCGATAGATATTTGTGGCTTTTTCCTTTTTCCTTGTATTAAGTCATTGGCTGTAACTCTAGCAATCGGTAAAGAGGTACTTTTACCTACCGACAATTCTGTTGATGTAACAACATCTTTCACAGTGACAACTTCTTCAGTTGTTATTTCTGTGGTTGGTGTTAAAGTATTATTTTCAATAGTTTCTTTTTTTCTAATTACACTGGCGCCAACAGTTGTTGAAATTATTATTAGAAATATTTTGAACAACATAAGTGATATGAATAATTGTCTAAATATCCAGTGGTGGCGTCGCATTGTACAAAAAACAAAAATTGAACTCTTTCAGATCTTAAATGTTCCTTTCCGAGTAATCTTGGTTCAAAATAAGATTTTGCTTATTGGAGGTCAGCAATCATTTCTCTGCGACTTCCTAGTACCCATTTTCATCTGAAAAATATGAAAAAATTTCGTTTTTAATACGATTTTTGATAAGAATAAAGTTAAATTGACTTAGTCAATTATTATAATGGAGGAAATCGATAAATATATCTATGCGTAAGAATCAATACTACAAATTGTACATCTGGGCCCTATAGCACCAACAATTTATCGGTTATCACTTAGCAACTTATCAACATTTCTGATTAATTTCTGTTACATCAAAGAGATATTTGAAAATAACTCATTTGAGTGTTGAAAAGTGAGAAGTTCTCAGCTTTTCAAGTTACTGTTGCACAAAACAGAAAATGAGTAAATGATAAGTGTTCTATTGAAAAGTGATAAGGTTAGAAAATTATATTCTTTTTCTCAATTTCCGTTGCATCAAATTATTGTGCTTATCGTTTTTCAATAGAGGCTTTGATAATTTAAGCAACATAACGCTAACAAAAAATTCTCTATTCATGTGCATCAGCTTCATGCAATGCTTTAATAATATGCTATGAAACAATACAATTAGAAGTGTCTAGATCAAATTTAATTATTGTATTTCACACAGATTTTACTAAATGAATAGAATCGTAAAATTAAGCTATTGAATCAGAATCATTTGAAATGTTAGATGATTCTTAATAACTACAAGATTCATCTACATCTTTTCAGGATTCCGTACAACAAAAGGAATAAAAACGGAATCCTTTTAAGTCTCTCATGCGTCCGTGCGTCTGTCTGTCATATAATAGCCTGTTCATAAAAAAGAACTATCAATACTCTATAATAAGAATAAAAATTTATAAAAATTTATTGAATTGTATAAAATTTTAAAATTTCTAAATTTATAAAATTTTATAAAAATTTAAGAGTAATTTACGGGAATTACACCAAGAGGACTCCGAGGATGAAGATGATTAACCGCAGCGGATGAGGGATAGAATTTCTAAAAGATTTGGTACACAATTAAAAATCATTTTCATGCACAATCAGAACATTGTGTGTCCCTCAGACGTCACTGTAGATGAATCGACGCATCTATCTTTAAAAATAACCGATAGCATCCGTGAAACCGCTCTGAACCTAAGAGATGGGTTTTTATGCTTCATTTAATCAAGGAAGTTCCAAAAACATTCGGCAACATTTCTAAAAAATTTCTCCAAATGGTGACAAGATTCAAAGCAACAACATCTTGTTTTTGATCAATACTTTTCACCGTCCATCAAAAACAATGAACACGAAAGAAGAGATGGACTTCAAAATCAGGCCTACGTTATTTCGGGACCAGAACTGCCTCAAATAAGCGCTTGTACGCCTTTTAATCGAACACTGGGCGAGCAATGAAGTGGCA
This sequence comes from Dioctria rufipes, assembly GCA_963924295.1. Lineage (NCBI taxonomy): Eukaryota > Metazoa > Arthropoda > Insecta > Diptera > Asilidae > Dioctria > Dioctria rufipes. The sequence continues at coordinate 55,840,824 of OZ002741.1, forward strand.
ACATTTATTGGACAAAAAACCGTATATGTGAATTTTAATAAAGGGTTTTCCAATAAGAGGTGTTATTTTAATTAGCCCGCTATTTCGGTAGATGTCACTTTTGGAGCTGTTATTTTTTGACATTTGACAAGTAGAAATTACGCCATTAATAAAAATGGAACGATACATGATTCAACAACGCATTGAAATTATTAAAATTCACTATAAAAATGGTAAAAATGTAGCAGAGACGGTTCGTAAAACTCGAACATTTTTGGGTCGTCGTGAAGCACCTTGTCGGACCGCAATACAGAAATTGGTAGAAAAATTCGAGCTGTCGGGACAAGTTAGTGATGTGAAGAATAAAACCCGTGCACGTCGCTCAAGAACAACCGAGAATATTGCTGCTGTAGCCGAAAGTGTTGAAGAAAACCCAGGTTTGTCCATTCCTCGTCGTTGTTTGGAATTACGCATTCCACAAACGTCATTACACCGTATTTTGCATAAATATTTGGGTCTTAAGGCTTATAAAGTTCAGTTAACACAAGAACTCAAGCCGGCCGATCATCAACAACGTCGAGTCTTTGCTGATTGGGTCCTTGAAATGCATGAAAGTGATCCGGAATTCCATCGAAAACTCATCTTGAGTGATGAGGCCCATTTCCATTTCGATGGCTTCGTCAACAAGCAAAATTGTCGCATCTGGGGCTCGGAAAACCCAAGAGTTATTGTTGAAAAGCCTCTCTATCCTCAACGTGTGACTGTTTGGTGCGGTTTATGGTCCGGCGGGGTCATGGGACCTTACTTTTTCGAAAATGAGGCTGGAGCAACAGTTACGGTGAATGGATTGCGCTATCGACAGACGACTAATGATTTTTTATGGCCGGAATTGGATGGTATTGATCTGGACAACGTTTACAAGATGGCGCTACGTGCCATACAAGCAACGAAACCATTGATCTTTTACGGGAAAAGTTTCCGGACCGTGTTATCTTTCGAAGAGGTGATCACAGTTGGCCACCGAGACTTGACACCTTGCGACTTCTTCCTTTGGGGTCACGTGAAAGAACAACCCTTAATTGTTATTGCTACAAGTCCGTAAACGAAACTGTTCAACAATCGATAGACGAACAATTGTCGTGTGGTAATCACGAAGAGGCGGACACTAAAATTATCACGTTTGCAACATTGATTTCGACGCTAATATTGTTATTAAAAGGTCCGACACCGAAATTCTAATTATAATGCTGGGGAATATGCATCGCGTAAAAAATTCTGTGCGAATTTGGATGGCTGCCGGTGTAGGCAATAATCAAAGGTACATCGACATTAGTTCACTATACAACAACTGGCCAGCGCATTGCCAGGATTTCACGCTTTAATGGGCTGTGATTACAATCCGGCGTTTGCGCTCCTCGAAAAGAGCTTAGAATTTCAAGAAGCTTGTTCGAGCCTGTGTAATCTTCATTCATCGGATGCAAGGGATACTGTGTATCCAGTATTAGAGAAATTTGTCTGCCGCTTCTATGGCGTCCAACAAACCGATGACGTCAACGAGGCAAGATTCAAAATTTTCACAAAACCTTTCGAATTCAACGACGTCAATAAGCCATTCAGCCGAAGATTCTAAAATGTTGATGCAGCGAATTTGCCGCCATGTAAAACAGAGCTGCAACTTCTTAGAGCAAACTGTATCAGTAGTGTATGGGGAAACGCGAATGTCAAAAACCCAACAAAATTAACTCCACTCAATTATGGCTGGACAGAAAGCGAACATAAATTCGAAATACTTTGGAGGGGGATCAATCGCCAACCTACGTTAATGATATCGTCATTCAACCCGTACACCTGGAGGAGGAAATAGATATGACCGGTATATATACTATATTTATATATATAATAATATATTTTTTAATCGATATTTTTTATATCGATTAATCGCAGATGAGGTTTATTGAAATAGCTTATGAGTTCACCACATAATACTGCTTAAAAATAATGAATAATAATGAATAAAAAATGTTCTCCCTTTAATCCATAACAATAGAATAACATACAACGTTCATAATAAAAAAATAGCTGTAGCCTCTGATTAACTATCGTGCGCGCACTTCTCGCTCTTTGTCGGCGCCTGGCAAGGTGTTTGGCTCAATATTTTCGCCTGTCATTTTGCACACACGACCCTGAGGGTTAAATGTAACGGAAAAATTTAGTCCCAGCCCTCTATAAATGAGACGACTTCGGCACTTTTCTACGCACTTTTAACGTCACCTGGCACTACTTTTCCCCCAAGCAGATCGCCTGGCAATATTATTTTCGAATTTTGAACATAATTAGCTACAATCACACCAAAAACCAGCGCTCTATAAATTGAACACCTTCACCTGATTTTTCAACCCCTTTACGGCCATACCACGCCCACCCCCACCAATGAAAAGCTGCCAGGCGCCCGAATCAATTAATAATGGTGTTAAGGCAGACTGATTAGGTGGTTTTAATCGCTCTATAAATTGCTGCCCTATTTCCGTGGCTAGCTCTCCGTCTATAAGTTTTTATCGAAAACGACTTGACGTGTCAAAGATTATGAAATATTTTTTTTTTAAATTTTAATGGAGGTGGGTTGGGGTAAGTAAATTTGTTATAAAAGGAAAGCCCAAAATGTTCGAAAAAACATTTTTCCCCATTAACTATTTTTTACTGCGAACCTACTAACCATGATAGTATCAAAATTTTGGCTTTAGAAACCTAGAAGTTCAGGGGAAAGGGTATTTTGCGAACATTTTGGGCATTATCTTTATAACCGATTTACTAAAAAAAATTTGGAATCGTTGAAATTAACCGATACAAACACATGATACAAAAAAAAAAAAAAAAAAAAAAAAAAAATAGGGGCTGCCCAGCCCACCGCATTAAAATTAAAAATATAATATTTCATAATCTTTGTTGTAATCTTTGTCCAATTTCGAATTCCCACGTCTAAGGATCTAAGGATCATCTAACATTCCACATGATTCTGTGTCATTAGCTTCATTTTATGATTCTATTCACTTAGTAAAATGTGTGCAAAATACAATAATTAAATTTGATTAGCACACTTCTGATAGTATTGCTTCATGGGATATTATTACATCATTGTATGATGCTGATGCTAACAAAATTACGAAAATATGCTTAGAATTCAACAAAGAATACAAATAAGAGTAGAACAAAATTACTTTCAAAAATGAAACAAAACCCGTTATACAAATGTTATATTGGTCTATAGCATTAGCCATCCATACTTTAAATAAGTTGAAAACATTACATAATGATAATATTACTCATAAAGCTGAATCAACTGCACAGTTCGAAAAATTTCACAGCTTATTCGATATTTTTAATGTTATATATTATGTATCCTTTCACAGGCCGTATAAAACACCACTGTGCATTTGCAATAAAATTTTTAAGTAAATTTAAATTCTACCATAGAGTAAGGAAATTTATATGGAGAAAACTTAGGTTTGATGCATCGTTTTGGCAGTAGAGGGGAGGTTTTGTGATTTTAGATACTTTCTCCATTAACTTCCTGTAACTTTCTTATTGCACAGATAATTGTCATGTCTAAAATTTCCAATAAATGTCCAATCACCTCTCCAAGTCTCCATCCCCATTTTGTCAGCAGTTAAAGTAAAAAATCAGGAACTGAAAATAACAATTATTTTCATTTTTCTAACCAAAAAATCATTTAGAAAAAGTTATAGGAGGATTGATTGGGATGTAGCAGTATGATTCTTATTACCGAATCTTCATAAATTTTCTATACTTTCTAAATTTATGATTTTTATTCGAATCTATAAAAAGTAACTTAACTTTCTTTTTGTATTTATATTTTAAAAAGCAGAAATAATAATTTTTATTTTAAAAATCATAAAATGATTTTAAATATCAAATATAAAAATCAACAAAAAATCTATACCAGTTCTTATGATACGTTAGCTGAAAGCCCGTATGTAATTTCCAACCATTCCCATATGTCGTACAATCTTCAGAATATTGCGATGCATATTTAATACCAACCGCGAAAATATTTTTCAGAATTTTGTGAAATAAAAATAATTTTAAGCTTTTTATTTTCGATTTTTAAAATAAAAATCAGTTTTTAATTTTTGTTTTTGATTATTTTTTTAAAATATTCGTAACTGTTACTGTTAGCTTCCTAAAAACAGTTTATCGCAGGATCAAATGTAAATATGCGACAAAGCAAATTTGTCTATCATTATTAGCAGATCAATTAAGTCTTAAACGGAATCACATAGATAGCAATGAAAAATATGAAATCTACCATTCTCTATATTCAGAAGTGAGAAATCGCAACAAAAACTTTTTGTATTGCTTGTTGTTGTAGTTCTGCGATGCAATACCAGCTTCGTATGAAGTATTTCTCTATAAACTAAAGAACTTTCAAAGTTCCATATCAGAATACACGGAAGTGCATAGGGAACCAATATAGAGCTGGGCAGCCAGATGGCGGTAATCATGATAAGCAAATACATTTTCTTTAGCATATCATAGTTTCAAAAATGCGGCGCTGTTAGATTCGGCTCTTGTGATCAATATCTATGAGAATTTCTGCCATACATTTTCGGTCTCTATAGATTTTTTTACTCTATGACTATACACAATAAAAATAGCCGCATTCCTTTCTCTAGAAGTCATTTTTGAACACTAAACTTCACATTAGTTTATGTTGTCTTTGCCAGATAAAAGCAGTATTTTAACAGATGAAAACTATCAATATGACAGATAACTGACGGAAAACTATCTGATAACTTTGTACGAATACCGTGTATAATCAGTAGAACAGATATCTGCCCACAAAAATTGGCAGATTTCTGGCATTTTGCCAGATCGTTTAGGAACACCTTTAGCAAAAATTGATAAGTGAGTGAAATTTAAACGTTTTTCGTGCAACTCTTTTATTACTTACATTTATTAAAAAACAAATAAACTGATAGTTTGCTAACTAGTAAGTGATAAATGGTTGGTGCAATAGGTCCATGGTTGGTATTACCATCATTAATAACACAATTTACAATTCAAGTATGTACTTGTAAATATTACACTAAGGAACATAATTTTTACCTCCGGAAAAATAACATCTGTTTTTACTGCTAGCCTGATTTTATTTATATAGTTATGTCGGCATCTTCTACCCAGAGTTATTCAGTTAAGCGCGTTAAAAACATATGTAATAAAAAGAGATAGTCCCCTCCCTACCTTGGACAGGAGATGATTTTAGTTATTGGAAAAAACTATATCTCAATTTATCAGATGTTAAATTAAACGAAGGGATTTCCATTGGACCTCAGATAAGAAAAGTTATCAAAAATGAAGTGTTCGAGTTGAATTTAATAAGTGCCGAATTATGCACTTGGCGGTCATTTTAAGGCCGGGCGCCCTCTGGAGTGGTGTGTGAGCAATGTGGCAGTGGCGTGACGATTAAATGGCAAGTGAAAAAATTTAGTCCCGTAAAAACAAATGGAATAGCGCACACTGAAATAGAGTGGCAATGGCGTGGCACCTCTTGAATGCCACTACTCTCCGACAAGTTTAATTTTTGAGTGGTAAGTGGCAGCGGATGTCACTTCTCCTTAGTTATTACTTAAAAGCCAAAATGTACGAAAATATTTATCGTTCTTGTGTGTTGAAAATGCGCTTAATATACATTTTGTAGGACTTGTTGAAGACTCTCCCTGTTTATATGATGTTTTGTTTACTTACCTCAAAGTTATGAAGAATCGTTTTTCTGGAGATACACACTTTCTGAAATTAGTATCTCATAGTCGTAACTTTTTAATTAATTTCAAAAATGTACAGTTTTTCATTCGGTAAAACAAATTAAATTTACTATCATCAAAATTGTGTAAGCACTGGACTGTTTTTTTTATTTTTATTCCTCGCATTTGCATTTATAATTTGCACAAATGCGCTAGAGCATCTTCATCCTCTGATGATGACATTTTGAATAAAATATTATGTAGAAACCCTTACGCGATTCATTGCTTGCCATTTTGATGCGCGCTTAATAATTTTAATACCACTACGCCACCATTCCACTGCCACACAGCTTTGTTACCACATTGCATGCCAAAAACACGCCACCGCCACATTGCTTACAAACCACAGTGATACATGGCTTCTTAGGAAATAACGAGGAACATAAAACTATGAACAACTTGTGTCAACTTTAATCCAATTTTATAAAGATATGGGATGTCGCATGTTATTGAACATTCATTTTCAATATTCTCACTTAGATTTTTTCCTAAAAATTTGGGTGAACTAAATGAGGAGCAAGGAGAGCATTTTCACCAAATCATAGCTGCAATGGATATACGTCTCTGCTAGATGGTTCCGCAAGAGAAAATCTTTAAATCTTTCAAGCATTTTTAAGGACTATTGAAGGTATTATACATATATGATATTAAGCTTATTCTGTGCAAAAGAAATATATATCTTGGGTATTTTAAGTTCAATGTAGTATAGATAACAGAGTTTTATTGTTGTCTTGATGAGATCGTATTGTACTGCTGATCGAAACATAGTATATTCTCAAAATTTCTTCATGATTTTGATTTTCGGCTTAACGCCAGTAGACAGTACACCTTGGTAAATGTCCTTTTAATTTCTCTGCTTATATGCAGTAGGCTGAAATTGTCTGTAGTCTCGTATATTGTACGTGTCTCAAAGTAGAGAACTTTTCCGCTCTTATAAGAAATATATTTATTATATATAAAAAAAAAAAAAAAAAAAAAAACAAATCAATGTGTTTGAACAAACAGTCTCAGTATCACGATAATCAAAGGGCTTTCGTATATATTTTGATCCAGACCTGATAGAGACTTTTAAAGGTCATTTTTGGAGTCAACACATCGAATTCCATAAGAATAGGGTAATTTTGCTTAGAGGTGTGACAAATATTTTTTTTTGTTCTGTACTATAAGTGCAGGAGTAGTTTATGGCATAGACGACTAAAGGCTTAGAAAAGCAAAGATAGCTACAAAAAGGTTTCAAGTAGTCTTTAAGAAATTCTCAGAATATTCAACAGTTGTGCTGTGTAAATTTAGTCTTACTATACGAAAATAAATTAAGGCTTGTTAAGAAAACAAAAAGTTCTAATGTGCAGGAGCAGACGTCTTTAACTAATAATAACGTAAGTATGACAAAGAAAGTGGAAGTTAATAAGATGAATTCATAGCAAATAATTGTGGGCCCACACACGATCAATAATACTTGAAATAGCTCATGATACTTGACCATGTGGAGAACGATCCAGTAAAAGTTCAAGTAAAATGGAAGACTTGTTACTTGAAATAAATCAGAGCTGATCTGATTTTCATCAGTATTGTGCATTTTGTGTAGAATCGCGTACATGTGAGTCGATGCGTTTTGGTAGTTTTATTCATTACTTGGGAGCACAACGAACATAAAAATCGTAAATTTTGAAGTTAATTAATAAGTGGAGACTAAAAACAATTTTCTTAAAGTAAAAAAAAAAAAATATGCTCTATCGTCTCAAAACGGTGTCCTCCGAGCGGTCTTTTGAGCTTGCTGAACAGCCAGAAGTCGCACGGCGCCAAATCAGGTGAATACGGTGGTTGTGGAACGATGAAAATATTTCTTACACCTGAAATATTTCTTACACCTTTTCAGAAATCCAAGACATTTCGATGCTTTTTTGGCAACAGAGAAGATGTGTTTAGCTTACTGGAAATATTAATGCCAAAAATGCTTAGTGAAATTAATGCTTCATCAAAAGAAAAGGGAGTGGTTAAGTGATGGTTTTCTTTTAATGAGATGAGACAGTTTTGTGTCTTAGATGCAATTAACTTGACGCGATCGCTTTGCCCCAACCGAGGATATTGTCAAGATCGTTATTCAATGATCTAATCATGCAATTTCGTTTAATACATGCGGCATTCCCCCTGAAGTCGACAAGAATGTCAAAGGAATAAGTGAAATCAAGGGTATGTCATCAGCGAAACTATGGATGGGATTGAAAGTAAAGGAAAACAGATCATTAATGCAAATTAAAAATAGAGTTGGAGAAATAATGGAGCCCTGGGGCATACCGGCATTTATGGGATGAGGTTCAGATGTAACGCCATCGAATACAACACGTATTTGGTGACTAAATAGGAAACTTTCAATCCATAATAGAATAGGAGGGGAGAGACCAAGTGCTTTAAGTTTAGCTAAAAGGTCTGGATGTCAGAATCTATTAAACGGCTTGGAAATATCCAGGGCAATGATCTTGGACTCATCAAAAATGTGAAGGTTACGGTACCAACGTTCCATAAGAAAAGTCAGCAAGTCTCCAAATGTGCGTCCAGCTCGGAAATCATATTGGCCATCTTTGATGAGTTGATTAGTTTCTAGATATTTCATTAATTTTAAGTTAATAATAGATTCAAAATACTTTGAAAGAAACGAAATACCAGTTTAACCTTAAATGATTGCAATTGGTCGATAATTTGAGGGATCGCTATCCTCTCCTTTCTTGGGAAAATAGGCTGAACGTGAGCTAGTTTCCAAGCAGTTGGTAATTTCCTGTCGAATAGTTTGCACAGAGGTTTAGCCAAGGATGAGGCGCAGATTTCAATTAACAGGGGCGAGAAACTATTAGGCCTTGGAGACGTTGATCCCCTTGAACACATCTCTCGTACGGATGTCTATTGCCTCTTGCACACATCCACACGGGAGATGCAAAACAGGTGTCTGTGAAGTTGGTGGAAGACGAGAATTTGAAGAAAATCTAGTAGGCAAAATATTAGCTTTATCTAGGGACTCAACAACCATTATTAAGTTGTGAAGGTATAGAGAAACTGGTGAAGTTGTTCCTGATGGTTTTGACCACTGACCAGAAACCTTTGCTACCTTTGCGGCTTACCAAAATTCTTTGTCTAATATTCTGGTCAAAAAGAAATTTTTCTCTGGATGATGGACTTGAAAGTGTTCCGTTCAGTCTTGTAGAATTGTATGCAATTGATAGGCGCGAAAAGCAGACTCTTTCGCTTTTATAGCTTGGTTGCACTTATCGTTAAACCAAGAGCATATATACATACTTGAACGTTCAAGCTACAGGTTTTGTTTCCGTGTATATATGTATTATATACATATATATACATATATCTAAAATTATTTACATTTTAAAGGTTAAGAGAAAAAAAATTGTTTCGGTTGAAGAGTTGCAATACAAAAAGTTAGCAAATCTAACAACCTTGGACTTGCCATTTTTACGATAAGATGAAAAATTTTATATTTTCAATTTGTTAGCATTTCTCGTGGAGTATCTTCACAAGTCAATAGAACGAGGAATATTAATACCGTGTCGTCGGTTCTATGCTTATATATGAGATGAAATACGTGTAATAAATATTAATCACCCTGCGAGCGAGCTAAAAATGTACCTGGTTGGGTTTTTTCAATCTCATGATTTGAATTTGCATAAATTTAATTAAAAGTTTTTCGTTGCTTTCGAGTTTTACATATTCAAAGCTGCTATGGTACACCTCTAATCAATTGAAGAGTTGAAAACAAATAATATTTACAATGTTATTTATTATGGCACAAACGAAGATTTTTTTTCTTTTTTAGTTATTATTAGAACGAGAACGAGGTCTATACCGGTTATATGGCGGCTGTTGATGATCACGAGCTTTTAGCAAAGCTTGTATCAAATAAACAGTGATTACTGTCGTCCGTCGTATGGAAGACTTGGAAAAATTTTACACGTGCAAAAATTAATTTGTTACGTAAATATCTATTCAAGCAAAAGAGGAAAGAAAAAAGAGCAAAAAAAAATTCTAAAACGCTGGGAATAGTTAAACTGTATGCAATTTGCTTGTTTACGTTAAAATCTGTGAGGAATTTTGAGAGAAGATAACCACAAAAACATTATAGAGAGTCCATTTGAATTGAAACTAGAAAACCTCCCAAATCTGGTAGAAGTATTGAGGTGTATTCAAATTTGCGGAAAAATATATAGTAAAATCCAAGATCCTCTTCAGAAACCAAGCATGTATATGTACATAACAGCGGTGGGTTGGGTACGAAGTCCAGAAAGACAAAATCCAGAAGAGACAATATCCAGAAAAGACAAAATCCAGAAGAGACAATATCCAGAAAAGAAAAAATTCAGAGCAAATCTAGAAAAGACATTCGCATTTTTTTTCTGGATTTCCTCTTAGTTTGAATTTTTCATACATTGGGATTTTGTGTTGGTAGTTTTACATCTGATAGAAATCTGTGTCATCCAGGATAAAGTTCTGATGGAACCCAAATGTTCCCAGTTTATGGCGGTTGAAAAGGTGTTTATGGCCAAGGTGAAAGATATATAAGAGGAGATTATGCATGCATAACGACAAAAATTTGTTGTATTGAAGAGCGCTTTTGGATCTCCCAATGTGGGCACTGTAGTAGGGTACGTCCTGACGATTATTGGCATACAAAGAAGTTATGTGTTTACATGCGCGATTCTTCTACAAAATAAATAAATATGAGATTTTTGACTCTGTGGATATTGTAGTAATGTATATGTAGACCTGGCGTTAGGTAATGTACAAAACATTTAACTATGCTTATGTCAGTCAGATATAATAAAAATCTGAAACATAGTCCCTTGGTCAGTGGGCGAAGTTAATGGATTGAAAAGTAAAGTAAGAATTTTCATGCATTTCAAGGACCCAATCAGCAAAGACTCGACGTTGTTGATGATCGACCGGCTTGAGTTCTTGTGTTAACTGAACTTTATAAACCTTAAGACCCAAATATTTATGCAAAATACGGTGTAAAGACGTTTGTGGAATGCCTAATTCCAAAGAACGACGAGGAATGGACAAACCTGGGTTTTCTTCAACACTTTCGGCTACAGCAGCAATATTCTCGGCTGTTCCTGAGCGACATGCACGGGTTTTATTCTTCACATCACTAACTTGTCCCGACAGCTCGAATTTTTCTACCAATTTCTGTATTGCGGTCCGACAAGGTGCTTCACGACGACCCAAAAATGTTCGAGTTTTACGAACCGTTTCTGCCACATTTTCACCATTTTTATAGTGAATTTTAATAATTTCAATGCGTTGTGTATCGTTCCATTTTTATTAATGGCGTAGTTTCTACTTGTCAAATGTCAAAAAATGACAGCTCCAAAAGTGACATCTACCGAAATAGCGGGCTAATTAAAATAACACCTCTGATTGGAAAACCCTTTACTTTCAAGTTATGGTTGCTTATGCATTGTATGCTCAGATGTTTAGCTATCGGGGTGGAGTTGCGTTGTGACGCACAGATAGGCAATTATTTTAGATAGGTCTCGCTTCAACCAGTTAGTTGTTGTCAAGCATGCACTGGCATAACTGGTAGGTATTCATAGAGGCAGGACATACTCTGCCTTATGAGGGCGCTGATTGTCGCGTTGTAACTAATCCGTGCATTTTTAGAGTGCCGTGGGATTAAGACTTAATAGTGAGGTGCTCACGTAAAACCACTGGACTATCTGTGCCCAGTTTATATGCATATGAGCAAAGACGTGGCTCAAGGACTCCCTTAAATGTGTCCGTGATTAATGATTGTTAAGTTGTCAAAAATGATTTTTGAGCTACACCTTTCTACATATGCATATAAACTAGGCACAGTTGACTTGCACCGGAACTTCATCCTGGATGACAAAGGTTTCCATCAGATGTAAACCTATACCATCACCAAATCCAAATGTGAATTTTAAATAATTTATGTATTTGTAGAATATAATTACATAACAATTTTTTCAATTTCCGGATTTTGGCTTTTATGTATTTTGTCGTTTCTGAATTTTGTCACTTCTGGATTTTGTCCCTCTTTTGAATTTCCGGATTTTTTCAATTTTTCTGGATTTTGTCATGTTTCGGCTGTTGTTGCTTAAATTTTGCGGATGACAAAAAAAACATCAGAATTATTTTATTTATTTTTTTTATTCTTATTTTTTTTTTTTTTAATTTTGAATGCTGAGAGCATAAAAAAAAGTCAGTCCGAACTGTAGGTGTGGATGAACCATTAATTCCACTCTTGATGGTGTGTAATAGAGGAGAATCGCCCTCTTGTTTTTTCACACAATTTTTGAAAAATATCTACGACGATCTTCTAGTGAAATTATGGCAACACGGCAGCTGTTCACGCAGGATTCTTTTTATTTGGATTATAGATAAATCTAGGAATAAAGCAATATTCCTGTAAGTACATCGGATCGGTTCTTTTCAAGCATCATGTTCCATATAGCATCGCAAGCTCAGTTGAATGGTTGGATTTGCATGCAGCAAACAGCTGTTGTATAAGCGACCGTTGTATGGTGTATGTGGTTGTTGTACAACCGTTGATCCGATTCCATTTTCCTTACCACTTTTCATATATATTGTTTTTTTTTTGTTCAAGAAAGAATTTTGTGGGATTTTCCGGTTAGCAAAAGCTAAAAAATGCTCTAATTTGTTATTTCATCACACAACCCATTAATTTTTGGTGACAAGTTTTAAGTCTTGGTTTGACTCATCAACAGGTCACAAATAGCGAAATTGTGTGATTTGAAAAACAAATGAAAAAAATGAAAAAAGAAGAAAGAAATGAAAAGTTTGAGAAAAATAGAAAAAAATAATTTTTTTATTTATTAAAAAAATTTAAAAAAATTTAAAGAAACAGAATCATTCGAAGCGAATCGAACCTGTATACGCCACGCAGTGGGCTGAAAAATAAAGAAGAAAAGGAAGAAGAAGCAGCGTTTCGTGTCAGCAGAAAACCTTAAACTCATCGGTGCAGCTTGGTTTTCTGCCTGCTGCAGACGCTTGAAAATAGATCAAACTGATCTCTTCTCATATAAACTCAGAATAAATTCTGGGTGTGAATTATATGAGGAAAAAACACTCCTATACATGCCCAGGAGGAAAAATAAAAAGATTACGTTTGGACTTTTTACCGGGTTAAACTTAATTTTGTTCAAGAAAGAATTTTTTGGGATTCTCAGGTTCGATTCGCTTCGAATGAATCTGTTTCTTTAAATTTTTTTAATAAATAAAAAAATTGTTTTTTTTCTCAAACTTTTCATTTCTTTCTTCTTTTTTCATTTGTTTTTCAAATCACACAATTTCGCTATTTGTGACCTGTTGATGAGTCAAACCAAGACTTGAAACTTGTCACCAAAAATTAATGGGTTGTGTGATGAAATAAGAAATTAGAACATTTTTTAGCTTTTGCTATATACCGGAGAATCCCAAAAAATTCTTTCTTGAACAAAATTAAGTTTAACCCGGTAAAAAGTCCAAATGTAATCTTTTTATAGTGAACATCGTAGAAACCTTTTTTTATGGGTCATGAAAAATAGAGATTACAGTAATAAAAATTTGTGCCGAGTGCATTTAAATAAATGAGAAACATGAAAAAGCTAAAAATTCAAAAACAAGGGGCTATTTTGCAGATGATTTATATGTATTTCCCAAACCTGAGAAATTCTTCCCTTTTTAAAAGACCCTCTTTATACTACTTTTGTTTTTTCGTTTTATTTTTATTATTTTTCAAAGACATTATCGCAGTCGAAAGAAAATGCACATTTTCTTCTTTTTAATAACTCAAAGTAGAACTTGAAAAGTAGACTAATGTACGGAAGAAATCGATCCAACAGTAGTATCGTGTGTGGATTACAATACAACAGTTGGTTCAACGGTTGTACAACAGCAGTTTGACCGATAGTTGTACCGTGTATGTATGTGCGCTTAAGTATGTAACCAAAGGAGTCACCGATAATCTTGAATCTGAATACTTCGTAATTGTAACTTTGTGTACCGCCCGATTACCTTCTAAAGATGCCTCGATCCCACAAGTACATAGTCCAGTGTTAAGCGAATTTTCGATGTTTTTTGGCTTCTGATTATAATTTACAATCGAGCAGTCCTCTTAGTTTTATTATAATTTCTATAATAACCATTAAGTCGAAATCACTAGTGCAATCAACAAACATTTTCTCGAATATGTTGTAAGTTAGTTATGGTACCTAGTAAGTCCAATTACAATGCTTGATTTAATTAAAAACATAGAAGTATTTAGAAGCTGTGTAGCCTTTAATTTGATAGTTTTATTAAATTGAAATTGACCATACTTTTGAGCTTACCTACCTATTAACTTACAAAAAAAGAAAACACCATGAAAATTTTAAGATATCCATCAACAAAAACAACAACAGTAATAGGACCAAACCTGAGTTGACGTCCAATTACCGCAATCTCGGTTTCGTCAGTTGTTCGTGTCAATTTCATGGAAAAAAAGTGAAACTTTTACTTTTTAAGTCTGTGGGAAGTGAGAGATATGCGTCACGATTTAACTGCGGTGGAAATATTCATTTATGTATGTTGAGGCGAAAAGTTAGAAATCAAAACCAGTTTTAAGGTGATCTAAGTAAAACCCTTTTCAAATTAATATTTTTATGCCTGAAAGCACGTAACTGGGTTCATTAATTATAATTTCATATGGCATTCAATTGCTCGATTGTTTATGTTTCGTAACGACAACAATATGCATATAAACTTTGTGGGGTAAATAAATTCCGTCGTTGTTGCGTGTCGTCGTAATTGCGCGTGAAAGTGAGGTTCTTCGTAATATAATTGAGATGAGAGCAAGTAGGTAGGTAGGTACATAGCATTAGGCGGTAGCGGGCGATTTGCATTTATTCTCTACGTCACAAAAACTCTGCGAATGATTCGATGGTAATTAAACATGAATTCATGGGCACCATAGCAGCTATACACCGTAAATGAGTTTCTTATCTCGCTTGAATTGAATTGTATTGTGATGTTGATGGCTTGCAGTTTCACAACATCAAGTGTTTTGTATGTGAGGTAAATTATAATAAATGTAGGTACCTAGCTCCAATTTTCCACATATATCGCGACAGTGATAGATATAGAAATACAGTAAGTATGCGGGTTAACTAATCTAGGTGTATACCCATATCGAGAGTAAATATAATAACAAAAATGTTTTTACGAAATTCCGCGGTGACATTACTTTTTTTTTTTTAATTATACCAAATGGAGTCTCTGATATAAATGCCTTCTCTCAGTAAATGCTACTTTTATTTGAAATTAGATTTTCTGTAAAAAGTAATTTAACTTGGTTTCTTTTTACAGAAAATTCCGCAAATTTCAAGGAAATTTCAGGAAAGTATACAAGTGAAAAAGAATCATAGCTGCATAAAAAGGAACACTTACCTATGGTTCGGTGATTTTTTTTAAATACCTACCGGTATTTTACATTAAAGTTAGTGACTCTGACTCCAAACGTAATTGTTCGAAATTTGAGGATGTCATAAAACTTCATTGACAGTATAAATTTGTATTTTTATCGCGACCTCCAAAAAAAAGGGGAAGTTATCGATTCCACCTGAACGTTGTTATTATACTTCAGATAAAATCATAGGGTATCTAATACTAATTTTATCATTTCGTTCGTAACGCATAGAAATAATACTGCTAAAGCAAAATATTAAAATTAATTTTGATTTTTGCATGTACGTCTGTCTGTCCGCACGATAACTCCAGAACGCTTGTACTTATCATACACAGCTTTGGTTTGGACAACTTTTGTTATATGTTCTAAGATTTTGATACTGCCTGAGAGCGTGTCGACGTAGAGAGCTGAAATTTTGTATATGTAGTTTTCATAAAAATAGTAAATACAATTTCAAAAATGAACGAAATTGTCACTGCCATTATCATTTGAGAATCGAAACGTGTTCTCTTCCATTCGAAGCAACTTAAATTTATTGAAAAAAAAAAAAAAAAAAAAAAAAAAAAAAAAAAAAAAAAAAAAAAAAAAAATGAGAAATTGCAATATTTCGTTGATAGTTGTTGAAATACAAAGTAAAATAGTATAGTGCTTCACGACGACCCAAAAATGTTCGAGTTTTACGAACCGTCTCTGCCACATTTTCACCATTTTTATAGTGAATTTTAATAATTTCAATGCGTTGTTGAATCGTGTATCGTTCCATTTTTATTAATGGCGTAGTTTCAACTTGTCAAATGTCAAAAATGACAGCTCCAAAAGTGACATCTACCGACATAGTGGGCTAATTAAAATAACACCTCTTATTGGAAAACCCTTTATTTAACAATTATGTGCAAAAAAAATTTATTTAGGAGAGTTCATTCTCGTTAAAAAATTTTAATTTATTTGAACTGCAAATATTCATGTTTCGTCTTAAATTGTCGCATGTTGGACTTTTGTCTTTTACGATAAATGTCTCTAATGTAGTTTGTGGTCTAGGCTAATTTTATATGAGTTTTTTTAATTGAATTGAAACTTTTGCTAAGTACTGACTCCTCTTAACACATCTTAAGTTTCTTTGGAAAGTGACAGGTATAAATTTAGGTTCTAGATGCGTTAATTTTGTTTGATGAATACGGCCCTTAGTATACTAAGCCAAGAATCAATCCAAAATTTTATGACATCTGTGACAGTCATCATGAAGACTTTCACAGCTATTACTTCACCCCTAGCTGTGTAAGTTTATACACACACTAAATACCAATGCGGGTCGATGGAAAAATATGTTTACACGTGGGGATTTCGGAGATGTTTTTTAAAATATGACTCAAAATAGGCTCGTTACCGCGTATTTTAGATGGCCGGCTCTTAATATGCCTTTAGCATTTTCGGTTGCCCAATAAATTGCCTTAAAATTATTTTTGGTAAATCTAATTCATGAAAATATATTAAAAATTAAATAGATACTTTTATCAAAATTACAAGCATCAATATTTCACTTTCCAGTTTATTATTACAAAAGAAAAAATACAATATTACTAAATTTCCACAGAAAAAATGTAAATATTTTTCTTTTTAAACCCCTTAGAATTTTAGTTTCACCTACGGCTTTTGTGGTACAGTGCATTTCATAACCGCAAAAAAAAGGTGACACCGACCCAGTGTACATGTAGATGTAACCATATGTTAGAAAGTGAGAAAAATCACCAATTTCAATGGCTTCTCCCTTTCTTACTCGGAGCTTCACCCAACCATACCAACAAAGTCAATTTTGCTAATGACCAAAAGTAAGATAGAAAAAAAAAAAAGAGTACTGGAGAGGTTTTAAAACACTGAAGAAAAGCGTAACCTTTTCGTGATCCACAGTTCATGAATTCAGTAGTTCTTCAATATGGTAACAGCAATCATTCAAACAAGGTTTGGCACGAATTTTAATGCAACAAAGAAAATGTTTTTTCATTGCAAATCATAAGTAAGTACCTAACTGAAACGAATACCGAAGCAAAATGTATTATTATTTTGTTTTTCTCTAATTCCCGCTAAAAAACTATACCGTTTCACCACTTCTGGAACGTGACTTTGATGGCATATCTCTCATTGCCTTCTTTGTTAGTATAGTTTTGTGCGATAACAATAACATTATTTTCAATTTTTTTTATTGAGAAGCTTTTAGATGTCTGAAAAACTCGTTTTTAATGCGGAACTAATATCGCTTTTTTTTTCCTATAGAAGAAAAAGAGTAGAAAATATTTGAACAGAAATCAACACAACTGAATTAAAATGAAATCTGATAGTAATAGTTATATTGCGAAATTTAATTGAAATACCTTTGAAGCAGATGTACGATTTTAGATAAAATTGCTTTGAGTTTTTTTTTCACAAAGTCCTCCGAATGTGTAGGTAATTTTCTTTGTTTTTATTGATTTTCAGTTATAATTTAAATCTTTCAACAAATAAATTATCAAATTCTTAACGTTTTAATTTGCTGCTAGTAACAATTCAATTATTTTCGCAATTATCAATTAATTGATTGTAACCATAGAGACTCAATTACGAATTAATTAATTGTTTTTCGAATGGGGTGTATAAATTGACAATTATTAATAAATAAATTTAATTTCTGGCAGTTAGTATAGTATCGGGTGATTCATTTAAAGGTGCTTTTTTCAAAAATAACAAAATTCAATTATAGCGGCGAATTTTTATTATCATACAAAAGAACCATTCTTTGCATTTATTTTTTAAAGATTATTTCTGTCAAATATTGGCCATAACTGTGGCTAACATGATCCATTCTGAAGCTCTAATTTTTGGTGACGCGTTCGAGCAGTGTTTGACGCGAGTAATGTTGGCTTCTAACCAAACTAAACCGGAGTACATTCATACAGTAGAACAGCTCTGTCAAAACTGTCGCATGAGTAGGATGCTTTCTCTTTTAACATTTTTAACTAACACACTAGTCAATTTTTTAAGATTCCTATGTAAATCTAAAGTGGAAGAAAGAGAACTTACAGCATGCGTAAACTTGTACTAGAGGAAAAAGAGAAAAAAGATAAGCAGAACTATTTCTACAAGAAAAAAAACTAATAACCATTTGTTCCACTTCCAGTGCAATTCGGCTTGGTAAAAATATCAACCTCTGAGTTACAGAGTGATTAAGGTGATAAAGAAATTATGCAGGGTTTTCACAAAACAGCCCTTTCCAACAACGGTTCAACCAGCCCGTACTCCCCCTCGGGAGTTATTGTGGTCTAAACTAAGAATTTTGGATTTTTCTTACCTATTTGTTTTTAATTTGGGCTCAAATGTCGTTAACATAACGTTTTTTTTACAAAAAACTGTAAACTGTAGACTTAGTCACTAAAAACACGTAATTTAAAAAAAAATATCGCCTAATTTCGGTATGACCAGAATAGGCTATGAGCTAATAACTGTTTAACGGCTACAGTTAGTACATAGAATGTATTAAGTTAAATTAAAAAGGTTAGTCTACAGTTTACAGTTTTTTATAAAAAAAAGTTATATTAACGACCTGTTTGCAAAAAAAATAGAGGTCAAATTAAAAAAAAGGTAAGAAAATCCGAAATTTTTAGTTTAGGCCACAATAGTGGAGAGGAGTACGGCGCTGGTTGAGCAGTCGTTAGAAAGGCCATGAAGTACATGTACTTTTTAACATACACGGTGTTTTGTGAAAGCCTAGCATAATTTCTTAATAACCCTGTAACTCCGAAACTGTTGATATGTCCCCTCCCCCTCTGCCGTACAATCTTTTGTTTGCCTAGGTGAGTACTATCACCGAGTTCTATGGACGACCACCATGGAGAAAACACCCTGTATATAGTTTATGAATACAGTAACAATAAATACATTTTAAACATAATTTCACCAAGGATTCCTCACAAGAAAAGATTGCTTCAAGTTTACTAAATTACTACGAAATCATAAATCTAAAAATAAAAAAAAAACATCTCATTTCGCAATTTATAAGTGTTTATGCTGTACCTAAGCGTAACTAATTATTGTAAGCCGAAATTTACTGCGCATAAAGAAAACAGCATAACTACCACATCATGGTACATAAATTTATAGGTCATAAAATGAATGGATAATTGTTTAACTTCTAGTGTTTTATTGACACGAAAAAATGGAATTTCGGAAATTGATGTTAAAGCTAAAAAAAAAAAGAACAAAACTGCAAACGAAATCAATCATGCGATTAAGATAATTTACTAAAATTATAAGAAAATTTCAATAACATTTCAAATTCAGTTTGTTGTTCGCATATTTCTATACATCTCTACCTACACATATATACATGTGTGAAGAATTTAATTTTTAATTTTGGCAAAATATTCTTACCTAGGAATAGATTAAATCTTTAAAAAGCGAAAGTAAGTATTTTTTCACGTCTAAAAAAAATTTATGAAAATTTATGTAAAACTCATTTTCTGTTTGTTCCAAAGCGTAATATCAGTGGAATGTTTGTGGAACTTACTGATAAGATTAAATATACTACTAATATTTTACTAACGGGATTTATTTGCGTTGTAAAATAGTACAAAGTTTGTTACTTAACGGTGGGTTTTACAGTGCAAGTTTAAATTCAAATTTAGTTAAACTATAAAAAAAGGTTTAAACCATATGCTTAAATCTGAATGGTTTTACAATTCCACCCACAATACATAATAGCCCAGGGTGCTGCTGATTCTGATCTTTTGTCGGGTATTCTTGTTTTTGCTTCGGTGGTAACCCTCAAGTCCATTTTGTGCTCGATTTGCCAGAGTCATGGCACTCGTGACTCCCGAAACTGCAATTTTCTGTTTTTGCTTGCTACTTGAGTTAACCCTAGCTGCTCGTGCTCCTGCTCTTGACTAGGTGTACCCTTCGAGTAGGAAACTAAATGAACTTGACATGAACCGTGATCCAGCGTAATCACTTTGATGGAAAATATAAATATTTATATCCGTTGGTAATCTCTAAAATATAAGAATCCAAGATAATTGGGCATCTTACTACATCTTACTACTTCAATGCGTCAGATTCCAAACAAAAATTTCCACGTAACTAACAGCAAATTCCAAAATGGCCGAACCTCACACGCCCACATAAAGCGGAGTTTTGGTTATACTCATGTACACATATTTTATACACTATGCCTGCTTGTTCCATTAATTTCTTATTTGAGAGGTATAGTTCTTGTTTTGAAATGTCAAAGAAAGAACAAGAACGCATTTGTTTATATTAAGAAAGGAAGAAGCTAGTAAAAAGTTTGCGATCTGGTAATTTTGACGTTTGTTGCTTCGTTTGCGTAAAAACACGAACCTTAACCTTCGTAAGTAACAGTTTTTTGACATGGCTCTGACATGTCCCCGGATGTCTCTGGCGGAAAAAACCGAAGCTCTCGTCGTATCAAAATGTCAAAATATACGATAAATTGAAATGATTTTTTTTTTCGGGTCAGGAAGCCTGGCATTATATAGAATTAACTGAAAATTATACTTTGCATTACAAATGCAAAAATATTATTTCGAATTTAAGCACTTGTAATCTATCAGTCAGTTCAGCTAAGGGGGAGTCAGATTGTAAATTTTAAGCGCGTAACACACTTAGTACGCATTGACAGATAATATCGAGTGTATGCTTGTTGTATAGGAAGTGTTATATTACCACCGCATGCGACGCAAAAATCGGACAAATTTCTACTTTTTTCGTCGCGTACGCGTTCAATTTAACTAACACTTGGGAGATTGTATTCTGCTGTCGCAAGAAAGAAATTTGAGAAAAGTTTATTGAGGAAGTGGATAAATGTGAGCTTATGTAGGTATAACAAAAAGTCGAAAACAAATTTGGCGAATTTCAAATGTCAAAGCGTTCAATCTGACACCTTATTTGTTCCAGCTCATCATGTGACGCTAGCCTCGCGTTCAAAATTCCAATCTAACTCTACCTTTATTATAGTTCAAAACTTTTGTCACAGCAGTTTACAATTTTGTCGAACTTTTTGGCGTATATTCTGACGTTTATTCATTGCATATTCATTTAGGTCATTTTGTGAATAATGAAAAGGACAAATCAAAATGAACAGGTGAAAATGAAAGTACGACAAATTGTGGTGAAATGTCAAAATATGTATCAAAAATATACTCCTAAAACCTATTTTTACACGAATTACAGTTGTCAATAAGATGGATAGCAATCGCACCACAGTCAGAATATCATCTTAAAAAAAAAGTGCTTTGATCGGAAACGCAGCCAAAATTCAATCGTTCCACTGTGGTTTGCCATAATTAAAAGCGCAATCAGATGCGCTGTCGCATAGTGGTACCACTCTTAGAAATCCGTTATCGTGAACTAGTATTTTCATATGAGACGTTCAGTCGTACCAGTCTTCGTTGTCGGCGCCTTCTTTAATTAGATATATTGTGCAGGCAATTTATTTTTTTTTTTTTATGTAAAGTAATGTCATGTAAAATCTTCTCGTGTATGGAAGAGTAGTTCGTCAAACATTTTTAAAGACATATGAAAATAACTAAAGAATTTATTAGGGTTTTCATGTAGATCACTAAACATTGTATAAAACTGTTCTTTTAAGAGACGGCAACTAAATTAAAGGATATGGACAATATCTCGTTTTGTACTGTGTAGTTTTTGAGGACAGCGAATCACGCAGCGCTATAGCAATATAAAGCTACTTCCTCTTCAATGTCTGCATTAACACTGTTAATTTTGATATATCTCTTATGACAATATTGCCTTGTGGATTAAGAACGTTGATCGTGTGAAAAGTAACAACGATTGTGGTCTTTCTGTCGTTTTTGTGAAAGAAGCCAAAAAATAAGTTATGAATCAGTGTGGCGGCTTGGGGGGGGGGGGGAGAGAAATGACAAGAGGGCTATGCATTATTTGACAATTCTGCTTGCTTTCTGACATTTCAGATTTAATGGGAAGAAGGTTCGGGTTTGATTTAGCAATTTTGTGGTAAATAACTAACTAAAAGTGATTTTTATTTAATAGAAGTGAAATATTGTTTTGTGAACGGGATTTTATATAATCGAGACTCCGGACTTTTGCAATTATGGTGTTGAAGTGCGCTGTGCTGTGCTGCAGAAACAACCGGAGTTTGTGTCGTGGGAAAGGATTTTTCAAGCAAATTTAATAGTTATGAACTAAAAATGAGACTTCATATTACAAATTCAAAAATATTCTTTCGAATTTAAGAACTTGTATTACTCTAATAGGTCTTGAATATCCATTTACCATATTTAGAAATTTTTGTCACAACCTCAGAAGCAGTTGACTAATTTGTCGTACTTTTAGTATACGCCTAAGTTACAACAAATGATCAGAATCACCCCAGATGATAGTAATTTGACATTATACAGTTTTCAAGATGGCGGGAAAAAATATTCTTGAGCGGAGCTCTTTATTAAATTAATAAATTTATACCGGTAAAATGAGTGTTTCTGGGATCATATAGATTACATCATTTAACAACAATACCTTTTGCTTTTTTCTTCCCTTATTCCGATTCTGCCATTTTTTTATACGAACTTGTATGCAAGGTGATAGGACATCAAGCGAACTGCATCTTGCTATCAAATTTAAAAACGAGTTGGAAGAGAGGTTTGCATCAAAGCTGTACTTCCTCGTGTAATCCCCAAGTTAGTTAAGTTAAAGATGATTATAATGATTATAAATTACTAAATGTCAACAAGAACAACTTTGACAGTTGATGTCAATGCTACTTTAAATTAATGTGCGTTATAAGAGATGGTGCAAATTCAAATTTGCAATCAAATACCAAATTTTATTGGAGCTTGTAATAAGACATAAAAACATTATTAAAAATAAAACAAAGGAGCTAAAAAGATGGAAAATAATATGGAAAAAGAATTTTTTGTGAAATTATTTCGCAGCAATGAAAAAGAAAGTTGTGACGGGCAACGAAAGTTGCATCTAAGCCTATGATCCCAAAAAAAGAAAGCAGTACCCAGTTGTGTTTTCCACAATGTGTCTGTTCCAATAAAAATAAATAAAGCCGTAACAAGAAGATGGTCGCTAATTTTTTTTTAATTACTGAGCATGTTTCAAAAATAGATTTGAATGATGATGGTCAATTCTAAATTACATACTACGATGTCGGTGTGCTTCAAAAGATTACTTGATAATCAATCAACCAAGAGGAAGAGTTGTCCTGTTAATTGCGATAACGTTTGTCCCCATACAGCTTCATGCATTCTCATATTTAAACTGGCAAAATTTTGATTTGATACGTCATCTACCTTAATAGTCCCGGCTCAACGATTTCATTTTGTTTCCACACGTCAAATATAAGCTGCAGAGAATGCGTCTTACTTCGCCCAATAAAACTGTCGATGCTTTCAAAACAGAGATAGTAATTGACATACCTCCAGAAAAATATTTTGGTACGAAATGAGATTTTATTTTAGGAAAAGCATGAATTACAGCAAAAATTAATGAAAGGATACGAAATAGAATAATATCCAAGTTACTTGCAATATCTAAATCGATCCTACTGCAAGTATTATGGGGATTTCACAAGTCGAAGCAAAGTTGACGTTTAACTTTATAGTTGAAACGAAAGAATGTACATAATAGTTCGTCATACAAGTCACAAGGACAAGATAACGCGAACATCAGATTCTCTATTAAAATTACAATCAAATTTCTAAGACTATTCTCCAGGGAGGATTACAAATTTTCAATACAACACATCAGGACAAAGATAATTCCCCCTTAACATTTTATTCCAAATAAAAGGAAAGATTACAAACCGAAATTAAAATCTAATGTATAACTAGATACACTTAAAATTCCAAATTAATTCAAACGGAAAATTTGTCTATTTCTCCTTCCTAAAGGAAATTGTCCCTGAGTTCGTAATCTTCGAACAGCTTCTCGTAGATGTTTTGGCTGTAAGGGTCCACTTTCCCCAGCTTTCTCCATGACATCTAGGGCTTCTTCAACAACTTCTCCAACAAAAACCTTTGCTATACCAGCCATTGCTATGACAACATTCTGAGAAACTGAACAACCTGTAATAGTTTGCATTAGGCGTTTTATTGCTGCTTTCGGAAATGCCGCCCGACGATACATTTCGTATCGGTCTAATTGATCTTCAGTAAAATTCGAAACCAAAACTTGCATCTTTTCACGTTCTTCTTCTTCTAATTCTCTTTTAGTTTTCAATTCCTTTCTTTTCTGGTAATCTTGATCTCTTTGTGCCTGAAGATCGTTTTTCTTATCCATTTCATTCATATCGGATCTACTTGAATCTTCCATATCTCTATCATAATCGTCGTCATCACCCTTTTCTGAGTGTTGTTTAGAATAATCCGAATAATGAGATTGTGGATCATCGAAAAATTGTAAATCTATTGAGTCATCTTCATTGGATGAACTCCTTTTGATTTTACAGTCGAATTCATTGTCAAGTATTCCCTCCATTTTCGTAGATTAATAGTTGCTCTGCGGGTTGCGCTGTTAAGAATTTGATTGCTGTTCTGTTCTGAGCCTATACGAATAAGGAAAGTTATATGTCAAATTCATAAATATATGTTTGAGTTGTTCGAAAATTTTTTAAAAAATTATACATTAAAAAATTAGAAATGTTTTTGTTTTTATTACTGTAAAAAAGAAAAAACGCTACTAGAATCTTAAGAAAATCGGTTATGGAAGGATGTTGTTTTTCTAATAAATTGTAATAGCAATTAATATTCGAAAATTCGAAACAAAAATTCGGAGAGATTCGAATTTCAAAGTCATTTTCATTGCGAGATGAAAGAAACCGTATGCGTCATCACTCTGGAATGGAAGGTCGATCGAAAACATCACTGCCGTCATTGCCAGTGTCGCAATAAAGAATTAAACAACAACTGCAACACTCTCCAATGAATTTTGACTACGGACTTGCAATGCCAATAAAATCTAGCTTACTTAGCAACTGTAGCCAACCGATCATGAACAGGGCAGAATCCTTGTCAACTAGATCTTATAACAAATACAATGCGCATTCGATTATTTGCCCACCTCAACGGCTACATCAACAGGCAGAGTTTTCAGATCTGTCGAAAATTCCAATGCATTCTCAAAAAGTGACAGTTTGGTGTGCCATAATTGTGCGGATAATCGGAATATACTTTTTTGAAAATAACAACGTACCTCCGTGTTCGATACCGTGGCATGTTGGCAAACTTCTTTTTTGGAGTGAATGAGCAAAGATAATGATGTTATTGCTAACGAAGAGCATGCCATCTTTCGTTTTCGAGATCAAAACTGGCCCCCAAGAAGTTCCGTTTTTTTTTACGCTGGCCATTTGGCTCACATTCACGGTTGCTCTGTGGCAAATTATATTCGAAAATGTTGATGTTCATATTATGATACGTTAGCGACTTAAATTGTGGTGAGTCACTAATAGCTCTACTCTATGCAGGCATCGAATGTGCACATTCATTAGTGAAAATTATTGTTATCAGTGAGCTAACTATATAGTCACCCTAATTATGACGTCGTTCAATTCTCAGAATTAGTTTGTTTGTGATTATTGCTACTTTTCCTAACGATTTCTTGCCAGTTATTTATTATAAAATTTTCCTCAGAATATGTCGTTTTCGAGTCCATAAGAGTCATTTAGCTTTTCAATTGCAGCTGCGTAGATGAAAAGATGTCAGACAAAAAAATAATTTGTAAAATCTCTTCTGAGTCTCACTACATTATGATTTTCTAAGCAGCACTGATCTTAGAGAAATAGTGCTTAGGGCCTGTCCGAAACCGAATACAAATCTTCATCTTCGACCTCGTTTTCTAATAACAGCCAGTGATGTCACACAACAAGCTCAGCTGTTATAAGAATTAGACGAAGACGAAGCTAACCTGTCCGAATTCGTGTGCTTAGCTTGATATTTGACGTTTTATTAAGAGTTTGTGCTGTTTTACATAATGTTTTAATTTCACATATTGATTATCTTGAAAACAAACTGACTTATCCCTGAAATGCAAAATGTTTTAAAACTATATTCACAAATCAGTCATATAAATCTTGGCCATCATAAATCCAGTTAAATTCACCAATAATTGAGAAATTTTTGGAGACATGAATATATATTGTACTTACTATACGACAAGCTAAATATAATGCAAAGAATATCGACTAGTTTTATTAAATTATGACTGCTTTTAAAAATTAAAACAGTAAAGATCCTGCAAAATATTTATGTTTCATTTTGTCAGCGTTCGCTATTTAGCTAACTTATCCGAATTCGTTTGCTTAGCTTGATCTCGACAGCCAGCGAATAAACATAACCTCAAAATATGTTGCCTATTTAAATAAGTCAACTCGACTCTTGACTCGGTGATCAAGCTAATCAGAGGTCTAAACTGTTATACAAAAAAGCAAAGCTTGATTGCCTAGACATAGATCCCGATTTGGTGTTACGTCAATAGCTGTTATAACGAGATGCAGACGAAGACTTGGATTCGGACATACCTTTAAAGCGCATGATTTAAGTGTGAAAATCTATCGAAAAAGTTTAAGCAGAAAATTCCCAAACACAATTTTACAATATTTTTATGGACTCAATTTAAATTAGCTTAAATTTAGATAAGTTAATTTTATTTCACTTCAGTATAGAATAGATAATAAAAATCTGAAATGTGTATGGATGTCATTGTTCGGGAAAAGAAACTCTCCCAGTTAGCGCAGCAAACAAAGAAGTACCTGTGTATTTTTTTGTAGCGTCAGAAAAAGTATTGTCGACAAAGGACGCTATAGCATCCCAGCAATGTAACTATTTGTCGTCGGAAAATGTTTTGACAAATGTCTTTTTATTTCAAAATAGGGATTTCTTTAAAAAAAAAAAAAAAGTCCTTTCTTATATTAATATTTTGTATGTTAAGAATTTATTTTATTTTTTTGTTGTGTCCTTATCGATATACTTAAGGACCAACATTTTTGTTATTCGACTTCATGAATTACAGTTTCTTATTCTCTCTAGTTTTTTTAAATAACTTTCTATCAACTTACAGACCTCTGACTAAGAAAGTGTGTTTCTGAGTGCCTGAGAGTGCCGTTCGTGACGAAAGAGTTTTAGTGTAGTAAACGTGAATGGATTTACATGGGGTTTTTTGATTTAGAATGAGTCAACGGGGAGCTTTCTGATAGGGTTCTTACGTGTTGGGGGGTTTTGGGGTGGGGGGGGGGTATCTACCACCCTTGGGACTGTCCAATTTGGGCCGTGTGTGATATGAGTCGAGTCTTGAGAGTTGAGTTTCGAGAGTCGAGTTTTGAGAGTCGAGTTTTGAGAGTAGTTTTTCGAGAGTATGACTAAAAAGTAGAAAATAAAATATATTAAAAAGACTTTTAAAATAAATAACTTTTGTAAATAAAATGTAAAAAGTAAAGAATAATTTTTTTTCTTTCTCAGTGATATAAACAAGAAAAGTTTAATGCAAGATAAATCTTAAAAGTTTCGGTATGAGTTGCAGTTGGACAATTGTGATTATAGTTATGGATGCCCAAACTTTTAAGATTTAATCTGAGTTGTAGCATTTCTTATTTTGCATTAAATTTTTCTTATTTATATCACTGAGAAAGAAAAAAATTATTTTTTACTTTTTAGTGCACTTTATTTACAAAATTTATTTATTTTAAAAGTTTTTTAAATATACAATTTATTTAAATTATGCTTGGTACGTATATCCTATTTTTACAACTAACCTCGTTACTGAAATACTTTCAAGTTTTCGATATGCGTTCAATGCTTATGGTGATCTGATTTATTTGTATTTATATGAGTACAAACCTAGCGTGATCTGATGCAATGTGCAATGGTTAAAGTCAAACGGCCTGTTATTCTAAGCGCCCCCCCCCCCCTCCTAGAAGGCATTCGTCTAAGGCAACTTATTCACGGCTATCGTGGGCGGTTGATATGATAACTGAGCTAGTTTTAAACAAAAAATTAAATAGTTGTTCTTTTGTCATATTAAAAAATAAAAACTGTTTTGTCAAATCTTGAAACTATTCATATAACCAAGCAAAAGTTAAATCTTGCAAGTATTCTAATTTGATCGTAACTATGAAATGAAGTTAAAATCAAACAAATTCGTAATCTATAATCCCTAAAATCCCCCAGACATCGATTTTTAGTCGAATCTGACCATAAGTGATAAAATTCGTCCATCATTTTCGAGTCGCCCCGTATTGATTTTATATAAAATTCTAAAAGTGTATTTTCATCCAAGTGTAAGTGTGGGAAATTTTATCTGAAAACAAGACAAGAAGACTGTGAAATTAGTGTTATAAGTTTTGAACCCTGTTGAGTTTCAAATCATACATATAATAAAAATATTTATATATTCTTATCATAACCAACAGACTTATAATAATAATTCCCCGAATCCCTCAGACACTCTTTAAACTATTCAAAAATTATTTCAAGTCATCTCGAATATTATAATTTAATTTTAACACTACAGAACAGATGCCAGGAAAAATTCATGCTTCGAAGCATTAAACACTCATGATGGCAAAACGTGCATGCTTCCAAGGATTCGGCTTCAAAGCTTGCTTCGAATTATATCAACAGCCCTAGTATTTACCAAGCCATTTAATTGAAATTTAATTTAATTTAATTTGTGTTTTAATACTCCCATTAAAGATAGTTTGGGCCAACTTGAATTAAATTTAAAGTTATAATACGCGTTATTATAACATTATATAACATTACAGGAATACTAAACAGAAATTAAGTTAAATTTCAATTAAATGGCTTGGTGAATACGGACTTAAATCTTTTAAAATTATATGTATTATTTCGTTTGACTTTAATTGTTTGAACTCTTATCAATGAATTGTGTAAATTGAGATATTTTCAAGTCATTAATCAAAGTTATATAACAAATGTACCCATAACTATATTAAACAATTGCTTTGCTGCAAGTTATGCCCAAGCTTTTATTAAAGCACTTGAAAAACTCTAAATTTACACAATTCATTGATAAGAGTTCAAACATTTAAAGTCAAACGAGATAATATAATTTTAAAATATTGTTAACAAATTCAATTTTAAAGATTTAACCTGAGTTGTAGCATTTCTTATTTTCTAATGAAATTTTTTTTTTTTATATCACTGAGAAAGAGAAAATTATTTTTTACTTTTTAGTTCATTTTATTTATAAAAGTTATTTTTTTAAAAAGTTTTTTTTAATATCGTATTTTATTTTCTACTACTTAGTTATAACTGCTCAATTTTAAAATGCAGGAGATAATTTTCTCATACGCTCCATATCTTCAAGAGCATCAGTATTCCATACTTTTTTGTCTGTTAATTGTACTGGATTTATAGTTTCAATTTTGAGTCCATCTAACGATCTCAATCTAATCGTAACATTTTCGCTAAGAACTGATATAACGGCATATATTCTGCTTGACTATGCATATTAATTCGCATCTATGTTCTCTTGCAAACAATAGCTGTGCTCTTTTGTGTACCTTGTTCTAGAACTCCCATATACTGGAGAGAACAAATTGTTCTGTCGAACTATTTGTACTGTTCGCTTCATTTATAAATCTTCTATGAAAATGTATGACGCGTTCTTTTGTGTATCTTTAGTTCTGCCCTGTTCTGCGGACACAAAAGAACACAGCTATTGTGTTTTTTTTTTCGATAAATAGTTTAGAAGATTATCGCACTTTAATGTAGTAATAGCACTCAGCAAGAGCTTTCATTTGATATCACATATGTACAGCCCAAATTGGACAAATTGTTCATCGGTCGCAATTTGAGCGAACTCACTGGTTGCTAGGATTTGAGAGAAGACTCATTGCTTGAGCGGACACTTGAGTTGAGCGGATAAAATCATGTTTTAACTAACATAAGAAGGGTCAGAAATTGTTCTTTGAGTATAATTTTTTCACAGTCAAAACCTCGAGAGTACTTCAAAACAAATGTTTTTCCGTGATAAAAAATCTTTTTACCAAATACAACGCAGCACTGCCTAGTAGTGCTTCGGTGGAAAGATTATTTAGCATAGGAAAACTGACGTAACTCCTAATAGATGCCGTCTAAATGACGAAAACTTGCTACATACCAATGGAAAAAATATATGGTAAAACACTGATTCCATGGAAAAATGAATTATAACATTTTCAAGTATGATATTTTCCTTAAAGGTTTTACACGTTGTTGAATTTTTCATAATACTGAGTAGTGGAACAAAAAATATTAACTACGAAAATTAATAAAAGCTAAATTAATATAATATAATGAATGAATTTTTGTGAGCTTTTCTTATTTGATTGAAATTTCAAGCTAATTAAATCAGATTCTCCTTCTTATGTTAATTAAAACATGAATTGAGTCCGCTCAACTCAAATTTTGAGCGATGAGCAACCTCTCAAATGTTGAGCACACTTAATTATTGAGCGGACTCAAGTCTCGAGTTGAGCGATGAGTTCATATTTACAAATGAGTCCGCTTATTTACAATCCTGGTAGTTGCCACCCCACCTCCACAGCCCCCAGAAACGTAAATTTTTTTATCCCCATCTTACAGCTCCCCATTCACTCATTTTAAATTATATATATATATAAAAAAAAAAAAAAAACTCGTAAATCCATCCACGTTTACTACCTACCCTAAAATTTTTCCCAAAATTTCACACTTTCGTCACGAAGGTCACTCTCCCGCACAAAGTTTTTTATTAAAGGGTTAGTGAATGGATAAAAGTTATTTAAAAAGTTCGTGCAAAATCTTAACAATTTTTAAATAAAATAATTAACAAATGAAATCACTTGTTTTTTTCAATTGCTTATTTCAAATTTGGGTCCGCTTTCCTCTACAAAGAATGTACCACCATCAAGCAATACTGAAACCGAATCAAGCGAATAAATGCCAGAGAGAATAGAGGGGAACCAGCACTACTGCACACATACGCAAAACTTCACTTCATGGATTGTTGCAATTACATAGAAGTTTCTGAATTTATCCGATATTGTCTCTTCTTTCTTCCCATTCCTATTAGGTGAAGTAATATTGTGAAATGGAAAGGAAAGTACGGCACAGAGAACACAATACTCTATCTCCTCTTTCTGTCTTTCGTATAAAAATGTATATACATTAGTCACAGACTATCAGCTGCAGTATGTCACAATTTTAATGGGAATACCTTGTCTTCTGTATACATATGTACCTTGACTGTCTAGCAAAACAAAAAATAAAAAAACTAAAAGTATGTCGAAGAAGTATTATATAGTAAATAAGTAGGAAGTTTTGGATATTTAGCATACAACTCGCCTTCAGATAATAATCTGTCAACACTACTTTTATGGAAAACACCATATTTGATGGCCTAATATAAATGAGCAGTCCTCAGCAATCCATTAATTTGGAAAAGGTTAAATAATTTTTGAATATTACCGAAAATCTTTTTTTTTTTTTAAGAAATCATGTACACAATGATGAATAATGAAGATTAATTTGTTTACAAACAAATATGCGCATAGAATAACTGTCCGATTAATATAAGCGAAATTTACATTCAGTTTTTTTTTTTTTTTCTGATTCGGCGGAAATTATGGTTTGATTTCATTTGCATGTGGGTTGGAATTTCGAATACAGATAATGTGTCGCAAATTTCTCTC
The DNA here is from genome assembly GCA_963924295.1 of Dioctria rufipes. Classification (NCBI taxonomy): domain Eukaryota; kingdom Metazoa; phylum Arthropoda; class Insecta; order Diptera; family Asilidae; genus Dioctria; species Dioctria rufipes. The sequence continues at coordinate 55,872,790 of OZ002741.1, forward strand.
TTAAATCATCGCTGGAGTCATTAAGTATAAAACTGTGTGACAATGACCAACAAAAATTTTTTAGGTTAAAAAAATGTTTTTTAGGCTGTAAATACATATGTAAAAATATTTTTTGGTGTACATACATACATACTAGACATTTATACTGAAAATATGTGCAATCCCAAAAAATTTATCCGACTTTTATTGAAATTCATTCCAGACAAATATAAAAAAAAAATAAATAAAAATAACAATGGAAGGGGTAGTATGTAATGTTAAGAGTACTCGGTCTTCAGGACCATACGAACACCACGACCAGAGTTGATCTTATTATGCCTTCCCCTAAGGTGGTTAGGTAGAATTTTATACATCGGAAAACGTTATTTTCTGCTTATGTACTTCAGAAAGCTTATATTAAAAATTTATTTAATTTAATTCAAATTTGTGGCAGCCCCGCTCCGCAAACCAGAGAAATTAAAAAAAAAATCATTGAATTTTCATTTTTAAATCATTTTCAATAAAAACTGGGGACCAAATTTAAAAATTAGAAAACGTTATTTTGTTGCCTTAGGTGTTTAAATAAATATTCCATTAATCAACTTGCAATTTATTCACAAATTTTAACGCCCCGCCCCACCTTGCTAACTGTGCACCGAGTTGTCCCAATTATGACATAGTAGACCCAACCTTAAGGGTACAACATTGACATGGTTTGAATCATATTTGGAAAATAGGACACAAAGGACTTTGGTGAATAATGTATTACGCATTGTCTTATTGCAATATAAAATCGTTCCATATTAAGTGTTTGCCTTCTGGAATGGTAATTTCTTTTAATAAATTTAAATAAATTGCTCCATTAACTTTTCCATCCAGAATAACAATTTTCCCCATGCCTTAAGCAGAAAGACAGCCCCACACCATGACATGGTTTGGTGCATTTATAATTAAGATCCTCTCCCTTCTTCCTCCAAACATATCTTCGACCTTGACTATAATCTGATCACATAGATTCGTCTGTCCAAAGAATGGACAGTTTTAATGCATGCTCTGTATAAAACGTAAGCCTTTTCTTCATATTAACCTTGTTATCATATGGTACTTTACGAGCAACTTGACCATTGTTATCATTTTCGTCCAAACGCCGCTTAATGGTCTTTGTTGAAGGTGCCGATTTGCCTTCTGAAAGGAGTTTTACTCCTATTTTTTGGGCCGACATTTTGAAAGGTTTTCTATTCTTTTATCAACCCTCCTAGGGCGGCCTTGCCTGGAATTTTCCGACAATCTCCCATTTTCTTTCAACCCCTTTACAGCTTTGAAGACAGAGATTGACGATCTTTGAAGTTTTGTCGCAATCTCTGTATATGTTAGCCCATTTTCGTGCAGCTTAATAATAATTTTGCGTTCTTCCATGGTAAGGTGCTTAAATTTGGCCATACTTGAAAATTTTTTGCAAGTTATTGCGCTCTAATAACCCTATGCAAAGAATTAACATATTCATTACAATTACTCGTATAAGAATTTACAAAACTCACCAAAAATTTTAAAAAGTTATTAATTAAAACTTTTTAACCAATTTATAAGTGTAGCAACTTGGACGGACTTAAGAATTATCGCAAAACTCTAAAAACACATCTGTTAACTTACTTTTGGCTTGCCCCAATTAGTGACAACTGTTAACTAACGGCGATATTATTGAGAAACGCATGTATCATGCACAATTCATCACAGGACATGTTAGAACATGCTTAAAACTTTCAAATTATAAGATCTTCCAAGAATTATTTCCAAGAATTTGTGAATGCGACGGTTTAGTGTATTGAAATGTGTGTTGTTAACTTACTTTTGACCTCCACTGTATATATTAACGACATAGCCAAAGTAAGTATTAAGAAATTCAAAAATTGTTCTTTTTGCGAATGATGCAGTCATCTATGTGATAGGGAAAGATACTGAACAATGTCGGTACAGGAAGATTTAAACAGACTTTTAGAATATTGGTTTAAATCAAATAAATTAAAAGTTAATGTGTGTAAAACTAAGTATATGATATTTAAGTATGATTTAAGAATGGATAATGCACAAATTGAACAAGTTGATGAAATTATGTATTTAGTGTAAGCAGCTGCAAGGCAACACAACATGAATTCTAGGAAGAAAATATACATCAAAGAAGTGGCACATAATTCTGTACCTTACCAAGAAGGACCCATTTGCATTAATTATGGTAAGGTTTTTCTAAGTGTAAGGATACGGATTGTTTTTATGATGGGTAGATGGTTGAGGAGGTAGATTAAGTAAAATAGAGTTTGTTAGCAATAGTTTGCATTTTTATAAATATTTTCAAAGTGAGAATAAAAGAACAAATTATTGACTTTTCGAGTTTTACGTTTTAATAGATTCAGAAGTGAAATAGAACTTTAAGTTACGCGAATAGAAAAAATATATATGTATATACATACATATGTAGAAATGGGACGCTCAAAGCGGCGGCGGTCAATGAGCACGGACTCAACATATAGGGAACGAAACGAGATCGTTCAAAATATAGACACGAAATAAGTGATCGAAGTGATACAAATGCAAGAAATCAAAGGAACTATGCTGAAAGCAATAGTGCTAGAAAAAGCAGAAGCAAATTTCGCTCCTCCTGTCGATCTGTAAGTAATCAAGCAAATCACATCACTGAAGAACGAATGGAACGATTGGAAAGAATGGTTGAGACACTAGTCAAGTAAGGTCAAAGCAAAGGTCAAAGCAAAGTGTATTCCTGAATTCGACTACAGAAGATCGATCAAATCGCAGCGATCGATAATTGGGATAGCAAGACTACAATCTATCACATGCAAAGCCGTTTAATGGGATTGGCAAAAACTTGGAATCGAAATTTGACCACACGTATGTGGTCAATACGACCGAAATTGGGAAGAATGGAAAGATTTGGTCACAAGATCGTTTCCAGACTACAACGACTTTGCTCTAACAATAAAGAAACTAGTAAATCGACGTAAAGAAGAAAAAGAAACCATGACCGAATATTATTATGCAAAAGTGGAATTAATAAGTGCTTGTAAGATTACAGGAAAAGATACTGTATCCTGCCTAATTGATGGAATCAAAAATCCGTCGATTCAAATGGGAGTCCGATCGGGTAGGTACCCCACTCCAGAATTGTTATACACAGAATTTTTATCTACAGTCCTTGATCTGAGTGGAGAAACGAGCAGTGGTAGTAATAGTGTAAAAAGGTATCATGAGAAAAAAAATGTCTCGAAAAATGATTTTAAGACGGAAAATAGTGTAAGTAAAAAAAACCAAGCTCATGAATACGAATTTTATAGGTGTGAACACTTCTGGTTCTCTCTATATTCTAATGTGCTAACTGTTCTAAACTGGCCGAGCTTACGAACTCTGACAGTTCACTAGAATATATCAGATCAGGTTATCTAGCTCCCATTGGCAAAATTGGTCAGGCCGGCCAGGTTGAGGTTGAATTCGAGTAGGTCTACTTTCTACTCTGTTGTAACTTTGTCAGCGCTGACAGCTAATTTTTGTTATCATTTGATGTCAGCATTGTTTACGGAAAAGAATATATGGGAAATTTGTTGAAAAAACAATTTCGGAAACATATTTACCGTAAAAATTTATTTCTGCTGTAGTAAATTATTACAAAATGTCAACAGTCCAATTAACCCATTTATTTCCTCTGGTTCAAAAACGCACCAGATAAATAATTTAAGAAAAATTTATTTTTTATTTTCACCGGATTGAGTGCGACATGCGATTCTGCAGTCAGTAGGCAGATACAAGGCTCCTGGTACAGTAAGTATTGCTTTCGTAACAAAGAGAACGTAGCAGCAAGTGTACTCTGCTCTGAAATCAGTTATGATTTTTCGCCGGCGTGATAACATCAACCATCGTGAAATGACTGCCCAGTTAGTCCTACTTTTTTTTATGTAAAAAAATGTCAGTATATTTTTCCTATTCGAAATCCTTTAGTTTAGCTGTATTTTCAACGCCGTGATCATTAGTGGATGTTCATTAGATTTTCTTATCCGTGTTCTATTGATGGTACGAAAACGCACCAGTGGAGTTTTTATCTCTAATTTTGATAATCAACATTTCAGTACAGAAAGGTTCTCCGTTGCGGGAATTTTGGAAGGCTTTAAAAGATTTAACAGAAAATGACCCTTGTCCTTATGAGATAATAATTGCACCTCCTGTAGTCAGTTACTGTATATATTGAGGATGACGACCCAAATCGGATTATTTGTCATCAATTTCAAGCGGAAGCTGAAGTCGTATTCGACGATCTTACTTTGGGATGTAATTTACAATTGGAGCAGCAACCAATTAGGAAATTCGGAGTAAAAAATCAGAGCTGGACAAAAGAACACGAAGATAATCTCTATTTGAACGTGCGTGGATAAAATAATATCAACATGAGCGATAAAAAATTGTTCAACAAAATGAAACGTGGACAACATGAATCTTTTGTTGACACAGATAACGAACTTATAATAATCAGATGGAAAGACAATCAGGTAATTACTATGCTATCTAACAGTCATATGGTGTCAATTCTATAGGTTACTTGAAAAGATATGTACAGAAAGAGCGAACAAGATAGATGTACCGCTAAAATGTACAATATGTATATGCGAGGAGGTGTCGACAAGTTAGATAACTATATATCTAACTACCGAGTAAGTGTTCGGGGAAAAGATGGTATATGCCAGTCGTTTTGTGGATGGATGACCGACTTCACAGTTACCAATACATAGTTACTTACGAAAACCTATGGGTGCTCACTAGATGGCTTAGAATTTCATCGCTAATTATCTGAAATCCTTTTGGAAAAATATGGGAATCGTCTATACAAGGATGTAGCGCAAGCCCTTATCCGTTACTGAGGCCTGGAATTCGCAACATAATAACCAGAGAAAAGTGACTGTAAGCAATGTCATAGTCACAGAATAACGAAATGTGAAACATATGAGATCGCTTTGCACGACAAATGCTTGAATTCATATCATGATAAATTGAAATAATAATTATTATTTTTTTGAACTTTTTCACAATGTGCCATGAAATCATTTTTGTTTTTGTCTTTTACATAGAATTTGTTTATTTTTATTATTTACTATTAAAGACTTTAGTTTGAATGAACATGACTAAAAGTACAATGTTTTAGAAATATAAAAACTGTATTTTGTTTCGTTTTTACAAAGCCAAGTGCGTTTTCGAACCACCCTGTAATTTAAATTCTAAGAAGTAAAAAAAAAAAAAGTCTTTCGTTTATATACTCTTAACTACTAAATGACCAAAAATAATCAAATTCTCAAAATATAACAAAAATTAAACTTTGGGCACAAATGGGTTAACAGCTATTATACAGAAGTTCGTATTGTGAGTTCCAAAAGTTTGCAAGGCTCACCAGGTTGAGCTTCTATAAGTTAAAATGAGTTCAGGGTTAGAAAAGTTGGCACTGTGTTTCTCGCTTTAAAACTAAATATACCCTGGTGTCCATCCTCACTGGGGCACTACCCTCTCAAGTGAATACATAGGTACACAGAATGAGATTGATAAGTCCCCTAATACACGTTACACTCGATACACCGTACTAAAAACTGTTTTTTTTGCGCTATTTTAGAACATTTTCGTGTATAGCATAATTTAGAGCAGAGTTTGAAACTCGGATGATACAGGAGTGTATTATATTATTACATATGTCTACGTGTACTCAGTTTGTGTGCATATAGATTATATGTAAAAGACGAACCAGCGATGGATTTTTCTTTGCTGTCTCAAGAACGTGTACCATGGACTGAGACAAACTCGAAACAAAATCCGATTTTTACGTCGCGTCTAGTCTCGAGTGTGTATTATTGCCCATCAGGTCGGCTTAGCAAGCCTGAATGCAGAGGATACCGGGAGCATATCGAGACAAGTTACTAATTTTCTCTGTTCAGCACTCTCCGCTAAACGATAAGGATTTCTTGGCTCGTACTTTTGAAGTAATGCTAAATTCTATTAGGGAGTCAAGTTAGAATTTATGAGCGAAATCTTCAAAAATCAGGAGGGTCAATTATGGGTGCATAGTTGTGGCTTACGTTGCAATGCCCTTTCAGGAGCCCAATCCAATCCATCTATCTTATTGCATTTGGACCAAATTAAATTAAAAATTGATTATAATTAAGTTTTTTTTATATCTAATTACAATTATTTGTAATTATGATTTGTTATGGAATTAATATTTTGATTACTTTGAACTCTAGTACAAAGTGACCTTAAAATCCTTTGTAAGTGAAAAATATTGCTAGAACGCACATAAACTGAGAGATCATATGAAATGTAGGATATTAAAAACTATAGAACGCGAAATATGTTCTTATGGAAAGCTTATTTATCTGTGCTATATCCTACATAGAAAAATTAAAGTAAAGGGTTTTCCAATAAGAGGTGTTATTTTAATTAGCCCGCTATTTCGGTAGATGTCACTTTTGGAGCTGTCATTTTTTGACATTTGACAAGTAGAAACTACGCCATTACTAAAAATGGAACGATACACGATTCAACAAGAGCATTGAAATTATTAAAATTCACTATAAAAATGGTGAAAATGTGGCAGAGACGGTTCGTAAACTCGAACATTTTTGGGTTGTCGTGAGGCACCTTATCGGACCGCAATACAGAAATTGGTAGAAAAATTCGAGCTGTCGGAACAAGTTAGTGATGTGAAGAATAAAACCCGTGCACGTCGCTCAAGAACAGCCGAGAATATTGCTGCTGTAGCCGAAAGTGTTGAAGAAAACCCAGGTTTGTCCATTCCTCGTCGTTCTTTGGAATTAGGCATTCCACAAACGTCATTACACCGTATTTTGCATAAAGATTTGGGTATTAAGGCTTATAAAGTTCAGCTAACACAAGAACTCAAGCCGGCCGATCATCAACAACGTCGAGTCTTTGCGGAATTCCATCGAAAACTCATCTTGAGTGATGAGGCCCATTTCCACCTCGATGGCTTCGTCAACAAGCAAAATTGTCGCATCTGTGGCTCGGAAAACCCAAGAGTTATTGTTGAAAAGCCTCTCTATCCTCAACGTGTGACTGTTTGGTGCGACTTCTTCCTTTGGGGCCACGTGAAAGAGAAGGTCTACGCCAACAGCCCAGCGTCGATTCAAGACCTCAAAGATGGAATTCGTGAGGCTATCGAGGACATAGGGCAGCCACTTTGCGTTTTGGTTATGGAAAATTTCATGAAAAGGATATGGTCCTGTAGGCGTGGTCGTGGTGGTCATTTGGCTGATTTTATTTTCCATTATTAACGGCATACCTTCCTATTTATAATGAAATAAAGATCCGATCATTTATCTGAAAAAATGGCATTTTTCTTTGAATATCAAAATAACACCTCTTATTGGAAAACCCTGTAGAATGATCAGGATACATATTGTACCTTGTTATGTGAAGCTGATATACAGATTGTATTATGCTGATTTTTATAATCGTCACATCCTTATAACTTCACAGGCTAAAGCTGATACCACTAAACACTAAGTAATCACGATTAAATTAAACTTTTAACACATAAATAATGAAATCTCTTCCCAAACAAATCAAACCTAATCAGGTCAATTTACAGAAAATCTTAACACACGTTTACTTTCGTTGTTTACTTATTCTATGTACCTATACACAAAAGGCATTATTATTACATTTCTAGCACCCGCCGCCAACTTCATTGTGTTGTTAAAATCTCACATAAACATTTTCCTTTGAATATTCTTTTGTTAGCATATCGGTCAAGAGCTCGTAAATTGAAGTCTTTTGTTGTCCAATAGTAAATATAAATTATAAATGAAACTATACAGGCAGTTCAGTCGCAGCGGACAGAGGTCGAATGAGAAGATCTATAAACATGGGCAAGGCAAGGAGAAATAACTCGCTAGAACGACTTCATGCAACAAAACTTAATGAAATTTTCCCTTTCAACTGAGATGAAATGATTTGCTTAACTCAATAGAACTCAACAATAAGTCAAGAAGCAGAATAGAGTATGCTCTGTTTGTACGTATAGTACTCCCAACATAAGAATTGGCATAAAATTAGTCCCACTTTACACAATTTACGTGTGAATTATACCAATTGTTATACAAAGACCTCCGGGCGAAGGGGTCTTTCGTATATGCGCGATGGAATTAAAAAGATTAAATAACTCTACGATTTTCCGCATTAATCCGCAGATAAAATTTTCTCGCGTGTAACCAATTTAACATCGTCCGGTAGAGTTTTTTGAAAGTTATTTATGTATTAGAAAATCTCTAGAAAGAGAGAAACAGTTGCAATTAACATGGATATGGAAAAATGATAGATTTTTAACTTTATAACTGAAAATCTTAATTTTCTACCGACTTATGATGTTCTGAAAAAAAAACCTAAGATAATTCTCTTCTGTTCACGATTTTGCCTGACCCATTTTTTTTAAGTCGCAGTCGGTCGGAACAACTGTTTTTCGTTCTGCCCGATATTATTTTACCTGTTCCACTCTGTGCCGCCAGCACTCAGCAGCACCAAAACTTGTTCAGATTAAACTTTGTCTGATAGTGATGTAAGATTTTTTCATATGTGTATTGCGAAACCAAATCTTGTAGCTTGCTCTGTAGAACACACTTTTCGATTGAATTTTCTTATAGGGAAGGGAATTGCTGTTTATAAATATGTTGTTAATGATTTAGAAATAATTTCCATTCAAATAATATAGATAGCGTGAAAATTTATAAAATATACCGATATTAATTTGAGATCTTAAAGTGATGAATATTTATTAAGACGGAAAAGGGAGAAATGAAGATACATATGTACATATGAAAATGCTGTAAGTAAATAACTCATGATGCTGTTATAAACGATAATCTAAAAAACTTCAACTAATTTGAGCGCAGTGATCACAATTAAAGACTGCTTTTAATATTGGGGGCTCAAAAAAGAATTTTTCTCCCAGTGTTAACACAAAACTTCAAGAATAAAAAAATTAAGAAAAAGAATAATTGAAAATATTAAATTTATTTCTAATCAACTACCATCAATGATTCCCAACCTGTGGTTCGTTAAAGAACCATGCACGGAGCTGATAGAATCAGATATTTTTTGTGAATGTCGTTCAAAATTTTGAATCAACAAAATTACTCATTTAAACGGATCTTCTTTCTTTTTATTACAATCAACTATTTTCGTATCGAAAATTTAGAAACAGCTCTTTATATAAATATCCATTAAGAATAATAGATTTAGGTTTAATTCTGGCAACACTGGATATGAATTTGTGGAGCGAGATAATACTCTACACATACAGCACGATCTAATGAATCATTAGTACTAACAATTCATTGAAATGCCGTGTGTCACATAAGCTATGTTCTTTTGTGTCCGCAGAACAAGGCAGAACAAAAGAACGCTTCATACATTTTCATAGAAAGATTTAAATGAAGCGAACAATACAAATAGTTCGCTTCGATCGACAGAACAATTTGTTCTCTCCAGTATATGGGAGTTCTAGAACAAGGTACACAAAAGAACACAACTATAGTATACGTTACTATGGTGTTATTTTAATTAGCCCGCTATTTCGATAGATGTCACTTTTGGAGCTGTCATTTTTTGACATTTGACAAGTAGAAACTTCGCCATTAATAAAAATGGAACGATACACATTCAACAACGCATTGAAATTATTAAAATTCACTATAAAAATGGTGAAAATGTGGCAGAGACGGTTCGTAAAATTCGAACATTTTTGGGTCGTCGTGAAGCACCTTGTCGGACCGCAATACAGAAATTGGTAGAAAAATTCGAGCTGTCGGGACAAGTTAGTGATGTGAAGAATAAAAATCGTGCACGTCGCTCAAGAACAGCCGAGAATATTGCTGCTGTAGCCGAAAGTGTTGAAGAAAACCCAGGTTTGTCCATTCCTCGTCGTTCTTTGGAATTAGGCATTCCACAAACGTCATTACACCGTATTTTGCATAAAGATTTGGGTATTAAGGCTTATAAAGTTCAGTTAACACAAGAACTCAAGCCGGCCGATCATCAACAATGTCGAGTCTTTGCGGAATTCCATCGAAAACTCATCTTGAGTGATGAGGCCCATTTCCACCTCGATGGCTTCGTCAACAAGCAAAATTGTCGCATCTGGGGCTCGGAAAACCCAAGAGTTATTATTGAAAAGCCCCTCTATCCTCAACGTGTGACTGTTTGGTGCGGTTTATGGTCCCGCGGGGTCATTGGACCTTACTTTTCGAAAATGAGGCTGGAGCAACAGTTACGGTGAATGGATTGCGCTATCGATAGATGATTAATGATTTTTTATGGCCGGAATTGGATGGTATTGATCTGGACAACGTTTACTTTCAACAAGACGGCGCTACGTGATATACAAGCAACGAAACCATTGATCTTTTACGGGAAAAGTTTCCGGACCGTGTTATCTCTCGAAGATGTGATCACAATTGACCACCGAGATCTTGTGACTTAACACCTTGCGAGTTCTTCCTTTGAAAGAGAAGGTCTACGCCAACAGCCCAGCGTCGATTCAAGACCTCAAAGATGGAATTCGTGAGGCTATCGAGGACATAGGGCAGCCACTTTGCGATTTGGTTATGGAAAATTTCATGAAAAGGATATGGTGCTGTAGGTGTGGTCGTGGTGGAAAGATCCGATCATTTATCTCAAAAAATGGCATTTTTCTTTGAATATCAAAATAACACCTCTTATTGGAAAACCCTTTAGCTGTAATGAGGAAAAATGTGCTAGATTTGGCATATAATAGAAATCTGGAGCTCCGCTGTGCATCTGCCGATTTGAAAAATAAGAAGAAGAAATGCAAAGAAATGCAAAGAAATGCAAATTACAAATTATATTGACAATATTCTTTTTAATATAATATTTTTCTCATTTGTAAATTGTTAAATTGAAAAATAAAATAAATAAAAACAAAGTTTATCGCGTTATTCGATCCATATCGCTTCTTTAATGTCATAAGTATATCAAAACCAGTTTGACCGTATAACGTAATAAAGAAATGGCTGTGTGTCTGCAGTTTATAATGAATCATTAGTTATTTCTTCATTAAGAGCGCTCTGTGCCTAGGACATTACACACGGAGCTGCGGAATACGCGCCGAATACCGATGCCGATGTAATATGTGCTGATGCTGCCAGTCTTAGCATGCGCTAAAGCCTGCAAAGTCCATCGTGCGAAATCATAGGGCTAAACACCACGTTGCAGTATACTTCACTTTTCATGAATGAGAGACATTCGGGGGGGGGGGGGGGGGTATACTGTATTTGTCATTCCGTTTGTTGTCATTCCGTTTGTAATGTACAGAGAAAATGATGTTAGCAGTGTTGCCACTCGAAATCTTGCGTAACTCGAAAGTGGCTTTAGTACACGGTAAAAAATAAATGAGTCAAATGCAAAATGCGTAGAAATATGTCGACGCGTTCTCAGACAGTGTACAAATATATAGTGGAAACCGAAATTTTTGTATAGCAACCCCACGAAGGAGTTACCCGATTTGTCACATTTTCGAACTTAATTTTACTTTTTTTTTTTAATCCGTGTACAAAATATCAGCTTTCTAAGTGAACGCGTTCTCGAGTTATCGTGCGCACGAAGGTACATGCAAAAATCAAAATAACCATTAATATTATGAGTGGATGTGTCCAATCATTATTTCTGTGCGTTACAAACGGAATGACAAACTTAGACCCTATATATTTCATCTAGGGTATAATGATAGCAATTGCGGAAATATACATACGTTTTATTCTCGTATATAATTCTCGCGCAGTTTTGGAGCAAGAAATCCTCCAGTATTATCTAAACTTCGTAACAAGTACCTTGCAGAACTTGTAATGTTTTCCATAACTTTATTATGGAAACAAAGATTTTCGCTCTTCTCTTAAGAAACAGTATCAGCCCAACAATGCAGTTGCAGCAAAAATCGTATTAGTGATTAGACTTAGAGTACTTTTTATTTACTTTGCTACCGCCTCTCTTTTATACTTTAAAGGGGAATGCCAACTTATCATACAACTTTAGGCCCGACACCTCCAGACATGAGAGAGGTTTTAAACGATGCATTATGATACTCTGAATATATCTTATTAACAATGTTTATTTCAATTAAGCGGGGAGGAACTTTGGCGATCGGATGTAGCTTGAGAGGAATTCTTGGGTGAAAAGTGCACTTTTCTACATCTCGTGATTGTGCGGAATGGGTGAGTCGTGGAAAATGAATTCCAATGAGAAAAATTTTCACAACAGAGCACTAATGGCCATGAAAGAAAGAACTGCACAAACATATACGAAATGTAGTAGCTGGGTCGTATGTGACCCAAGTAAATGAAAATGGGTTTTCCAGCTGGAAAAACGTCCGAGAAATTTTTCTGAATCGGGAAAAAAGTACACCACCCGATAGTACTCGGCGAAGCCTTTAACTTGATATGCAACATACAGAATTGGAACCACCACTCCGCCGTGGGTTACCCCCCCCCCCCTTCCCGTATTCCAAAGTATGCAGAGAAAATTGTAGCTAGTAATAAACTGAGGCAAACATTGAAATCCGTTTTCCAATCGGACATAACCCTACCGAATTAGAGCCGATCTAAGTACCTCAGATTGAATAAGAAAGAGGGAAATACTAAAAAAGTGAGTATGGGAGTGTGGGTACTCAAACTTCTTCTCAGGGTCTAAGGAAATGGATTCTGTACTAGATTCCAAAATATACTAGATCAAACTTTGAAACCTCCTCCCCGCAGACTTCCCCCGCTTAATTGAAATAAAAATTGTTAATAAAATATTTTCAGAGTATCATAATGCATCGTTTAAGATATCTCTCATGTCTGGAGGTGTCGAGTCTAAAGTTTCTTGTAATGAACCTAATTTCTTCTACAATTATTTACCAAAAATAAATTTTCTTATGATAAACTTACATTTTTTTTTTTCATTTTTTCTACAACAAAATAATATATGGCCCATGAGCAAGGTTGAAAACTACTGCCGAGTCGGAATGAAGAAACCAGCCAATGATTATGATGATGATGATGAGATTACAATGTCAAACTATTACGCATATTTTTCCATTATTTCAATAAATTAAACTTTTTTTTGCAATTATACGTTCGTGATAAATTATTGATTTTACAGTGTCTATAATCTAAGGATGTTGCATTAATTATGCATCTTTTCACAATTTATTCGTTTGCATCGTAAATATAATAACTTTGTAACCAAGCCCAGATCAAAATCACAAATATGGGGTCGAAAAACGAATAATTTATTGAAAAGCAGCACACACGCATAAAAAAAGTATTCTCTTCGAAAAAATGCTCATTTGAATAAATATTTTTCTTATAACCAGTTTAATAAATAAGTTTTAATAATTATGTGTATAGGTACCACCTACCTACCGCGTAAAACCAGAAACAACACCAGGGGAAGAAGTAATTAAATCATGCAAAACTAGCTGCTAGGTTCATCAAAGGAGGGAATAAGAAAATAAATGTCGGCATTAATGCACTTCAAATAATATACATATACACTAGCGGCCAACTAATTAAGACACCATATAATTTAATGAAGATTTTCTTTTCTTCATGGCGTATCTTTGTTAATGAGAAAAAAAGTGAACAAAATCCTCCATTAATGCTATTAGGGCTTTATATATGATAGGTTACAAAAGCATTTATTTTTTATATTTTTATTAAATCCTTAAAATGCATGTAACATAAAATGTACTTCTTAAAAAATTCGGACAACTAATTAAGACGCTCCATTTTTTTTAAATTATTATAAAAATTCAAACTTATTTAATTTAGAATTTAAAGATTCGAACACAAAATATTCAGTAAGGTAACGTATACCCATTATTTTTAATTATTTGGGCACATCTTCGCGGCATACTATCAATAGCTTGCGAACCTCCTCAAGCGGAATGCTATTCTAAACTTCCCTGGTTGTTTGCCATAGATCTCTCAAATTTGAAATATTTCTTGATCCTGCTTTTACCTTAAGTGTCCGCCACATATTTTCTATGGGGTTAAGGTCAGGACTTTGCGGTGGCCACTCAAGAACATTAACAAAATTATCACTGAGACATTGCTTCACCACTCGTGAAGTATGTTTAGGATCATTGTCGTGCATAAATTTCCAGGTAAGGGGCATGTTTTCATCAGCATAGGGTATCATTGTCTCGGTCAATATATTTTTGTAGACATATCGATCCATTATACCCTCAATTTTCACTACAGGTCCAACGCCTTGCCCAGATATTGCCGCCCACACCATAATACTACCTCCACCATGCTTCACTGTTTTTGTGGTATATCTTGGATCAAGGGCCCGATTAGGAGGTCGCCTTACATACCGTTATCCATCAGATCCAAATAGATTTACCTTTGTCTCATCTGTCCAAAGTGTATTTCTCCAGAATTGAAGAGGCTTGCTTAAATGTTCTCTTGCGAACTTCAGCCTTTTTTGCCGATTCTTGGATGAAAGCAATGGAACTTTCCTGGAAACACAACCTCGTAATCCAAAGTCGCTAAGACGTCTTCTCATGGTTCTTTCGGATACTTCTATATTGTGGCTTTCCTTAAGCATATTTTTTATTCGGTTTGCCGTTAAGAAAGAGTCAGTTGTGCTGGTCCTGTGGATAATTCGGTCTTAAAAAGGTGTTGTTTTGCGTGGCCGAAGTTTCCTTTATTGCATTATACACACAGCAACGGGCGCGCTTTATTAGCTTTGCAATCTCAGAAAATGTCTTAATGTGCTCATACAGTCTCTTTATTATAGAACGTTCCTCGGGACTGCATTCAGAGCCTTTCCCCATTTTGAAACTATAAAATTTTATATTATTTTAAACATAAAATCAAAAGCAGACATAATACCAGTGGAAGATGTTAAACAAATGTTTTAAAAAAAAATTTCAATTGAATTAAATCACTCTTAACTGAGTTGGCACAACTTAAATCACGCTGACTTAATTAGTTGACCGCTCTTTCAAACTAATATGCACAGTTTTTGTTTCAGCACACTATGCAGCGAAATGTCAAAAACTAAATTTGGTCGTACCCATGAAGTTTAATAACTGTACTTTTATTGCAAACATATTTCAATGTAATATTATGTAAAATGTTGGAATCAAGGCAGAATGAAATGAAAAGTTGTACCAAATTTCGATGTGTCTTAATTAGTTGGCCACAAGTGTATATGTATGTACATATAATTGAAAATTACTTGACAGTTAATCCATTCATATTATAAAAATAATAAAAAAACGC
The DNA here is from genome assembly GCA_963924295.1 of Dioctria rufipes. NCBI lineage: Eukaryota > Metazoa > Arthropoda > Insecta > Diptera > Asilidae > Dioctria > Dioctria rufipes. The sequence continues at coordinate 55,888,113 of OZ002741.1, forward strand.
TATCTATAATGGTGTCTTCTTAGGCATTCTACTTTGTAATTATATATTAGATGCATTTTCATACAAATAAATTACGTATTCCGATTATGATGGCGTTTAATCTATAAGCATGCCATTATTGCACCATGCTATCAGAAAACGACTGTAAAAATATACAAACTACAGATATCTTTCGACAAGCTAACGGTATCAACATTCAATATAGCACTTAACAGTCGACTCATAATCAAGTATATCTGAAACTGACATCGATATACCTACACAGCAATAGGCTTCACAGTAGATCTCATTCGTTATATTTTATATATAGAAGAAAAACCCCATCTCACCCTGAAATGAATATCTGGCTAATGATTGAATTCCATCAGAATAAAACGATAAGCGGTACAAATTAGTGCAATCAACGCGTACCTAGTAAGTAGTTGTTTTCTTTGTAAGTCTATAATTAAAATCATAAATCAATTAGGTCAAATTGTTTTGCTATTTTTCGTTGCTTTCTACAATGTTATTTACTAGTATACCTACTACTAATATAAGATTTCGAGATTTCGTAATAACTCAGTAAAAAAAAAAACAAAACGCCCTCTACTGTGGAATAATTCAATTAAACTTCCTCTCGTCGCTTACGAAACATGTACCTACATTCATACACCTTACTTAGAAGAAAAATGCAACACTCCAGGCGCCAAAATAGATTTTACGACAAACCTAGGCACATACTAAACTATTATGTTGAACTGCGCCCGTTTTCGACATTTCGATTCTATTGTTGATCTTTTCTTTTCTTTTTAATAATGCTCTAAACCGATAGTAATTGGCTGAGTAACACCTATACAACCAATACCTACTAAAAGAAAAGAAATTTTGCAATATTTCGTGCTCCACCAATCTTCTTACTATAAGAAGCTATTCACGATTCTGTAACAGGTCTCTCCCTGCATTAATAAGTTTTGTGTGGATCTGGTGACTTGGATATCGAGGGGGCAAAGAGAAGCAATGTTTCTGATTGTATGAATAAGTCTAAAGCAGACTTGAGCAATTTACGGCTTTGTTCATATGCAAAGGAAAAGCAAATTTACACAGTTGGTTTTTCGATTTCGTATAACAAGGCCTGTAATAAAATTATTGAGTTCGAAGGAAGTTAGACTGTTGTAGGTACAACAAAATCTGTATAAAATTCTCTCATTCCTCCTCGTCGCACAAGGGAAATTCTTTAAAATTCCCATCAGGTATAGGGGTATCGATTTTCAAAAGAAAACATATAAACAACACACAGAGGTATAACGTCCATTCAGGTATTTCCGATATAAATGATGAATACATAAAGGCTGCATATATGTACATACTACATAAATACATAATAGATATAAAACAAAAGGCATGTTTGTCAGGTTTAGCGTTACATGTAATTTATTGCTCCCTGAGTCAGCATGTCTCTCTGTTTGCGACTTTCAAGTCCAGCTTAAGGCATACCAAGGAGTATTAATTAATTAATTTTAAGTTACTATTATAGAGAAGGTGAACAGAAATAACAATATTGAGCAAGTAAATAATAGGTTTACATATATGTGTATATAAAGGAGAAAATTTCTATTCATTCAACGTCCACCGATGATTAATTACGGAGTGTGACATACGAACGTATTGCTTTTTTTGATAATGAAAACAATATTGGATTAGCTATTTTTAAACAACTGAAACAATTGTAACAAGGCCAAACGTGATACTTTCATAGAGTCGAGGTGACTTATTTATTTATAAAGGTATACAAGTTATGTATTGAAAATCGATTAGGATATTTTTTACGTAGATACGTTTTTATTTATTTTTTAACCTAGTTAAAGTATATTAGACTTCGTAAGTACTGTGTGAAAAAAAAAGCTGACTATTTATGGAAAAACATGTAACACAAAATTCATAATTTTATCATATCATATCATAAGTGTCAAAAACACATTTGTAATGAATTAGAAATAAGAAAACTTATGTACGTAGGTACCACTGACATGTATATAAATGGACTGCTCGTTGAACCAAAAATGCATGAAAGCAAATGGCACCACTTTCATATTATTGTCACTTTCAATGAGTACTTTCCCACTGAACTGTAACGATTAGGAACGAGAAATTGCTTGAGGTTCAGCGGTATTTTCAACCTAAACAGCCTTTATTTATTCCGGACTGGAATCGAACCTACACTTTTAGAATCGGTCAATGATGGAGAATCGAAGAATTTTAAGAATTTTTATTTTTAACGATTCCAAATCAAATTATAAATACAAGAAGAAAAAACAACCGTCTCATCCGGGGTTTGAAACCGGGACCTTCCGCTTGCCGGGCGACTGCTCTTACCACTGAGCTAACGAGACAGATGATTTTCCCTCCTGCATTTATCAATTTGTAATTAGCCTACTAAGCCACGTTGCTTTCAGCTGGCATTAACCAGTAACGATGAAAGCGCACAAATAAATTGTAAATTCAAGGAAGGTCCCGGTTTCAAACCCCGGATGAGACGGTTGTTTTTTCTTCTTGTATTTATAATTTGATTTGGAATCGTTAAAAATAAAAATTCTTAAAATTCTTCAATTCTCTAAACAGCCTTGTAAAAAACACTTCCTTCGACTCATAATTAACATTTAACAATACAAATAGTCCTAAATACTTTTTTTGTAAATTCGGTAAATTCCACTGACATGCATATAATTAAATTCCCAAATAATTTAAATATAGTAGCGCCAGTTTATGACAGTTGGTAGCATTGACAGCTGTCAAACGAAGTTTCCTAATTTGCAATAATTTGAGTCTGGTGAAAATATACGTGGGAAATCATTTTTTAGGCAATTATAGTTATAAAATATTAATTTGTGTACTTTACACACATTTTTATATTAAATTAAATTAAAATCAATAACAAAAACGGTGAAATATTTGTTTATTGAAGATTTGTTTACGTTTGTGACAGCTGAGAAACTCCCTGGGTATCTTGGCGCAGTGGCAGCGACTAATAACACGACTAAGAGCATTTTCGGTGGGAGCAACTGCAGTATTTTCAACCATATATCTTGTTGCCCCGCTGTACTGAGCTTTCACTACAGCGGCAACAGATACTAACCAGAATTTGACTACGCCAAATTTGGCTTATCACACTTCCTGTACTCTCTATATTCTAAGATTTACAGTGAGAACATACTTTCTGAAATGAAAACTGGTGCAACATGAAACAGGAGATCAGTCAGTCCCTTTAAATACATGTCAGTGGCATGTACGTACACTACATAAGTGTGTTCTCACGTAGTTTAGCCCCAAAATTCAATGTCCAAACTTTATGATTAGTCTTAAACCTTCTAAGTTATACCGGAGACAGGATTGCGGTTTCAATATTGCAGTTTGCACTAAACTCCAAGTGCGCCTCTATATACTGAAAAACAACTCTGTATACACTCCGTGTATACTCCGTATGCAAAATATTGGAACGCAATATTGAAATTGCGAAAAAAAATTCTTGGTATATAGAACGTTTATTGTAATCTATCCCTAGTTATAAACCATCAATCATTTAATACACAAACCTTTTAGAGTAGAATTATATATAGCAAAGTTGGCTGCTTTTCTAACATTTAATATCTGACACTTGTCACTTGTCCACTTAATTTTCATTAATGAACGAAGAGCTAGGTCGGGTCTATTTCGCAACTTTAAGCCGCTTTTTTCCTACTAACACTATTACTAATCTGTTATCTTTCATTTTTTTTTTTCTTTTTTTTTTTTTTTTGATTCAGCATCCAGTTCATCTATTTTGTTTTTATTTTCCATATAGATACGTAATCTCACAATATTTGCTCACATTTTGTACGTACGTCAAACTTTTTCAAGTCAAATCAAATAACAGTTATCAAATTAATTCCTCAGTATAGTTCGCCACAACTGTGTTTCTGAAATTTTATATTTCAATATGAGATAATTAAAATATCAATATTTTAATATAGATACCGTCTGTCTCCGGTATAAGCCTATACGCTTCACTTTTTACGGATGAGAGGCATTACTAGGGCCCATACGCATTCGGGGGTAAGAAAAATTCCGAAATGCCATGTTTCGAACGGGAGCACGGGCAGCATACCAACACTTCAGCAAGGAAATAGTTTCGGCCATTTTAAAATTGTGAAATTTCTGATCGGATAATTGTAAATGTATTTTTTTAAGTAAATCGATCAAAATTTTCTGATTTACATTACTCAAGAGTATACCTGAAATCAATGCGCGTTACATGATATTTTCATTACTTGATCTCTACTTAAAGTCTACCTATTTCAAGTATTCATGTAAACATAGCTTACACCTGAGAAGTATTTGTTAACGAATGATGGTCTACATACCTATACAGATCATTTCGATATTTGAGGTAAAATGCAAGCAAGCCAAAAAATCATATGGCATTTGTTACTGTTGCTGTGCATTGTACTGTTACGTGCAATATAAAAGGACAAGCTACATCTATTGGAAATGGATACTTCGCGTGAAATGACTAATTAAGTACGCACACAAACAACTTTTGGAGAACCGTATTAGGTGCAAAAGAAAAGGACAAGCGAAATCTATACAGTACGGACATAAACAATTTTAGGAGAATCGAGTTTCCAAAATGGAATTTTCGGGAAGATTCTGGACAATTTGTAGAGTATATGTAAATACGGCACTTGTCACTACCAAGTCTTGCCTTAGACAGTGAAGTAAACGTATTATAAACAGGCGAAAGTTTTCTATTTGGATTGCGATAATTTGAAGTAGGTACAGTACTAGCGATAATTAAAGCAGAGTTGATTGATAATTGTTTTGTGAATTTTATAAAAATAAACAGTAGAATTAGAATGTAATAAAGAAAACGTGTGTGTTTTCTATAACGAACTAAGGCCACGCTCGTAACAGTTTAGGTAATCGAGTCGAATGCATTATTGTCTTAACATTAAACTCTCATACTATAATCTGGTCAGATTCTTTCAAACAATTTTATAAATATAATTCCTTAAAAATAAAACATGAACTCTTGAAAAATTTTTATTCAAATGTGTTCCAAGAATTCAATATAATAATTATTCTTTTATTCATTATGTCCTAAGCTCTCATATGCCACCACACACTATTATCATCTGGATTTTTAAAGATTTCCATATTGTTACAAGAGATAGTGTCCAATAGGAAATATTATATCTAGTCTTCTCTTAAAACCAGCTTAAATCTTGGAAACTAGCATATTATAATGAGACATGATCTACCCAAGGTCAACAAGTTGCGAATCATTTCACAGAGCTCTTTCAATTTCATTAGTTTATTCGCTGCTCACCGTGCGATACCAAGTATGGGAGTGTTCGTTTTTTTTCCCCCAAGGAGATTTTTCACGTATCACTAAAAACTGAAGCTTTTGTTTGTTGTAGCATTTACATTTTTTTCCAACTAATTACGTTGTTCGTTGCGCTCTTTTTTCATTGCTTCAGAGCAAAATAAGGTCACAAAATGTTATTTCAACTCGCAACATTATCATGTTTTGATGATTCATCAGGGATAGCATAAATACAAATATACTTCATCGAGATCTGCTGCCAAATTTTTAGATCATACGATTGTCTAGGTCTAGGCACAATTAGGCAACCTCGCAGTAATGATCTGAGAATTTCATTTAAATTTTATTATTATTGCATCTTCAATGAGGAGAGAAACAATTATGCATGGAAGTAAGTTTTGATGTAACAACCCTTTATTCTTCTGAACAAACCACAGAAACAAGATATATACTCGGAATTTGTGGATTGAGGACTGTTGGAACGACTGGTAGGTAAATATGAATATGCAGATATACATTTAATTTTTAATGTTTAGGTACTTGATCTTACATAAACTGTTGAAAATTAAAAAATAACTTGTTTCATAGAAAATTAGATCTACATTATAATCCGATCAGAAGACCAGAGATAAAAGCCAGAATATTAGACCAGAGCTGCATACATCTATGGATCAAGGAATACGATACATAAGAATTCAGCTATATCGCGAACAGAGCTACCGACTTAAATGACAATATGTGCAATATTTATGTATGTGAATATATTGTACATGTATGCATACACATCGAGTCAAAATAAACGTCCTAGCTCTAAAATATCCTGCAAACAGGAATTAGCTAAACAGATAACGCAACAATATACCTACATATACATAAATATATATATAGAAAAGTCCAAACTCTGGTTGTGTGCACGTACCCGCATAACGTGGCGAGACGAGGCGAGGTGAGGCTATAATCAAGAGTTGAAAAAATAAAATGATTGTACGCTGTACTACCCAGCAAAAATTGAGATGAAAAATCATCAGCGCGATAATTGGAGGATATTTTCTAGTTATCATCTTCGGAATATTTGAGCAATACAAATGTTTGACAATTGCTTTTAAGTTGCTTAAGCAATAATTAGATGATATGAGTTCGGTTGCTTCCCATTTTAGTTTTACCTTCTTTTCCTCCAGACGAAAAGAGGACGATATTGCTTTACCTGGATGTCCATGATGATCCATAGAGAAGGAGGTGATAGTACTCACCTAGCAAAAAAAAATGTACGGTGAAGGGGGTAAGACGCGTCGTTTCGGCGATAGGGGGGGAGGGTTAAGATTTTTAGTACTGCTTCCACTTTACACCCTGTAGATGTCTTGATATATACCCTACCAAGGCGATATTTATCTCAGGTGATAGCAAACCGTCTAAGCTTTGCAATGAATGCCCAACCACCCCCTACTGTCATCTTCACGTCAAAGTCCAAAAATTGAAAAAAAAAAATCCTAATTTTTTCAAATTTTAACGATTCTCCCGCCAAAATGCATGATAACTATACAGATTATTTACAAGATTTAGAGATTTTTGAGATATTCCCGTTTCTATAATTCATAATTTTGTTAATTTTGCTACTGAAGATGGTATCGCGCCTAATTTTATGCAATTAACGCATAATTAGCAAAATTTATGAAATTATGAATCATAGAAACGGGAATATCTCAAAAATGTTGCATTTAGGTAGGTACATGTGCATAGTCAAATTAAGGATAACATTCCGGGGTTTCTAAATCTTGTAAATAATAGCTATCATGCATTTTGGCGGCAAATGGGTTAAAATTTGAAGAAATTAGGATTTTTTTACAATTTCTGACTTTGACGTCCTACAACTGACGATGGAATATACTCAATCTCATATAACGCCGTTGTGAGCACTACACCTTGAGATGTACCTATCTTCACCTCGCCTAGCTCAACTGCCTAACCTAGCCTCGCCTCGTTGTGCACGAACTCTAACGCGGACGAATCCCAGCATAATTTTTTTTTTTTTTTTAATAAAAAAACTTAAGAAAAGTTCAGACTTTCATTAATGGGTTCGAAACCCACATGCTTTTTGTTTTAAATGAAAAATATAATTAAAATTAATTAAAAAAATTACAAGCTTCCCGTTCTAAGAACGGGCGACTCTTGCTGATATTTCTATAAAAGACGAAATCTGGGATTCAATCAATCACTATCGGTTGAAAAATTTCAATAAATGCCAATATGCAGGCAATTTCCTTCTGGAAATGAACACCATTTTTATATTCTAGATGAATCTATAGGGTATACTATACACGATATACAGACTAACAAGGTATGACTATCCGGCACCATAGATTCGACATTTTCTGTGTTAGTCGATTCGCATGACGCGTTTCTTAAAAAGTGAAAAATATAAAGTTTAATATTTATGCAAATTTATTCTACTGGATCCATTTAAAATCTTAAAATAAGTACCATTTTACTTTCTAAACATAAAGATAAATTGAAGGAAGATTACTAGAATTGTATTCTACATTTTAATTTGCCACTAACCCCACTTTTTACACTTATGATGCATTGCAAATTTGCCTTCTATTTGAGAAAATTACCATTATCACTAACAAATTTCACTATAGAAATAATAAAAAGATCTTAAATACCAAGTAAGAGTGCCAAATTATAGGTATTTCAGTTTTATTTTGCATTTTTTTATCGATAAAACTTTCGTGGCACTTTGTTTTGATTCGAACTGATTTTCCTGAGCTTTAAACTAACAAATTCAATGTATATTTATGGTAAGAAACTCAGATTATATTTATTGCAACATTTTCGATGGATCCAGTGGAATAAATTTACATAAATATTATCACTTTATTTTTCCCGTTTTAAGAGTCACTTCGTGTGACGTCACATGCACTTGACAGCCCGGACAATCATACCTTATTACTCTGTATATTGTGGTATACTAAGTTTGTCATTCTGTTTGTAACGCACAGAAATAATGATGGTAGAGCAAAATGGATTGGACACCCACGCATAATATTAAAAAGTTATTTTGATTTTTGCATGTCCGTCCGTCCGCGTTCGTGCGCACGATAAAGCTGAAATTTTGTACACGGTGTTATATATAGTAAAAAAAATTAAATTTCAAAAATGGACTAAATCGGGTAGCCCCTTCATGGCGCCATATAAAAACTTAGGTTTTTCTGCATATACTGTGAAAACGAACATTTTTATTGTACTAAAAACTTCTTCAGAATACGAAATCCTATAAAATTTGTTATAATCATTTTTTCTGTCCGACGAACAGTTCTAGAAATATATGCGAAAAACCACTTCCAAAATCAAACTTGCATAGATCGGTGACCATACGAAATTTTATACGGGTATTCATCAGGGTATCATAAGACCAATTCTAGCTTTTGTACTTGTTGATTGATGCGTTTAAGAAAAAGTGCAAAAAACACGAAAATAATTTTTGGTCAAAAGGTGTGATAGGTTCCTTCAGTCTAAAAGACTGGAATTTTTTATATGAAAATCTCATGTTACCTCATATACGTTGCATCATTTATCAACACCTTCCTTTTCATTTTTTTTTCTTTCTGTTTTTCCGATTCTGCTACTTCCTTTATTGCTATAATTGCCCATATACACCAGATTTTACTTCTGAATGCCATTTCTAGCCTAGATGAAATCTTAGGGTACACTAAGTTTGTCATTCCGTTTGTAACGCACGGAAATAATACTGGTAGAACAAAATGGATTGGACATCCAATCATATTTTAATTTTTGAATGTCCGTCTGTCCGTACGCCCGTCTTTCCACAAGATAAGTACAGAACACTTGTATTTAGAGAGTTGGAATTTTGCACATGGACTTTATAATTTAAAAAATTGACTTAATCGGCCAACCTTTCTTGGTGTTACGACATATAAAAATTTCGGGTTTTTTACATATATTGTGAAAACAATCAGTCCTAGACGTTTTCGTTGCACTGAAAAGCTCTTCAGAATATGATATCCTATGAAATTAGTTATAACCATTTTTACTGTCCGACGAACCGTTTTAGAAATATATGCGAAACTCGCCCAGAGCGATGACCATACGAAATTACATACGGGCATTCATCTAGGGCATCATAAGAATTGGTCTTAGACCAATTCTAGCTTTTTTACTTTTTTTAAATGAACTTGCATGCAAGGTGATAAGTCATCAAGCCAACTACCGTCTGCTGTCAAATTTAAGAAAGCGTTGGTAGGGAGGCTGCATGCAAACTGTACTTTCTCGTGTAATCCCCAGGTTAATTGGGAACAGTAACGCTTTTAAAAAGTCTTTGAAGTAGATGAAAAATTTAAATTCCGACCAATCCCACCAAATGGCAAGTAAAAGATGCTTTCAAAATTAGTGTTTTAAAATGTAACATTTTTTTTTTTTTTTTTGTAAATCATATTAGCAGAATTTTCAACAGCGGGATTTTGTAATTAGGGATGATTAAAACTATTTTTCTTGGCATAATTTTAAAAATGCATTTTTTTTTGTCTGGTAGGATATACAAAATGCAATTTCGCACCCAACCCGTTTGATTACATGTTTTTCGATAAAAATATGTAGTATATATTAAGATAAAAAAGCTGAGTTAAGATTTTGAAATTTTGGTTTTGCTGAGCCATAACCATAACTAAGAAGGAGGAAGGACGCATAGGAGAAAACTCTCCGAGAATTATCTATTTAACAATTTTTACTTTACTTTTACTACGGACTTCAGCTTGTTTGGCAATCCGCTAAAGATTTATATCCGTCTTTACACCAAAAAATATATGTGCCTAGCCTATATATTATATTTCAGCAACTTGCCATCTACATATTGGCTCTATGCGTTGGAAGCTGTGGCGCAGAATTAAATTTAGAATACACAGCAAAATGAGAGGACAAGTGCGGCTCAGATTGACATTGCACTTAAATCAAATCTGGATTCACAGGGAAATAAAACTATGCTAACTGGCAACTTCAAGGCCGCAATTTCAGACAATTAATTTTTTTTTTTTACCAGACTATTGATGAGCTGATGATCAGTAGTTAATGCTACTAATATGATGTCATTTTTTATGTCAAAATCCCAAGCACTTAAAATGAAATTCAGCGAGGAAGAACTTCTGCTACTTTTATTATTAAAAAATGAAAGAAACCACAAATTATTCGAAACCGAATGGAGAACTATTTTTTAAGAGCAGAAAATGGATTGCCTTGGCAATGGGACTACTACGAGAAACCGTAAATAAAGTCTTTATGATGTACAATCTAACTATAAATTGAATTATTACGGATGATTAAATTTATAAAAAACCTAAGGGGTGTGATTTAATAAAAAATTCCACAAGAAAACATATCATCTTTTCGAATTTCCGACGAAATTTCTCTTCAAGCTTTTTCCAATTTATCACTTTTACAGTCGTCTGCACACATTGATTCCCACAGGCACCTTCGTTTTTCAACACTTTGCACTAACTTTGAAACAAAATTTCACTCACTCATTATTAATACTTTAAACTGACCCGACTTAATTAATTCGAAAATAAAATATCTACTGATGACAGCAAAACTCAGCAATATGCAAATCACTTGCTGAATATCAGCAGATCAGTATCACATCAGTGCATCACTATCTCTTAAAATGTAGGCTGCCCCATTAAGATATTAGTGCTGCTGATAATCATCACATCAGTACATCAGCATGGTGGAGAACTTGCCTAAATAGTAAACGTTTTGAAAATTTCAAAAAGATCAGTTCGAAAAATTCCAATTTGATTAAAATTTAATGCAGGCATTATCAGACTTTTTTAGATCTTTTAGTTTTAACATAAAAAATTTAATTTTCACCATCTTTCTTTACCAAATGTTAAATACATGAGTTGAGAAGAAAATGTTTATTCAACAGTCTACAAAACTGTTTAATCAAAGCAGTTTTATTATGACAAATAGCACTACTGTTCAAGTCCGCACTATAAATTTTTCAGAAAATTTACATGGTAAGACAGTAGAAAAATGGCCATCCACCATGGCAAAAGCTGACAACACTGTCTTGCATATATTACATTTATATGAATTATTTATATATATGCATTTACAAAAATAAAATAAAATAAAATAAATCATCACAGAAACTAAATTACCATGTATATGTTTATCTAGTAGAACAAGTGAAATAGAAAAGAAAAAGTAACATTTATGGTAGGAACCTAATTCACACTATACTAATATTTATTGAAATAGAAACAGAATAGAAAAAGTCTTAATATCGTTGATAAGTATTTCAAACATTTTACTTTGAAAGTTGAAACAGTTCTTATCTTGCCCAGATAAATTAACAGATTTTTCCAAAGATAATACTATGAATAAAGACCTTAAAAGATATTTACGTATACCGCTGAAGAGATCAAATCACAGATAATGTAAGTTTAGACGATAAGTAGTATGGTGTCAGACAATTTAACATTTTAAATATTATAAAATATTCATTGAGGTTACAATTAAGGAAAAAAATAAGAGATCACGCAACTTTATTATTTAGTGAATAACTGAAGTTATCAAAAAGCACAGTATATAACATCAAAGGGTAGGCGGGGGGATTTCACTAATGGTGAATTCTTGTCAACAAAACCGAACACACACTGAACTGAACCAGAATCTGTCAGATCTACACCGAAGTTAGCCCTGTCGAGGACAAGCTGAAAAGAATGCAAGATAGTAGAATATCCGAAATGTTTGTCCCTTATGATTTTAATAAAAAAATAAACCATTTCAATAAATTAATTGTATTTTCACATAATGTCTACACATTCAGACTTTAATTACAAATACTTTCGATTTGACGTTTAGCTCCAAATCGTACCTACAAATTTTCATGGAACAAGAAAGTTCAAAACCGGCGCAGAAACCGAACATAGAATCGCTGTGAAAAGAACATACGTGCGGAACCAATTGTGCGTCAGTGTGGTGAAGAAAACGCTTTAGGTTTAGGAACCGAACGAGTTACCGTTCAGTTCAGGTGAAAAGAAGTCACCATAAGTATATACACGTCTGAATCAGGATGGATTTCACACATCAACGTACTGTTTCCAAATCTCTACATGTCAACATTTCGTTAAAAGCAGCTAAATTCGTGGCACTATCAACATATCCAATAATTTCAAATGAATGCATATACTGGAGAAAAGCGTGTTGTTCCACTCATGCATAAATAAGGTTGCAAGGTCCGAATTGAGATTGTTCATGTCAATATCCACTTCACTGTGTGTCAGCCGAGAACATAATTTGACACATCATCTGCATACAGTTGCATTTGGAAATGAACTACAAATATTTTCTATGCCAATAATATATGGGAAATGGAAATAATAATGAACTAAGTATAGACCCTTGAGAAACACCTCATATGAATTCAAATAATACTTTATTTGTTTAAAACTCTTTAGATACACAATATTAGTTAGTAATGCGTTAAACCTTTGCAGCTCCTTATATAACAGCGAATTCTGCGCCCTGGTATTTCCTGGTAGATTCAAACGGAAGTCAAACGTCAGCTCCTCTCAAATTATATGGTTGTATGTTTGTTACTAGGTTTAATTTACGGCGCAATATTCATGTACGACCAGCTTATACCTTGAATATAAACAGCAATACACTCACTTCAATTTGTTCTTTTAAACTCACTTTAGTGATTCTAGCATATATCTTATTGGTATATACCTGTGGCACCGTAATATACACCTAATCGCTTTGTTTTGTAGCTTCTGCATCCTCTCGATCGCTTCTTGTTTGCATAAGAATAATATTATTGAACAATATTCGAAGTGTGGTCTAACAATACTATTGTAAACATGGACTGTGCTCAACTTTTAGCTATAGCCAGCTATAGCCACCAAATTGGCTTGTGCTCTGGAGATGACAAAACAGCTTGACGTTAGTTTGAGCTGGCTATAGCCAAAAGTTGAACACAGCCATGTATAGCTGTCATTATTGATAATTTTTTCCTTATTCTTTTAAAAAAGCCTAACTTCTTTCCAATTTTCTTGCATACGTAATCCACATGTTCATTGAAATGCAAATTTCTGTCTAATATTATTCCTAAATATTTCATCTCTTTTACATTTTCTATGGGCTCACCATAAATTTGAATTTCTTTATCACAGTTTGTCTTTGTTGCCCTAAATTTTGTTTTTTGCAAATTCAGCAATAATTCATTCATTTTTAGGCATTTACTTTAAGCCTTTAAATCCTGATCTAATTGCTATTTGACTAGAGGTAAGTTACTTCCGGTTATATATATATATTATAGTGTCGTCCGCAAATAAAACAGGCTTTGCTACCTTAAACACATTTTCCATTATGTTCTTACCTATATATAAGAAGAAATAATGTTCCAAGTGCTGATCCCTGTGGAATACCCAGTGCTATTTTCTTTCCGTTTGAAATTAATCCGTTTACGTTAGTTCTTTGCGTTCTATCATTTAGGTAACTTTCAAACCATTGAGATTCTTTTCACAAAATTCCATATTTACGTAATTTTTTGAAAAGAATTAGTCTATCAATCGTTTCAAAGGCTCTTTTAAAATACATACATATACGCAATCGAGCGCTTTCGAAAAAATTAGTAATGTTTAAAATATAACGCTCCGAATGGCGTCAGAAATATATCACTACTTGATTTCCAATAAAACTATTTAAGGCACTTTCACATCAAACACAAGAATCGGAAAAATGTAAACCGAAAAACTCAATTTATTCCACTTTGAAATGAGATTTTTGCTCCAATGATTAATAAAATCATGGGAAATAGGATAAGCTAATATTTTTACTAATAAAATAGTATATACATTTCAGATTTTTAAGATAAACACAACTTTTATGTTTTATCGGCCGAATCTTTCCGCCGAAAAAGTTTTTCGGCCGATAAAACATAAAAGTTGTGTTTTTCTTCAAAATCTGAAATGTACATACTATTTTATTAGTAAAAATATTAGCTTATCCTATTTCCCATGATTTTATTAATCATTGGAATAAAAATCTTGTTTTAAAGTGGAATAAATTGAGTTTTTCGGTTTACATTTGTCTGTTCTTGTTCTTGATGTGAAAGTGCCTTTAGTAGCAAAAATATATTTATAAAATCGCAAATAACTTCGGCTCATGATACACTTAAAAGTCACATTAAAAAGAAGATTGTTTTTTTTTTCGGAAGGGTGGAAAAGTCAAAGAATGCAAATAATGCATATAACTCTTCGTGATCATTTATATCAGCAAGACTAAACTGATTTTGAAGCTTTATAGTACATATTTATATAATATGTATATGCGAAATCTTTGGAAATGTAGATAAATACGTACCTACCTATATATACGTTTTCAAAATCATGTTAAGATCTTCCAGGACAAGATCAAAGCTATTTGGAAAGCGAAGATAAATTTTCTCAATACAGTTATCGAGATTACCTTCTGCTCGGACGGTTCCAATAAACTCTTTTATTGCTTCAAAATTGGTAGGGGAGTATAACATTATTCTCCTCTTACAGTGCAATAAGTTACTTGTTCTGTGTGCCCGGTCAGAGTTACATATATCATAGCAAATGTAAAGGAAGAAGAGCTCGCACGATTTAGAGTTAATTCAGAGGCTTGCTATTCGGAATTAGAATTAATTTAAGATAATTAACTTCTAGCATTGTAGTAGTGACCTGGACAAGCTGTCAGCACAGGTAACATTAGCTCAATGACCCCACAGATTATACCTATAATCAAAAGACTGAGGAATGATGGGTTCCTTTTCTCGTTCACGTACTTCTCGGGTGTGTTCATTCTTGGGCTGTTTTGTGTGAAAATGTGCAGGAGGGGAAGGTATCAAATTTAGAAAGTACATGAACAACTTTTATGTGTTCTTGGGCAGAAAGCAAAAGTGACAACTACAAAATGTCAAGCTAACAATTTAATGTTGATTTCGATGGGACTTTGGTGCAACACCAGTATTGCACTTTTTCCAGCAGTGCAACACTGAAAATGTTCGATGGGACAGTTTTTATAGCAGAAGTGCAACACAAGTTTTGCACTCACTTCCCCTACTTTGCACCGACTATTTTCTTGGTGTTACAAATACATATTGAGGTCGAATTGTCATCTGCTCTGTCAAAGTGTACTGTCGCGATTATTTGTGAAATTTTGGAGTTAAATGAATTAAACATTTTTATTTGGGTGATTGTCTTTAAGTTATGAAAATATTTGTTTCTATATAGGTATTAATAAACAACATTTATTACGTTTGACAGTTCCGTGTATATAATACGTGTGCCCACAAGTACAAGGAATATGAAAGAAATATGTTCGATGGACTTCAGTTCTCGCAGTTCTCCGCTGCCAGAAAAAGTGCAAAACTGAAATGGTCCCATCGAAATCGACATAAACTTCTAACAATTCCCGATTTTATATTTTAATTTGTTTGACAGTTTTTACATATGTCGATTTCGATGGAACTTTGGTGCAACACCAGTATTGCACTTTTTCCAGCAGTGCAACACTCAAAATGTTCGATGGGACAATTTTTATAGCAGAAGTGCAACACAAGCTTTGCACTCACTTCCCCTACTTTGCACCGGATATTTTCTTGGTGTTACAAATACATACTGAGGTCGAATTGTCATCTGCTCTGTCAAAGTGTACTGTCACGATTATTTGTGAAATTTTGGAGTTAAATGAATTAAATTTTTTTATTTGGTTAATTGGCTTTAAGTTAAAAAAAAAATTTGTTTCTATATATCAATAAACAACATTTATTACGTTTGACAGTTCCGTGTATATAATACGTGTGTCAACAAATACAAGGAATATGACAGAAATATGTTCGATGGACTTCAGTTTTCGCAGTTTTCTGCTGCCAGAAAAAGTGCAAAACGAAATGGTCCCATCGAAATCGACATTAGTTACCCCGAGTTTTTCCTTAGGTGGATTTGGGCTAAAACTGGGGGAAGTGTGACACCTACATATTTTCCCCCCATTTTCTGAGTACGTGAACAGAGTTTGGGTGCTTTTGGGTGAAAATGTTATAATGCATTCACACAAATTCGAGTACTTGAACAGAACTTGTACGAATCGACAGAACGATGTCATAATTTAGTTTTGTGCACTTAGAAAAGGAACGAAACAGAACCATTTCAAGTGTTTGACATTTATTCCATTTGATAAAAGCAAGTATAAATTCATAAAAAATTGTTGTTTATGAAAAACAAAACCATTTTCCAACAAAGGCAACTTAAACTCAACTATTACCACCTCGTCCAAATTGTTAACAACACTTTCACGAATACGAATAAATTTTTTTTTTTTTTAAATCCGGGAATAACTCAGGTGCATTCAAAACCATTCGGAGTCAAATAAAAAAAGCGATGACAGATTGAAATTAAATCGTTTGGGTCGAGAAAAGAACGACATGGATTGAAAAAATTCATTCTGAACGAGAAAAGGAATGCAGCAGAAATTTAAACTCAAACAGAAAACTCCTGTGCTAAAAAAGTCTTCTCCTCAAAAGGTATGATTTACATTATTCAAGGACACTCCTCTTGTCCGAGATATGGGACTGTTTAATGATCCAGAATGTGGAGGGTGCAGAGATAAGTTCGAAAAAATTACACGCATTGAATGGATACAGGGGGCTTGGTTCCCACATCTTCAATGAACTTGCATGGGGCAGGCAAAGAAAACTAGGAGCCCGTTTTTAATTTCAAATGAGCATCTGCCTCCTAAGTATAAGCTATTCACTTGTAAAACCTGTAGTAAGTGTAAAACCTAGTTGTAGCATAGATTCTAGAATTTTTTGGTGTTCAACATTTTTTTCAATCCATGCAGCCATTCGTTCATGCCTTTGTATTGGTTTTGGCTTTGAAACTCAATCCAAGGCAGTTAACTTTCTTCCAGATTTCCTAGATTCGCTGCAAAATCACTATTGAATAAATATGCTATACACTTCTTGTCATAGATGAATGCAGTAAATATATAAATACATTGGTAGATCTAATTTTAGTATTAGCACATAAGTCATCTACATTGAACTGTTAACATAAATAAGACGCTATTTACCCTCCACTTTACTATTCTCAATTAACTCTTGTTATACTGTTTAAGTTCCAGTTATATTCAACTCGGTATTTATCTTAATATTCCATGTCTTAATACTCTATTCGCTATACTCAACACTTATTGGCGTGGCGCTCATGCCGGGGTTTGTAAGAAATAAATTATGAATTTGAATTTGCATTGGATAATACCATAGATGGCATAAGAACTAGATATCGCATGGCATACTAGAGCAGAGTATACAGATTGTGAAATGGGTATGGCAAGCTAGAATGGATCATAACATGTTTTAGAGAGTTCCGAAAGCAAATGTTTTTATAATAGCAGCTTTGTATACATTTAATCGACTTTCTCAACACTTCAGATACGAAAAAATATGAATCATTCAACGTATACATCATTTCAAATGTTGTGGTCCATTCCGGAAAGAACCACCCAGCTATATAAATTTTGTATAGTTTTTTGGTACTGCATGCGACATCTAGTTCTTGTGCCATCTATGATCATACTTAGATTTAAAAAGTACTCCACTCCGTTGCTTTAGCTTTGGATGAAAACATTATTGATGGTAGATAAATGGGGAATATAAAAGTTCAATTGGTAGATACAGAGCAGCTTTACAGAGGATGATAGAGATTCTATAATCCAACAGACTAACTTTTAAGATTGTAAAAAATTTGGATGAAATAACTATTTCAAAATAGTTCAATATTTTCCCAACCCCAAGTACAGAAGCAAGGCTATCAATTAAATATAATTAAGCATTGACGAAAGTAAAAGGAGAGAAGTACAAACGATGTTATGTTACCAGTCACACAGCATGATAATGTGATCAAATTTTCTTTTCGCAAACAATGTACTATTTTCATAATTTAATCAGAAAAATTCGTGTGAAAAATTCTCTTTCAATACGTATGAAGGTATCTTTTAGGTCTGATGGCCAATCTAATGGTTGACTAAAAAAAAATAAAGTCGAGCAATAGGTATTATTTTATAAATTTTATACGTCGTGCTTCCAAAGTGCACGCTAGACAACAAAGCTATGGAAAGCATTTGTCGCAATTCATGTTACCATACCAAGGCTCCAAAAGCCATTCCAAAAAGGTACGACGAAAAGCAAAGAAAAACAACTTGATGGAGCTCGCCTAGCTAAAACAACAATGACTCATTACGATGGAATTCTTGAAATTTCCCAATTAAATCAATGTTTTGTTTCGATAAACTAGGTATTTTCTAATAAGTATGTAGTTCGATTTAATTTTATGAAAATTTTCTTTTTAAAAGGTTAATTTATAATAAATCTGTGAATAATACGTAACCCTTTTACCTTTTTTTTGAAGGATTCCAATCCAAAACTAAACTAATGCCATTCACTTTTATTCTTTGCTAAAAACTCACTTTTCTTTTATTCTCACGTTTTTCTATTAATAAGAAAATTTAGCTTTAACCTTCACTATTAGTAACTTGTCTTAAATATTAAGAAAATAATATTAGAAAGTGCACAGGCCCGTACACCTTGAGCTTGAAGTTTCACAAAGCACTTTATGATTGAATTAACTAGCAAATATGTAGCACTCACACTACGAAAACTAAACCAATAAAGCAAAATTATGTTTATTCCGATAATTATTACCAGAGCACTTCCCGGTAATTAATTTTTTATTAAAGATTTTAAAACTCGATTTTCCGATAATTTCCATTTATCCAGCAAAACATTAAACAAAACCTTCGTCACCGACACAACATTCTCAATTGAAATTGTTTTGTTAACAATTTTGGTGAACACTTTTCCTACTTTTTTTTCGCCCTGTTCGTTGACTTGACTGTTGACTGACGACGAGTGAACGACTGTTAACTATACTGGAAAATGTTGTGAGAAAGTATGGAATGAATGACATTTGGAAATTTGAATTGGAAAGTTGATGGGAAATAGTAATGCCAAATGCACATTTTATAATCATTGTTATATTTATTGAAGCGAATTGATTTTATGTATTTATTTTTGCATTAGAATACACTTCTTTTAGCGCTAGCAGCCTATAGAATTCTATTATAGGCCGACGGCGACTAAGACATTTGGGCAAGATTTGATTTTTATTTTGTTAAAATTGTGATTAAAAATGAATAGAAAATGTTGATCAAAGTATTAACAGCGCCACGTTTTATGTATAATACATATGAATGAGCAGGGACTACTACGCACGCAGTTTCGTGGAGGAAAAGCATGTTCGAGGTTTCATGGGCATCCCGACAGAAGCGGCCAAGCTCATTTTGTATAGGTGATATATCTCAATGGGCAATGGCTCGAGAAAAGCTCAGTAATTATTTTGAGCTCTGTTCTCCTAAGGAGTAGAAGTTCTTTTGTTTTTCCGCCAGAGGTGTCGATAAACTTTTTTGTCTGACGAATTTCTTGTAGCCTTTCCCCAATAAAAGGATTTTTGTTTGTTCTCCCAGCTATTTAGGGTAGCTCTGAGGTAACACTTTGAACTGTCACAAAATCACTCTGCTCCGACAAAGGAGATTTCCGCTCCTCTTTTGGCTAGGCTGTCAGCAATTTCAAATTCAAATTCAAAGTTTATTTATTACAAACCCCGGCATATGCGCCACGCAGACTAGCGTTGGGTATAACGACTAGGTACTAATGCATATTTACAGAGTAGTTTAGGTTCTAAGCAGTATAACAGGGGTTAATAAGATAGTTATATCTTAGAATGAGCCCAAGAATGTAACGTTAGATTGCTTATATGCATATAATATATGAGGTATGGTGATTCACACTCCAGTTTGAAATTTTTAAAATCTCAAATTTAAGTTTAAGTGAACAATTCCTATCTAGATAATTTAAAGCTAAATATTATGAAAAATATGGTAGAGCAAAGATACTCTGATATTCAAGGTCTCTAGTAGTGAATATTAATGACTAAGACCTTATAGCTTAACAATACTATTACTTATAAATATACATTAAAGTTATGAGGTAGACGACCGTATAACTAACAAATATTGATAATAAAGCTAAGGCTGTTCAACAGTATTGCGATGAATCTTCTGATTCGGTATAAAAATAGGTTACCTTACACAATAAAGCACTGACTATCCCTTGGCCATGACCAGCTTATAACTAGCAATGTTATAGACTAGGTTAACATTATGCCTTTATGGCCCTCATGTCATGAGGATAACTTTGTTTCTCCTTGATAGATTTTTAAGGGTTTGCAGACACTCCCAGACTATCCTTGACTTGATAGTGTAGGACTTTAAGGCCTTGAAAGCGGCTTGACTGTCCCATAGGACATAATTTGGTTGAGACATTTAGGGCTCTGTTAATGCAGGTATTAGCGCATTCTTCTATGGCTAATGCCTCGGCCTGGAATACGGTACGGGTAGAGCTCTCGGCCCTTGCTATATGGTATCTAGGGCCGTATATACCCAGTTCGACTCCACTGTTCGTTTTGGAACCGTCTGTAAACCACACCATCGATCCTTGTTGGAGTCTAATCTAGACTACATATTATAGCCTACTGCGCTTCATCAAGTGGAAATGAAGACTTCAATGAGTGAACCAACATACAGTACATTGTATTGCATTATCTGAATACTTAATCATACCCCGCTTACTTCGCAATTTAATATAGAATAACAAAAAAAGAGTTTATAAGATAAAGCTGATCTACATCGAAAAATAATCGTATTTAACTAAAATTCACATTAGATCACAAATCCATATGAATGAGCAATAAAAATGGGCGTCATCGATTTCCACAAAATTGTTTCATTAAAAAAATATAAAAACTGTTTAAGAAGAACATTACACATGATTCACAGAAAAATTGTTCTTCGATCTCTTGCTGCTAAGCGTATACTTTTCTAGCCATCCCCAAGTACATAATATTATCTAACCACCTCCAACTGTTTGATAAAAGTTGGAATTTTTGGGGGCGTTGAACAGAATCACATTTTTCCATATGACCCATTTTAAGCTATCAAATTTCAATTTCATTAATTTGGACATAAATCTTCAAAGTAACAGACAAATATGTATTGATAGAAAAGAAGCAATTAAGACCAAGTAGACACAGCTGAGTCCTAATTGATTTGATTGCGCAAATACCTTGAATAACTTTGTTTTGCTTATTTTTCATGCATAACTAAACCGAAAAATTTAAGAGAAATTTATTTTTCATTTCGTTTGTAAAATAAAAAGTGTTTGCATGTTTTAACAAACTGCACGAATTCTGTGCTTTATTTAAAACATGAACTACTAAACGTTATGAAGATAATTGAAGGAGAATAAGTGAAATTATATATTTGGTTCATTTGATCGGATCTGTTCATTACATACACTTTCTTCAGCACTATTTTGCATTTCATGTCAAGCGTATCTTTTTGCTTATTACAAGATTACTCAAGCTCATAGAACGTATTCATGAGCAATATAAACTAATTATGAGTCAAACATGCACAATATATAAATAAAATTTGATGAGCTAAATTCCAAACATCATTAAACTACTTAAAGGAATTGTTAAGCTATTTTTTTTTTATAAGACGTGTACCTACCACCGCCTTAAACGATTGTACTCAGTGAAGATGTTTGCTAAGATATTTACTGGCAACTTTCAATCACATGTGATCAGATTAGTCTGTGGTACTGTTATACATATGTCGAAACTGAGTCTGAACTCAATGCACATATACTGTGGTGGTATGGCCCAAAAAGGCTCTCTCAGACCTCCTGCACACGAGTTGTTCATCTCGAACTAGTTACTGGCCTGACCTCCGCTGCGTTCGTCATCACATTCAAACTATTTGTCTCACGACGCGGACACTGCTCCCATAATTATAGCGACAAGGCGACAAATTTTATAGCAGCTAATACAAAATTGGCAGCCAACTTTCGTCAGTTTTAAGTAACTTACGATACCGTATTGCTGAGATACTTGCCATACGACAACACAGAGTGGCGCTTCATTCCTCCTGCAGCTCCACATCACGGAGGTATCTGGGGAGCAGGGGTTAAATCCTTTAAACATATCTTAGAGGAATACATTGTAACAATTGAAGAAATTCTTGCCCTATTGGCACAAATTGAAGCGTGCCTAAACTCGAGACCACTTTTGAACCCATCAGTGATGATCATTATGACACGACCTTCCTTCACTGTAGGAACCGCTCCGTTTATATGGTTCCAGAAACATGCTATCACGATATCCTACTGAATCGCTTATCTCGTTGGCAGTTAGTATGAGGGATGTACAGTCATTTTTGGCGACAATGGCAGAAGGATTACCTTCACCATCTGCATCAAAGAGCTAAATGGACAACGAAGCATTATTCGATGCGATTAAATGATCTGGAAATATTCAAGGATGATCGCGTGCCACCCTCAAAATGACAAGAAGGACGCATAACTGCGACACATCCAGCATCAGATGGCCAAACCGCGTAATCACAATAAAACAGTAAGATACTTAAGCAAACGACCCATTACAAAACTTTGTGTGCTACCAATAAATGACTCTTTAATTTAAATTCATCAATTGTCTACATGTCAGCAGCCGCTTACAAATTTTCTACCATGGCGGGTGGAGGAATTCATCTACTTTTTGTCCTTAGGCGAGGCGGGCGGAATGTTACAAATTGCAACAAACTTATGCCACTTATCAATAACCTGCTCTTATTGTATCGCAAATTATTGATTTAGAATAACAAAGTCAATTATAGTTTATCTCTACCGAGTTTCAATTTATTCCTCAACTCAGTATCTTCTTGTATCCTTCAAAACACAAACGATTCTTGTACTTTTCTTTCTTTGAAAACATTTTTTAAACATGGCTAGTTATTGAGTGGTCACCTGCGTGCAGCTCATTCTACACCCTATATCAAATTTGATGCTACTTGGAAATAATGGCAGTTGATTATTTATATAAGCTTGCTATAATTATATATCCACAACATCTATCAAAAGAGTTCCCTTTACTAAAAAAAAAAACTTTAAATTCGACTACAATAAACCAAAACTCTGAAGAATTCAATGAAACTTAATGGTATTTTGCTAAATTTTCGAATCTGTTCCAATCTAAGTTCTGCGAGTTAGCAAGAGCTCCTCCTGCACAAAATAAACCAACGTACCATCTTATAAATCTATGCACTGTCCTTCTTCTACCAACTTTGAGAGAGAACAGTAAAAGACGAAGCACACACCCTTCCTAAAAATTCTACATTTGTGCCGAATTTCATAAAAATAGCTTTTGGAAGATTATATGTATGGATGTATAAATGGACCGGATCGTTGGATAAATCTAAAGTCTCAAATCATGATACATACCTTGCCTTCCCGAACTCAATTCAATTGACCTGACAGCTCATAATGTGATGGACATTTCGTTCGTTACGATTTCACTCGCTCTTACCAAAATAAAAAATGAAAATATTTTTGCTTTCCCATCAACACTTATTCACTTTTCTCGCAGCGATTTACAATTATGAAGCAAAAACAACTAATGTTTTTGGTGAATTTTTAATCGGGTGTTACTTTTCATCTTAATTCTGCACAATTCATAACATACCTTATCCTGATAATCAGAAACAGATGAATTTAGGCAAATGCTTTCCAACAGGATAATCAAGACGCAGCTGTTTTGTGAAACGCTGGAGGTTCACATCACCAGAGGTTGCTTTAAGGGAGAGTACTGTCTCTACTGCTGTGGTCCATGATAATTGATCACCTTATTAGTTCAACTAAACAACCAAGGTATTGAATCGTAAGGTTATGTTGAGGACCTTGTTATCATATTCGAAGGTAAATATGAGCGCTTGCTTTCTAGAAGCCCTAAGTATTGTTCAAGACAGGTGTGCTGTATACAAGCTATCAGTCAACCACAGAAAAACAACAATTATACCAGAAGCAAAATGAGAAATATTACTAGCTCTACTATCTTTGGTAAGGAAGTCCCAATGCCCAAAGATGCTAATATCTTGGGATAACTCTCGATGATAAGCTCAATTGGAATAAACATATTGACAAGACAGTCCAAAAAAGTACAGTAATGCTGTGGAACTGTAACAAAACTGGGTGGCGCAACATTGGGACTCAAGCCAAATGTAATGGCTATACAAATCAGTAATCAGACCCACGATCATCTATGCTGCAGCAGCATGGTGGAACAAATGCACACAAGACAACCATCAGTTGGCCTGTCTAAGTGTAACTGGTGCCATGCGCACAATCTACCAGCGCAAAAGAAACATTATTGAACCGCACTCAGCAACGTTGTTGAAAAAGAGACTGGACTAATGGTATACAGAGCACGGACATATGGGTGTAGTGAATGGGACTTCAAAAGTCTAAGCACTATAATCGAACGAATAGAAGAACATGATATTAGACAGGATGGTCGTTAAACACACCCTCTGTATGCCTCTCTCAAAATTCAGATACCAAATTGGGATAAAATAGATACAAATCTAGAAAATGAACAAAAAAAACAACAAAATGGTACACCGACGGTTCTAAAACCGAGAAAGGAGTAAGGGCAGGAATATATGGTGAAAGCCAAGAGCTTATATCTATCAAAATCTAAGAAAATACGCCTCGATATTCCTGGCAAAAGTATATGCCATCAGTAGTTGTGCATACGAAAACCTCAGTCGATCCTACACTAACAAAAATATATACAGATAGAGAAGCAGCATTGAAAGTCATCCCATCACCTGCGTCAAAACGAAGTTTACATGAAAATGCATTCAAGCATTAACAAACCTTGGCACAAAGAACCACTTCACTTCAATGGGTGCCAGGACACTCGGGAATTGATAGGAATTATAACGCAGACTTACTGGTCAAAAATAGAAGCATCCATGCCCCTCAGAGGGCCGGAACTATTCCGCGGTATCTTGGATTCAAAACCAAATGGACTAGAGATGAACTTCAATGATAGGCTCCAGACAAGTCAAAAGATTCATTAAAGGACCTTCACAAAAAAGAAACTCGATCTTTTAAGGCTATCCAGGTATCAACTCCAAATCATTACAGGAGCCCCAACCGGACACTGCAAAATAAACCAACACATCGGATAAGGATATCATCCACTGATGTATGTGAACTATGTCTCGAAAAGGATGAAACATCCGAGCACGTCTTATGCGAATGCAAGGCCATTGCACACTGTAGATTCTAGGCTTTTGGTTCATACTTCTTAAAGCCGACCGCCTTTGAAGAAACTTCCCCAAAAAAAATACTGCTCTTCCTAGGGAGAGTGAGACTATTGAATAAACTAAAGAAATCGGTACACAAAAAGCCAATGAATGACTGCAGTGGAAAGGTTATTCGCCCCGATTAATCTTATTCTAATGTAATCTATCCTGATAGTCATGTCTTCTATGCGACTTTCGTCTTATGATTCATAACTTTATGAAATTTAGATTAAAGCATAATTGAATCCTTTTGTAAAATCTAGCTTGGATGTGTTTCTTCCTTTATGTTGCTGATGCTGACGCGGACGCAGTGCCTGTTGTTTATGATGTTCCAATGATGACGCTCTAACATGTATTGAATTTTCGTTTCATTATTAAATAAAAATCATTAAATCGTAAATTAATAAATTAACTAGTTATTAAATACTGTGGCATTACTTAAAACTTACAATTACCACTCACAATTTCAATGTTCTGCAAAAATAAATTGGCTCAACTGCAGCTGTCAAGGTGTTGCGCGTCTCAAATTGAAATATTTTCAACTTCAAATATTCAAATATTTTCAACTTCAAGCAAAGCGACCAGCGTTAAAGTTGAAAACTCAATGAACGCGGCAGGCGTCGCGTCGCTTTGACAGTTCAATAGTTCATTTGGTTTTCGCCACACCAGCTGACATTATTAAAGACTACTTAAATCAAACAATGTAGCAGTTGCAGAAAATGTACTCAATTTGATTATTTCCCAGGTTCTACTTCGCTAAAAAGCTGAAGTGAGTGGAACTCGTTTTCGTACTGGCGCAAGTAAACTGGTGGGTATGTCAAGAGGAGGTGAGGGACTGAAATCGAGGTTACTTGGGACAGTAACTTCGCTTGTGTAAACTATACTTTAGCAACACGCAGCGACACACTGCACCTGCGCTTGAGTACTTTCATCAACGAGGTAATAACTAAAGGAGATGCAATCATATGTACGATCCGTGTACATGAGCGTACCCAAAATTGCCCTGCATTTGTGTATGTTTCACTCCGCCATTTTTGGTCTTCGCTGTCAAATCCATACTTAGGTTTGGATGTTTTTGGGCTTGGTGCATTGACGCAGGAAAACCCGTGAAATATCCGTAGGGGCCACGAAGCAAATATTATTCACAAACTTTTTACCACTGAACTTTTCTTCTTAATTATTAACTTTTTTACGTTCACGTTTGCAAATTCAGTAAATACTTTTGAGTATATGAAAATAAAAGCGATTAAATTTGCGCATAGGTTGTACAATTGTGTACAGGTGTACAAATTTTACGGCGCTTATGTACAAACAATATCAGTGTCATTGTGTTAGAATTGGGTACGCGATATTTTCTCATTTGCATCTCCTTTAGTTCTTACCTCGTTGACTTTCATACATTTAACTTTTGACAGATTTAGTGACAGCGTCCGCGACAGCGTCACATTGTAGCTCAGGCTTTATAGTATACCCAAATCATTGAATAAATAACTAATAATGAAACGTCTATCGGAAGAAAAGATAAGCCACTCGGCGAAATGTATTAGTGTTCTATGTTTGCATTCGTTTCGTCATGGCAGTAATGAATTCGTAACATTTTGAAATGGGACATTTTTTATAATCCAAATTGCTATGTAAAATAAACAAATTTTTAACGCCCCTTATTTTCAGAAAATATTTTTTGGCGTTGCATTTGATAATTTAATGCACTTGTCACAATGAAATGTCGGAAATCAAGCAGAATTGTCAAAATAATGCACAGCTCTCTTGTGATTTCCATCCCCGATCATAGGGTCTTACTGTCACTGAATTGCTTAAGGCACCAGAACACTGTGAAAAATATGGATGTCTTTTTTTGTAATTTTTTGAAAGATGCATTTGTTAAGAAAGTTCTCATCAAATGTTAGAAAATCGTAAAATTGACAGAGATACAGCATTTTATGTGAAACCGTTTAGTATAGTTTGTATGTTAAATTATCTTTCAGGAAAACTTTGAACGCGGTGTTTTCGAAACTACGTTTTCAACCTTGTTGACAACATATTAAAAAAACTATACATCCGATTTGCATGCGCCAAGTCTTAAACTGTTCGAAAGTCCAGTCTCTATGGCACCACGCAGGGATTTTTTTTATAAAAGGCCTGCTTCTATTTTGTTTTATTGGACGGTGAAAATTTTCCATGAAAATCTAAAAAAAAGTTCGTAGGTCCCCCATTTTTTTTAAAGATATCGAAATTCCCCTACGTGATGCTATAAACCCATATGTCTAGTTTCTAAATAAATGTTTATTTCATTTTCCGATGAACCGTATGGCTTAATTGCCGTTAACCGCCGGAATCGGAGTGTCCTCTTGGAAGTATTTTACACTTGACATCAATGATAAATGTTATGTTTAACCTGTTTGAAAGCACTTTCAATACAAATGCTGTTAATCAAATCACGATATTTTATAATTTATTTTTATTAAAACTATTGTATTCAACTCTTTATAAATAGCCTAACTACATATATGACCTCATAAATGCCAACATATTCAACAATTCCATATAACTTTATCTTAATATTTCATGCTCCCAATCAATTAAGTTTAACTGAGGTTTGTGCCTCTTCTGTGGGTCTGAAAGAAAAGAAAAAAAAACATAAAAAGTATAAAATTATAGTAATTACAACATTCAACGACTTAGAAAAGATAAATTGCAAAATTCCTAAGAATAAGAGAGCACAACAAAATTGCAATAATTCTTTCATGCATAAAATCTTAATTAAAAAAAATAGTCATTCTTACTTATCATTGCGTATCGTTGCTCATTCTGCAATTGTGCGTAATCAATATTTGGTCCCATCAATTGTTGAGAAGTCATTAATTCCGGAATCCAAATTTCATCCAATGAATCCTTAATGGCAAGCAATAGTTTAGCGAAGGAATTCTGAGTTTCCTTAGCCTCTTTATCACAACATATTTCCATTAGAGCTTTGCATGTTTCATGGATATGAACCTGCTGACCAATAATTCTTGTTATTAGATTATATAAAGCATCAATTAGAGCAATGTCTTCGAATGGATTGCCTTCTTTTAGACTAAGCAGCTTTCTCTCGTGCTTTCGACGATTTTTACTTGATCGGAATGTTTTTCTATGAATAATTTCATTACGTTATGATTGATTATTATTTAGTAGGATATCATTTAACAAACCCAGTTCCTCTGGAACTACCAGTATAATTAGAAGATTTGATGCTACTAGTATCTGATAGAAGATCACATTCATCAACGCCATCCTCATAAACATTGTCAGCATTACGTTGTGCTCGCTCTTTTCGCACAATCGATAAACGTATTTTATATTTTATAAATTGTTCTCTGTCAGAATTTAAATTCATTTGTAGAGTTTTTGTGTAATCTTTAAGATGTGATACAATCATAGAACCTACAGATGAAAGAGTGATATTAATTCCAAGCGACACCAAGTAATACAAAAAAAATACAAAAAAAAATCAAATTGCTTTAACCCTTACCAACTAAAGTTGAATCTTCCATTTTAACTTCATAAATTGCTTTAAGATAGTGTCGACCTCTTAATAAACATTCTAGAGCACGGCTAAAATCACCGACGTAATTCTTTATAAGAAACCATGCTTCATCGAATTTCCCTTTTTCTAGTAAAGCTGTAACTAAGGATCTGGAAAATTGAAAATTAAAAATATTTAAAAAAAATTACGAAGAAGGTTGTTTTGCAACATTCATTTCCAATTATTCAATTGCAATTATTTCATTTTTTTTTTTTTACTATCAGAAGCAGCTAAACACAAGCTCGCTGCATAGACACATTTAATAAATAAACGGTCAACAATACATGCGTTTCATCACTTAGTCGGTGTTAGTATTAGTATGTTAAACTAAACATAAACCAAACACCGGATGAAATGATATGCAATGCGACATATAAACAGAGAACTAAGTATTATATAGACGTTTTTTTAGAATATGCGATTAATGGGTTCGTACATGCAAAAGTTGGATCTTGCGGAGTTAACATGCAACATAGGTAGTCTTCTCAAATAGTGTCCAATATTGCGGAAAGAGATTTTACTAAGTAATAGCGGAGAATCAACATTCGCGTTTATTAGTTGATGCACAAACGTTACATCGGCAACCATGCGACGTTTTTGAAGCAAGTGTATATTCAAAAGCTTCAAGCGATCCTCATAAGGTGGAAGAATTAATGAATTATTCCAGGGTAGTTGTCTGAGAGCAAATCGTAAAAAGTTTCTTTGAGCAGACTCGATACGGAGACCAGACCTGGGTAGCGTATTCAAAAAGTGGTCTCACAAAGCAAGTGTACAAACGCAATGTTATGATAGAATTTGAAAACTCTCGGGACAAACGTTTTATAAAACCCAGCTTAGAACTACTCTTTGATACCATATAGTTTATATAGGAGATAAAATTCAATCTGTGGTCACATTTGCCACCCAAGACACAGACAGAGTCCACACGGTGAATCGAGGTATCCGAGAACTCATAACCATAAGTGATTGCTGTCTGATTCCTATGGAAAGTCATAACCTCAAATTTGTCGATATTGAGTACCAAATTATTGCTCTCGCACCAATTGTAAAATTTTTGAAGGTCACCCTGTACCTGTTCACAATCGTGAACAGATTTAATCTGAGCGAAAAGCTTAACATTGTCAGAATAAATCAGGACCTTACAGTACCTCACCACAGAGACAATGTCGCCAATAGACAGAATAAAGAACAACGGGCCCAAGTGACTCCCTTGAAGTCTTGAGGTACGCCAGACGAAGCCTTCAAGACTCTAGAGATTTGATATGTTCTGTTATCTAAATAAGACTCTGTCCATTTTAGAAATGTTGGGGGAAACCCATACTTTTCCATTTTAAAGAGTATCACGGAGTGAGATAACCTGGCGAAGGCTTTACTAAAGTCTGTATAAATACAATCCGTCTGGTAGCTTTTTGCAAACCCATGAATGGTATCCAAGACAAATTCCAACAAGTTAGTGATTGTAGATCTGCCCGAAATAAGCCCAGGTTGGTTTGAAGAGAGCAAATTCTTACATGAAACCGATAGCTGAGAGTAAAAGATAGATTCGAATAATTTTGCAATAGGCCTATAGTTAGAAATTTCACTTTTACTACCTTTTTTGTGAATAGGTATGATGAAAGAGTTTTTCCATAGCTGAGGGAAACAACCACTATCGAGAGATTTTTGAAATATTGTTTTAAGCTGCGCTGCCAGGGCAAGGCAGCACGACTTAAAGAAGGCTGGAAGGATCCCATCAGGGCAAGTTGTAAAGTCATTTGAAAGCCCATTAATATGATCGAGTATATCCTCTTGTGTAATTGTAGGAATAGTGAATGAAACGTATGAGAATCATTCATATGACTAAAATTGTTATGTCGAGGATGGAAATTTAACGAAGAAAAGCATTGTCGAAAAAAAGCAAACATATTGTATATTCCTTATACCTAATGGTATTGGGATAGTTGTCAGTTTTTTTCTTCATATTAATAAACTTGAAAAAGATACGTGGCTCAATAAATAATTTCGCACGCATGCTTTGGATATACTAATCATAAACTTAAGAGGAAATTTCTTTGAACTCATTATAGGATGTGAGGAAATTATTGTGACTTATAATGCCTTTGTCCCTGATATAACTTTTCCACAATTTATTCTTTCTATTTTTAAAACGTTTCAGTTCTTTATTGAACCATGGCCGAGATGTTTTAGAGAACCACTGTCGCTCGCGGGGTACATGAGATGAAAATAAATTGAAAAGAATTATGTAAAATTTAGAAATGTCTTCGTTAACATTATTGCTAGACAGTAATGAGTTGAAATCAAAAGACGTGAGGCTACTGGAGAGTTCCGAAAAATTAGCCTTTCTAAAATTAAAGAAGTATTGTGTTTCGTCACAATTTATAATGTTTTCGGTTTCAAAGCAATATGTAATTAGTAGAGCGGGGTGATATTTGTTAATATTAGACAATAAAAATGGGTTGGGTCGACTAACAAGTTACCCGTGTCAGTAGAGAAAACCAGGTCCAACTGCCTACCCATGTCATGCTGTACGTTACTGAGTTGGCTGAGACCAAGAGATGAGATAGTGTCTATGAATAGTGATTCCCTTGTTGATAAGTTATTAAGAGGAAGATAGTCATCGTCATCTTCATTTAGTACCCAATGTATATTGGGTAAGTTAAAATCACCAATAAGTAGAAATTCGTCAAGAAGTTGCATCATGCCATGAATAAAATTAAATATTGAAGTTAGTAGGTCGGAAATATTTTGACCTTTGTCATCAACAATGTTTATGGAGTCTGGATGAATATAGCAATATAGTATGTATAAGTCGTGTTTTAAAAGAGACAGCTTAAGAACTATAAGTTCAGTGTCAAGAGTGTTGGAAAAACTGGGAACCTCAATTTGGCTGCAATTAAAATGGTTTTTACATGCGAGGAGTACGCCACCGCCACGAGCTTCAGAATCAGTATGTCTATCTTTTCTAAAAACCTGGTAAGAATTGTCTAAGATTTCGGCATCACGAAAGCCATGGTGCAGCCAAGTTTCAGTGAAAGCAACAATATCAAAACAAGTTGCAACAGAGGATTTAAAGATATGTGCAGTTTTTGTCCGAATCCCCCTTACATTTTGATAGTAAAGGGAAAGCGAGTTCAGTTTTTTGGAATAATATTGCTTATTTTAGCTGTATTTCTAGGTTGGGGACCTGAAGGTACAAATAATTTAGTAAAAGCGCCAGAGGGCCAAAATAAGGGATCCAATAACTTATCCTGCACATCTGCTGAAACAGTTAGGACGAAGAATGCAACCGGTTTGGAGGATTTACTAATTTTGCGCGGCAAGAAACACCCTCTGTTGAAATGCTTTGGGATTCGAGATACCTCAATATGTCGTCACACACCGTTTCAGGAGAGAACCTAGTGACGAAAGCACTTGGTACTGTCCTCAAAGAAGTACCAAGACCATTCCCTAATGTGGACACAGAATTAATATTATTTGTTTAAAGATACCTCATCATAGCACATTATTATGAGCAAAGGATTACACAAAAATATATATAAAATTTAGATAAGGGTTGATAGTAATTATGAAGTTTAGATTAGAAAAATGATTAACATCTCTCTCGTGATAGCTGACAAAAGGCGACTTGTCATTATGATTGTATGTTAACCGAAATTTGCTGCATCGCTAATTTCGATAAAGAAGCTACCGAGGTAAGATAAATTTTTAACAACCTACAACCAACCAGGCAAGACGAAAATCAGTTATAAAAATCAGAGTATCGTAGAGCTCTATACTGGGTATATTTATAAAATTTTCTATTATACATCAATGATATCACCGACCAGTAGCAATGGTTAATTATGCATAGTTGTTGCTAATTGAATCTCATATGTTGATTTTTAAAGTAAAATATTTCTACCACAACTGGCCTATCCAGACTTGAACTTGAGCAGCTGCTTTAATAGAAATTTTTAGAGCTCTGCCTTTACAACCTAAACTATGACCAGATTTTGTAGAATTATGCCTTAGAGCACGCCATATGGACTACTTTTTCCTGCAAGAGTTTTGAATTCTGGTGTTAAGGTCATGGTGCCGATGAATCAACAGCATATATCAACAGGTTATCCATATCTGTAAGACATTTTAACAGTCCTTATTGAATATCGCCTAGTTGTCGAAAACGTTAGCGAAGACAACATTTCATTGCAGCAAAGAAGAAAAATATAAACGAAAAATGCAAACAATCTTGTCGTACTCCGCTATACACATCAAAGTTATAGGACAATGTACTATTATATAGATGTCTGCATCTAGGATTACTATAAAAACCTTTTTATTATCTTCATTATTTTCCGAGGTAGGTAGAAGGGAACAGGTACTCTGTAGATTGTTGTTCCACGGTATTATTGTGATGATCTATACAGGAACGAACATTTTTAAACCAAGCTTGCTGCATTCTTATCATATAATTGACTAAGACTTTAATTCTTTTCAAAATCAAATAATACCGGGAAAGTTTACAGGAAAGCTACCAAATGAATATTGTCAGCTGCACATGATAAAAGCAGAAAATGCGGGAAATAGTGCCAGTATGCAAGCTAACTAACATAACTTAAAGTAGAGACATTACGTTGAAGCTATTATTATGTCCAGCGAAGAAGCTAACAATAGATTTGATTTTTCGATACTAAGTACATACATTTCGGCACCATACATGCATAAATTTATTAAGATTTACATAAGTATTTATTTAGAGTTTATTTTTTTGTGATTTTCATATATTTAAAAATTAAAAATGTATAAAAAAATGAGTTATTGTTACGTTTTACAAATAAATAAATATAAAAGAATTTACTTACAATGAAATATTCCTCAACTCCTCTCTGTCATTGTTCGTAAGAGTTTTTGTAAGTACTAAACAACGTGTCCAATCCAAAACATGTTTAGCACTTAAAATAGCTTGCAACAAATCTCCACCTCTTTCGTACATAATACTTGCATTCTCATGCTTACCTTGACCTCTCAAATGATCACCAAATGCTAAAGCAATTTTCTTATATCCTTCTTCATTATTTCCAAAAACAGATAAGGCTTTCTGAAATAATGTATGCTTTTGCACAAATTGTATACATTCCTCAAGCCGACTTTCCCCACATTTGGCAATATGTTCAATAGCTTTTTCATATCTCTTTAAATGTTCATCAATTTTAAAACGGCGATAGTTTTCTTCAAGTCGTTTAAGCTGATTCAAAAAAGGAACATATTCTTTTGGATCTTTTTGTGATTTATTTGCCACATAGAGAACTAAACCGAAATCATACATTCCAAGAGCTACATCGTATAGATTATTTACATCTACTAAATACAAAAGATATTTCAAGGCTTCTTCAGAGTTTATCTTCTTACTACTATCATCTTGGTCCGTTATTATTTCCATTTCATTTTTCTTTTCAGTCCAAATAACGTCTAAGGCCTTTTCTAAATTTCCAGTTTTAACGTAGGTAGTAATTATAGGCAATAAGAAGTGCTGGAAATTTTTTTCTTCCATATGTTTGCACATTTTTTGACAAACAATTTTTATTTTATTGTCTACACAATAATCGTCGGGATAGTTACTGACTGATTTATTATAATTACTAAAATACATTGTTTTTGTAAAATCATCGTTCTGTAATTCACTTAAAAATAAATTTAACCAATGTGGATTCGATACTTCATCTAAGAATGTATCTATTTGTTTTAGTAACACTTCAGGATTATGATCAACTATAATATTCAGATTTATTCGTTCCTTTCTAAGCATATCCATAGCTTTTCGATATGATAATTTATCTAAGAGTTCTCCAACTATGTCAAGAGATAAGACTCGGGGATTAATAGTTTCCAGATTACCCCTAGGCATTTGGATCACAACTCGTGAACTGTGTGGAACGATTACAATGATTTTACCACCACGCTCCAGTTTTCTTTCGTCAACAATTAAATTGTCTGAAATTCTCATAAATTTGATAGAGCTTACAAGAGTGAATACCAAGTATTTCTGAGCTATAAAGAATGAAGTCACATCTGACGCAATTTTTGTACTGTCAACGTATAAATTTCGATTAGATTGCAGTGATACTACTTTCAAGACATTGTCTACGTCTACTGCTTCAATTTGCTCAGAAAGGTCGGTTAGCTTAGAAAATATATTCGAATTTTCTAAATATTTATTGGATTTAATATCTATTGAATATACGACCCCATTTTGTAGTTGGATCAAACATATGTCCCATTTTGTGTTTATCACGTGGCTAACTAGACCGTTTAATGGAATCTGGGATGCAATTTCTAAGATTTCAGTATTAAAATATGCCAAACACAGAACAGATTTATTTCCTTTGTTTTCACAAAAAACAATTGAATCATCGCTCAACCACATCCAATGATTCTTAAAGAGAGGAATATTTGGCTCTTCATCGATTTGCTTAGCACACCGTAGAAACTTCATAGTTTTAATTCGTTGCCTTTCTGATATAGTTTCATATTCTAAATCGTAGAAAGAAATTTTATTATCGACTGTCACAAAGAAAAGTTGATTAAAAAATCGGGCGTCGGTGGAATTCCTTATGAAACCACATGAATTTATATATAACGGTGATTCTAAAACGAAGCTGGACATAGGAGGTGGGATTATATTATTTCGAAAATCAGACACCAGCAATTTGTTACCATCAATGACAGCAACAATAGACTGATCGTGAATTGTGTTACCAAAAGAATGATTAACAGCGAAAATCCATTTGTAATGAAAATAACTGCCATCTGTAAGAAGGATATGCAAAGTTTTGCCTTCATTCATTTCTAAATCCCACAAAGAGTTGCTGATTTTTGAATGGAATTGTAAGCATTGTTTAAGATACCAGTGATAATTGGAAATTATGTACAAATATAAATTGCTTCGATCATCTTTTACAGTTTCAACACATAGTATGTCAGAGTCTGTACTCCAACTTATGTTAACAATAGGTTCATCTTCATGTTTAAAAGGTAATATAAGCTCTCTATGTCGCAATCCATTTTTCTCGAAAAGTGCAATGGTATATTTATTAGGTAAACAATGAGGTACAGCTATCCATGATCCAGAAGGTTTCCATGCTATACATGTTCCCAAATCGTTAATTTTCTCTGACGTATATTGCAATTTTCCTTCTTTATTATAAACTTTAAACATTCGACCAACAGAACTGACAAAAGATACTGCAAACAGCTCGCTATCTCCCCTCCAAGTAATGTTAATGGTCTTATCCAATTCATCGAAATTTTTTGGTATTACAAAATTCAATTTTTGTTTTGCTGCTTGCTTACCTTCAGATCCATGAAATTGAGTTTCTTTCTTACCCCAGCCAACAGTTATAAACTGTTGATCTCCAAAATCTACATCATCCAATGAACATTCTGATATAATATCGAAAGTGCATGTCATAACAACAACCATATTTCGTTCTGTAACAAATACCACAATTTCTTGATCATGACTCCAAGACATCCTTTTAATTCCACCTTCACAAAATGTAACCTCTTGAGTTTCTTTTGTTGAGGGATTTATTAGAATTACTTCACCGTATTTAGAGGCGGCACATAATTCATTGTTAATGGCTAAATGTTCACACCCAACAATTTCCAGTAATCCATAGAGGAGATCTGTTGAATCTTTCAACTCATCATAAATAGCGATTCCATCATTCGTATACAAATAGAGATTGTTATTGGAGCCATTTGCGTCTAAAACTAATTTACCGCGGTCAGAAATATTAATATTCTTTTGATAGCAGAAAGAGAGCTGGAGATTCTTCATATTTTATTATTATTAAGGAAAATCACTTTATAGAAAAATGCACTACACTTCGGCAAGTAACGAGTCCGCACCGTATACCATAACCATACGGCGCACTGTATAAATGTCAAAAGAGAGCATGTTTTCGTTTGTCTTATGGTTTTTCAATTGACATGAAGAGGGTACTCACATCGCTATAGAGACAATTTAATTGGCGTAAAAGCTAATTTCAAAATTGGGTGTACTTTCGTAGTTTTCTTTATTAATTCCATGAAAAGAATAAAAGAATGGAGTTTATGCTCAGCCTTATTAGAGATAAGAATATTCGAAATAGAAAGAATAAAAAAAGCGGTGACAGTACCTGCATAATATAATTTTAAAAATATATAGCAAATTATTTTATATGATAAATTTATTAAACATTTTCTAACTTTTGAACCATTTTTTGACCATTTTTAAACCGACATCAGATCCAATTAGAGAATTCCTTATCAGTGCTAAAATAAACAGCCAGACTGTACCTAGGTACTCAAAGTAAAGTTTATAGCAAAAACAAGCTTAGTGCTATCTGAAAACATGGATGGGTATTCTGTTGAATTCTTTGATGGGCCTCTGGTCACAGTAATGTACCAGGGAATAAAGCAGGTAATGAATTTGCTAGGAAGAATTCAGGTATGACTTTTTGTCAAGCAAAGAAAAACTTATTTACTAAATACACACAAAATAAATAAGGCTTGCAAAGACCGTGAATTAAATAAGAAATATGACTCAACTGAAAATTTGGATTTCAGTGAAAGCTACAGCGAGCTGAAAATCTCTAGCTACAAATTAATTATGGATTTGCTATAAAATTAAAGCTCCAAATATTTAAAGGAGCTGAGATTTAATTACAGATATTTTTTACGGGCGACAAAACCCGGTGGTGGGGATGGAACCAGTTAAACTTAATACTTCGCTTCAGGGGAATATAAACAAATCCTGATCAGGAACTACCGTCCTTAACAAGCCAAACTTACACTTATTATTTCAACATTTAGTGCATATGAGGGCAGACAATCATATGGAATTAATTAGATTTGTTTATATGTATCTCCATGGATCCATTGTTATATCGATTAAAATTCCTCCCCCTATTTGACAAGAATATTTTAACTAGAATATGCGTCAGTTTAAATATTGTTGCAAGCTAGTGATGTCGAATTTATACTACAATAAAATTTGGGAAAAAGCTCAAGAAGAGCTAGAAACTTTAGCCGTCGTTGATTATGAAAATCAATCGAAAGATCCCCAGCCCGATAGGGCACAAGTACAGCGCGGAACCTATGAATTGTATATACGTTACATAATTATTGCAAATAGACTGGAAGAGGTGTACGATAAAATGGTTCAGCCGCAAAAACGGCTCTTGGTTAAGAAACTTCTAGAAGCTTGCTTGGGTAGAGTAATAGAGCTAAAACACGATTTAGTGCACGTAGATATGATGGAGTTTAGCTACAATGATGCAATTATGGAAAAGTTAAAGTTGACTCCATTGGATATTGAAATTCGAATTCCTAAATATTTTAAACGAGAGCGTGAAAAGGAAATCCAAGAAAGAATGCAATTTATCGATGATGTGCTGATTAAGCTTGGCTATCTTGAAGAAGATCAAACTGAAGAGAAATTAACTGAAATCGAAGCAATACGACTTATACAGATACATGAACGAGCCCGCCAAGGTAGATTAAGGTATATGTTTACATAAAGAGATTTCAATTAGGATTTAGTGATGCTTAAAAAAAACATTAAATCTATATAGAGCTCATTTTATGAAAGAAATCAAAATGATGAAAGAAAAAGTTAAACCAGATGCTACCGAGCGTGCTGAATCGGGACTTTTGGCTGCAATGAGAATTCAAAAAATGTGGAGAGGTCATGCAGCACGACGAAAAACAAGACGAAGAAAAATGGAGGAATCAATATTAATTGGAATGGTTCCACCGCCAGCTAGTAATCAGAGAAAAACTCAAACTCTTGATAATATGAATGAGGTAAGAGTAAATTTGATTTATTATTGGTTTTAAAAAAAAAGTGACTTAGTAACTTACTATTATGGTTTATTTAACAGATTATAAATGAAAGGTACAAAATACAAGCAGAGTATAAAGAGAAATTCGAAGCAACAATGAATTTAACAAAGGAAGAGATTAAAGCTAAACAAGGACCCGTTTTAATGGAAGACATAGGAGATGACATAAGAGCATGGATAAAAGATCAATATGAGAAAACTGGAAAAATTCCAGATTTTCCTTCGGAAGAGCATGGAGGATCTAGACACTTGTTTAGTAGACAAGGTAACTAGAATTTCAATATTACAACGAACTAATCGCACATTTGAATTGAACCACAAAGCCTGTGTGACGCCATTCTTCGAAAATTTTTGTCTTTTCCGTTGTCTGCCTAAAGTCATGACAACGCTGGCAAGCCAATGAGATTTCGGATCTTTACAGGCTGGTTTAAGAAAAGAAATAATCTCAAGGAGACGCCAGGTAATAACTTGTAAGCCTCACAGAAACCTTGAAGTGGTTTTTAATATTATCACATGCATTGGATCTTACCCTATATATATCCCTTATTCCATATATGTAAGTCTAAGTAGTTTGGATGAATTTCATACTAATGGTGAGGGGCTCATAAAACTTATAATTTGGTTTCCTCATCTCCAACGTTGTTAATTTTAGACTCGAATTACTCCAGTGAATTCATGTAAAAACTTATTTACAAAGGTTTCCAGTCGATAGTTTATAAATTGCGCAATCTTTCGCAGCAGTACATTTCAAAGAAGGGGCACTTGATATTACGTCAACTAATATTTTATTATAATAATTACTGATGCTATCGGGGCAATAGATGCTCTCCATTTCCTTCATATTTTAGT
Organism: Dioctria rufipes; assembly: GCA_963924295.1. Taxonomy (NCBI): domain Eukaryota; kingdom Metazoa; phylum Arthropoda; class Insecta; order Diptera; family Asilidae; genus Dioctria; species Dioctria rufipes. The sequence continues at coordinate 55,928,041 of OZ002741.1, forward strand.
TATTTATACATATGTAGGTGGTGATGGTAGGTGTAGTTTTTGGATTCAGTTTGAAACCAACTACTTGACCCCTTTCTACTACGAGATTTACATCCAGTATTTAAGGTCCTGTATAGTGATATCAAAATAATCCAAAACGGGGAGACGATAAATCTATCCCCGCTGTATGCCGGGCTTGTTTGTCGGTTTTTTTTTTCGATTACTAACTGTAAAATAAAAATATGGAAATATGGAATAATTGAGCTATGAAAAACCACTTATCAATTCTATTATTTTTTAGAAATTAGCTCGTCAATAAAGCACACATGTGAGTTTTATCTAGCCTAAGTACTTTTATAGCCAACAATAAAGGGAGCCCATATTTTGTGTTTTGTTCCCTTTTGCTCCGCAAGTTTCAGATGGAATCAACACAGGAATATCCTTTTCTAATCTCAGTATATGTTTTTTTTTATCAACTGCAGTTTAATCTTTTCTAGGCGAGTGAACATAGGATTCTCCGTATTATGGATGAAAACAGATTTATCTTCACTTGTTTCATTTTGTAAGATCATCTTCATTAAATTTCCTGCTTTTACAACGATTAGACGTTCACCTCTGCTGATAAATTTCAGCAACCCGGATAGGATTTTCTCCTAGAATGTTTTCCCGAGAGCAGTTTTTTTGCTGATGCAACATTTTGCGGTTGCCTTTGTTTGTTAAGTTTTCAGCCTTTAATGGAAGTTTACTGAAGATAAAAATATTCATTACAAAATTCTTGGGGTCACTGTTGTTATATTTTGAATATATAGAATGGTTCCTTACTGTTTCAATTTTTGGCCTCATGTTAGCGAAAATAATAATAGAAATTTTTGGAGCTGTGTTTGCATTTGCACGACACCACCGCCAATAAGCTGAGGAGAGGGCTGATGAGGGCTGCAAAATTGTAGCAATGCGTTACACTTCTCATAGTTTTTCCACAGCAACAATAACACGCTACTAATCTCACTATTAACACCTCCTGCAATTCATCTTTTAGTTATCAGTCAATAGCAACATTCAGTTTCATTATTTTTCTTATTCTCAAGTAAATCATCATTTTATCAGCTAGTTATGTTTAACGACTTTTCATCTACCGTAATCCTAGTTTTATTCTATTGTAGCATAATTAGTAATTTATATATTTTTACTTAATTTTCAGGTACAGAAAGTGAAATGAGTCGTTCATCCGGAGTTTCATCAAAGGAATCTCGAAAAACTAAAGACAAATTAAAATCTCCACCAAAAAGTGGAGATCTTAACGTGGAGGAAAATATGGAAGGCGGTTATCGGCCAACACAATCCACACTTTTACCTGATATTAAATCTGGAATTGATGAGTAACTATAATTATACAAATTTGATTACTAATCACCACGTTTGTATGTAGCAGAGTTGAAAGGTTGAGTTAAAATTGGGTTCAGTAAAAAACGTTGAAATGTACTTACATAGTTCAAGTGACGACAAACGTTTCCTCATGTTGCCATCATTTCTTTTTGCTATTATTATATAAATTAAGGACGTTTTATAAAAACGAATCACAACAACAAAATTTCAAATAAACATTTGCATTTGTCATTTCAACTAAATTTTAACTGAGCCTGCGTATACATGAATTTGAACGCAGATTCAATCAATTCATGTAGTATACTTACGTGATAAATGTTAAAGTTCAGACATTTAAAATACAATTTCATTTAGATTTAATGATGTTTGGCGAGATAAAGATGAATCCTCGAATCTACGGCAGATGCATTATGAGGATATGGTGTATTCGGAAAAATATAATGAAGTAGAAATTGAACTTAGAAAAATCGTCGATGATTTAATGCGACAAGAATTGGAGCAATTACAGGTGATTATAAAATAATATTTAAAAACAAAAAACAAAAAAACTTGTTCCGCGTAGGCTGCGTTGGGTAAAAAAGCTAAAAAAGTCGGTAAAAAAGCTCGCCGTAGCGGTAAGAAAAGTAAAAAGAAGAAAGAAAAAGATCTTACTCCAGATAGAACTACTGAATCACTTTTTAAAGAACTTGTTACAAACGGAATAATCCGAAAATATCCAGAAATTCCATTAGCTTCTTATTTAGGAGAGAAAGCTTACTCTGAACGTGATGGAACTAATCCGACACCTGGTGATATCAAACAACTTTTAATGGAATATTGCATTCTTCCTTTAGGATCAGAAACTATTCGAAATAATTGTCCTTGTATAAGATCAGTACTTCTAACAGGACCTAAAGGTACCGGTAAAAAGGCTATACTTCATGCAATTTGCACAGAAACTGGTTCTGTTCTATTTGATTTAACTCCAGCCAATATTGTTGGAAAATATCCTGGCAAATCTGGATTATTAATGTTAATACATCTCGTTTTGAAAGTATCTAGACTATTGCAACCGTCCGTTATTTATATGGATGATGCTGAAAAACCTTTTATGAAGAAAATACCAAAAACTGATAAGACTGATCCAAAACGACTTAAAAAAGATTTACCAAAAATTATTAAAAATATTCAAATGGAAGATCGTGTTATATTTATTGGCACAACACAATTACCCTGGGAAGCTGATCAAAAATTATTACAACAAACTTATAATAGATTTGTTTATATACCACGACCAGATTATGGGGCACTTTCATATGTTTGGAAAATCCTTATTAAGTATTTCACAGGTAATGGTAGAAAATTGTTGAATTTTAAAAACTATTTTGTAGTGAATATTCTGGAGGTTATGCCCATTTTGATCATAGCGTAATGGCAAAAATCTCTGATGGATATACTATTGGATCTGTAGTCTCTTGTGTAAAAGAAGTTATGACATGTAAAAGAAAATTGCAACTACGACAATTACCGTTAACGCATATTGAATTTATAAATGCCTTAAGGTAAATATACAAATTTTTAAGAAAGAATTATAAATCACTTAATATCTTTTGGAATGAATAGTGCTAGAGATCCTGTTTATAGGGAGGAGGAAGAAGCATTTCAACAATGGTGGTCAAAAACACCTTTAGGAAGAAGACGACTAAGAACTCTGGAATTAGAAGAGGAAGAAAAACGTGAAAAAGAAAATGTAAATGGTAAAAGTAAAAAGAAAACATAATTTTTTTTATGCTATGTTTTTACTCAAATCGAAAATAAAAAGCTTATTTCCAGTCTTACAACTAATCTCCTTTACTTTCATTTCTAACTCTTCCCGTTCCTGCTCATATAAATTATCCAGAATTTTTTGCAATTTCGGAGAATGTTCTTTAAACATTTGTTGATAATCTCCTACACACCAAAGGATGCTCGCATGAAATGATGGTTCCTAAAAATCAAACTAAATTATTTTTTACATTCCGTACAAAATTATGGAAATTCATTAGGTTTAGCTTTTTTTGTATACATAGGTTGGTATTATTATGACTATCAGAACCAGCTTAACACAAGCTCGCTGTAGTTAAATGGTAAATAAATAAACGGTCAACATTGCATGCGTTTCATAACTTAGGCGGTATTAGTATTAGTATCTTAAACTAAACATAAACCAAATACCGAATGATATGAGATGCAATCCAAAAAGAAACATAAAACTAAGTATTATATAGATTTTTTTTGAAACATGCTTAGACACGTCAACGATAAAATGGTGCTAAAGTTGGACCTTGCGAACTTAACATGCAACTGAAAGGTAATCTTCTCAAATTGTGCCCACTATCACGCACGGAAAGAGATTTTGCTAAGTAGCAACGGAGAATCAACATTCGCGTTTAAGAGTTGATGCACAAAAATTACATCGGTAACCATATGACCCTTTCAATATGCAATTCAAAAGCTTCAAGCGATCCTCATAAGGTGGAAGAATCAATAAATTATTTCAGGGTAGATAAGCCCAAAGCGTAGGATTCCATACATTCGATATGTGTTCCATAAAAAGGAGACCAGACGTGGTCGCACAAAGCAAGTATAAAACGAAATGCTATGGTGGGATTCGAGAACTCTTGTGCAAGTTTTAAAATGATTTTCTAGTTTTCTTTTGTTATTTTTCTATTCTTTAATGTGTTTGATACAATGAGTATGAATGGAATACGATTTCCTAAATGATATTTACTTAATATGGCAGCACCTTAACAACTAAAATATCTAAAATATAAAATTCATGCGTCACATGTTGAGGTGGCTAATGAGACTTTTTACAAATTTACTCCAACTCATACTGGACAGGCGCAAAAGCTTTAAGATTTTTTTTACAGAAACATTAAAATTAAGATTTTTTTTACAGAAACATTAAAATTGTTTTTCGTTGATATGCAATTATTTTTCTGTAACCAAACAAATTTTTGACCATGCGGATAAGATCAATACCTTTAACAATCGGTAAAAGATTGCGAATTCGATTTAAGCAAAGGGCAGAGTGCCTGAATACCATCAGTGGACTGATATACGAAAACATAGCAAAAGGAAGGGCTCTATATCTGCGAGAGTGCAAAAAATTAATATGCTCACTCAAATAATGGGGCTGATGTGCTTGTGTTTGAATCAGCTTTTAAGAAAAAGATCAATGCCCTTCGTTTATGATAAGTATGAAAATAGTAACCAAAAATGCTGATATGAGAGATATGAAACAATCTATGCAACCTAAAAACGAACCGAGTGCAACAATTTAATGCAACTATAAATGAAATTCAACCTCGGGATTATTATGCTAGCAAGAACCAAGTGTGGTAGAATTAGACTTTTTTACAAGTTTGCAAATGTTAAATATTAGCAGAACGCCTTAATTCATCATGAAACAAAAATATTAGAAAAAAAAACAAGATTACAAAAAGAAACTGATAAAAGCTTAGTTTTTCCAAAGTCAAATACCTTATAAAACTTTTCTAGTTTGAATCCTTCTAGGATGTTGTTCAGCGACTTCATAATACGCTCTAATTTGGTAGAGTATATTGGATCCACACTTAGGCCAATAAACGTTCTGCTTCGTTCTTCATTGCAATAAATGCTAACTTTTGTAAATCCTACAATAAATCTTTCATTGATAATTAATACATTTTTCATATTTTATTATTAAAATTAATACTTTACTCGCTTTCTATTTCCAAATTCTTTTGAATTGATTTTATGAAAGAATCAATCCAATGATGCCGTAGGACAACAGTTTTTGATAAACTTATATGAACATCTTTGGATAATTGAAGTTTTACTTCTGCTTTAAGCGACTCAATGAATTGAGTTTGGATTTCTTCTATTATATTCAAATCAACTAAAATAAATGTAAATTTACTCAATTATTTTCCTTGCTCCTGAGGTTTACATACCAGGTATAAAAACAAAAGTGGCCCAGTTCCCTCTTTCATGTTCAAAAGCTCTTATACGACCTTCGTGTTCTTCGGGGTTATTTGTTGGACTTTCACTTTTTGTGATTTTCATATTACTTATCGCTTTGGGGAGAGGTAGTCTATAAAATAAATAAATTTTGCTTTGGAATATTGTAGGAAATCTTTCTTATATTAATATTTTAATAGAGACATGACGAAGGGTATCATAAGAAGTCCTAGAATGAAATTTCTATGTTGCTTGACGACACATATGAATATAATTGGAATCAACTGAATGTCAGTGCGCCAGAATTTCATCTCAGGGATTCGAAAACCTTAAGAAATATATGATCGATTCGCGACACAAAGAAATTGTAACAAGTTTGTTGTAGTCGATTTATTTATTAATTAATTTTATTTTTTATGCAATGGGTTTGCGATTTCAGTCTTATATATAATATATTCAAAATACCTATTCCAATTCAACCCTCCTCAGTCAGCTAAGCTGGTATGGAATCCTAGATATAATCAATAGGTATTAAATAGATAATTAATTTTCATAAAATTATTAATATTATTATTATATTATTTATAGTTGAGCAATAATAAAAGTTAATCCAAATTCCATAAACTAATTAACATATTTCTAATAAATAAATAAGAAATAACAAAAATTAGTTTAATTTCCTCTCTCATCATGCCGCATTTTTATCATGCGGATGTAGCCATGTACCCGCTTCAGGTCACAGTAACTGAAAAACTAATCAGAGCTCTGAAGGCTTGTGTGAGGTATATTTACCGGGTCAGGAGGCGCTCTCACATCTCTGCGCTTGTTCAGTTGTTCATGCCTGAACCCCTCCCCAAGCTTCTGGAACTCAGAGTGTTATGCTTCATTCACAAAGCAAGATGTGGCTCTCTACCCTCATACATATGTCAATCGCTCTCATGGAGCAACCTTAATGATACTAGACTTGTCCTGCACAGAACCCGCACTCGATTTGGGTCTAACGACGTATTTGGTCAGGGGGCTGTGCTCTGGAACTCGCTCCCTGAATCAATCAGAAGAATAGGCCCTCATAAGCAATTCAAGGAGCAAGCTCTGGGCCATCTCATGGCTGCCTAAGCGGCTCAACTCATTCCGTACTCTATTATTTTTATTATTATTATTAATTTCTTTATTTTTCTTTTCATTTTTTTTTCGTTTCTGCTTTGTTTGAGTTTTTCGAATATTTAATGAACTATACTTTACTTTATTTTTACGACTTATAATTTAGTGATAGCTGCTATTGTTACTATTACTTATTCTATATTTCATACTTTATGTTAAGCACTTTATGCTTGCTATTATTTGTCATCATAAAGCTAACCATATTACTGTTGTCTCAATCTACCGCAGTGAGCCTGTTCATTGCTCATTTTTTAGTTTGCTTAATAACTTTGTACAATGCCAATTATGCCAATCATCTAATGTTAACTCGATGTACCTAACGTTGTTACGTAGCTTAAGCTGAGGTTCTTCAATAAATGATTTTTCTATTCTATTCTATTCTATTCTAACACGTAATTTTCTAGATGGGTTCCAAAAACACAGTTTAATAAATGTTAACGAAGGTTTTCCATTTTAATTTATTACATGTATTTATTCCACTGGACTGAGTCAGTCCAGATAATAAAATCCCCATTATGATCTTAATAAAATGTCATGTTGAACTGCGAATGGGAGAAGAGCCTTCAGGACTTTGTTTTCACAGGAAGAGTGCTGATCAACAGTAGGAACATTAAGTTGTCGTGAAAGAAATCCCGTTCGGACTGCGCATGCAATAGCGTCAACCTACAGGTATCGGAATGAATTCAGGAAGCAAAGTGAATATATATATATATATACATATACACGAACAAGTACACAAAATTTGAACAAAATCGGAGAGGTTTCCCTAATCTTGACCTAAGCCCTATCTTGTTTCAATAATACTTTTTAAGATTTACGGACAAACCTGTAGCTATCAAAATAGGAGCCACGATAAATCACATTTCCAAATGACTAGGAAAATGTGATATACAATGCATTCCAAACTTACCCTGGCCCATCCAACTTAATTCTTTTAGTTTTGAACATTATTTTATTTTCTTCGCTCTCTGCATCCGATGATGAACTATCACTATAATTTACTAACGACATTATAAAAGTATAAACGAAGTAATTTTAGGAATATTTTCAAAAACTTCCAAGAACAAAAGCCCTCTACCTTTGTTTACATTTTGAGTAAAATGTCATTATACTGTTCAATCTCACATGCAGGTGTCTGATTAATCTTTAGCCTTTTTGACATTTATTGGACATTTTCAGCTGTAAGCAGCTGCTTATATTATTGTTGGAAAAAAGTCGGAACGCAATTTTTAAATAAAATACTAATATAAAAATCAAGAAATAAAAATGAATGTTATAACAGCGGTAAAATTTTATGTCGAAAAAATGACAAACGAGTCAGGTCCTGGAATGAAAATAATTTTGATGGACAAGGAAACTGTAAGCTTTACACCTACATTAAATTATTTATCGCTTTTCTTGTATTTACACTTTTTAGACCAGCATAATATCAATGGCTTTCAGTCAATCGGATATGCTTCAGCGTGAAGTCTATTTATTTGAACGCATCGATTCTGGAAGATCTAACGAACGTATGAAGCACTTAAAATGCATCGTTTTTATTCGCCCTACAAAACAGAATGTTGCACTTTTAGCAGATGAATTACATAGCCCAAAATATGGATCTTACTACATATGTAAGACAATTTTCATGTACCAAATATATTCACCCATAATTACAAGGCTTTTTTAGATTTCAGTAATATAATACCCAGAACAGATATAAAGATTTTAGCTGAATGCGATGAAAGTGAATCTGTGCGGGAAGTTAAGGAAATTTATGCGGACTTCTTGTGCGTTAATAAAAACTTATTTTCACTAAATATACCGACATGTATGAATCGACTAACATGGACTCAAGAAGCACTAGCTAGAAGTGTACAGGGCATTACTTCTGTTCTTTTATCCTTGAAACTTAATCCAGTAATTCGATTTAGGGCTGGAAGTAATGTAGCACAAGCATTAGCTAAACAAGTTTATGATCAAATTATTAAAGAATCTTCTTTATTCGATTTTCGAACAAATGAAAATGGTGCTGCACCACCTTTATTATTAATTTTGGACAGAAGAGATGATCCAGTAACACCACTCCTACACCAATGGACCTATCAAGCTATGGTTCATGAGCTACTTAAAATAAAAAATAACAGAGTAGATCTTTCTGGTATAACCGGAATACCTAAAGACTTGAAAGAAGTAGTACTATCTGGAGATCAAGATGAATTTTATGCACAGAACATGTACTCTAATTTTGGCGAAATTGGTTCAACTATTAAAAATCTCATGGATGAATTTCAGCGAAAAGCTAAAGATCAACGAAAAGTGGAAAGCATTACAGACATGAAAAATTTCGTTGAAACCTATCCTCAATTTAAAAAGATGTCTGGTACAGTCACTAAGCATGTATGCGTTATTGGGGAACTATCGAATTTAACAAATCGAAGAGTACTTTTTGATGTTTCCGAGTTAGAACAAGAAATGGCTTGTAAAGCAGATCATTCAGCTCAATTGCAAAGAGTTAAAAAGTTAGTTGCCGATGATAAAGTCACTATAGAAGATGCATTGAAATTGGTTGCATTGTATGCATTACGTTATGAACGGCATGCAAACAACGATATAATGGGTCTTTTGCAAACAATAAAAAATCGAGGTGGTTCATGTTATATTGTACCAAGACTTATTGAATATGCTGGTCAACATGCAAGACAGGGAGAATTATTTAATTTAGTAAGGATAACTGATGCCGTTAAATTGACTAGAAATTTAATTAAAGTATGTTGTTGCTTTTCTTTCTTGTAATTGTCTATTAAAAAAAAAAACATTACTTTTGTATAGGGCCTAAAAGGAGTAGAGAATGTTTTCACTCAGCACACATGTCTTTTAAAAGAGACACTCGAGGCAGTTTTTAAAGGTCGCGATCTTGATCCAATGTATCCAACAATAAGTTCAGAGCTTCCGTACCGTCGACCACCACAAGAAGTTGTCGTTTTCATAATTGGCGGTGCAACTTATGAGGAAGCTATGGCCGTTCATCAGTTAAACAATTCTGGGCATAAAGTTATTTTGGGAGGAACTACAATTCATAATTCTGAAAGTTTTATAAATGAAGTAATACAAGCTACATCCGGCATCCCATTTAAACATACTAGACCTTTGGAAAAATTTCATGCAACCGAAGGTATTTAAAATATTTTTAAAAGGGTTCAATTTTATTTTATCTATTTTTATGCATGTGATAAACTATATTAAATTGTAAAGATTTAAGAAAGACATATATTAGATATCTTGCTATAAATGTATCGTTATTAATCATTTAAGATTTTTGTTTTAGTTTTAAAATGCTAAATGTATGCCAAATAAAAGTATTGAATGGTATCTATTGTAATCACTTTTACGCATCGACTTTACTAAACAGCTTAAGAACGTTTCAAGTTAGCTTCTATATCTCCAACATTCATAGCATATTTATATTCTTAACAGAGCTAACAATCTGGTTTATGTTGATGTTGCCTGAATGCCAAAACTTGTCAAATATGTGACTACTTAAATCAGTCAGCTTCGTCGAATTACAACTATACACTGACTAATTGATAATAGTCTGAAAAATTATTTTTTCTTTACCAAGAAAATAAAAGCTCACAAATATTCGCAGAATATTTAATAATTTATCAGCGCCATCTGTTGCAACGATTCGGAAAAATTTCGGCACACCGGATCCGTAGGAGACACTAGCAGACCAAGAAGCGTTTACTCGCTATTGCAGCGGCATACATACAAGGTGTCCTGTATGTGGTCTTCCACCTGAAGGCTATTGATTGGTCATGTTTAGACAAGCAAAAGATTGTATGGGTGGGGGAGGGAAAGTCCCAAGGGCTTCCGAGATAAAGGGACTTGAATTTTTGGGTATATTTTTATAGATCTGTAACTTCTGAACAATATACCCTATGCTAATGATTTAAATTTTCTACGGGTCTATAAATTTTCCCTTCCTCCTGTTTTTAAACTGTCTAGATGAAATCTAAAGGGTATACTAAGTTTGTCATTCCGTTTGTAACACTTAATAATGGTAGAGCAAAATTGATTGGACACCCACTTATAATATTAACAGTTATTTTGATTTTTGCATGTCCGTCCGTCTGTGCGCACGATAACTCGAGAACGCGCTAACTTAGAAAGCTGAAATTTTGTACATGGACTTAAAAAAAGTAAAATTAAGTTCAAAAATGAAACAAATCGGGCAACTCCTTCGTGGATTTGCCATACAAAAATTTCGTTTTCCACTATATACATATGTGGACACTGCCTGAGAACGCGACGACATGGAGAGTTGAAATTTGGTACATGGTGTTTTTATAGTAATAAATAATAAAGTTTCAAAAATGGACTAAATCGGGTAACCCCTTTTTAGTATTGCCATATACAAATTTAGTTTTTTTTGCATATACTGTGAAAACGATCAGTCCTAGACATTTTTATTGTACTAAAAACTTCTTCAGAATACGAAATCTTATAAAATTGATTATAATCAGTTCTTCATCATATGCGAACAACCACTTCATAGATCATAAGAAATTATATATGGGCATTCATCTAGGTTCTCATAAGAATTGGTCTTAGACTAATTCTATCTTTTCTACTTGTTATGTTTTATTTAACTACTATTCTTATCAAAAAATACATCAACACGAATTTTTCATAGTTGATTTAAGAAACCCAAAAGCTTTGCTTTAAAATGACCTATCACACTCTGTACCCAAAATGTAATCCTTTCTGCGTTTTTTGCAGCGAAAAAGTGCAATAAATGCCCGAAAGTAGGTAATTATCTTATGGGAATGATCTTTTTAAGCCATTTTCGTAGAATAAGTTCAAGAAAATGTGCAAAAAACAAACAAAGGGCTACCATTTGGGTACAGAGTTTGGTAGGTTTATTTTAAAGAGAGGCTTTTGGTCTTATAATTTATATTAATGACATGAAATCAGCGTGTTAAGTTAATGTTGTTTACTGAACACATTAGCATTTAGTAAAGGAGAAAATGTTACTGAATGCAAAAGGATAATTAACGTGGAGTTTCAACATTTGATAGAGTGGTTAGACGTTAACAAGTTGAAGGTTAATGGCAGTAAGTCAAAATGGATGATTTAAACAGCAGCACGAATGTGACGATTTGTGCTAATGAAACTATTGAGTGTGTTGATGAAGTAAAATACTTAAGGGAGCTACACACGCTCAAGCAAATCGTATGACGCGTGTGTAGCGAAAGTCGGAGCATGAGTTGAACTGAAGTCTGGCATGAATAAAATCGGCCGAAACTATTGCGAACAAGCAAACCCGACGACTTTGCTCTAGAATTGAACTTAAGCCTATATAAAATTTGATGCGAGTGGAGGCAAGCTAGCATCCAATGTTGTCTAGTTCAATTCTATAGCAAAGTCGTAACATTTACTTGTACGCAATAATTTCGGCCGATTTCATTCATGCCAGACTGCAGTCAAAGGCAACCTAATAAGAAGATAGGAATCAGCCGAACAGAATCGAAAATTTTTCGTGTTTTTTAGAAAGAAACAAATAATGTCATATACTTTCGTCTTTTGCATTAATGGGCGAAAGGAACTTGGCTATGCATTATTGCAGTGCGATTTTGACAACGAGTTAAAAACAAAAATCGAAAAAACGACGATAAAATCTTATTGAATCCCTCAAAATCCTATCAAACTATTCATAATAATGTACATCGGGACACACTACCTCACTTTTTTAAGAAAAAGATAAATTTCGCATTGAACAACACACTAAAAGGAGATGTAAAACTCTTCTCAAATACAATTATTATTTTTCCCAAAAACATCAGAGAATCTAGCATAAGTTTCTCCCACTTAACCTCTTCAGAGTAAAGCAAATGTAAACAATAGCACGTGCTGTTCAAATATCATAGCATTACAGCAACAAACATTCGGATCTCAGCAAAAAAATTGGGATAAAATCTGTTTTCACAAAAATGCAAATGCAGGAACATTTTATGAGAGTAAAATCTGAAAACTCTGCCCTTCTCATTTATTTACGAAAACGAATCATTTGCCATTCTGTTTCGTTGCATGTCATCTGCGCTTTCACATTTTTTGTCTTTATTCGTACAATTTTTTTGTTATTTTTTCTTCTTCTCCCTTTTGTTTTCTAGCCGTGTACATTTTAAATGTAAATCAGTCAGAAATCTTGCCTGATTCCTAACTTGTTGTTAAGTTTACTTTGCTTGGCCTGAAACACAATTGGAGCTTTTCAGCTAGCTTGAGATTTGTTGACAATGTAAATCAATGTAAAAGAACACAATTGGAGTTTTAATTTTTTTGCAAGCTTCAAGCTGGCTTGAGATTTGATCAAATTTCAAGCCCAATGACTGCCAACTTGAGGGAATTTTTAATGTTGCCAACTGTGCGAATGTCGAATATCAGATGAAAATAACTTCTGTTGACACATTTAAGAAGTTTAAACAGCTACCACAAATATTAAAATGGAAGAAAACTTATATAGTGAGTAAAAGATAAGTAGTTACTATGGGACCTCAGAATTATTTTTACATATAATTGGTACATCTCAAAACTATCCAAAAAAGCATGAATTTATCGTAATTTTGGAAGATCAGATGCATTAACTGTCGTTTCTTAATAAAATTTCTAACCACAAGTGAAAGTTGCAAATGGCAAAAACGCCAGTTGTGTTCATTTCGGCTTTTTTAGTCAGCTTTAGCAGAAAGCTGGCTGAAAAGCTCTAATTGTGTTTCAGGTCTCAGTCTCCCGACTTTCGCTTTAAGGCCGCTACACACGGTCAAGTAAATCTTGCGACTTGTGCATAACCCTGTCGTTTGATTTGTATAAGCGTGTGTAGCGAATATCGGAAGTTTAGTTGGCATACTTCAGTCTCAACTCAAGCTCCTGCTTGCGCTACATGCGCTCATGCAAATTTTACGACAGGGTCATGCACCCAGTCGTATGGGCCATGCATGGTCCAGTCGTATGATTTGCATGAGCGTGTGTGCCGCAAGTCGGAGTTTTAGTTGAGACTGAGGTCTGCCATGAGTGAAATCTGACAAAACTAAAATTCGTTGCGAGTGGAGGCAAAAGTTAACATCTGATTTTGTCTAGTTCAATTCCATAGCAGTCATAAGTTTTGCTTGTACGCAATAGTTTCGGCCCATTCACTCATGATCTCTCAACTCAAGTTCCGACATTGGCTACATATGTACGTTCATGTAAACCAAACGATTGGACCATGAATAAGTCGCAAGATTTGCTTGAACGTGTGTAGCAGCCTTAAAGAAAGCTAACAACTTCAGAAATTCCTACACGCGCAGGATGGACACAAATTAGCTGATGCATAAAGGCATACAGATGTTCACTCCTCTCCGAACTTTTATTTGGCTGTGTTTCAAGATTTATTCAAAAGAACCACCATTACTTCTTTAAAATATTAACAAAATCCAGTCGAGAAATATTTTTTGCCCTTTTTTGTTTTACAATAAAAAAAAAAGTTTTCTAGTAAAATTAACAGCTCAGAGTGCATTGAGGAATTTGAAGTAAATACTAGATGAATTATATAAATGCTACAAGCTTTTATTGGTAAGTATAAGAATATAGCATACATAACTCGTTAACTTTTTCAAACATTTCTTTTGGGTATTTACTTAAAATGTATGCATTCCACTTCATATGTATGCTGATTAGCTTAGTGTAATGCGTTTACAGCAGGTAGGAGTTTAGCAGCCGTACTGAAGTGTATTTCTTTTTTAATTAGTTTGATTTTTGCCTCCTGCAGACTTTTGCAGTGATATCAATAAATTTGTTATAAATTTGGCTACAAGTTATGAATTTTGGTCTTAGGAGGGTTTTTTATTTTTTTACAACAGAGTTTACTTCTTTCGTACGTATATAATTTTATTTTTTTCCGTTTATTCCTTGGTTTCATATGACATTGCATATAACCATGGTAATTCTTTTTATACCCTGAATGAAATCTACAAGTTTTTTATTCCGCTTGTAACACATAGGAAATAACGATGGTACATATAACAAAACGGAATGGACACTCATGCATAATATTAAAAATTATTTTGATTTTGGCACGTCCGTCCGACTGTCTGTTCTCTCGATAACTAGAGAGCCTGGATGGAGTTGAAATTTCGCAAAATTGTAGATTTAATGCCCTAACCACAATGTGCATAAGCTTGCATATGCAAGCCTTGAAAATATCACGAATGCTTCCTTATGCATGACTAACATTTGTATAGTATTTACGCAAACTGTCAAATTTGCTTATGCAAAGTACCGTAACCCCCGCAAGATACAAGCCATGAACAAAGTCGAAAAAAGAGAGCAGCGGGCCGGTCAGCAGGCGACATCCACAGTCTTCTTGCCTTGTCTTACTGAAGGAGTTTTTCATATAAAAGTTGCTTGTATTTTGTTCAAACGCTATAATTTCCGTAAATTTGTTCTACATGCTATTTTTTTTTTTTAACTATTAGAAAGAAAACATATTTGGCTGCAATTTGTTTTAACTTCATTTTGCTGTGGGAGCGACAGTTTTGGGCATTAGGACCTGTTTAAAATGAAATTTTAGTTTTTCCTCCATGACGAGTATACAAAAAGCAGTGTGAGTGAGCTCTTACTGCATGCTGTACCCGGCACGTTAAGGCCTTTTAATGTGTCGGTGCCTTCGGCGACTTCATGGCTTGTATTATATTCCGGGGGTTACGAAAGTACGATTATGAACATACAGACAAAAGTTGACGAAATGAATTAAAACTTATCGAACGGCCTACTTATTATGTTTCCATGAACCAAAGTTGAGTTAGCGTTAACTTTTACTGGCTGAGTTAACTCGATGCGGTTTCCATGAACGCGTTTGAGTTGAGTTGAACTTGTGCTTATTCCTATTGTGGATTGCCATTATCAAAAGCACTTGCTCGCGTCTTTGCATATGCACATTGTGGTTAGTCCCCAAGTTCGAAGGGGCAAATCGGGTAACTCCTTCGCAGGGTTTCCATACAAAAATTTCGGTTTTTACTATATATTTAGACCACCGAGGTAAGAACTAAAGGAGATGCAAATGAGAAAATATCGCGTACCCAATTCTAACACAATGACACTGATATTGTTTGTACATAAGCGCCGTAAAATTTGTACACCTGTACATAATTGTACAACCTATGCGCAATTTTAATCGCTTTTATTTTCATATACTCAAAAGTCTTTACTGAATTTGCAAACATGAACTTAAAAAAGTTAATAATTTTGAAGAAAAGCTCAGTGGTAAAAAGTTTGTGAATAATATTTGCTTCGTGGCCCCTACGGTTATTTTGGGTACGCTCATGTACACGGATCGTACATATGATTGCATCTCCTTTAGTTATTACCTCGTTGATTTAGACGCTACTGAGAACACGTCGACGTAGACAGCTGACATTTTATACATGGTGTACTCGTAAAAATAGTAAATAGTGTCAAAAATAGACTAAATCGAGTGACTCGTTCATGATATTAGTTAGCCATACACTAACACTTTTTTTCAGGCGCCACGCAATCTGTCGGTGTTTTGCCAACGTGTATGCTCAACGTTACACGCCGGAAATTCATTTTCATTTTCAATTACAGTATTTATAATCTTATTATGAGGTTAGCACTAGATTTTATTTTCACTTTAGTAACATGACCATTTTGTTTGTTTTTGTATTTCAGAATTTTTCTCAGTAAAGCAGCATTACACACTTTGAATGAAACCCACTAATTCTCGATTTGTTTAAACTGAAAAACACGAATTAAGGGTTCATCGAAAAACAGTTATCCCATTACATTGTTATACAACAACCGTACCGTTTGAGCCCTTTAAGATATATGTATAGCCTTACGTATAGCGATTCCTAAGTTAAGTCTGCATTTTGCTTACTTAGCGAAATCACACATATCTCGCTACAATTGCAAAGTTTCAAGACTAAATGCAATTAAACTTAAAAAAATTAATAATTTATTATATAAAGACTTACACATACAATCTAAATTTAACTAAAAAAATTAGCCTTTCAAAGCATCCTGAAGCCTTCGCCTTGCTATATTAACACGTTCTTCCTGCCTCCTAATATCATCATCGGTGATAGTAATCGCATGCATGAGAGGTTGTTCGGGATTTACAAAGACTCCAGAATTCGCAGTTAGAGCTGTTTTTGAAGCAGTTTGCCCCGTAACTGGTTGATTGCATACATGTAGTGCTGTTGCAACAGATTGTAGCAAAGTATGTTCATTCACATTAGGTCCCACAGGCTTAATTCCTCTTGGAAATTCAATAGATTCATATTCTGCACCTGTAATATCACATGCTCTCAACCCCTCTAAACGTTTTTCCCAAAATAACTGTTTTGGTTTTTCTTCTGTGCCATGTTTCAAGTCGTGCTTTACTTTACCCTCCTGATTTTTTATGACTGTTACAGGTTGCTTAAAAATTGATGCTGTTTGCCGTATTGGTGGCACTAAGGATATATCATTTCGTATACCCCGGCTAAAAATATCAAATATGGGAAAATTACGAGATGTTTTATTTTGCTGAAAACAATATCAAAAAAACATGCTACATTCCAACTTTTCCAGTACCTACATAACTTTAAAGCCAAACGAAAAAAGGAAACGTGTGATATTTTGGTTGTCGACTAGAAATTGATTGTTGTATGTATAACTTAAAAAAAAAAAGCAGATATCTTGTGTAATAAATGAAGATTTAGAGTGGTAGCTACAAGTGTTCAGGAAATATTTTTTTAATGCTACCTGAGTTCAAGATGATGACGAAATGCTGAAGACATATTACTATTGCTAGGACTACAAATGGCTGTTGTTCCAGCGGGTAGTTTACGCTTCAGAGAACTTGCTGTACGTTGGACAGAAATTTGTTGAGCATTTGGCAATAGTTTACCACTTTGAAAATCAAATGTTGATACATCTAGGACGTCACCTAGTTGGCGTGCCAATTGTGGTTTACTTTCGATTTTCTTTCCAGTTGGACTGGCAATTGGCATCATATAGAAAGTAAAAATTTCAATTTGTAATTTTATTTGTTTGCCGAAATTTGACTTGTTAATGTGGAAACCAATTAAGGGAACTAAGCAAGTCTTTTAGGACGATGTTAAGTGGGATAAATTAAAAATTTTTGGATCTGGCTCATTACCTATAGTAGTAAACATCAACTTTTCCGGCAGACAGTCCAGTCTTTCTGAGGACCTCCTCCCTTTGCCAACCTTTGGGAAGTGCATTGCAATCGGTTTTCCTTCTTTCAATACTAATATTCATTTTAAATCTAATTTAATAACTTTTGGTTGCTTAAAAATCGCTAATTTTCTACAAAATTTTTGAGATTTTTAAATAAAAGCAACTCTACTGTCAAGTAATTAGCTAAGACATCTTCTTCTTTATTATCTATAATTAAGGCCGAAACACAGTGTAGCTTTTCTTTAGAATGGTTGAATCGTGTAAAATTCGTGTACATGAGCGTAATTTGTCAAGAGCAGGAGGTTATACATAGGAGTAAGTGAGATGCTGGGAGGAAGATTTGTCAAAGCTGGGTGCAGAATTATCAAATGTGATTTTGTTTTGTGAACAGGTTTATGCAAGGAACAAGGTAAAGCTGTCAAAGCTGACAAAGTTCAGCAGAGTAGAAAGTAGACCTACTCAAGTTCAACCGCAACCTGGCCGCCTTCACCCTCGGCACAGTATATTCTCTATTATATTTTCAAGTACACTTATAACATTTATAAATACGTAAATATGTATTAAAATATTTTCATTTTCCGTTTTTATGCCATTTATCGTCATTCCATTCTTTCCTGATAAGTTGACGTTTAAGATTTGCTGATTTGGAGAATTCCCACGTCATTACATTTTTCTTGGTAGTTTGACGTCTTTCCTGATATCTTCACATACTTCTCTATGCTAAACAAATGTAACATCAAGATGAAGACTCAAAACCTTCAAATCAATTCAATTCAACGAGTGAAATGACAGTTCAAGCAAGGAATGACTGCAACGGGCTAGGGGCCTTCATAAGTAAATGTTAATACATTGGTGGTGATAAGTAATTTAAAATTTTCTAAATGGCTGGACTATTTGCTTTAACGTCCCGTCGTTTAAATCGCAATATCCTTAGATTAGGAACTCGTACTTTGGGAGAATATGAGGTATGAATAATTCAATGGTTTTTTGATATGACACGATTATGTAATATTAAGAATTGAACAAATTTAAATTGATAAAGCAAAAGCTGAGAAATTCAACAATAAAAATCTTTGAATGTGTGTCATTCAAATTCGTATCCTTATTTTTTTTTTTATTTTACATCTAATCAAAGCAAATTATAGGTTAGAGCCTTTGGGTCATTCGCAATAACTCCTAAAAACTTACGGATAATATCTGTATCCCAAAATAACACCTTAGGAGAATATGGATTGAACAAGAAGTAACAGAATTGTAAATACAAAACAACAGCTAATAAGATATATTTTTAGAGAAGCATGCCGAACATTGTCATCAGGATTACGTGAGTTTCACAGTAGTAGCCAACTCCTTCAGTCGGAAGATGTTTCTGTTCCACCATTTGCAGATTCTGTATCAGAAGGGGATATAAGGTAACATTTGGATATTGCGAAACTTTCGATTATTATAGCCCCTTATTTAAGGTTTACTGTTAAAGTTGGTGACAGCGTAAGGGCGGATGAAGTTGTTATGGAAATTGAAACAGATAAAACGACGGTTGGAGTCCCAGCCCCCTTTAATGGTGTTATTGAGGCGATTTATGTTAAAGATGGAGACACCGTTAAAGCTGCTCAAAAATTATTCAAATTAAAAAAAACTGAAGGAGGTGCGGCACCTGCACCTAAAAAAGATACACCTCCGCCTCCAAAAGCCGCTGAAGCTGCACCAGTTGCACCACCCCCACCACCACCACCACCGAAATCTCCGCCCACTCCCCCACCAGCACAACCTAGAGCTGCACCACCGCCGCCTCCACCATCACCACCCAGGCCTGCTCAGCCTGCGGCGCAAATACCGGTAGCAGCTATTCGTCATGCACAAGGTATTGAGGCTGCTGTAAAAGTTCCACCAGAAGATTATTCCCGAGAAATAACAGGAACACGAACGGAACAACGAGTAAAAATGAATCGTATGAGACTAAAAATCGCTTCTAGGCTAAAAGAGGCACAAAACGTTAATGCAATGCTTACAACATTCAATGAGATCGATATGAGGTAAATAATAGAAAAAAAATTAAAATTTATTAATTTCTGTTTTACAGTTCAGCAATTGAATTCCGAAAAGTTAACTTGGAAGCGTTCCAAAAGAAGTATGGCATCAAACTAGGATTTATGTCTATATTTAGCAAAGCTGCTGCTTATGCCTTGCAAGATCAACCAGTTGTAAATGCTGTTATAGATGGAAATGTAATTTTATGCAATTTAATAATGTTGTCCTTAACATTTTTCTTTATCTGCAGGAAATTGTTTACAGGGATTATGTTGATATATCAGTTGCTGTTGCTACTCCCAAAGGCTTAGTTGTTCCTGTAATACGCAACGTAGAAAGCATGAATTACGCCGATATTGAAATAGCTCTTGCTGCCCTAGGTGAAAAAGCTAAAAAAGGGCAAATCGCTGTTGAAGATATGGATGGTGGCACTTTTACTATCAGTAACGGCGGTGTATTTGGTTCATTGATGGGTACGCCTATAATAAATCCACCACAAAGTGCCATTCTTGGTATGCATGGTACATTTGAAAGACCTATAGCAATAAAAGGACAAGTGAGAATATTGCCTTACAACAATATTATATAATGGGCTTATTTTTCCTTTTCTATTTAACAGGTTGTTGTTCGACCAATGATGTACATTGCCTTAACATATGATCATCGTTTAATTGATGGTCGTGAAGCTGTCCTTTTCTTACGAAAAATAAAAGCTGCCGTAGAAGACCCAAGAATCATCTTAGCTGGACTGTAAAGTTGAATCGTTTTCTTATTAATAAAATTATTTATGTTAGATCCGTAAGATTTGAAAACTCTACTAAATCCGCGAAGCGATAAATCGTTTAATCAGATACATAATTGTGAATACAGTGCTGAAACAAGCATTGATTTTCATCTATAAGTTTTTTTTTTTTTTATATAATTTTTACAAACTGGATTTTTTTCTCCATTTATTAAAAAAAAAAAAAGCGAATAATTTCGCTGGAACTTCAGATATTTCTAAAATTGATTTTACACCTTTCTGCTTTTGACTTAAGCGGCTGTATATTATATCAAATGGTATGTTACAGCAGAAATATTAATGGTAATGTATTTTGCAATCTTAAAATAAATAATTAATAAAATTTAGAAAAACTAGAAAAAGTTGTCTCAGAGTGATATTGTTGTCAATACTTTATTTTGAACTTTTATTTTGACGATGTTGTTATTAAATCAGTATCATAGACAAAATGCTATAATAATATCTCTAAAGCTTGCGAATTCTCGTAGCTTACGGGTTATCAAAAACTTTTTTTTAAACTTGTTAACGCAGAGAAAATCTAGTTTGTCGTAACTATAGATGTGTACATCGCTTTACCCTACAATAGTTTCATACATCCGCCGTGCGTTCAGGTGCACGCAGAATGTCATATAATGTCACATTTTTGCTCACCATGTCGTTCAGGCGACCGAAGCGTTGTCATTTCCCCAGCACATACATTTTACACTACGGTCTGGTAGCGTCGTGTCTCGGTGCGCTTAGTAGGTTTGACATTTAGCGTAGTTTTATTCCTAAAGAACTTTCAAAAATGACATTTCGAATCGAAGTGCACACCAACCGTTCAGGTGCTATCCCTACTTTTTCAATGATGTGATGTGCGCACCGATGTGCTTTTCAGCACATCGGTGTGTACACCTGAACGCACGACCGTTTTATCCATTATCTGGTTAAAAGTAATTTACTTGTTTACCATGAAGTATCAGTTTTTGCTACGACATAGCCCGAAAATTGAGAATTTCACCAATATGTCAGCCCTGAAAACACAAAATTCTCATGTTATCTCTGAAACTTTGGCTTTGGTTAGAAAGAATAGAATAGAACTAAGTATAAGGTGCTTTAAATTATATTTTATTTCAAGTTTTCTAAACTGGCTATATAAAAAGAGTTTATTTGCAGAAAAAATTGACAAAAATACAAAATTGTTATTTTTGTCCCACTTTTAAAGCATCGTGACCTTAGATTATATAGCAATAATATATGTATATATAATATACATACATAATCTAAGATCGTGACTTATTAATGCTGTCACATTTTCCGATTTTTGCTGAATTTAAAAAAGTTTTGTGAAAATATTCGAGGCAGAGAAGTTCATTTCGGGTATATAAATAAGGGAGTGTTTGGGGAACGTAAAAAAAATGTTTTTTGTTGTAAAAATCGAATAATGCGGAGGTTGCAAAAATCGAGATTGCGCGTAATTCAAACGCAGAGTTCCAGTCGGGGTTACGTTCAAGATTCCTGCTCTGGAGCTTATTTAAGCTATTTGTGCAGACTGGAGTTTATTTATTTGCATGTAAAATAAGCTAATCTGCAGGAATTTTTGAATAACCAAATTAGCTTTTGCAATACTTTAACTAATTCATGAAGAAAAGGTTCAGCGGGCACTTATTTAAAGTAATAAATTTTAATGCAAAAAGCAATGGTTGAATTCTAATTGTCCATTTTTTTACATATTTATTGTCACTTCAGAAATAAGAACCCGATTAAAAATCTGGCAATTCATATATACACAAATTTTCATGTAGCTACATTTTAGCTCCAGTGCTCGACCATAACTTAAATCACGATATAATGTTAGTATACTGTGAGCTTAGATTAGCTCCCGAGAACTGTAAAAAAGTAGCTCTGACTTTGCAGAAAATAGTGACAGAGAGCAAAATCCTGAACGTAGGGCTGAAAACTTTTCTTTGTCCGATATTTATTTAATCATGGACTTTTCATGGAAATGCTAAGTTACATCAAGTGTCTACGACATATTGTTGTTTATCAAACACAAAAGCATTTTCCAACAAAGAGGATTTAAAGTCAACTATTACCACCTCGGCCAAACTGTAATTAACACATTCGCGAATACAAATGAAAATCGTTCTGCTTGAATCCCGGAAAAACTTTGATGAGGTGCATTCAGAATCATTCGGAGTCCAAAAAAATCGACGACAGATTGAACCTAAATTGTTCGGCCCCAGAAAAAGACCATATATTGAAACAGATTCATTCTGAAACAGAAAAGAAACGCTGCAAAAGTGTCAGTTGTAACGGCTTTTGTCGTTGTAACATCAATTTATCAACAATCAGCCATTTTAAAAACAATTTCGAAACATTTACCGCATTTTAAAAATTTTACCAAAATAATAATGCCAGGCATCGTGACATTTTATATTTTGAAGAGATTGTTTCATTGGATCTTCGGTTCATAACAACGAATATACATAGTGTAATTTATAAGAATCAAACGTAGAAATTAATTTCAGGTGTGAAATTATCTCGTAAAAAGTAATTGCATTACATTTAATCGATAATGCAGTTTCTCAGTGATATAACAAATAAAAGGCCTAATCAAAAAGGCAATATCTATTCCATCAAATGTTACTAGCCTAATTGAACCAATGGATTAGAATGCTATTAGGTCAACAAAACTAAGCTATATTGTTGATGATAACAAACCACATAATTTTATAGAAATTCGGTTTGTGAGATGAGTATATCTTTGGGGGCAATTTCAGCAATTTTGAATGTGATAACGAGTATTCTAGTAAAGATGAAATTTCCATTTCAACCCTTCGGACGACTTAGAAATTGTTCAAATATCCAGTTCAAAAAACGATCTTTCTTAATTTAAAATTTATTACAGTATGAATATGAAGTTTCTCATCCGCTGTGGGGTTCTCCCAGGGGCGACGCTAGAGGCAGGACTATAGCAGAGTGGGTGAATGACAGCGGACTCGTTATCCTGAATGACGGTAGACCTACAATCCTTAACACCAGAAACACCCTCACACACATTGACCTTTCCCTGGTCACCCCATCTCTGGCCCCAGCTATAAAGTGGAGTACAGTGGAGAACCCCCGAGGTAGTGATCACTTCCCGATTCTTTTAAAGATGGAGAGAACTCTCCCGACTGTCCGGCACATTCCACGATACGTTGAGCCAAAGGCTGACTGGAACAACCTTGCCCAAAATAATCGAAAACTACCTCAAAGAACGCCCCCCCAGTCTGGAATGAGAGTGAAAGTCCAGCCACCTTGGTTCAACCCCAAGGTCAAGCAGCTCGTAGTATGCAAGGACAGAGCATGGAGATTCTTCAAGAAATATCCTACCACTGAGAACGCTGTCCACTATCGGAAAGCAAATGCCCTCATGAGAAGGGAAATCAAGACCGCGAAAAAACAAGCCTGGCAGAACTTCGCCTCCAGCATAGACTCCTCTACTCCCATGAAAGAGAACTGGCGCAGGTCAGAGCAATTTGTGGTCACCCCACTAAGGCAGGCATCACAGGCCTTTGCGTGGACGGCACGATTGTTACTGATCCAGTGCAAATGGCAGAACACCTTGCTAAGCACTGCACCAGCTACTCAACAGATGGAGATCGCTCTCCACTTTATTGCTCCACGAAAGCTCAATTGGAGAGGTGCATACTCCAGGAAATTGAAAACATTCCCCCATCCCAACTTGAAATCCCCTTCTCACTCCTGGAACTTAAGCGTACGCTTAACTCCTTTCAAGGTTCCACTCCAGGTCTGGATAATATCTCCTTCGGAATGATCAAGCAGGCTCCGGAAATCTGGCACCACAGATTGACGGGACTGTGTAATCGATCTCTAAATCTCGGCGGTTTTCCGACTGAGTGGAAACTAGCAGAGATCCGTGCTATCCCCAAGGGGAACATCCGCTGTCCATCCCCCTCCGAAACCAGACCGATCTCCCTCCTCAAGACCTCCTCCAAAATCCTGGAGAAGCTGATGGCAAACAGGTTAAGTTGGCTACTAGAACAAAAGCTGCTTCCGACGGTTTGGAGCTACAGACCAGGCAGAGGGACTCAAAACCTTCTGCAGGAACTGGAGCACAACCTGAAATGCGCCTTATCTAGAGGCCAACACACTGTTTTGCTATCCATAGACTTAGAAAAAGCTTTTGACAGAACTCCCAAACACTCCGTCATCAAGCAGCTCATTGAATGGAAGGCCGGCGCGAACTTCACCAAGCTGGTCGAATCGTTTCTGAAAGACAGAAGAATAAAGGTCAGGGTTGGAGGGCACTTCTCCCCTACCTACTCCCTCGAAAACGGCCTGCCGCAAGGCTCCCCGCTTTCGGTGCATCTGTTTAACACCTTCATGCACTCCCTGTCATCCCAGCTCAGCGCAGTGCCCGACCTCCTCTATCACATCTACGCAGATAACATCGTCTGCTATGCGTCCGGCAACCCACCATTCGTGAATTCAATCCTCACTCAGACCCTGAACAAAATCTCAGTCTGGTCTGAACTAAATGGTGCTAAGGTGGCCCTAAATAAGCTGGAGGCGCTGCACGTCTGCAGAAGACGGAGTTGCCACGAAACTCAAATCCACTATAACACAGCTTCAATCCTACTACAAAATGAGCTCAAGATCCTGGGTCTGCACATCTCCAAGACACTGGACTGGAGCAAACATACCAACTCGATTGTAGAGGACGTCAACAGAAGGAACAACCTTCTCAGAGTCATTTGCAAGAGAAATTTGGGCCCACCGCTTCCAACCGCCTGCTTGATAGTAAGACAGCTTATCATGGGTAGGATAGAATATGCGATCGCTATCTACGGTTTCTCCACTAAACGAAATGCATGTAAAGTGCAGAAGGTAATAAACGTCTCCGCCAGAACGGCCATTGGTGCTCTACGCACAACACCAATCAACAGCCTTCTTATAGAGGCGGGCCTCCGTACCTTTTCGTCAAGAAGAGACCACCTTGCTACAAGCCTCCTCTTCAAAAACCTCCACAATCCTCAAGCTCCTCTACATGATCTCATTGTGGACATCATGTTCACCCCCCGACACCGTGCTACACGCACAAGGTCGGGCCTACACCGATCGGTAGAAGAAGCCCCCACATCCCTGAAAACAATCCCACTCAACCCTAACTCCTCAAACCCCACCCTGCTACTCCCTCCCTGGAGGATCAAGACAAATAAAATCATTGCAAACGAACAACAGTACCATGACCTTGACAATCACTGCAAAACTAGACTACATAAAGAACTCTGTGATGGCATCAACGCAGACACGGTGATCTAGACAGACGCCTCCAAATCCGAGAACGGTGTAGCTATGGCAGTCATTGCCGAGAGCGCCCATGGACAGACGCAAATCTGTCACAAACTCCCTGCATGGTGCAATGTCTACACGGCCGAACTTACGGCCATCTGGGAGGCAGCCAAGTGGGCAGCCACCCAAAAGGGCACCACAGCAATCTTCTCTGATAGCCTGTCGGCTATCAAAGCACTCCAGAATCTATCTAATAAGAACGCACTAGCCCACAGTATCAGAAATACCATCCAAAACGATATGATCTGGATCGCGTGGTGTCCGGGCCATGTAGGCATTCCCGGCAACGAAAGTGCGGACTGCCTGGCTAAAAGCACAGCCATAAGCGAACAAACTACCATCTATCCGCCGGCATACAAAGCAGCAGTAATGCACTGCAAACACCTACGAGAAGCCTGCGGGCAACTCTCCTGGAATGGCTCCCACGACTTCCTGGCGAGCCACCACAAAACGATCCACCAACCTGAAATGGACGAATTACCCAGACGCTCGATGATAGAAATGGCCAGAGTCAGGTTGGGACACTTCCTAGCCATCAAAGAGCATATTTTTAAAGGGCAGTCGGGCCCGACCTGCAACCACTGCGACGGAGCACCACCATTCACAGCATATCACATCTTTTTTGAGTGCGGGGAGCTAACGAGACTACTTAACGAACGAGGAATCACGACAAGACCAACGGACCTCCTGAGATACACCAGAGAGGATACGAACGCACTAATCCCCGCACTCAAGCAACTACTAATTTCCAACGGACTAACGACTAGACTATAACGCACTGAACGTACCCAGGCTGTAACAGAGAGAAGCTTTCTGACAGCACTACCCATATCAACTTTGAACTGATATAGACAGCAGCTGCAGTTGACAACTCTTGCTGCAAAAATCATCCTTAGGACCAGTGAGGACGACGACACAGTATTTCGCCGCTAGCGATCAGCCGGCTTGGGCGGGTTCTTGTCGTCCTCATCCCTCGGATGCTAGTTTACTGTGTCAATAATAAAAGTAAATAAATACTCAGACGGACAGACGGACTGGAATAATAGCCAACTACACGGACTGCACTTGGACTTTTATAACGGACGGACGGACGGACAATTTTTTTACGTACAAAACAACGGAACTTACTTGAAACCATCCTGACCCGATGATCACGCTGACAGCCGTGTTACACACAAAAAAAAAAAAAATCGTTCTTCTCTTTAGAAGGAGACCATCTTCACATCACTAGAGAAGCAGACCATGTAGTACGGAAACCACTGAGAGAGAGAGATGGATGGACTCTCGATATTAGCAGAGTCCCTTGTCATCGCCATTGAGCCCTACGCTCCCATCCTCCCCATGATCAAACCGCAGATGACAAGTTTTTGTTTTATGGTTTGATCCCCTAATACCTCTAGTGTGTACGCGCCATTGGCAACAACAAATCCCACTCCTTACCTTACCTCATCATGTCGCCTTCCTCCCCCCTCCTCACTGAGAACCAATTTCCTTACCACATTCTTATATAAGAAAAAAAAACAAAACAAAACAAAACTGCGATCTTCCTTCTAACCTTTGGTGGCCTTGACCAAGAAAACCAATCCTACAAGCCTGCCTTTAGTTACAGGACCAATATAACGATTGGATAAAAAAAAACTCTCACTTGGCAGAACTAAGAACAAACAAACAACCAGAATTGAAAAAAAAAAAAAAAATAAAATCATCAACAGGATTTTTATTTATACAAAAAAAAAATATCTTTATTTACTTTTAGGAACGAAAATTCATTAATAACACCTGATTTAAAAAAAATTTCTCTTTCTTTTTCTTTTTAAATGATATTACTGTATGGATCACCAATATTCTCAGAACTGATAATTCACAAATATACGCCTGCTTTATTTTTCAGGACAAAAAAAAAATTTCACAAATATACGCCTGCTTTATTTTTTTAGGACCAAAAATTTCACAAATATACGCCTGCTTTATTTTTTTCAGGACAAAAAAATTTCACAAATATACGCCTGCTTTATTTTTCAGGACAAAAAAAAAAAAAAATTTCACAAATATACGCCTGCTTTATTTTACAGGACAAAAAAATTTCACAAATATACGCCTGCTTTATTTTTCAGGACCAAAAATTTCACACATATACGCCTGCTTTATTTTTTTTTCAGGACCAAAAATTTCACAAATATACGCCTGCTTTAATTTTCAGGACCAAAAATTTCACAAATATACGCCTGCTTTATTTTTCAGGACAAAAAAAATTTCACAAATATACGCCTGCTTTACTTTTCAGGACAAAAATAAAATACAATTTTTATAAATAAACTCCTGTTCATTTCACTTCTTTAGAAACGATAATTCCAATTAAAAAAAAAATACCTGATTATAATTTCCAGGACGGATTAAAATTTTCAGGATCCAAACTGATTAAAATTTTCAAGATCCAAGCTAATATTTGTATAGATAAACTCCTGTTTATTTCACTGATTATAATTTTCAGGATCCAAACTGATTATAATTTTCAAGACTCAAACTGATTAAAATTTTCAAGACTCAAGCTAATATTTGTATAGATAAACTCCTGTTTATTTCACTTCTTTAGAAACGATAATTCCAATTAAAAAAAAAATACCTGATTATAATTTCCAGGACGGATTAAAATTTTCAGGATCCAAACTGATTAAAATTTTCAAGATCCAAGCTAATATTTGTATAGATAAACTCCTGTTTATTTCACTGATTATAATTTTCAGGATCCAAACTGATTATAATTTTCAAGACTCAAACTGATTAAAATTTTCAAGACTCAAGCTAATATTTGTATAGATAAACTCCTGTTTATTTCACTGATTATAATTTTCAGGATCCAAACTGATTATAATTTTCAAGACTCCAACTAATATTATTTTTAATTATTTTTATAAATCAACTCCGAACTCAAAAAAAAATCAAAGAATAATTTTTCTCTATCAATAAAAAATCTTCTTGGCTCACCAAAAGTTGTTTTGCTTCTCCCATCCTTACTTTTCTTCTAACCTCTCGAACCACGCCAAAATCCATCCTCACATCCCCCCCACCTCTCCTTCCCTTTCTTTTAGTCACCATCAAAACTTTTCCTCACAGACTCTTCGGTTAATTCCCGTGCCCGAACCCAACTCCACCAATCGCATGTCAGCGTCCAACACGTCATGGAAAAATTCTTAGACTTTGACTTCAGAATCTATCCTTATAAGGGTATAACACAAAATCGCGTGTACAAATAAAAAAAATTACTCGAGTCGTGTTCCAGAAAGCGCGTTTCAAATTTGTGCTGAAGCAGGAAAGTTAATAAGGGAATTGCATGGAACTTTTTAATGAAGCTAGTGAGGAACATGAACTGCTTAAGGCAATGAAATTGACTTTTAACCAAGTAGCGAAGAGACTAATTCGCTACAGCGTGGGGACGACCCACCGAGATAAGAGTCTCAAAGCCGGGCTCCGCACTGAGAAAACTGATACTAAAACTGAAAACGCCCAACGTGGGGACAACCCACCAAAGAGTCTCAAGCCGGGCTCTACAAATACAACAAAAAGGACTCCAGGAAAATCCCTGAATCAAACCAAGAACCTTGAATGACGGCCCAGGTGGCACAAGAAAAGGAAAGAACTGGAGACAGAATAGGTTTTTTTTTTTTTTTTTTTTTTTTTTTTTTTTTTTTTTTTTTTTTTTTTTTACAATAACAACGTGATGCTAGTACAAAACTCCACCCTTGGGGCATCACCGCAGGCAGGAAAAAAATTTATTTTGTTGACGGGGTTGGGTACCTCTACTTTTATTGTAAGGCACCAGTTATAAGCTAGGGCTTGTCATTGGTGATTCCGAACCAATCCTTTACATGTCGGAAACTACCATCGCATAAACTAAATCTCGTCAGAAAAAAAAAAGGTAGGAAAGAAAGACAGGATAGCAACATATCTACCTTGAAGATAACCCAAAAGGGGTTAGAGCTGTAGACAAAAAAACAATTTTTTTGAATTTCCTCTACACCCGTAAGTGCAGAGGCGTAACATACAAAAAAAAAAAAAATTATCCGGTAATTTATGACTTCAAGTCTTGCGCGTGGAACACCCCGAGAGGAACGCCTCTTGGAGTCTCAAGACGATATGACACCTTTCCAACACGTTCAACAACTTTAGCCTTCACAAATTTAGACGCGAACTTTGAAGTAAACCGATTCACTGCATTACTCTGGACATGGTTCCGAACAAAAACCGTTTGACCAATGGTGAAAATTCGAGCTTTAGTACGAAGATTATATTTCTCTGAGTATTTCTTATATGCTTTGGAGAGATTTATCTTAACTTCTTCTCGAACCAATTGGAGTTGCTGATTAACAGGAACATGCTCCAAGACACCGTCTGAGATATTTGTGCATTCTCGAATAAGTTTATACGAACTGCCATGCACTAACGGATGTCTCCCAAACATTTGAAAATAAGGTGAACACTTGGTTGATTCATGAACGACACTTCGGATGGCATATCCAATTTCACTCAAGTGCTCATCCCACCTTCGATGATCGGTTCCCACATACGCACGGATGGCTGCCAGTATTGACTGATTGACCCTCTCAGAAGCATTTGATTGAGGAGAGTACAATGGAGAAAAGGTATGCGTGACTCCATACTTTTCCAGCAACTGTGAGAACAACTTAGCAGTAAACTGACTTCCATTATCTGAGTGCAAAAACTCGGGAACCCCGAACACATGGAATACT
Source organism: Dioctria rufipes (assembly GCA_963924295.1). Lineage (NCBI taxonomy): Eukaryota > Metazoa > Arthropoda > Insecta > Diptera > Asilidae > Dioctria > Dioctria rufipes. The sequence goes on from OZ002741.1 coordinate 55,958,644, forward strand.
TCTTGTTCCAGAAAACGTATTACTCGAGTAGTGGTTGCCTCCGGAAAAGCTTTGATCAAAACGAATTTTGAAAGGTGATCTACTACCAAAAATATATATTTATTGCCGTTGAGGCTACGTGGATAAGGGCCAAGAAAGTCAATGAAAATTCGCTGCCAGGGTAAGTCAGTTGAACGTTTCTCCCCCAACGGAGGTTTGGAAGAGAAATTGAATGGCTTAATCAATTTACAGGTTTCACAAGCGTTGACGTACTGACGTACATCAGAAGTCATGTTTGGCCAATAATAAAAACGCCTTAATTTTTCTAGCGTTTTACCAAACCCAAAATGAGAAGAAGTGGGAGGCTTGTGTTCTTGCTCTATTAAAATAGCAGACAATTCGTCCGGAACCCATAATTTCCACCTAACGCAATTGGAAGATATGCAAAATTTTGGAGAATTAAAAGAAATATACAAACGACCGTCTTTAACTTGGAGATTTGATACGGGATTCACTGCAGAAGTGACCTTTTCCAATCTTTCCACATAAGTTTTACTCAGAAACGCCGGAGATTGCAAATCGATAGATTCAACAACTGGTTCCACTCTAAACTGATTAGTACCTTCATCACTGATTTCATTATCTAACAATTCGTCCATAAAGACTCTGGATAAAGCATCAGCCACCACGTTATCCTTACCCTTCCGATATTCAATATGAAAGTTAAATGATTGAAGCTTGAGGCTCCATCGTGCAAGTCTGCCACACAAATCGCGCTGGTTCATAAGCCATTGAAGACTCGCATGATCAGTGATGATGGTAAATTCCAATCCCTCAACATAGGGTCGAAAACGCTTCACACTCAGGACTGCTGCTAAGCATTCCAATTCGGTAATACTATAATTGCGTTGTGCAGCATTTAATTTCTGAGACATGAACGCAATAGGATGTTCCTCTCCACCATCATCACGCTGGAACAACACGCTACCAATACCTGTGCTACTTGCGTCACACTGAATAAAGAAAGGTCTCGAAAAATCAGGATTTGTCAGTACCGGAGCAGTAATTAAGCATTCTTTAAGTCTTGTAAAAGCTTCCTCAGCCTTTTCATTCCACTCAAATTTAACATTTTTCTTCAGAAGATTTGTAATAGGGCTAGCAATAGTAGCGAACTGTGGTATAAACCGCCTATACCAACCACAAACTCCCAAGAAACTGCGAACCTTTTTGACAGTAGAAGGTCTTGGGAAGTTTGAAATAGCAATGACTTTCTCAGGATCAGCCTTTAAGCATCCATCACCAACTACGAAACCGAGATATTTCACTTCACGCATGCAAAATTTACTCTTTTCTACATTGATGGTAAGCCCTGCGTTGCGAAGCAAGTCAGCCACTATTGAAAGTAGTTTCACATGTTCATCAAATGTAGAAGAAGTAATTAACAAGTCGTCCAAGTAAACGGATACTTGGTCATGCAACTGATGTGGTATTACTTTACACATTAATCTGCACATAGTCTGTGGAGCATTGCACAGACCGAAAGGTAGGACCGTAAAATGGTACAAAGGACGGCCGGGCACGGCGAATGCGGTTTTGTCCCTTGAATCAACAGCAAGAGGAATTTGCCAAAAGGCGTCCTTCAAATCAATTGCTGTGATGAAATTTGTATCCTGTAGTCGACTAAGTAAGCCATCAATAAGAGGCAAAGGAAAAGCATCTGGTACCGTGACCTCATTCAATTTCCGGGCATCAAGGCAGAGTCGAACTTTCCCGTTTTGCTTTTTCACTAAGGTGACCGGGGACGACCAGGAACTCTGGCTTTCCTCAATAACTCCCAATGACAACATACGGTCTAGCTCATCATACAAAGATCTTTGAACTGCAGGGGACACTGCATAATATCTTTGTTTGATAGGCCTAGCAGTTCCGACGTCTATCTCGTGCTCCACCAATTTCGTGCGGCCAAGGCCCTGATTGCTAAAAGAAGGAAAAGTATCAATCACTGTGTTTAATTTTTTGGAATCTTCCTCAGACAGATTGTGTCGTTGCGAACAAACTGGAGGCGGATTGGACAAGGCATACAGCTCACTGATCATAACAGGAGCAAGACCAAAAGTTCTCCAAAAATCTATTCCCAAGTAAAGAGGTTGCTGAAGAGTAGGAACAATATGTAGTCGCATTAACCGAGTCTTCTCTCCGAATTTTACAAGGACTCTAATATGACCCAAAACTTGCTGTTGTTGACCATCTGCCGTAGAGATGCTAGTAGGCAATGCATGAAATGAAATTCCCAATGTACTCAGAAATTTATCTGTTCCAGAACCAAGAACACTTACACTGGCACCGCTATCAAGCAGTCCCCTGATTTTTTTTCCTTTTATAAATACGTCGGCATAAGGTCGAGGATCAAAATCAGTGGAGATAATAGTTTCCGCCACTTCAGCTTTTATGTTTTTTCGCAAGCTACGATATTTGTGTGTTCGTTGAGCTGTTCTGGAAAAAGGTGAATCATTGACAGGTAAAACTTTAAGGTCAACATCATTGTTGGTCTCAGAATCAGATGAAATAAATGAAATGTCCTCATTGGACGAAGTACAACTACAATTGTTACTATCAGTGAACTCAACATTAGTAGACAAGTCATCATTAACTTGAACATCTAAATTTTTATAAAGCCCCTGCATTGTTGATACATTAGAAGAAGTTGTCACATTTGAATTTGTCATCTTAAAACTGGATATATTTGAAGTCTGAACACGCATAGAATGTGAGGTCCTATTATCACAAGACGTAACGTCGTTAGTACAATTGATATAGCATGGATTGTTATTATGAAAACCTAGCGATTCTGCATCGGTTCGGTATTTGAAGCTGCTTCCTCGGTATTTCGCCTGGAGACCTGAGTAGGAGTTAAAATTCGGGATGTCTCCATAGGATTCCGACTCCACCTCTGGTTTCCCGACAAGCAAGCAGGACAACGTGGCTTAATTACACCAACAGCACCACATCCATAACAAAAAATACGTTGTGGACTCAAAGAACAATCATGATAAGAATGTCCTTCTCTTTCACAATTCCAACATTTTAAACGACGAGGATTTTGCGGTCCCGAATACGATTTGAATGGAACTGGAGGACCTGCTGTAGCTCTCAAATCAGGCTGAAACGCCTCCACATCATTACCGGAGTAAACAATTGGACTGTTTTTTATTAACGGACCATCGGAATAAAGTTCATGGACAGATTTGCGTATGATTGGCTCTCTAGGAGCACCAATTTCAGACCAAAGTTTTTCGTACTGATTACATAAATCGCGTAAGTCAAGAATGTTGTCAATCGGACGAAGCAACAGAACCTCTTGTAATGAGGCCTTCATGTTTCGACGAAGAATTTCAATTAATTCCCTTTCAGGAATAGGATGAACCATTTTGGTTACCATAGCATGAACTGCAAGACGGAAATCACTAAAGGATTCCCGATGTCCCTGTTTACGACTCTCAATCAATTTTCGAATTTCATAATCAGTATCTTGACTTCGAAATTCTCGGAGTAATGCAGATCGCAAATTTTCCCAAGTGTGATTTGGGTTGAGACGCAAGAAAAGCCAATACCAATTGGCTGCTTTACCGGAAACTAGAGCATGGAATCCCGCACATAAACCATCTCCTGATACTCTTTCCAAGTGCGCCAAGGATTCCAGCCGAAAAATAAATTCCGAAACATCCAAACCGGAAGCTGCTCCATCGAACACCAACTTCCACCTAAAAATGGGACTCCGTGTAGGACTACCCCTTCGATTAGTAAAAGAAAATGAAGGGGCGTTTGAAGGCTCAGGAACTTGCTGGACCTGGACCAAAGGCGGTACTGGCACTTCATGTGAACGAGCAGATAAATTTCCCACAAAAGAACGTTCATTCCCTTGATGAGTAATGAGAGCATCCACCGCCGTATGGGCGGGAGCAATTCTTGTGAAGCGAGTGACTGGCTTCAACGGTGGACCATTCGAAATCCGTTTAGGATTTGCTACAAATAGAGAAGTATTAACTGTATCCTTAACTTGATCAGCAGATACCGTTGGTGAATCCCATGGATTCTCAAAACCCATGAAATCTTCACCGTTCAATGAACTTTGTGGACTAGTAAACTGTACGTTAGAACTTGACTTTCCAGTCACGACAGCAGATTTAATTTTTGGAATAGCTCCAGAGCAACTAGGTGCCTTTCCCCCACAAGCTCCCTGAGGCATCCGATCAATATTAAGAAGATCTTTAAAGGAATTAAGAAAGTTTAAACGGTCTCTTAGAGTAACCATAAGCTTCTCAGCGTTTCCTCTAACTAGCGGAGAAGAATTATATATGCGCTGGGATCGACCCAATAAGTGCAAAATCAGAGTATGAAATTGCTCTTGCTCCACCACTGTAGTAGGTGGATGCTCGAGTAAATCTTTTTGTAATCTTTCAACACGATTTGTCAGAATCTGACATTCTGATTTGGGATTGTTATAATTATGTGACATAGTAGGTACCAAAGAATTGTCAGAATTCTCTGCTCTGTACCTTTGCGACAGTTTGTTAAGAGCGTCCGGCTCTAAGCCCGAGATGTCCCGAATTTGGAATTCTATCTCCAAATCGTCTATAGATAGTAGTGAGAAATTCATTTCTAAACGAATAAAAATTTTACGCGAAAGAACTATACGATGATGAAATAACTAACAAAAAAAAACTTCAATGAATGTCTGGACACTATCCAGCACAATACAACAGTTTATGGTGGTATATATATATAAGGATAATTAACGAGGGGGGGGGGTTGGCACAAGGAGGCGATTCAAGCAACCACCCGTCCGCGCGTACACACACAAACAAACTAAACGACCATCTGTCGTAACTAATATATCTCTCTCTATCTAAAAAAAAACCCTGGACAAAGTTTTCTGGTCCAGCCTCCTCGACAAAGAAATAATTCAACCGGTGAACTTCCGTCATCAATTCGTTGAAGAGCCCGAAGCATAATAACTTGAGAAGAGAAAAATGGTCATACTCTCGGTGACTACCAGTACTCAGACCAGGAGCAGTAGCGAGAATGTGCTAATACGATACGAAATGGCAATTATACTACAATGCCCTATAAAGAAACAAGAAGAATACTACAACAAATACTGTCTCCTGTCTGGAACCCGCAGCAGTGTATGGAACAAAAGCTCAAAACTAGTATGCTTCGCATACAACATACACTTCACCGAAAACGGAGCATTTATCACATGAAAACTAGATGAGTTACAACATCGGAAGAAAAGAAGAGAAGAGGAAAAAAAAAAAAAAAAATGTAGTGGCAACTTAATCAACCCAACCACAATCCCCTTAACAAGGACATTAGATCAAACAGATGAACACCGTTCATCAACTTGCTAAAAAGACTCTGGTCTCATTGACAAAATAATAATAAAAAAAAACTAACTGAAGTCAAGTGGTTGTCTGTCCGGTTTTCAAGAACCGAAGCGTTAGCTTCTGACGGTGCGACTCACGCACAAAGTTCTCTTTTCACCAAACAGGGAAGCACTTTAACAATAACACAACGACTAAATTATACTGAAGGTATATTAGTCAATAACCAAAAGCCGAAGCAGTCAGCAAGACCATCGAGCAGGAAATGTATACGAAAACAACTTTAAAGCTAAACACCAAAACCCTGTGTTAATGCAGAACTACCACTCTGACGAAAGTGAAAAGGGTAACCTCACGAGAGTTCAAGACTCTACGGAGACCAAAAAGGATCACTCTACACAGGTGGGCCACACACACGGCGAGTTAACGTTCGCGGAAAACACATATATTTAACAAAACTGAATTTATTACGATGGTTGAAATATGAAAGAAAACCATCAGAACCGATAATTTTAAAAGAACAAGAGGAAAAGAACAACTTGGGCGCCATTTGTAACAGAGAGAAGCTTTCTGACAGCACTACCCATATCAACTTTGAACTGATATAGACAGCAGCTGCAGTTGACAACTCTTGCTGCAAAAATCATCCTTAGGACCAGTGAGGATGACGACACAGTATTTCGCCGCTAGCGATCAGCCGGCTTGGGCGGGTTCTTGTCGTCCTCATCCCTCGGATGCTAGTTTACTGTGTCAATAATAAAAGTAAATAAATACTCAGACGGACAGACGGACTGGAATAATAGCCAACTACACGGACTGCACTTGGACTTTTATAACGGACGGACGGACGGACAATTTTTTTACGTACAAAACAACGGAACTTACTTGAAACCATCCTGACCCGATGATCACGCTGACAGCCGTGTTACACACAAAAAAAAAAAATCGTTCTTCTCTTTAGAAGGAGACCATCTTCACATCACTAGAGAAGCAGACCATGTAGTACGGAAACCACTGAGAGAGAGAGATGGATGGACTCTCGATATTAGCAGAGTCCCTTGTCATCGCCATTGAGCCCTACGCTCCCATCCTCCCCATGATCAAACCGCAGATGACAAGTTTTTGTTTTATGGTTTGATCCCCTAATACCTCTAGTGTGTACGCGCCATTGGCAACAACAAATCCCACTCCTTACCTTACCTCATCATGTCGCCTTCCTCCCCCCTCCTCACTGAGAACCAATTTCCTTACCACATTCTTATATAAGAAAAAAAAACAAAACAAAACAAAACTGCGATCTTCCTTCTAACCTTTGGTGGCCTTGACCAAGAAAACCAATCCTACAAGCCTGCCTTTAGTTACAGGACCAATATAACGATTGGATAAAAAAAAATTCTCACTTGGCAGAACTAAGAACAAACAAACAACCAGAATTGAAAAAAAAAAAAATAAAATCATCAACAGGATTTTTATTTATACAAAAAAAAAATATCTTTATTTACTTTTAGGAACGAAAATTCATTAATAACACCTGATTTAAAAAAAATTTCTCTTTCTTTTTCTTTTTAAATGATATTACTGTATGGATCACCAATATTCTCAGAACTGATAATTCACAAATATACGCCTGCTTTATTTTTCAGGACAAAAAAAAAATTTCACAAATATACGCCTGCTTTATTTTTTTAGGACCAAAAATTTCACAAATATACGCCTGCTTTATTTTTTTCAGGACAAAAAAATTTCACAAATATACGCCTGCTTTATTTTTCAGGACAAAAAAAAAAAAAAATTTCACAAATATACGCCTGCTTTATTTTACAGGACAAAAAAATTTCACAAATATACGCCTGCTTTATTTTTCAGGACCAAAAATTTCACACATATACGCCTGCTTTATTTTTTTTTCAGGACCAAAAATTTCACAAATATACGCCTGCTTTAATTTTCAGGACCAAAAATTTCACAAATATACGCCTGCTTTATTTTTCAGGACAAAAAAAATTTCACAAATATACGCCTGCTTTACTTTTCAGGACAAAAATAAAATACAATTTTTATAAATAAACTCCTGTTCATTTCACTTCTTTAGAAACGATAATTCCAATTAAAAAAAAAATACCTGATTATAATTTCCAGGACGGATTAAAATTTTCAGGATCCAAACTGATTAAAATTTTCAAGATCCAAGCTAATATTTGTATAGATAAACTCCTGTTTATTTCACTGATTATAATTTTCAGGATCCAAACTGATTATAATTTTCAAGACTCAAACTGATTAAAATTTTCAAGACTCAAGCTAATATTTGTATAGATAAACTCCTGTTTATTTCACTTCTTTAGAAACGATAATTCCAATTAAAAAAAAAAATACCTGATTATAATTTCCAGGACGGATTAAAATTTTCAGGATCCAAACTGATTAAAATTTTCAAGATCCAAGCTAATATTTGTATAGATAAACTCCTGTTTATTTCACTGATTATAATTTTCAGGATCCAAACTGATTATAATTTTCAAGACTCAAACTGATTAAAATTTTCAAGACTCAAGCTAATATTTGTATAGATAAACTCCTGTTTATTTCACTGATTATAATTTTCAGGATCCAAACTGATTATAATTTTCAAGACTCCAACTAATATTATTTTTAATTATTTTTATAAATCAACTCCGAACTCAAAAAAAATCAAAGAATAATTTTTCTCTATCAATAAAAAATCTTCTTGGCTCACCAAAAGTTGTTTTGCTTCTCCCATCCTTACTTTTCTTCTAACCTCTCGAACCACGCCAAAATCCATCCTCACATCCCCCCCACCTCTCCTTCCCTTTCTTTTAGTCACCATCAAAACTTTTCCTCACAGACTCTTCGGTTAATTCCCGTGCCCGAACCCAACTCCACCAATCGCATGTCAGCGTCCAACACGTCATGGAAAAATTCTTAGACTTTGACTTCAGAATCTATCCTTATAAGGGTATAACACAAAATCGCGTGTACAAATAAAAAAAATTACTCGAGTCGTGTTCCAGAAAGCGCGTTTCAAATTTGTGCTGAAGCAGGAAAGTTAATAAGGGAATTGCATGGAACTTTTTAATGAAGCTAGTGAGGAACATGAACTGCTTAAGGCAATGAAATTGACTTTTAACCAAGTAGCGAAGAGACTAATTCGCTACAAGGCGCACATAACAACGCCATCAGCGACAAACAATACAAACACCGTGGCAAAAAATATAATAAAAAAAAAAAAAAAGAGAAGAGAGTGGAACACTACACTAAAACGAAAGAATATATATGTATATATAAGACAACCCCTAGGTAAGGGAGAAGAAAAGATGAAGTAAAAAAACAAAAACTGTACAAGGTACTTATTATAGGAAGCTAGTACAAGATAAGTATAGATATACATAAACATCTTGTAATTAATAATAGGTATAATTTAGTAATTAAAAAAAAAAAAACTAATTCTCTAGTTGTTTAATAATAGGTGGGGTTAAAAAAAAAAAGGAATGAGATCTCTAATCTTTAAGAAAAAAAAAATAGAAGATTTGCTACATTAGAAATAATACATAGGACAGACAGAGCCCAGATGGCCTAGTAGCCGTGGGCCTAACAACCTTTATTGTATTAGGCTTATTTTTAAGGTTGTACAATAAATAGAAAAATAAATAAATAAATGAAGTTTCTGATGTCCTACAATGATTAAATGATGACAATTGATGCAAATTAGATTTTTTTGAAAGAAAATATGTAAAAACAAAAATCAGCTATCAAGGAAAAGGTCCGACTCATCACAATGCACACAACAAAAAAGCTGTAACTATCTCCAAGCATGTTCCTTATATGTAGTAGCATAGAAATTTTGCAAAAAATGTCAAGAAGCAAGCATTAATTTACCTGCAAAAGTAAACAATAAAATTGCAATCTATTTTAAAAGCAACTTTTTGTTGTGTTAACATGAACAACCCCTGACACTAGGGCCATATTTATCGAATCAAGATTATGTTCAATCCAGAATAAAGTGCATTCATCACCTTAGATAGATATTGTAATACATATTAGCTGTTATTTGGCGCACGCTATCCAGCTCACTGCATTATTGCTGCAAAAGAACATCTCGCATAACAAACGAAATTTATTTTTAAAACTTGGTCCACACATGTCAAAAATTTTATTTGGGCTCTAGGAAAGAGGGCAGATAAATGCATGTAAAACGTTAGTTAAAAATATAAAATATTAATTTGTGTAAGTTTCAGAAAGGAAAATAGAAAAGTGTGTAGCGACTCCTCTACAGTGTAGCTTTGCACTGTCCAATGTAGGCTGCACCAGTAAAGCAACCCCAAAAGAGCACACCTACTATCAGTTTTCAACTATTGCCTTTTACCACAAGCATTTGAAGAACTCAAATTCAAATTCATTTATTTATTTACATCTACCTAATCTACTTATGTGTAGGTAAAGTTATCAAAAATAATTTATCACACTATGAGCTAGAGTAAACAGAAGAAAAAACAAGGAAAAAAAAATAATAAAATCAATTAGAGTAAAAACGCTAAAACTATATCTACATAAATAATAAAATTAAAATAAACTAAATATGTGGTAATTATTAAAATTAGAAAAAGTATTAACAAAATACTTATCTATAAGAAAAATAATCTAGTATCTATCTAGTATCACCACTCTTTCTGCTCTCCAAAGGTAGAGTATTCCACATCCTGGTAGCATAGATATAAAATTGACGCTCAATTTAACGGTAATTAAAATTTGGCACATTGAACGCCACAGTTCTAATGGACCGAGAAAAAATAGCTAGTTAGGCACGTTTTTTTATAATTAAATTATATAAAAATGAAATTACCCTGGAATCAAGATACGCTTTTAAGGTGCATCCAAAGACGGATTTTACATATGAAGAAACATGGTCATATCGTCTTAGACCGTACATGTAGCGAGCAGCAGAATTGAACGCGACAGTGAGTTATTTCTACGACAAAGAATCCAGCTGGCAAAACAATTTACATCTGTAGGTTATCAAAGGAGCAATCAGTAGTTTTACTAACGTGAGTCTTGTATTTTGAGAAGTAACGAAAGAAGCAACGGAAAACTTACGAAGCGTTATGTTAAACTTACACACAATACTGTTGACATGGTCAGATCACGTAACTGTAGTGTTAATAATGATGCCAAGATTATTTTCCGACCTGCTGTATGGAATAGGAGTATCATCTAACATCACTTCGGAAAAGCCTGTGGTATCGAGTTTATTTCTATACAAAAGGATTGCCTTAGAGTTTAACGGATTTAAAGGAAGCTTATTCTGTAGTACCCACAAAGAAAGATATTGATCCAAGGTCTTCATTCAGTCTACATATCACATCCTGCATCAATCCACGCGGTCTTAAAATATATAGCTGTCAATCATCAGCATACAAGTGAAATTTACAATTCAAAATAACTGAAAAAATATAAAAAACAAAAAAAAAAGTATCTTCCCAGTAAATCGAAAACTGAGAAATTTAAGAATTTTTTACTTAAGGTTAAGTCAGCTAAGTTCGAAAATAAGATTTTAGTACTTAAGCGACGCTGCGAAGAAAATAAAGAAATTTTAGTAGTCGTTTTGTTTTAATTTTTTTTTTACATTGAACACGTTCCGTTTCCGTATTTTACTATATATTTAATACCATCTGTCAATACAAAATATGTAGTTATAAAAATAGTACAAACTTAAGTTTAAACGATCTAAAAATTATTCATGGAAGATTTTGGTCGTTGAATATGAACCTAATTAGTTCAAACCCACGATAGTATAAAAAAAATAGTGCTATTACATGGATGCATTGGCATTGTAACAAAAATCATATTTCAATTAAAGACATTTATGCTAGCTTCAAAACGGAACAGAGATTTAATTTGAAATTTGAAATTTTTGGGATACATTCCAACCGAAAAATCTACTTAGGTAATGTAATAAGAATTGTAGAATTTACTTAACAGATGAAATGGTTTGGGAAAATTTAAAGATCTGTTTGAATTTATCTTTCATTTATTGAGCAGGCAGAGGATATTCTCTGATTTTAATTAAAAAAAAAAAATTAACGAACATTAATACCGTTGAAAAACATAATATCTGCGAAAAAAAACAATTTTTATTCAAATAAAAATATATTCGTATGGTCCGCCACAGTTTTATATGTAATTTTTAAGTCCAGATTATTTAAGACAACTGAAACTAATAATATAAATGAGTTTCTGAGTTATCTGTTGATTTGTTTTTTGTTAATTTTGTTACCTTTGGTACATTATTGGCACATTTCATTTAATTCAGGTGGTTCAACCCTGATTACAATGGTTTCAAAATGTATCCCATTACTAATTTTTTACATCATAAATTTAAGGCGAAAGTGCAATTTGTTTTTTTTTTTATCTTTTGTAATATATTAAAAACAAATGGAGAATGGAAAAATTTCATATTTTAATTAAACAATAGATTCCAAACTAATTGACAAATTCTGTACCTTTTAAATGAACAAACGTTTTCTTGTTTTATTTCAATCGAAAATTGAATTCTAAAAATGTGTTGGTTAAAAAACAATTTTAGTTTTTTTCTGTCAAAATTTATATTACATTTTATTATATACTATTGGACTGAGCTTTCAAACATACATACATTATATATTATGGCATGTCACTCTCATTAAATGCATAAATTCTATAACAAAGTCTTTTTAATATTTAAAAATTAAACATAAACATAAATTCATTCATAACTTTTAATAATATCTAATAATATTTTGTTTTCTTTGTGTGCGGGGGGGGGGGGTGGTGGTGGTTCACAAGTTATGCTGGTAGCAACTGGTCTTTATCAATCTGATCGATAAATGGTTGAAAATCGACATACCCCATCTTCACCAAGTCCTCAGCAATGTCAAATCCATTTGTGTCCGACAATTTTACATGTAATTGCTCGACATTATTTATCACAACAGCCTTAACAGTTTTATTTAGAATTATTTTTCGTAGATATTCAACACCCTCTAGAGATTTTTTCCGTCTTTCTTTTACACCTGCTAGGCGACATGGTACAGCTTGGAATGGAAGGTAATCATATTTTGATTGCCATTTACGAATACATTCAATAGAGACAATATCAGAATTGCCATAATCAACGTAAAACACCTGAAAATAAATCAATTTATTAGATATGAAATTAAATAGCCGATTTACATAGTTGTAAAAAATAAAATATATATATATTTTGTAATATTGTTATGTACGTGAGAACAGTGTCATCTGTGATCCGTGGTAGAATGAAATGGTGTGATAAAAAGATGTATGTCTGAAGTGAAGTGTTCAATGGTTTTAAATGACACTAAATACGCGTTTTTAATATCCCAAGCACGGAGACCCATTGTGCTAAGCTGCTAAAAGAACAAGACAGACCTCTCACCGAAACCGTTTTGTCCTTTTAATGAAGCGCATCAGGTTCAGGTGAAACTTTTTAGCTCATCCGCAAATATGTAGGAGAGGAGATCTAAGAGTATACAGCCTGCGTGTAAAGAAAATATGTTCGGTTGTCTCAAGTTCTCCTTCCAGGCAGGGCAGATACTCAGTGCTGTCAAGAGCTCTCATCTATGTTAACACAAGCTCGCTGTAGTGAGTGACACGTTTAATAAATAAGCGGTCAAAAATTTTCATCACATAGCCGGTGTTAGTTTTAGTATGTTAAGCTAAACATAAACCAACATCGAATGAAATGACATGCAATGCGACATAGAAACAAAAAATGAAGTATTATGTAGATGTTTTTTTTTTTAAACATGCTTTGAAACGTCAACTGTAAAATGCTCAACCTTAATATTAACAGCAATGCGCATGCCATTAATGGATTCGTACATGCTGAAGTTGGACCTTGTGAAAACATGCAACAGAGGTAACCTTTTCAAATTGTGCCCACTATCACGGAAAGAGATTTTGCTAAGTAGCAGCGGAGAATCAACATTCGCGTTTAAGAGGAGATGCACAAAACTAACATCGGCAACCATTCGATGTTTTTCAAGCGAGTTTATATTTAAAAACTTCAAGCGATCCTCATATGGTGGAAGAATCAATGAGTTATTATTATATTATGGACATACGTTCTTTCAATTGTTAAAAGATTTAATCTGAGCGAAAAGTGGTCAGCATAAATGAAGACTGCAGTACCTCACAACAGAGACAATAATGTCGTCAATATATAGAATAAAAAGTAACAGGTCCAGGTGACTCACAACCGCAGTACTGCAATGTTTTCTTCTGAGCCTCAATGAACTTCCTATTTGGTCCATCAAGAAAGTTTCGTACACCTGCAAGTGCTCAATGCCAAATAGGCATGTTTTTGGAATAGAAGAAACATTGATTATAACAACTAATAAATATCTTTGATTATAGACTGATATAGATGTCTTCAGCTGAATCTATGTTGGAGGAGTTGTTTCTACTTATTTTTTTTTGCTTGTTATTTCTAGAATTAAAGCATTTAAAAAAGCATTTTCCACGGTTGGAAAATATACTTATGTGCAAATGTAAATGATTCTCAAGCACATAAGTAGAGAACAGACCAAGGAGAATAGGATAACGTTTTATAACTTATTCAGCAGGTTATTTAAGATTAATTTCCCACTACTACCTACTACTACTACACGTCTAGGGAAAATAACACTTCAGCCACCTATAGCAAATTATATCAAGAACAAGTGCGGCTCGCGCAATCAAATTCTATAGTAGAATTTTATCAACAAACAGTCGATCGACCGAATTTAAATACCGTCAAACCTCTCCTTGTTGGTGCTCTTCAAGGCTCGCTCTTAGACCATATTCTCCTTCCCCTCTATATAAATGACCTTCCTTCAAGTCGCATTTTCCAGTGAAATCAATTCGGGTTAAGGCGGGTGGGGGAATTTCAAGTTAAGGAGTTTTCAATAAAAATGTTCTGATTTTGTTAATGCTTTGCGCATTTTCCTTTTACATATTATGAATTGAAAAAATCGGTAATTTTTTACTGTTTCTTCTGATTTTAATATTTTATATTTTATTATTGAAAAAGTATTCAAAGTTGTTTAAAGTTATTTGAGCTGTTATTGTTTCGATTGCAGACTGCAAAACGCAGATCCAGAAATATGGAATACAAAGTAAAAAACAAAAAAATCAAGACATAGCAAGCAGCGCGAATTTTTTGAATTTATTCTAGTTAGGTTCTTTGCGCACTTAACGACAATCATACGACGCGATTTCTAGCGGGCAGTCCGACAGCACATTTTGATGCAGTTCGAAATTTATGTCACACTGGTATCAGATCGAGTACATGAGGTTCTTGAAGTAGGACAGAATATATTGAAGAAAGAGATATCTTATGAAAAATGTATATTCAGCTCTTTGATTTGTTTACATTTGAAACAGCTGAGAAACTAAGGAGGTGCCTGGTGTAGTAACAGTAAGTAAGAGCATTTTCGGTGAGAGCACGAGCAAGCGTGAAATATTGCGCATAATAAACTTTTACATTAAACAAGATACATTTCCTTCGAAATAACTGTCTGAGAATATTTCATTATTATTATTTTATATTGATTGACATGTGTTTAGAATGTAAGATTGCAAATTTAAATTCTCAACTAAATATTAAATAAAGGTTCCTGACCCTCATCAAAAATAGTAAAAACCCATTTAAACGCCTGTACTGAGCTTTAACTACAGCAGCAGCAGCAGCAGCTTCTAACACAACCAGAATTTGACTACGCTAAATTTGGCTAATCACATTTCCTGCTCTTTCTATATTGTAAAGTATAGTTTACACAAGCGAAGTTACTGTCCCAAGTAACCTCGTTTTAGTCCTTCACCTCCTCTTGACATACCCACCAGTTTACTTGCGCCAGTACGAAAACGAGTTCCACTCACTTCAACTTTTTAGCGAAGTGGAACCTGGGAAATAATCAAATTGAGTAAATTTTCTGCAATTGGTACACGTTTTGATGTGTGCAGTCATTTATAATATTATCTGGCGTGGAATTTGTGAAATGTGAAGATATTCATTTTTGAGAGAAAATGGTTACAAGTGAAAATTACATATTGAAAAGGTCATAAATTGTGCAACAATGTAATTAAGGGCAATTTCGGAGAAAAAATTCTAAGAAGAAAGAAATAGAATAATATTTTTGCTTACGTAATTATCTTTAAAATTTGCGAAATTTCTTACTGAAAAATAAAAAGCACTCCCTTCGTATAAATCCGCAAACACAAATGTGTTGACATTTTACAAGTTCCACACCAGCTGATACTATTAAAGACTACTTAAATAAAAAAATGTACCAGTTGCAGAAAATGTACTCAAGTTGATTATTTCCCAGGTTCCACTTCGCTAAAAAGTTGAAGTGAGTGGAACTCGTTTTCGTACTGGCGCAAGTAAACTGGTGGGTATGTCAAGAGGAGGTGAGGGACTGAAAACGAGGTTACTTGGCCCAGTAACTTCGCTTGTGTAAACTATACTTAAGGTGCAAACACATAATTTAACTATGTAAGTATTTTGATGAACCTGCAACTTCACCAACGACTGCGACTGCTATATTGTCGGTACGTAATTTGATATGCAAACAGCCTTAGAAAAGAGCGAATAGTAAAAAAAGTCTAAAAAATTCTGAAAATTAGTTCGACTTAGTTCGTGAGGCTTTCGAGATAAGGAATTTCGAGTTAAGCGAAGTATTTTCTATGAAAAATCCAAGGGAGTGCTAAATGAAGTGTAAAAATTTCGACTTAAAGAGAGATTCGAGTAAAACGTATCTCGAATTAAAGAGGTTTGACCGTGTAAATGTAAATCTAATCCAAAATTCCAAATAAGTGATAACCAAAAAGGAATAAATTGTGCCGCATTGAGCTGGAAGAGTAGTATGTTATCGATTATTGTGCTTCCTCTTTTGTTAGCTCTATATTTCATGTATAATGTTTTAAACACTACTGTATTGTCAATATTCAAACAGGCGAACGGAAGAGTGGTGGTCCAATACCCCACATGATACAAAAAAAGAAGAAAACAATTTGAGGGGCCCAACACACCCTCATAAAAAAATAACAATCTTTGACTGACTATTGAAATATGTGCGGGTAACATTCTGTCAAATTTCAAATTCGATAAAAGGGCTCCGAGGGGCTTTGCGCGGTTCGCTATCCTGGATTAAAGGTATAAAAAATTTGTTTTTTCAAAATAATTCCTCAGCTGTTGATCCTACGACAAAAATTGTTGATACAAATTTGAAGAAGGCTAAATTCCCTACATTTTTTGTAAGTCTAATGTGTAACGAGCGGCGGAAACGTGAACATTATAAAAAAAAAAAAATTTAGACTATAGTACCTCATTACAGGGTGTTTCTTTCATGGTTGTCCATAGGACAAGAGGTAATAGTAGTCAATTAGTCAAACAAAAAATTGTATGTCAGACGGGAAGCGGCATCTCAACCGTTTCGGAGTTACAGGGTGATTAAGAAAAAATGCTAGCTTTTCACAAAATACCCTGTATATAAAAAAATACAAGATGTACGGCCACTTACGAAGCTCATTGTATGCAGAGCTTCATGGCCTTTCCAACGACTGCTCGACCAATCCCGTACTCCTCTCCCCTCAGGAGTTATGGTAGTGGTCTAAACTAAGAATTTCAAATTGTCTTAACCTTTTTATTGACTTTGACCTCTTTTTTTTTTACAAAAAGGGTGCTTAACGTAATTGTTCTTTATAAAAACTGTAAACTGTGAACTATCCTCTTTAATTTGACCTATCGCACCTATATGCTAAGAGTTATTAGCTCCCTATGTGCTAAGAGTTATTAGCTCATAACATATTCAGGTCATACCGAAATTAGACGATTTTTGTTTAAATGACGTGTTTACAGTCCCTAATTATCTAAAATCATCCGTGAAGGACTTGATTTACGGCGAAAATTGGGTAATAATGTTGAATAAGCTCTCCTATTTCAGCGAGATATTAATAAACGTTTAACTCAATATGAGGAGGTCTATAAAGATTTGACCAAAACCCAAACACAATGTCAATTACGGATTTCATCTAACATCGAACTTGAATCCAATCAAGAAATTAATACTTAGTCTATGAAAGTGATAGCAGTAATTAAATTTTTGGATAAATTGTAAAACAAATTACATACATATACCTTTATATTTTTGTCATTTTATGAATAGACCGTTATTTTTATGTTTTATGAAGATATATTTAGTTTTCTTTTATGTTGAAATAAATGACTGAATTATACACATTTTAGCTTGTTTTCGATGTGGTTTTACGTATAAAAATCTAAGATTTGGATTTACACGGTTTTCTAAGGAACCTATCTTCAGTGTAAATCGGGGGATAGGTGTATACATGAGCTATGGTCATATCTTCAAAACAGTAAGTTGTATCAACTTTATTCTTATTTCATTCGATTCACGATGAAAAGTACACAGAAATTGGTATCAAACGCGAAACAAAATACAAAACTAACTACATCAGATTATGCCATTTCACACCACTGCTCGATGGAATAACAATATTTGCGACAATTTCAGACCCTGGATCTTAAAGAAGAAATTCATATTATTAATTTTACTTTATGGAACAAATTTTTTTTTATAACAATAATATGTATCAACGAAGCTTTAAATTGAATAGCTAAATTCCAAAATTTTGATTTTGTTGAAAGTAGAGAAAAGTTATGAACGATTGGAAATTTCCAAAGATTATCTATCTAATAAATTTGAAATCACCCTCATAGATTCATAAAATATGAAGGTAAAATATTTGAAACTCCACAGCTCTTAAGCGGAGGGGGAATATATGAGACGATTTTTTCATCAACTTACATATGGAATCACGTGATATACCAGAATTCATCTTGAACTGAAATATCCTATATATGGGCTGACTGATGACCTGGCACCAAATTAATGGAGTAAAAACCTTAACCATTTTTGTTTGTTTTGTATTAATAAAGGGGCTGTGATAAGCTGACTGGTAACTTTTTCGAGTACAAGTCATCTAGAAGACAAGGAAATTTAAAATAGAGGAGTGATTTTGCCCTCTAAAAATAATTACATAATTTAAATTGTTCTCTACTCTCTGAACTTAAGATTTCTTTATATCTATGGAACTCACTAACCAGGTGATTTGAAATCAACTTATCAACCTGGAGCGCACATGTCGAACAATCAAGTTGGAGCCGGCATAGCTAAGGTATCTCTAAACACATGCGAATGAACACAATATGTTTTTTCATTCTTTATATCTAAACTAGAGTTAAAAGTATAAAGGGCAAAAATTACGCAAGCATTCTAAAAAATAAAATAAGAGGTCTGTTCGATGAAAACCCCGGGTAAACCTGGGGCTACACCGGGCTAGACAATCTTGTTTTTTGAAAAACCTGGCTACCTGGGCTAGCTTACACTAATACCGATTTCCATTGATCAAGTTTTCTAGCAGAAGTGTTACACTTTTCTTGCAGTGTTACACCGAAATTGTTCCATTGACCTGCACTACTAGAAAAAGTGTACGTCAAATGAGTCTGGTGCTACACCGGAAAAATCGGCGGTGTTACACCGAAAAACGCACAAATCTACATGATAAATGTCACAACTGAATGCCATTAAGCATTACATATGAATCTTCAACTATTACTCTACCAAATTCATCCGCAATCACGCCAAAATCTTTTAAGTAACAATTTTCATAATTTTTACGTTTTTCGTGATGTTTTTTTTTTCCAGAAAATTTCAATCTGACAAATTATACGGATATGAGCTACTATTACATTCTAATCACGTCAAAAGTTGTTCCATTGAACTCGTTTTTCACTGATTGACGTGCACTTTTCTTAAAATATCAATGGAAATCGACAATTTTTTTGGTGTAATGGTTTGACATTTGTCACTTGAGAACCGTCACTTGCAATTTCTTGCTGATTGGGACATATAAATTCATTCTTGAGCAAAAATTAGAAGAAAAGAAATAGATAAATAGCTAGAGCACATTTCATTTGCCTTCACCCATTTTATAATAAATAACTTTTTACAATTAATTACACTCAGGAGAACTATCAAAGAAATGTCATTACACTAGATTTACCCGGTGTTTCGAAAACTTGTTCGATGAGTGCACAAAACCCCGGGTAAATTTGGGGAAAACTTACACGGTGTTTTCATCGAACAAACCTAAGATGTATTCGCCTAACGACTAACGAGCTACCCAAAGCTGAGGCCAGTTTTTATAGCATCTAAATTATATAATAAAAACATGCATTTGTGTATGTATTTCAGGCCTACCTAATGGAAGTTAATTACAGCACGAAAGTTGGAAGATGTCGCCGCCTCGAAAAGCTTTGCTGAATTAAATTGAATAAAAATGAACTTTATCACTTATTTTTTATCTGGAAAAGGTTTCATAAATTAATTTATATGAACTAAGCAACTTTGATTTTAAGCTTCATTTTAATGTTAAATTGAATATCTAGCATTTTTCTTTTAAGTTATAAAATGATTTCAATTTTAAAGGAAAAAGTGAGGACCGTATTTTAATGATTTTTTTTTAAATCCAAACACCTTTTTCAAAAATCTAAGCCTGGAATCATTTAAATTGAACAGTTGGTAGGAAACAAAATACTAGCAATCAGCCTTAAAGAATTGAACTGAAACCAAATTCAAAGTCAATTCTGTACCTGCCCCATTTAATGACGATTTTTTTTTTGAAAAATGTTTACAAATACGATTTCTATAAGTTATAAATTTTATTGTGCAGTAAATTGTTATTACATAAAGTAAAAAATATCGAAACAGGTGGTAATACAGGCACAAAATCGAGCGAATTATCGACTATCTTACGAAAATAAATAAAAACAAAAAAGTTAAAATAATCAGAGCCAACTCTAATAACTTATAATAGAAAAAAAAAAAACTAGAAAACTATACAGCGAACTTCCAGCAATCAATTCTAAACAAAAACGATGAACGGAACGAGGGAAACTTACATTCGAGGACTGAAGGACAATGAAGAAAGATACAGCATGGTCATTTGAATAAATATTTCAATGAAACAAAATACAGTCAGTTCTCAACTTACGACGGGGTTCGATTCTGCAACTTCGGACGAAGTCGAAATTCATACAAAAATAAAACATATAATTATAATAGAGATATGTACAGTGCCTGGACAGACTATTGCTACCACCTGAAAACTTCACACTAATTACTACCTGTCTGCCTGGGGAACTGTAAGCCACCACACAGTCCTTAAACTCTCAAAGGCTGTAAAGGAACAACACTTAACAAGAATCGTAAATCCTTTTATCACAAATAGAGAAATACGAAGTGCTTTATTGGAGAGTGGTAGTGATATATCTGAGAGGAGCATGCAACGCAGACTTTTAGCTGAAAACCTGCCCTACAGGCGACCAGCTAAAAAGCCGCTTTTAACAAGAAGGATGCAAAAAGCTAGATTTATTTGGGCGAGACAGCATCAAAGTTTCGCTCTTGGTGACTGGCAGAAGGTAAATCATTAAAACAAATTCACTAGCCAACGTAATAATTAGTTATTCTTCGAATTTTAACAGGTTCATTTCTCTGATGAGTGCGTCATTAAAGCGATGTCCGAAACGTCTTTGTTCGTTCGGAGGAGATCAGGAGAGAAGTATAAGGAACGATGCTTATTAAGAACGGCAAAAAATCTTTTATCTGTAATGGTATGGGCTTCAATAAGCGGCCAGGGCTCGGACTACTCTACATTGTAGAAGGCACCATGAGACAGGACCAATATATTCATGTCCTAAGATATATTCCTGCCTTCCATAGCATCTTTACGGGAACATACAGGATCGTTTTGGTTCATGGATAACAATGCGCCGTGCCATACGGCAAAAAAAGTTAAGAAATTCCTTGAAGATGAACAGGTGCCAGCTCTTCCATGGCCAGGAAACTCACCGGATCTCAACGAAGGAGGAAGAACTAAGATTTCATTTTAAACAGGTCCTAAAGCCTAAAACTATCGCTTCCAAAGAAAAATGAAGTTAAAGCAAATTGCAGCAAAATTTGTTTTCTTTCTAAAGGTTGTAATAAAAATAGCAGCCAGAACAAATTTTTTTGGAAATTCTAGCGTTTGAACAAAATACAAGCTATTTTTATATGAAAAACTTCTGCAATAAGACAAGGCAAGAAGACTGTGATGTTCGCTTGCTAACTGGTCCGCTACTCTCTTTTTCAGACTTTGTTCATGAAATGTATATTCTTAGATTACGAGTCAGTGCACCACTCTAAAAAAATTAGAGTGAAGAGGTTGTGAAGAATTCTAAAAATACTATTCAGCACGCCTTGGAGAATAGCTTTGATGGAATTATATGCAGTAACGAAAACTCTAATCATTAATACAGTTGACTATCAGAACCAGCTTAACACAAGGTCGCTGCATGGACACGTTTAAAAAATAAACGGTCAACAATACATGCGTTTCATCACTTAGTCGGTGTTAGTATTAGTATGTTAAACTAAACATAGATCAAACACCGAATGAGATGACATGCAATGCGACATGGAAACAGAAAATTAAGTATTATATAGACGTTTTTTTAAAACATGCTTGGAAATGTCAACGAAAAAATGCTCAGCCTTAATATTAACAACAATGCACATGCGATTGATGTGTTCATACAATCTAAAGTTGGATCTTGCGGAGTTAACATAACAGAGGTAGACTTCTCAAATTGTGCGCACTATCACGGAAAGAGATTTTGCAAAGTAGAAGGGGAGAATCAATATTCGCGTTTAAGAGTTGATGCACAAGAGTTACATCGGCGACCATGCGACGTTTTTCAAAGGAGTGCATATTCAAGAGCTTCAAGCGATCCTCATAAGTTGGAAGAATCAATGAATTGTCCCAGGGTAGATGCCTTAGAGCGAAGCGCAGGAAGTTCCGCTGAACAGACTCGATGTGTGTACCGTAAAATTGAGACCAGACCCGGCTAGCGTATTCAAGGAGAGGTCTTAAGCCGGGCGCCCACTGGAGTGGTGTGTGAGCAATGTGGCAGTGGCGTGGCGATTAAATGGTAAGTGAAAAAATTTAGTCCGGTAAAAACAAATAGAATAGCGCACATTGAACTAGAGTGGCGATGGCGTGGCATTTGACAAGTGGCGTGGCACCACTTGATTGCCACTAGTCTCCGACAAGTTTAATTTTCGAGTGGTAAGTGGCAGTGGATGCCACTTCTCCTTAGTTATTACTGTTGATGTTGAATTACTTAATCGATACGCTGCTTGCCATTTTGATGCGCGCTAAATAATATTAATACCAATCCGCCACCATTCTACTGCCACACCACTTTGTTGCCACATCGCACGCCAAAACCACGCCACTGCCACATTGCTCACACACCACTCCAGTGGGCGCCCGGCCTTACAAAGCAAGTGTACAAACGCAATGTTATGGTGGGATTCGAGAACTCTCGGGACCAACGTTTGATAAAGCCCAGCATAGAACTACTCGTAGATACCATATAGTTAATGTGGGAGATAAAATTCAATCTATGGACACATTTAACACCCAAGTCACAAGCAGCACCCTCGCAACGGCGAATCGTGGAATCCGAGAACTCGTAATCATAAGTGATTGGTTTCTGATTCCTGTGGAAAGTCATAACCTCACATTTGTCGATATTGAGAGCCAAATTATTGTTTTTGCACCAAACGTAAAATTTGTGAAGGTCATCTTATACCAGTTCACAATCGTTAACAGATTTGATCTGAGCGAAAAGTTTAATATCGTCAGCATAAATCCATACTTTGTTGTGAGGCAACAGAGACAATATCGTCAATAGATAGAATGAAAAACAACGGGCCCAAGTGACTCCCTTGAGGTACGCCGGACGAGGCTTTCAGGGCTCTAGAGATGGAATGACGGAATAGTATTTGATATGTTCTGTTATCTAAATAAGACTCCGTCCATTTTATAAATGTTGGGTGAAACCCATACTTTACCATTTTAAAGAGTATCACCGAGTGAGATAACTTGTCGAACGCTTTACTGAAGTCAATATAAATACAATCTGTCTGATAGCCTTTTGCAAACCCGCCAACGGTATGCGAGACAAATTCCAACAAGTTAGTGGTTCTAGACCTGCCCGAGATAAATCCATGCTGGTTTGAAGAAAACAAATTCTTGCAGGAGTAAATGAGAGTAAATGATAGATTCGAATAATTTAGGCATACAAGATAATTTTGCAATAGGTCTATAGTTAGTAATTTCACTCTTACTACCTTTTTTGTGGATAGGTATGATAAAAGATTTTTTACATAGCTGTGGGAAACAACCGCTATTGAGCGATTTCTGGAAAATAATTCTCAGCGAAGATGCAAGGGCATGGCAGCATGACTTAAAGAAGGCTGGAGGGATCCCATCAGGACCGGTCGTGAAGTCATTTGGAAACCCATTAATATGATCGAGTATATCCTCTCTCGCAGTTGTAGGGATAGTGAATGAAACGTCATGAGAATCGTTCATATGACTGAAGTTGTCAATTCGAGGAAGGAAATTTGACGAAGAAAATGCATTGTCAAAAAATGAAGCAAACATATTGCAAATTTCGGATGAATCTTCACTAGCAGAATCCTCGTACCTCATGGTATTGGGGTAGTTGACCGTTTTTTTCTTCATATTAATAAACTTAAAAAAGATACGTGGGTCACGAAATAATTTCGCACGCATGCTTTGAATATATTCATCATAAAGTGTAGAGGAAAGTTCTTTGTACTCATTATAGGATGTCAGGAAATTGTTGTGACTTATAATGCCTTTGTCACTCATATATGTAACTTTTCCACAATTGATTCTTTCTATTTTTAAGACGTTTTAGTTCTTTATTGAACCATGGCTGTCGCTCGCGGGGAACGTGAGAGGAAAATAAATCGAAAAGAATTATGTAAAATTTAGAGACGTCTTCGTCAACACTATTGGTAGACAATAATGTGTTGAAATCAATAGAGGTAAGTCTACTGGAAAGTTCCGAAAAGTTAGCCTTTCTAAAATTGAAAAAGTATTGTGTTTCGTCACAATTAGTAATGTTTTCGATTTCAAAGCAATATGAAATTAGTAGAGGGGGGTGATATTTGTCAAGAGTATACATTATAACGGGGCTGGATTCGACTAATATGTTATCCGCGTCAGTAGAGAAAACCAGGTCCAACTGCCTCCCCATGTCATTCTTTACATTACTGATTTGGCTGAGACCAAGAGATGACATAGTGTCCAGGAATAGTGATTCCTTTGTTGACAAGTTATTAAGAGGAAGATAGTCATCGTCATCTTCATTTAGTACTAATAAGTAGTATTTTGCGGGCTGAATCTTTCACTCGACAAAACCGCCTGTTTTTTAGATTTTTTATTTTTTTTTTAAATAGCATTAGGTTGTTGAGGGCAGTCAACGACAGTTGAAATTGAGCAGTCAACCCTTTTTTGCTCAATTGCTGAGAATTAAGGTTAACCTTGTCCGATAGGCCAACCACCATGCTCTTAAGGTTGTCCACGTACACCGGTACAACGCGAGCGTGTCAAAAAAAGTGTGAGCTGGGCGCCCACATGAATCGCAGACCCACAGCAAATTGCGTGAATTTTTTAAAAGATTTAACGCAGCCTTCTCGAGTTTAACGCAGGAGGTGTGGAACGCTTTACCACAGACACCATCGCAAGCTATAAACTCGGAAGACCCATCGAATTCGGCGCGACAAAAACCACAGCAGTCCATAATTAAGGAGATTTATGATTTAAATACCGACACGGAAAAATTTAGTAAGGTGATGAAACAGAAGCACGTTATACACAGAAAAGTAGGACTAGAATCACACTATCACTAAAAATATACAATTACAAAAGTGTAGATTAAATTCCACCCAGAAAAATACACAAT
The DNA here is from genome assembly GCA_963924295.1 of Dioctria rufipes. NCBI lineage: Eukaryota > Metazoa > Arthropoda > Insecta > Diptera > Asilidae > Dioctria > Dioctria rufipes. The sequence continues at coordinate 55,983,964 of OZ002741.1, forward strand.
AATCAAACTAGACAAACTAAAGCGATTAACAAATAACTAAAAAATCATTAAAAACACTTGAAAACATAACATTTACTAAAACACAACTGCACACCACACTTAACACTTGGAAATGATATATGTAGAATTTTTATTTTAAAATAAAAATTGAATTTACAATTTATTTGTGCGCTTTCATCGTTACTGGTTAATGCCAGCTGAAAACAACGTCGCTTAATAGGCAAGTTAAAAGTTAAGAAATACAAGAGGGAAAATCATCTGTCTCGTTAGCTCAGTAGTAAAAGCAGTCGCCCGGAAAACGGAAAATCCCGGCTTCAAACCCCGGACAAGGCGGTTGATATGATTTAGAATCGTTAAAAATAAAAGTTCTTAACAAATTCTTCTATTCTCCATTTTTGACCAATTCTAAACAAGGTGGGTTCGATTCCCGTGATTTATGTACCTTAAAAAAGTTAAATGAGCGCTCATCAAAACAAATATACGAATAGACACGCACATAAGTATACATAACCATTGGACAAGAAATAGAAAAAAACTAAGATTACAGTAACCAAAAACAAATAGAATCAGAAAAGGACTTATATACACTGCGACCAAAATCTATAACGAACTTCCTCAAGTTATTGGAGCAAGCTCAAGCTTTAATGTATTCAGTTCTAAGCTGAAAGGTGTATTTAGAGAATTTCCCATTGACTGTGAGATTGATTGAATGAGCTTTACATACATACATCTGCATTTATCTTATGAATAACCGGAAGTTGAAAAGTGCACGCAAGTATTAAAACAGGAACAAATGATATTTACAAAATAATAGGAAAAATCTAAAATAAATATAATATTAAGTACTATTCTCTAATACCAGCTAGATGCTGTCTAGGAGATTTAAGCATAATATAAGTATATTTGATGAGTCATGCTAGAATTAGAGAGAAAAGAGTGGTAGCTGGAGAGAAAAAAAATGCAACTAATTTTTTTCAAACCTAGAACACATTCGAAAACATTCAATTGAAATAGCACAATTTGATATGCATAAACCCGAAATTGAAAAATTTTCATTTCAGTGCTTGTGGTTCCATCTATTGAGGCCGTTCTTCGTTCAAATCGATAAATTATTTACAAAATTAAATTAATTTAGATTTAAATATAGAGCGCAAATTAATAAAATATTTGAGGAATTAATGAATACTTCCCGCACGTAAATAATATAACAATACAAAAAACTCTCAATCGCATGCTCTTTACCTACCTTCATAGTATCATCGTCAAGAACATTTAAAACTTTAGCTCTATACCACATACCGTCCTTAAACATAGCCAAAACAAGTTCAAATCTGACTGTAAACAAATGGAAGATTAAAGTTAAAAAACAAACATTCTTTTAACAAAGCCCAATACCTACCAGGGATAGATTTGACTTTTTTAAATTTATGTGATTCTTCAGGTGAATTCATTTTTAATATAAGCTCCTTTAAAGTTGGATTATACCGATTTTCTTGAACTATTTGAGCGAAAAAGTGATCGATGTTAACAATGTGCGTTGGTTTTATAGTTATAGTCATTCCATTTGCTGGATACACGATTTTATATGGTATATCAATTATTGTTTCAGCTTCGTCACGTGTCCATCCATCTATCCATTTACAGAAAAAAAAAATGTTCAACTTACTTTTTTATTTAAAAATTGATCACCTTTAATTTTCTGTACATGTTCGAATCTGCAATGTGCACCTTTGAAGCATGAATCTGTTCTTGGATTATAAAACTGACAAATTCTGCTATCATCTTTTGGCTCATATCCCATTACAGCTTTCATTGCGTTTGTTGTATTCAATGGCTCCTCATATAAAATTTTTCTTTCAGACTCAGTTAATTTGGATCCCGTTGGCTCCTGTTTATAAAATTGACTTGATCTAAAATTTCTTCCATTTCCAGATTCAATACTATCATCGCTGTAATTACTACTACATTCTAAGAAATCCCTTAAATTTATATTTTGAGTACTGCTTCGCCTGGAATTACTGTGGCAACTCGCAACGTCATTATTTAGATCGCAGTTTTGTGGATTTTGTGAGAATGAGTCTGTATCTTTATTAACAATAGCATGATGTTCTTCTACTATAACCCTTTTACTTACAGATGATCGTCCATTCTCGCTAACGTTATCATATTGAGATTTTAAACAAAAATATTTACGAAAAGGGTTTGTTATTAACTTATTTAGTGGATCTTGCTATAATGGGAAGAAAGAAGAAAAAAAACTTTTGTGAAAATCTTATTTAGAAATAAATTCATTATATCTAACATATACGCTATTGCAACTAGCCGTTGAATTATATACCTCAAATCTATTGAAGTTTCATTATTTCAAGACTGTCTTGTTAGTCTGGAATTAAAATCGACTTTTGGGTATTAAATCTGGCACGACTGTCAAAGCATAGAATAAAAAAAATCATATTTTAGCATTTTTTGAACAAACAACAAATGCAGATATATTTGTGTCCTTAAATGTGGCACGATATCACGAAGTATTCCTATGGCAGCTCTAAAATGCTTTTTGACTAGATTGAGTTTTAATCATCATAACAAGTTCATATTTCAGTTTGCAATCATTGCATTGAAGAAGTAGAAAGGCAATACGCAAAATTTACCCTAAACTTTTCAAAAAGTCTGCTACTGCTGAAGAAAGTGCAGAAAGAAAAATAATTAGTAAAAGTGGACGATTACAGTGGTGGCGCGCAAATGCGTTCATTACGAAAATACAATTTGAACGATAAGCGCACGAATAGAAGTGAGATAAACTTCCCAATTTCCATTTTGAAATCTAGAACGTACAAAATCTGTATAGAAATCTAGTGCTTAAGAAATTGAAGGATTAGCTAAGGAATTTCCAAGTAGATCTTTCTGTATTATGTTCTATTCGTGCTATGAGCTATGACACAAGTGCAGCATCGGTTTCCTTGTGAGATCTAGAATTAAGAATCTCGTCATGAGCTTCTCTGCTGTTAATGACAGCTTAGAAAAATCATTCTAATTAATTAATTTTGCCAAATTCAAAATACTACTTATTAGTAGTCCTTTTTTCCAGAATGTGATATGCGGTCACTTGGAAAATCCTAATAGCAGGATATACGCAAACACACCTTGCTATGATCATGGCAAAACTTTTCAATTATCATGGAAGTAAGATCTTGTAGGTAGACTATTGGAATTCGCATAATTTGTCAAATCCCGCCTCCAATGGGCTCTTACTTCGACCTTTCTACAAAGAATAGCAAAGCGGGCACACTTTCGACACAGTGCAGCGGCGTCAACATGCTGGAACAATATTAAGAAAGCAAACCATAACTACTGATTTGACGAAGAGTATTAAATACAAAGATCAAGACGATGCAGCTACTCCCTACTGCGAATGTTGGGAGGAACGATGACTAGAATTAAAGAAAACTGCCATTTAATGGACGCTAGTTTATTGCAATTGGTAGAGATCGCAATCTCGGAATAAATGAGTATTTGGGGAGTTTATCACAAAGAATCACGACATTTTTTTATGCAAAAGATTTAAAAACCAAAGTAGATTTGTAGGAGATTGTTGAAATATTTTATTAAGAAATGCATATAATTAAATATACCTTCATACTTTCCATCAAATTCAGCTAAGCTAACGTACAGAATTCAATTTTATATCATTAAAGAAAAATTCAGAATACTTCCCAAGCCATGAAACAGATATCTATATGTGTGCGTTGGGAGTCTGTTCTCTAAAATGTTCTATATTAATTCTTATGGAAAATTGCCAAACAGTGACTTTATATATGCTATAGAGCTTAAACTACTGTCCATACAGGAAAATAGACTACTAGTAACTTACAGCTTGGTTCCCTACCTTCCCATAGGCTACGCTTACTATTTACCTTACTTAATAAGCAATATTATTCCAAAAAACTGAAGTCGCTTTCCCTTTACTATCAAAATGTAAGGGGGATTGACAAAAACTGCACATATCTTCAAATACTCTGTTGCAACTTGTTTTGATATTGTTGATTTCACTGAAACTTGGCTGCACTATGGCTTTCGTGTTATGCTGAAATCCTTGACCATTCTTATCAAATTTTTAGAAGAGATAGACATACTATTTCGGAAGCTCGTGGCGGTGGCGTACTCCTCGCCTGTAAAAATAAGTTTAATGGCTGCGAAATTGAGGTTCCCAGTTTCTCCAAAATCTCGATATTGACCTTATAGCTCTTAAGCAGTCTCTCTTAAAATATGATTTATACATACTTTGTTGCTATATTACTCCAGACCCCATAAAGATTGTTGATGACAAAGGTCAAAATTTTTACGACCTACTAACTTCAACATCTAATTTTATTCATGGCATGATGCAACCTCTTGACGAATTTCTACTTATTGGTGATTTTAACTTACCCAATATACATTGGATACTAAATAAAGATGACGATGGCTATCTTCCTCTTAATAACTTGTCAACAAGGGAATCACTATTCTTAGACACTATCGCAACTCTTGGTGCCAAACCAGTAATGTATAGAATGACATGGGTAGGCAGCTGGACCTGATTCTCTCTACTGACACGGTTAACTAATTAGTCGAACCTAGCCCAGTTTTAATGTCTAATATTGACAAATATCACCCCCTCTTCCAATTACATATTGCTTTGAATCCGAAAGCATTACAAATTGTAACGAAACACAATAATTCTTCAATTTTAGAAAGGCTAACTTTTCAAAACTCTCCTCTATTGATTTCAACACATTACTGTCTAGCAATAATGTTGACGAGGACATTTTTAAATGTTACATAATTCTTTTCAATTTATTTCATCTCATGTTCCCCGCGACAGCGGTTCTCTAAAACATCTCCGCCATGGTTCAATAAAGAACTGAAACGTCTTAAAAATAGAAAGAATAAATTGTGGAAAAGTTATGTCAGCGAGAGTTCAAAGAACTTTCCTCTACACTTTATGATGAGTATGTCCAAAGCATCCTTTTTAAGTTTAGTAATATGAAGGAAAAGACGGACAACTGCCCCAATACCATGAGGTACAAGGATTCTGCTAGTGATAATTCGTCTGAAATTTGTAATATGTTTGCTTCTTTTTTCGACAATGCTTTTTCTTCGTCAAATTTCCATCCTCGACATAACAACTTTAGTCATATGAACGATTCTCATAACGTTCCATTCACTATTCCTACAATTACACAAGAGGATATACTCGATCTTATTAATGGGCTTCCAAATGACTTAACAACAGGTCCTGATGGGATCCCTCCAGCCTTCTTTAAGTCGTGCTGCCTTGCCCTGGCAGCGCTGCTGAAAAAAATATTTCAAAAATCGCTCGATAGTGGTTGTTTCCCTCAGGTGTGGAAAAACTCTTTCATCATACCTATTCACAAAAAAGGTAGTAAAAGTGAAATTTCTAACTATAGGCCTATTGCAAAATTATCTTGTATGCCCAAATTATTCGAATCTGTCGTTTACTCTCAGCTATCGGTTTCATGTAAGAATTTGTTCTCTTCAAACCAACATGGGTTTATTTCGGGCAGATCTACAACCACTAACTTGTTGGAATTTGTCTCGGATACCATTCGCAGGTTTGCAAAAGACTACCAGACGGATTGTATTTATACAGACTTTAGTAAAGCCTTCGACAAGTTATTTCACTCCGTGATAATCTTCAAAATGGAAAAGTATGGGTTTTCCCCAACATTTTTAAAATGGACAGTCTTATTTAGATAACAGAGCATACCAAATCTAATTCCGCCATTCTATCTCTAGAGTCTTGAAGGCTTCGTCTGGCGTACCTCAAGGGAGTCACTTGGGCCCATTGTTCTTATTCTGTCTATTGACGACATTGTCTCTGTGGTGAGGTACTGTAAGGTCTTAATTTATGCTGACGATGTTAAGCTTTTCGCTCAGATTAAATCTGTTCACGATTGTGAAGAGGTACAGGGTGACCTTCAAAAATTTTACAATTGATGCGAGAGCAATAATTTGGTACTCAATATCGACAAATTTGAGGTTATGACTTTCCATAGGAATCACACAACAATCACTTATGGTTATGAGTTCTCGGATCCTTCGATTCGCCGTGTGGACTCTCTCTGTGACTTGGATGTCAAATGTGACCACAGATTGAATTTTATCTCCTTTTTATGATATATCCACATATCATAACCGGCATTCATGCATTCCAAGTGCATACGTATTTTTTCACTTGCCCTATTTTAAGTGCATACACTTAAATTCGATTTCATTTCAGATTTCTTGAAATGAAATCCCTAACATCCACTTAAGTTTGTTGGCACAAATTTTCCTTTCTCAATCACTTGACTATGCACGTTTCATTTTTAATAAACACAAAGTGCCTAAATTGTAGCTTTGTTGCCATGTATTTCCTTTTGAACACTTGCATATGCACACGCCACAAGTGGCGTATCAAATAACGCTTATCGCTTATCTTCAGAAAAATACACCAAGTAATCGACGCGATCGTGGGAAGTTTTTGCTGATGGCGCGAGTATAATAACCAAAGGCTGAATAAAGAAATGATAGTAAGGGCAGTCTTGGGTAAAATCGCGACGACCTAACGTCGATTGTTAGTTCTGAGGAGAATTAAAACTTGATTTACGTAGAGATCTTTTTACTGAAGTAGAAATAAGTAAATTAATAAAAAATAAAATTTGATTTGATTTTTGTAGAGATATTTTTATTGAAGGGGAAATAAACGAACTAAAAATGGTACATTTGAATTCTTTTGTTTTTAAAAAACCCGCAGACCAACCCCGAGATTCCGCTGTGCTCTCTTCTCTCCACGAAAATCGGGAAAGCACGAAGTACGCGCGTGACATCCCATATAAACTATATGGTATCAAAAAGATCCAACTTTTACATGTACGAACCCATTAATCGCATGTTCATTACTGTTAATATTAAGGCTGAGCATTTTGTCGTTGAGGTTTCTAAGCATGTTCTAAAAAAACGCCTATATAATCCTTAGTTTTTTGTTTCTATATCGCATTGCATGTCATTTCATCCGGTGTTTGGTTTATGTTTAGTTTAACATACTAATACTAACACCGACTAAGTGATGAAACGCATGTATTGTTGACCGTTTATTTATTAAACGTATCCATGCAGCGAGCTTGTGTTAAATTTGTTCTGATAGTCAAATTTTTAACAAATTGATAAATTTATTCTAGGAAAATGATATTTTCTGGGATCATTTGCATTACATCATTTCCACTGGCATTTCCCTTACCTACAAAATTTCTTATTTTCCTTATACCGAGTTACATGAGCTAATTTAATGATAGCTAACTCCAAAATTTCAATCAACTTACTGCGATGGCTTTAGGAATGGAAAGTATTTAATTACACTATCAACTGTTGGAAATAATACAACCGTAATTTCATACACGCAGGCAATTCTTCGGACTATTCGTGCACTGCGTGGTGAGCACACTTACACTGATCCGAACTTAACAAGCGTCAGTCGATTAGAGAATTTGACACGCGTCAGTTGTACTTTGTATTTAGTTATAAAAATCATCTCAATAAAGCTCTTGAATTGTTATCGGACTAAACGTGCGTTTCATCTATTTTTTGTTCTAGTTATAAATAACCTGCCATTCCCAACAGGTTATGGGCCCAGGCACAAATAAAAAAAATAAATAAATAAAAGTGTAAGTGAATCGCCATGAATTCTGCAACAAGAATCGAGTTGCTCAACAAGGAGAACCTCGACACTTGGAAAATGCAAATGCAGGTATTGCTAACAAAAAACGATCTGTGGCAATATGTAAACGGTAAGGAAATCAAACCGGAACCAGTCGACGGCGACTTAAATGTGCCAAGAAAATTTCTACGTGGGAGAAAAATGACGACAAAACAAAGTCGGAAATTATTTTATCAATATGGGCTTCTGAATTAAAGCAAGTAAAGGGGTGCATAACTTCGAAGGAAATGTGGAACAAACTCGAAGGAATTTATCAGTCGAAAGGTCCCGTTAAAAAATCGAAGTTTCTACAACAACTCATACAACTACGCATGGAAGAGAACAGTCGTGCCAAAACCCTCGAGAATACTTCACAAGCCATGAAAGAGACTCCCTCCCTACCACATGCGAGGCCCAACGTAGTCCTTACATTCTAAAATATTTGCAGTGTTCTTATGTAAAACTGACAAAAGTTTGATTTGAATAGCTCCTCCGCCCTAAACTACTATTCACACCGAAAAATGGTGTTCTGATAATCTTAAGCTTGCTTTCTTATCTTCCGAACTGTAATAAAATTTCCATACCTTTCCTAACAAAATTATTTAAAAAAATTTATCTTAGCCAAATGACTACGATTTCTCAAACCAAAATTCTCAGCTGAGTAATCATTGTAATGTCGCTGTGCCGTCATGCGATGCCGTGGGCTGGTGATATCGAATGTAGCTGCCTACAGATTCGGACTCCGGCTGCACATACACACATGCAATTATCACTCAGCTGAGAGGTATTGAGCGTAAAATGGTAAGGTTATTTTGTAATCAAAACTACTTTATTATTTTGTTAGTAAGGTATATATGTAGCCTTTGGCAAGGTAAGGAACCAGGCTGTAAATTACTAGAAGACTATTTTCCTATATGAATAGTAGTTTAGGCTCTATAGCATATACAAAGTCAATGTTTGGCACTTTTCCATAACACACTAACAAGTTCTTTGACACTGTCGATAAACTGACAGAGATGGAAGTAGATTTAAATCAAGACTTGTTGTCAGTGATGTTGTTGTGCAGTTTACCACGAATTTATGAAAACTTTCGGTGTGCGATCAAATCACGTGATGAATTACCGAGTCTAGAAAACTTACGGGATAAAATAACAGAGGAAAGTGACTCTCGTGGTAGTGAATCTAGTTCTAAAACTCAGAATGTATTGTTTGTTCAGAAACACGGACAAAAACATAACTACCATCACAAAAACAAAGTGCACACAAGTGAATACGGGAAAGGCAACTCTAATAAGAACGAAAAATTTCCGTTCCTGTGTCATCGTTGTCGAAAGTATGGACACGAAGCCATCGATTGTAAATCTGAAAACGAAAATCAACAATTTGCAAGAAAAACCGAGGATTTAAGTTTAGGTGTGTCTGAAGCCTTCATCGGGGAATCGGAATCTAGGAAGTGGTGTCTGGATAGTGGTGCAACAAGTCGTATTTGCAAGGAATTAAAACATTTTGGTGAAACACAAAATGGTTGTGGAAAGTTGAACTTGGCGAATCAGGACTCAACTGAAATTAAAGCAAAAGATGATGCTTCATTTTTCAATAACTACCTAGGGTCAGAAGTCAAAATTGACCTAAAGGACACACTATACGTTTCCGACTTGAGAACAAACTTAATTTCCGTCGCAAAAATCACAGAAAACGGGTATGACGTTTTGTTTACAAAACATCACGCGAAAGTTATCGACAAAAAGGGCAGAACTAAATTGATTGCGAAAAAAGCAGAGGTTTGTACTATTTTAATGAATCTGCAAACTACGTAGGTAACAGTTCGAAATACGGAAACGCGATTAATAATAATAAACTTCTCGAGTGGCATCAGAAGCTTGGTCACCTGAATTTCGTTGACTTAAAAAAAGTTCAACGAGACATTACAATGAAGGGTTTGAATTTTTCTTGTACAAACACAAATATTAATTGCGAGATATGTTTACAGGGAAAAATGACCCGTACTCCGTTTCAAACATCATCGGATCGAAGCACAAATTTACTGGAAATAATTCATTCCGATGCTTGCGGTCCAATAAGAACTGAATCACTTGGAGGTGCTAAATACTGTGTTACCTTTATAGACGACCACTCAAGGTGGACGGAAGTTAAATTTATAAGGTCTAAAGATGAAGTATTTAAGCATTTCAAAGAATATAATCAACTTGTTGAAAATCAGAAGGAAAAGAGAATAAAGCAGTTACATATAGATAATGGCGGTGAGTACATAAATAATACTTTTGATGATTTCTTGAAGGAACACGATATTTAAAGAAGATGCACGGTAGCATACAACCCGGAACAGAACAGGATATGTGAAAGAAAGAACCGCACATTATACGAAATGGCCAGATGTCTTTTAATTCAAGCCAAAGTCCCACCTACATTTTGGGCAGAAGCAGTTTCAACCGCTAACTATATACGAAGTCGAGTACCAACTAGCAGTTTGCAAGCAAAAACGCCATATCAGTTATGGACCGGAAAAGTACCCGATGTGAGACATTTCCACGAATTCGGAAGCAAGATCTACTGCCTATCGAGAAAACCAGGAATTGGGAAACTGGAACTCCGAGGTCAAGAAGGAATTTTCTTGGGTTATGCACAAGAATATAAAGGCTACAGAATCTGGATACCATCCATAAAACAAGTTGTAATATCGCGAGACATTAAAGATACGAAGAAACTTCTTGAGTACTATCAAGCCATCCCCGAAGATTTCTTAATTCCAGAGATGAACGTCTGGAAGTTGAAAAACAAAATCCCCTTATCAAAGTCATAATGGAACCCCCTTCGTTGCTGGAAGAGAACATCAACCAACCGGAACAGCAGACGAAGAACGAATCTGACGATCTATTCGAAAGCCATGAAGAAGAGGAAACCAGCCAGGAAAGTGAAAGGCGTGGACCCGGAAGACCAAGGCTTGAGCGTACTGGAGCGAGGGGAAGGCCCACAAAGGTTTACAACATGATCACGACACAAACGGGAAATTCGGCATCGGAATTTGCGTGTCTCTCGGAAGTACCCATCAAGAATGGTGTATATGGAGCAGAATCCGAAGACTGGTACAAAACTATGGCTTTGGAAATGAAGTCGATTATTAAAAACAACACCTTGGAAACTGTATCTCGACCAGACAACGTCGAAACAATTGGAAATCGTTTTGTTCTGAGGAATAAGTTCAACTCGGACGGAAGTGTACAGAAGAAGAAGACCAGAATAGTATCTCAGGGCTTTATTCAAAAACCAGGTATACATTTTAACGAAACTTTCGCTCCTGTTTCCAGATTAAGTTCTATTCGTCTCCTAATTTCCATTGCAACTCAAACGGAAATGAAGATTCATCATCTAGACGTTACAACTGCGTATCTAAATAGCACAATTGAAGAAACATTATTTTTGGAACCTCCGAAATATATAGCCAAGGCACTGGAATACCTCGACATTCAACGCAAGGCTATACAGATGTTGAAAAGCTTAAGTTCATGTAACAACGTACTTCTTCTTAAAAAATCCCTTTACGGACTGAAGCAATCCGGAAGAAATTGGTATATCACACTGAAGGAAACCTTATCTGTGCTGGGCGCTGTTCCCTGTAGCGGAGATCCTTGTATATATCGCATCGGAAAAGGAAACAATGCAACGTTGATTACAACTTACGTCGACGATATCTTATTACTATCCAAGGATACAGCACAAATGAATTTCATCAAGGAGAAATTATCGAAATATTTTATGTTGAAGGACATGGGCGAAGTGAAATACTGTCTCAGAATTGAGTTTTTACGAGATAAGGAAGGCATAACCATGCATCAACGAGGTTACATCAACGAAGTTTTACATCGATTTGGAATGTTTGATGCCAAGCCCGTACTTACTCCTGTATGTCCGAATTCGAAGCTTACAAAGCAAACCTGTAATTCCAAGGAAGAAAAATACATCGTGCCTTATCGTGAATTAATGGGCTCTCTTATGTATCTTGCGGTATCCACCAGGCCTTACATCGCATTCGCTGTCAGTTATCTGAGTCAATTTAACGAGGATCACGATACTACTCATTGGATAGCTGCAAAACGTGTACTACGATACCTTAAAGGTACTCTCGACCTAGGACTTCTTTCAAGCGAAGCTCTACCCCGTTAAAATGCTTCGTGGATGCAGATTGGGCAAACTGTCCAGAGGACAGGAAATCATACCATGATTGGGAGTTGCATCATTTCATGGGAAGCCAAAAAGCAGCGAACTGTAGCCCTATCCAGTACCGAGACTGAATACATGGGACTTACGGAGGCTACTAAAAGGTCATATATTTAAATAATTTCCTCTCAGAATTGGGTTTCAGTGAATTTGCAGATGCAATTATTTTCAATGACAATCTTGGATCGTTAAAGCTGGCTGAAAATCCAGCTTATCATGCACGTAGCAAACATATAGACGTGAGGCATCATTTTATTCGGGAATCTCTGCGAGAAAAGAAAATCAGAATCGCTCACGTCTACACCGAGGACATGCCTGCTAACGTTCTCACCAAGGCTCTACCGAATCCTAAACATCTTAGGTGCATTGAATTATTGAAACTGAAATGTAAAATTTAGTATTTGAAAGTATCCTCATTTTTGTTTAACATTCCTTGTAAACATATTATGTATGTATGTAAATGTATATTATATTAACTTAATAGTCCTTAAATTGAGGTGTTGGAAATAATACAACCGTGTTTTCATACACGCACACAATTCTACGGACTATTCGTGCACTGTGTGGTCAAAGTTTACCTAATAATAAGCTAAGAAGCTGGTGAGATATCCGAGTGTTTTACATTTAAAATGCACACGGCAAGAAAAGGAAGGCAGAAAAAAAAAAAATCGAAAAAAAATCAAACTCTCTTTAAAATTTTTATGAATAAAGATAAAAAATGTGAAAGCGCAAGTTGCATGCACCGAAACAGAATGGCAAATGTTTTCACGTTTTACTCTCATAAAATGCTCCCGCGCTTTTGTGAAAACCGGTTTTCATGAAATATTGATAATGTTAGGACACATGTTGTTGTTGTAAAAGGACTAGAAGGACACATGTTGTTGCTGTAATCCTATGATATTTGAATAGCACGTTTTTCTGTTTACATTCGTTTTGCTATGAGGAGATTAAGTGGGAGAACTCATGCTGGATTCTCTGATATTTTCGGGAAAAATGAGAATTTTATTTGAGAGGAATTTTACATCTCCTTTCAGCATCTGGGCCAAATCGAAATTTATCTTTTTCTTAAAAATGGGAGGTAGTGTGGCCCGAACTACATTATTATGAATAGGTTGAATGGATTTTGAGGGATTCAATAAGATTTTGTGGTTCGGCTATGTTCTCTCGATTTTTGTTTTTAACTCGTTGTCTCAGTTGCACTACAGTAGTGCATAGACAAGTTCTTTTCCCCCATTCATGCAAAAGACGAAAGTATATGAAATTAGTTGTTTCATTCTAAAAAACACCAGAAATTTGCCCATTTTGCTCTACAGCTTCTTAACTTATTATTAAGTAAACTTTGGTGTGGTGAGCACACTTACACTGATCCGAACTTGACAAGCGTCAGTCTATTATTATTATCTATTATCATCTCAATAAAGCTCTTGAATTGTTATCGGACTAAACGTGCGTTTCTTCTATTTTTTGTTCTAGTTATAAATAACCTGCCATTCCCAACATCAACTAGATCTATGTGCATTCTTATTATTATTATAAGTCTTTTGGGTGTACTAATTACGATAAACGTATTTCTTTAAATTTAACGAAATATGTAACAAATATGTTAAGCCACGGAAAAATAAAATATTATCAAACTTTTTAAAACTGTTACAAGATTTTTCGATCATCTAATAAATTACTACATACATATATGTGATGTATACCAGAGAACTTTCCGTATAGTATAATGTTGGGCATACAAATTTCAAATTAAAGCACTTACCACCTTTTCCCTTAAAGCCTTGTTTTGATTATTAGAATCTCGAAAAGGGTTTGTGTTTCCCCGTAAATCCACATGCAGTAATCCGCTAAAAAGAAAAATTTCAGCGAATTCTTTAACTCAATCAAAATTTACATACTTCTCTCTATTATTTACAGTAAATGTTTGTTTGACGTATAAATTTTGTGAAAGATAATTTTTCAAATCAATATCCGAATCAAAATGTACCTAAATGGTTATCAATTTAATATATAAGAAAAAGAATAATCAACTCTTTACTTACCGACATTAATTTACATAATATTGCTTGAGAAGCAGCTTTCTGCAGGGCAATCGGGAGGACATATATTTCCATTTTATTCGTAATATTCACGATTTCACCGATGTCAATAAGATATGCATTAAAACTATTTGGCTAGATTAAATACATATTACAAATTTAGAGCTTGAAAATATTTTATACTTTTGCACTTACCGATACAGGACCATTTTCTCTTACAGCTCTAAACATGTAATTCTCCAGGTGTAGGCCAAAAACTTCTCCTTCATTAGGAACTCTTACAAAAGCCTGAGGAGATTTGTTGAAGTAATTTTGCAAATTCGTTCGACAGTTCTCATAATCAGAGCTATCCAAAGTAAAATTTGTATAATAAATTATTTTTACTAAATTACCCTAAATATTACTTTTTAGTTTCATAAATATAAAAAAGTAAGTCTCCGCTATCTTTTACGTATGTAATTACACAGTCACCTTCATAGCTAGGTTTATCTGTAAGGTAAATTTGAAGAATAAGTTGAAGTTGAACAGAAAATTGTTTGATGGGATAGTTTTAGGAATCATGTACATATACTACTTACATTTACCAAGTTCAGGATGTGGATATGTAAACCTTTCCATTTGAACTGTCTCTAAATTTGGTTTGATATCTAAATCTTCGTTACGTGACGTCGTATTTGCGAATACAGGTGTTAACTCAAATTTCAAATTGAATTTTCGCAGAATATCCGATAAGAGTGATAGACCAGTTAAAGCACTATCATAGTCATTTAAGCAATTTTGTGTTCCGTATGAATTTTCTAGTGTAGTCAAAACAGTGTGAAAGATATCTTTAGCCTGAGATGATTAAGAAAAAAATATTCTCTATTAATATACCAATTTATTGGCTAAGTAATAAGTTAACTTGAAAACAATTTTGGTGTAGGTATCAAAGTATCTTATTACAATTTATTTATTAGTTTCGTTTTGCGAAAAGCCCTTACTCAACGATTTTTTTATCGTAAAAATTGAGTCACGTGATGACGCTATGATAAGGGCAAAGTTTTAGTTTAATATATAAAAATTAGAAATTAACTAATGCTTAAGAAGCAAATTTATGCCGGTAAATTAAACAGCAAATTTCAAATTTGTTGTTAAATAATAAGGTTAAGTGAGTTTAGTTTTATACCTTTCTAGCATGTATGTCAATATTCTGTTTAGCTAGTTCAGCTTCTTTCAGAGACATTTCATAGAACACTTTCAAATTTGCCTTTTTGTTACAATCCATATTATTTATTGTTATATCTCTCATATATCACAAGAAAAAATTGTTTACTAATTAGAGATCAACAAACCGAACCTACGATTAAAATGAAGTATGGAATTGCCTCACTGACTGCACTGCGCTGCTGTCCGTTCTTAAATTCTCAAGAATAATTTAATTGAAGGAATGATTGGATTACATTCTTCTGTTGATAATTACAACACAGATGCTAGCGCAGTCGTTGTCAACGTCAAAGTTGAGTTGAATATGAGGAAATTATTTATATGTGCATACATATATCCAAGCTGATCGGCAGAAGCAATTTTGATTTTATCGACCATGAAAATATAAAAATTTAATCAAAGCAACCAACATAAGTCTAACCTCTATAAATATATCTAGCTAATTCTTTAATATAAGCAAATTTTAAGTGCTCTTAACGCTAAAGTCGGAATTACAATGGACGCAACGGAGCGCAACTGAACGGAGAGAAATGTCAAGCCGGTTTTCTTTGTATGCTTTTCAAATGGAGTTGCGCACAGTGGACGGACGAAAACGCAGTCGCACGCAGCAAGTTTAATAAAATCTGAAATTAACGCAACTGAACGGATAAACAAAACCTCAAATTAGCTTTGGGATTGTTTATTTTGTTCCGACAAGCGAAACTGTGCTGCGGTAAGTGTGTAATAAGCAGAGTGGAAATGGAATGAAAAGAGTTTTTTGGTTTTATCCATATTTGTTTATAAATTTTGGGTCAAACGTCACTGTCACTTTCAATTAATCATGCGTCCATTGTAAGCAGCTAACCTCGACGTCCGTTTTACTGCGTAAATTTGACATTTCTCTCCGTTCAATTGTGTTCCGTTGCGTCCATTGTAATTCCGCCTTTAGATTTTGTCAACGAATCTAATCTAAAATAAAATGTCATACCGTAAATGTGCCACTCAAATGTAAAAATTATTTCGGTAATGATGTTGTGTGTGTTGTGTGTGCAGCATGCTACACTTCACGATGTGGGATATTCGAGGAGAGAAAAAATTCGTGCTAAATTTTGCTGCTCCCAATACCACATAGATAAGCAAATAGTTTCGCCCATTTGGTAATATCTGATCAGATGGCTGTACAATTATTTACCTGCGATTTGGGGTGATAATAGGCCTGTTCGCGTACTCAGTTTTGGGACAATGCATTGCAATGAATTTGCACGAACTTGCACATTTTCCGTCCGTTTACTTTCTCGTGCACACAAAACTACACGAATTTTGCGCACGTGAGAACTTCCCCTCATGAAGTTTAAGCCCGGTATTGTGTTCATTTAGCGGATAAATATTTAGCAGCAATCGAACAGGGACCTTTTTTACGGCTAAAATTGTTCATTATTTTGAACTATAGGAGGCTGCTTTTGTCAATCAGCTGTCGTGCATTTGTGATATTATTTCGTGTTCTTTTAGATAGCTAATGCAATTACCCAATCTCGTAATAGTAAGGAAAATTATATATATACCTACTATTTTAATTTCTCCTACGAAAATTTGTCTAAATGAAGACGGAATTTTTTGTCAGATAAAAATAATAAAAATACACTGGCACTCTTGTATTCCAATTTCATTCAACTTCAAACGTCAAAATTTTAGCGCGGAAAAAGGTATTGAGCGGATAAATCTGATGCTAAATATATGTTTGTTGAAATTACTGCCATCTACTTGTCAAAACTAAACAAACTTTTCGCTGATAAAGCACAATACCACTTTCTTCAGCGATTTGGCTAAATATTTCGCAACTAAATTTCACCGCTAAATTTCCATACAAAATTTATCCGCGAAATGAACACAATACCAGGCTTATGGCTGGAACAGAATGAACCCATCAATTCCAGAGTATCCCGGGGGTTACACCTGCAAGTACAGCTTGCATGCAAGCCCCCTTCCAACACGATTTTTAACTTGATAGCAGAAGGCAGTTCGGTTGATGTCATGCAAGTTAATTTAAAAAATGGCATTGGGACGTAAACTCTTGCGTATATTGGAAAATTATGGCAATAACGGAAGTATCACAATGATAAAAGCCCAAGAAAAAAAGAAGATGAAGGTGTCGGTAAATGATGTATTGCAAATGATCCCAGAAAATTTCATTTTCCCGGTATAAATTTATGAATTTCTCTCAAGCCATTTTAAAAACTGTATAAATGTCAAATTACTATCTTCCAGCTGCCATGATTTTTCATCATGCAAGTTCACTCAATGATTAATAAAATCATGGGAAATAGGATAAACTAATAATTTTAAGAAAAATACAACTTTTATCTTTTTTCGGCCGAAAAACGAAATTTCGGTTGCATCTGTCAATTTCTTTTCGATTTCCACATGTGGAACGAAAATTTTTCGGTCGTACCAAACCTCACTTTTGTGTTTACATTGAAAATTATATTATTTTATTTTATTTATTTATTATATTATTATAATATGGATAGGAATTTCGAAGTAAAATTAAAATACGTTTTTTTGTATGAGCTCTCATCATACAACTTTTATACTAATTAAATGTTACTTCTATTTAACCGAAAAAAAGTTTTCGGTTTTTGATGTGAAAGCAAAAGCGAATTTTCGGTGTAGAGCTTATCGGTTTTCGGTTTCGAAGTGAAAGTGCCTTAAGAGTTGAAAGCGAATGCCGTTTCCTTATTAGTTATTTATTTAATGATGTTATTCCATACTTCTTCTTCTTGTTTTTCACGAAGTTGCATGAAAAGCGTTCGTTTACTTTTTCATGCATTTTACATTCTTCCCCCACCACACGAGTAAGTTTTTACCCAGAAAGTTTTTGCACGAGAAGTACGCAAACAGACCATTTTAAGCGTGAAACACAATTGGAGCGTTTCAAGCAGCTTTATCGCCAGCTTTCTGCTAAACTCGACTGGAAAAGCCGAATTGAACACAATTGATGATTTTGACATTTGCAGCTTTAACTTGTTTATGGTGAGAACTTTTATTCATAAGTGGCCTTAAAGAAAAATAGAAATGAATCCGATTTTCCAAAACTACGATAAATTAATGCTTTTTTGGATAGTTTTCGAAATGTACCAGTTATATGCAAAAATAATAGCCATCCGCATATGATATTTAACGTTCGCACAGTTGGCAACATTAAAAATTCCCTCAAGTTGGCAGTCATTGGGCTTGAAATTTGAAATTTGATCAAATCTCAAGCCAGCTTGAATCTGGCAAAAAAGCTAAAGCTCCAATTGTGTGCTTCTACATTGATTTACATAGTCAACAAATCTCAAGCTGGCTGAAACGCTCCAATTGTGTTTCACGCCTTATTTTCAGCTGTGAAGGTCAACTCACAAAAAACAAACAAATTTCAACCGACAGTGCTTTGCAGTGCCCTACTCACTGTACCTTTTTGAAGAAGAAGAAGGCCGATATCTGTTCCTGTTCCATTCTCGGAATGCTATTGCTGATGTAAAAAATCCACTATATTTATGTGGTAACAGTTAAGTTAACTTTCAATTTGCAATTGCCAGAGCCCCGACAATTGCTTGGTATGTATATGTTTTAATAGTCACATTTCAGGCTTTTATTGGAGATGTCAGCAATTACTTTTCCTAAATTTGTTATAACTTGCTTAAAAGTTGAGCAACCTTTTCAACAAAGTAAGTAATCTTAAATATTTTAAAATTTGTCCGTGAATATATTCTATTCTATTATATATATCTATTCTGCTTTATTAGTTATCAGAAATGCGAGCAAAAAAACTGGAGGAAGTACAAAAAATCCTAAGGGACATCCTCGCCCAAAGCATCGTGGTTGGAGAGTACAAGACGGTCACTATGTCTCTGCAGGAACAATTTTGGCAACGCAAATGACAACACGGTTTCATCCAGGTTTAAACGTATGTATTATTTCGCTTGTATTACACCTAGTTTTTTAAAATCTCGGCAGCTCAAAATAGCTTAATGAGTTAAAGAATTTTTGTGTAACTTATATTTCCGTCTCCTCACGACTTAGTCGATCTAAAAAAAAGATCATCAAAAATGGCTACATTACGTACTCTGTCGATTAAGGCATATCTATTAAAATTCTTATTTTATTTTAGGTGGGATTCGGTCGCAACGGAACACTATTTGCTTTAGATCATGGCAAAGTTTTTGTGACTTGTGAAAAAATTGAACCAAACTGGAACCATTCCTGGATTCAACGCAATTATGCTGGTAGGGAACATCAAACAATTTTCAAGAAGTTCTTTAATGTTATTCCCGAAAAGCAACACAATAGATTTAAATTAGTCGATTTGATTTAGTGTTAAAGACCTGAAATTGTTTAGTAAAGAATATTTTACAAACAAAACCGTTTGTAATTATTGCACGGCGTACTATTTTGTTGTCTTACAGGAAGTACCGATTTGAAATATTTTTGGTCTCGTGTCTCGTCTTGTCTTTCACCTCAAATATATTTTAATAAGTGAAATTAGGTTAAGTTTCTTCCATGGCTGGTTTGGGTACATGATACATAATGATAAAATTATATCTAAGAACAAATTTACACAAACCTAGGCAACATCGATTATACAAATAGTTCCAAGTATGTCAATTATTTGCCTCGGTCCCAAAGGAAGTGGTAAAACACACTTACTTACAGCTTTGGAGAATCCCGAAACTGTTGACAATACAACATATTCAATTCCAACCATTGGAACAAATATTTTTACTATTAATTTCCCTTCAATTGAAGGGAACTCAAAGAAAAATAGTGCAAGAAAATCAGTTAAAATTTTGGAGATAGGTGGATCAATGGCTCCACTGTGGCGCCAGTACTTCTCAAATCTATGTAAAATTCTATATGTTGTTGACACATCGAATCTGTGCCAAATATCTGCAGCAGGTAAAAGATTTTTTTTTGTAAATTCTTAAAACTATTATCAAACTTAAAATTAGGGGTTCTTCTTTATTCTATTCTGGCTGAGCCACGTCTTCAACGAACAAAAATACTTTTAGTATTGACTAAAATGGATTTGGCATATAGACAAATGAGGAATGAGGCTCTTCTAATGCTGCAAATGGTCAAACTGAAAAAACAAATCCGACAGAATTTAACAATTGTTGAAACAAGTGCGATATCTCGGCATGGATTAGAAGATATTTATAAATGGCTAGACTTGCGTTAAATAATAAATATTGTTATTTCAGTAGTTTCCATGATTAAATAAAAAAAAATATTCGAAATATATTTTTAATATGGGTACTAATATGTATTATGTAATAAATAGATTCTTAATATAATTCTATTTAAATGGTTTAATGTTTTTTTTTTTGCTTCAACCGTATATTTAAAAATTAAACTGCTTATATATGTGCCAAAAAAAGTCAAGTCAGTTATTTTTGGGATTTCTACATATTTAAATTATAACAGGTTTACACTTATTTATCGTCTGCAGTGATTATTATATAAAAAAATAGTAGGTATACAGGCGAACGGTTAAGATTTAACTGAAATACAAACTTACAAGTCGCATTCTTTTGTTGGCTAGATAAATTGCTTTTGTTCATTTAATAGGTATGAAGTAAAAGAATTTAAGAATGTGTTGATAGAAATAGTGAATAGATGTAAGGCAAATTCAAATTATGCTATAGATGCTCTTTCAGTTGCGTTAATGAGTTTTTGTTTAGGCTGTAATATCTTAACCAAGAGCTCTGCTTAAAAACATACCGATTCGTTTCAACTAAAGTCTTTAGATGGTTTTTTTAGCAAAGCTAAATAAACTACTTACTTACTTACAATTCACTGGATAAAAATTGGTTTATCATGACTAAACACAACTATTTAGCGGAAGGGTACCTTAATAAAGCCAATGCCAATAATCTACTTGATTTGTTTCTAACATCTCACCCCGACAAATATTTCATCTCAGTCGGTTCTCCTCAGACCACTGTTTAATCACGGCTGAATTTACCACCTCAAACCTGTGTGGCCCTACTTCTCCACTTACAAATAGGCTATAAAAATGATGATTGGGAAAATCTCAATCAGTATCTTAGAGAAATTTATTGGTCGGTCTGTTCTGCTTCGAGGGATGTTGATGAATGCACATTAAAACTTAGTAACATTCTACATTCCGTATTCCTACAGCAGATCTCAACAACAGTAAAATCGCTCATGGTTTAACGATAACTACAATCAAGCAATAAAAACAAAAGTCTGCTTTTTGCGCCTATCAATTTCATCCATATCCAGAACTAAACAACCTACAAGACTGCATAGAACACCTTTAAGTCCATTATCTAGAGAGAAGAACATTTTTTTTATCAGAATGCTAGACAAAGGATCTTGGCAAGCCTCAAAGGCAGCAGACGTTTCTGGTCCCTGGTTAAAACCATCAGGAACAACTTCAGCAGTTCCTCTATACCTTCACTGCTTAACAACCTGTTTTGCATCTTCCGTATGGATGTATACAAGAGCCAATACACATCCGTACGAGAGATGTGTTCAAGGTCCTTAAGGAAATCAACTTCTCCAAGGCTGTAAGTCCTGATGGTCTCTCGCCACCTGTTAATTAAAAGCTACGCCTAAACCTCTGTGCAAACTATTCTAATTATCTTATTCAACAGAAAAATTTCCAACTGTTTGGAAAGTAGCTCTCTTTCAGCTTATTCCCAAGAAAGAAGAGAGTGGCGATCCCTCATATTATCCACCAATTGCGATTACTTCGATTCTTTCAAGGGTTCTTGAATCTATCATTAACTCCAAATTACTAGAAACTAATAATTAACGATTGCCATTCGGTATCTGGACTGGACGCTGGAGACTTACTGACTGTTCTTACGGAACGTTGGAACAGTAGTCTTCAAAATCGTTGCTCTAGATATACCATCTATCTCTATCTCTCTTCTTAATTTTCATTAAAGATCTGCTTTCCCTTAATTTCAATCCCATCCATACTTTTGCGGATAACAATACCCTTGATTTCGCTTACTCCTTTGACATTCCTCTGGACTCCAGAGGGAAAGCCACATTTGTCATATGAGATTGCATGATTAAATATTATCGAATAACGACCTTGATAATATCGTCGCTTGGGGCAAAGCGAATCGCGTTGAATTTAATGCATCTAAGTCCCAAAGCTCCCTCATCTGCTTAAAGAAATCTTGCCACTCTCATTTCTTTTGATGGAGCACTGATTTGTGATACACCATCTTTATGCATTCTTGGCATTAATATTTCCAGTAAGTTAAGCTGGACAGATCACATCTTCTCTATTGCCAAAGAAGCATCCAAATGTTTTGGATTTCTGAAAAGGTGTAAGAAATACTTCAGCCCATCAAATCTAGCGCTCCTTTACAAGTTCTACTTCAGACCTAGAATGGAATACAAATCCCATATTTGGGCCGGCTATTTAATCCCGAACTGTGCGAATGTAGAGCAATTTACCGTTTTCTGTCTTTCCTCCGGTATACAATCTACAAAGATTTAAGAGTGACATACATCGGAACTCCGCCACTCTTTCCCTTTTTTATCCTGCCAAGCTATGCCTTGCATCATAGAGTATTCCTTGAGCTTGGCTTAATAATATAAAAATAAGCAGCTGTTCTTTTCACTCTTGGAGGAAAATGTAATTGAACTTGTAGTGCTGCATTCTGCAATATTTTTAATATTTTGATGCAACTTCTCCGAGAACAGATCCATCCACTAAAGCCTCGATCACATTTAATGATAGACAATGATTTGCAAAGTACTGTTGCCAGGTTACCTGCAGAATCACAGCTCTAGCATATCTTATCAAATTTAATTATGGCAGACACATCCAGGCCTCGAGGCTTCCTCGAGGTGTTGTCAAAATTTCCAACACAGATTTTTAAATGATGCAACACAAAACTAAGCCAGCAGCTAGCCTCAAGGCCTAGCCGCAAAGCGCGCTTTGCTCAATGTTGGAAATTTTTCTCTCTCAGGCCTACTGCTGTTCACAGATGTACTAATAAAATTACAATGACAACACCGAGCCCGGTGGTATCATTTTGTTTTCATTTCTCTGAGGTAAGCCTTGAAGCGATCTGAGAGAGGCCAAGCCTGAGGCTTGCTTGGATGTGTTTCTGCCTTTAATTAATTCTCAGACAACACGTACATATATCATATATTAGCCTTTCAATTTGCTTAGACTTGATACTTAATATGTATTAGATATATTTTCTCACTTGCCTTATATTTCATTTTATCTTTATTGAGAGAAGGTTTTGTTATCATTTAATTATTTTGAATTATAGAAGCGATGGTGTACAGTGTACATGCAAACATAAATGTCACTGCGGATAATTACTTTTTATGATTCCTGGTTTTTTTTTCACTTTTCCTTCATGAGCTACATGAGTTAGCTGAGGTGACATAAGGACTTAAATGTAAAAAAAACGGTTAACATTCATCGTAGATACCATTTGCTACTCTATTCTCCAAAACTGCTAATTTGAGTCGCAATTCAACATTGTCGTGCGAGCCTCCCTACCTAGCTATAAACCCTCAAATTTTTTTTGAACTGCAACAGCAGAATTGTACAAATGCATAGCATCATGTGAAAATTGCGGATATCGATGTAAACAATCAGCGTTGAGCCTGCCTTGAATTGTCAATTATTTACTTGTTAATTTTAATTTACTACTTCCGTTCTCCTCTTATTGAACATAATAAAACTAAAAAAAAAAAAAATCTTTTCTAATAATAAGACTTTATGTATAATATCGTTATTCTTTAATACAATAAATATAGTACTCATAATTATGTTCATCAGTAAGCATATATAAAACCTTTAAGGGTTACTTTCTTTCTGACCATAATGGAATGTAGTTAATAAAAGTATATGGGTGTAGTTATTTCATCTTTCTTGCTGCTACTAATGGTATATATAAATATACTGGGTAAATAACTGATGGCGTTCAGTTGATTTATCTCGGTAACCAGATAAGAGAATGGCACCATAGTCAAAATTGAATGGGACATCTTTGGGTGAATGTCCCTGAAGATTACTTGTTCAAAGATAAGCGGATCACCCTACTTAATCGGTACAAAATACTTTTGGTCCTAATGTCCATTATCAACGGACATTCCTCTCTCAGAGGACATATACAAGATGGGACTGACTGATATCCCAGAATGCATAAAATGCGGTGAAGAAGCCGAAACAGATACACTATTTCTTCGCATCGTCCAGCACTCTCAGTTAAACTATATACAAAAGTCTCCGCTTGCATAACTTCAGTGAACTGCACGAACCAGTCAGAGGGTTGGCAGCCTATTCTAAATTTCCAAAACGCATAAGGCTAGAATTATGAGCAAAGCCTCATAAATCAAGAGGATTCATTATGGCCCTCGTAAGTTTATCAGCTCCTTCAGGTTCAACCTCAGTTTAACCGTTTCATTCTTTCATATCTTGTTTTGAAGCTGAACATACAAAAGTTGTATGACTTTTCGAGTGGATTGAGACAGAGGTTGGGGTCCCCGTAGGCCAAAGCAAGGTACATTGTTCATCCTCCAGACTTATGAGCGATTGCTCATAGGTCCAGCCAATAGGGTGACATAAAAGTACTTCAAAGCATTTAAAAAGTGGTATTGGCCTACATCTGAAAATCGAGTAAAATTATAGTTCATTTAGGTAACCAAAATACAACAGCTTTCAACGGTGGGTGTCAATTCCGAGATAAATCCACAAAACGCCACTATAGTCAATCTCTATGTACACATATACAGGGTCTCCAATTCAACATTCTGCAAAAGATGATGCAAGACAGAGAGTAAACATTTTTACAAAGGTCGATACAAGAAGACCCAAGGAGAGAAAACGAGACTTTTTGTTTTATAAAATCCAGTAAAAAACTAATCTGAAGTAAGAATCACCTACACAGGATGCTTGTAAAAAAATTCTTCTTCTTTAGACAAAAAACAAATCCGTTATTTTAAAATTAGTTAACCCCTATCATCTTTTGAAAATGGCGATGGTTAAATTGGACACTTTTTATATATAAATAAAGATACTATATCATCCTCCTTCAAACAGACAAGGTCTTAAAAAGTAATAAAATTTTTTGTTATAAATTAAATTAAATTATGTGCCAAGAATAAATCAAGTAAGCCTAATCATATACATATCTCAGTTCTTTCCAAATAAAAGTACTTTTAAAAACACAAAATAAAAGAAAACTTACTTAAACTACTCTAAACAACCAACTGTCTTTCTTCTTCTTTTTTTCTAGTCTTATAATTTGTGTGAAATTTATTTTAAAAAATCCAAAATATCCTGTTGGGACAATGTGTTGATATTTTTATTATTCTGCCTGATTTGTTGCTCATTCCTAACAAAAGGAGATGGAGTCATGGAGCTCAGCTCGAAATGATTAGTGTTAGACATTTGGTTCATTGACATTTTACTCGAATTTTTTATTCCAACAAGTGGATCCAGTGACTCTAATCCGCTCATATTATTGTTAGAGGTATGTTTTGCTGTTAAATTACTTACTGCAGGTTTTGGGATCCAATTTGTTGATTGTGTCGGAGGAATAAAAGGGCTTGAAGAATTCATTTGATTTTGTTGCTGTAGTTTGTAATCAGTCAAAATAGGCTTAGAATCCATTAGATTGTTATTTATTTTATTTACGTTTTGAGGCGGCAATGTAGATGTCTTTAGTTGCAATTGTTTTAGAGACTCTAAATTACTATCTGACATTTTTGAATCGTAATCTGATTTTGGAAATTGGCATATTCTAAAAAAAAATAAGATTATAGGTAGTATTTTAATATAATAATAGCTGCTTACTGCTTTTCGTCTTTTGTTTTTTGTATTTCAAAAGGTGCAATATAACTTGGCGGTGGACTAATTTTCACATTAGCAAATATGTCTTCAATCAGAGGAGATTTTGAGTCCAGCGATAGTTCCTTAGTTAGACCTTCAGCTGGGTTTAGATTTCTATAATAAATGGAATAATTTTAAAAATTACTAAGTTATTTTTATATTTGAAACATCTTCCACACTTACCCAGACTCTTTTTGTATCGTACTTAATTGTTCGAGTTTTGCTCTATGTTCAGTCTCAACACGGTTAACCATGGTCTTAAGTAATGAAGTCATTGCATTAAATTGGTTAATTGTCAACCCGTTCTCAATGCAAAGTGGCATCAGGAATGGTATAATTTTGGTAGCCATAACTTCTTTTGATATTCCTAATTTGGCATTTGTCATGGCAATTTTGTAAATACCTTAAGGAAAATTATCATATTAATTTTAGAAAAGGTATACAATTTTATAAACTACTTACCAACAATGGCCATAAGGACACCTGGCTCTCTACTTTGAATTTGTGATAGAAATGGCAAAATCTCATCCAATACAAGCCATTTGTCAAGATTTTCTAAAAGTTTCCCTATACAAATTAGGCAATTAACTTTTACTGCTACATTTGAACTATTCAGACACAATTTTTTAATTCGGGGAAGTAAAGCGTTCTTTGTAGCATTATAATCAATTAAAGATGAAAATGTTGGAAGAATTCCTAAGCACAACTCTTGCATTTGTGGCATATCACATTCTAAAGCCCTATAAAGCATGGGAAGCACATTCAATTTCACTTCTTCAGGTGGAGTTAGTTTCAACATAAGATCCATCTTTTTCATAAAAATCAAAAGTATTTGAATAGGTTCCTGGAGCTTCATAATCGGTTTTAAATCAGGAAGTATTTGCTCACAAAATTCCTTTTTTGAACAGTTCTCTGCTATTAACAGTACATTTGGCAAAACGAATGGAATCATAGAAGAATTTACAAATTCCTTTATTAAGCATGGCAAAATGCTCTGCATATTGACACGGTGTGGTAATGCAGATATTATTTGTGGTAATCCTTTATAAAATTTAGATTTTTGTAAATTGTCCCATTGATAAAGACTATCCAAATAAGTTAAGGTTTTAACGCCAACGTCTTCGAAAAATGAAATCTGTAAATAAAGGTAATAAATACAAATTACAGGGATTAATATGTTGCTTATTTTTCACCTTTGACAGCTCTTGTAACTTGGGCCTGTGATCGGGGCTAGGATGTAGCAGACATTTTAGAAAATCCGCAAAATCTGATGGGACATTACACAAATTTGGATACTTTCCAGTGTTTAATTCATTAGCAAAACGTCTAAAAGCTCCAAAATCTTTACCAAATAATTTAATAGGTTTTCCACTAGAGTAGATTGCGTAGATGAGTACGCCTAAAAAGAGAGGTTCTTATGTGTCTGTTGTTAACTAAAGTTAAAGGACATGTTACCTAGGGAAAATATATCACTATCAGGTGTGTTGACAGAGTTCAGTGCAACTTCAGGAGCCGTATATTCAAGATATGGTTGCGTAAGTGCATGCCATGTTGAATTGTACTCTTGATGAGGCCAAAATAATTTTCCATCTTGTGTTTGTTGACTAGCTATGCAGAAATCAAAGCCAAATATTTTCCAGCTACCCTGCTTATTAACAATGACTGATTCAGGACACAAGTTTCTGTGTATAATTTTCATATCCGAATGTAAAAAAATTAAACCTTCGGATATTTGTAGAATTCCGTGTTTAATTTCAACATCGAAAAGTTTTTCATTGGACGATGAGTCGTTATTAGTCAATAAATTTGCTAAACTAGAAATCACTGGCTCAGTGGCAAATGCTAGACTTTCACGACTCTCTTCTAGAGGATGTTGAACAGTTAAAACATGAGGATGCCTAATTTTTGTCAGCTGCTGTATTCCGCGCTTCAAAATATCAAACATCATTTCTCTATCCTCTTTAGGCCATCGCTCCAATTGCTTTTTTTCAAATACAAAAACAGAAACTTCCTGTTTTGTGGTTTTTTTATACCCATTGTACACTTTCCAAAGAAGTCCTACAAGAGATGAATAACTAAATACTATATGGAAGCGTTACAAAAATACCTATTCCAGAGCTCGCTACTTGATGTGATATCTCATATTCCCTTGTTACTGGGTTTCCAGGTAAAACACCAGAAAGCTGTGACACTGTACTACTTACTGATTGAGAAACAGAGCAGTAGAGTTTACTGATCACATCCATTTCCTCAGATATTCAATTTTGTTGCGATCTTTGTCAATGAAAATTTGACGTTCAATTGACATTTTCAGTACTCTTTATCTTATCTTATTATGCCCATTATGTCTGTGCTTTGGTTAGATAAAACTTGTGTTTCGCATAAATGAGTTTGAAACAGCAAACTGTAAAGCTGGAGTCAGATTGAAAATTTCAAACGCGTAGCTTGCGTTGACAGCACTGACTTATAACAATGGACTGAGCGATTTGCTATTTCATGTGGCACAAAAAATATTGTGTTTCTGTATATCACCGTTAGAGCACCCTTTAAAACGATTACATAAAAAACATGTAAAACTCAACCAATCAGATGAAATTTTACACCCGAAAATCGAATTAAATTAAAAAAATGTATTTTCTTGTGTCCAAGTGATATTTTAATCGTTTATAAGGAATTAAACTCATTCCGACTTTAATTTTCAAAATTTATTCTTAACTGAATCCTGCTTATGGACAAGAGAGACGGAGCATGGTAAACACTGTTTTTACCTTATTCCTTCTGAAGTGATTGCATCTGTAGCCAACATAAAAACATCAAATGGCATAAGCAAATGTTCCCGAATGCAATATTTTGTGTTGGTAGCTCCAACTCTGCCATAGGGCGAAAGAGAGAACTATAAAACTTGTGCCATGCTTTCCTATAGGAAAATGGCAATACGCTCAGTCCATTGTTATAAGTCAGTGGTTGACAGGCATTATCGAATTACGCTTGTTGTATAGGCAGTGTTAGATTACCACCGCATGCAACGCTCACGACGCAAAAATCGGGCGAACTTCTACTTTTCGTCGCGTACGCGCTCAATTTAACCTAATACTTGGGAAATTGTACTGCTGCCTGATTTGTTTTAGATTTTTTTATTTTTTTTTCTGAAGGCAAAAAAGGAATTTGAGAAATTTTGTTGTGTAATTTGTATAAATGTGAGCTAATTTATAACAATAAATTCAAAACAAATTTGGCGAAACTCAAATGTCAACGCGTTCAATCTGATAGCATATTATTTCCAACTCGTCGCACGCGACGCTAGCCTCGCGTCCAAAATTCCAATCTAGCTCGACCAGACAGAAAGTAGCTACTATTTAAAACCCACTTGGAAAAGCCACCAGTTTCACGCTTAATTTAAAGAAGAAGAAAAAAGGCAGTGTTGTGTTTCCTTCGGGGAGGGAGGGGAGTTCTTCTCCTCAAAGAGTGTTTTTTTGGTCTTGTTTGGTTTTAAGGTTCTTGATTGCCGTAGCGCGGTTTTACCAATTGTTTAGGCGAATATTCTTATTGAATTGTAAGTATGACTTCAATTATAAAACTCCACACGCTTTCTGGAGCTATGGATGAATCTCCTCCATGCTATATCCTTCAAATTGACGAAGTACGAATTCTTTTGGACTGCGGATGGGATGAAAAATTCGATCAGAACTTTATGAAGGAATTGAAAAGGTAAAACATTTTTTTAACCATAGTTATTGTTTGGACTGGTTAAATGTGATTTTGTATTGATTTATTTATTAGTAACTAATTATAAAATAAAATAATTCAAATATCTATATATATATTGTGTAAACCATAGACATGTGCATACTATCGATGCTGTTCTGTTGTCATACCCGGATCCTCTACATCTAGGAGCTCTTCCTTATGTTGTAGGAAAATTAGGACTAAATTGTCCAATTTATGCCACAATTCCTGTGTACAAAATGGGACAAATGTTCATGTACGATCTTTATATGTCGCACTATAATATGTACGACTTTGATTTATTTTCTCTGGATGATGTGGATGCAGCATTTGATAAAATTATACAGTTAAAGTATAATCAGACTGTTGCAATGAAAGGTGAGGTTGGATTTTTGTTGCATAAAATTTTGTCTCAAAAAATATATGTATTTTTAACTATGTTCAGGTAAGGGCTATGGTATCACAATAACACCACTTCCAGCAGGACATATGATCGGAGGAACCATATGGAAGATCGTAAAGGATGGTGAGGAAGATATTGTTTATGCAACAGATTTTAATCACAAAAAAGAGAGACACTTAAATGGCTGTGAACTTGAGAAATTACAAAGGCCCTCCCTATTAATAACTGATTGTCTAAATGCAAAATATCAACAGGCTCGAAGAAGAGCTAGAGACGAAAAACTAATGACAAATATATTGCAAACAATGCGGAACAATGGAAACGTTCTTGTCACTGTTGATACGGCAGGGCGAGTGCTCGAATTAGCACACATGTTGGACCAATTATGGAAAAACAAAGATTCCGGCTTAATGGCTTATTCTCTAGCTCTGTTGACAAATGTTAGTTACAACGTTGTTGAATTTGCAAAATCACAAATCGAATGGATGAGCGACAAGTTGATGAAAACATTTGAGGGGGCAAGAAATAATCCATTTCAATTTAAGCATATGCAATTATGCCATAATTTGACAGAATTAAGTAAAATTCCTAGCCCAAAAGTGGTTCTCGCGAGCACACCAGACATTGAAAGTGGTTTTACTCGCGAACTTTTTATTCAATGGGCAGGAAACCAACATAACAGCATTATTTTAACATCAAGGTAGGTTTTTTTTTCTCTCAAAAGATTTATTGGTTTGGAATTTTTAAAAATTAGATTAACGTATAATATGATTAACTTATTTTATTATCAACAGAACTTCTCCTGGAACCCTAGCTCGAGATCTTATTGAAAACGGGGGTGATGGCCGTAAAATTGAAGTTGATTTACGAAAGCGTGTAGAACTGGAAGGTGCAGAATTGGAAGAATATCTCCGAACTCAAGGAGAAAAGCACAATCGGCTAATAGTGAAGCGTGATTTAGATGAGAGCAGTTCAGATTCAGATGATGATCTTGAAATGAATGTTATCACTGGCAAGCATGACATCGTCGTTCGTCCAGATGGACGAAGCCATACAGGATTTTTTAAGTCAAGCCGAAAACAACATGTTATGTTTCCTTTTCATGAAGAAAAAATTAAATGTGACGAATATGGTGAAATAATTCAACTCGACGATTATAGAATTGTCGATTTAGGTCCTGAGGCCGCAGGTGAAGAGAATAAGGAAAATTACCAAAATACGAAAGCTGAAGATATTAAAAAGGAAAAAACCGAGAAATTGGATGATGGTAAAAATATATACCTATTAAAGTTAAAAAATTTTGAGACAATAGTTTTTCTTTGTAGATGTTCTCCCTCTCGAAAAACCAACAAAATGTATCAGCAGTCGCAAACTAGTGGAAATCAATGCTCAAATTCAGTTCATCGACTTCGAAGGTCGATCAGATGGTGAATCTACCCTAAAAATTTTATCTCAATTACGTCCTCGACGTGTTATAGTCATTAGGGGTGTTCCGTTAGCTGCAGAAACAGTTGGAAAACATTGCCAACAAAATATTGGAGCTAGAGTGTTTACACCACAGAAAGGAGAGGTATAAATTTCATTGTTACTTTTTTTTTTTTTTAATCAATTTTTTTTAATAATTTGTAGATAATTGATGCTACAACGGAAACGCATATCTATCAAGTACGGTTAACAGAGGGCTTAGTTTCAATGCTGGAGTTTCAACGTAGTAAAGACGCTGAAGTGGCATGGGTTGATGCTAAAATTGGCGTTAGAAGTAAAAATATTGAAGCTCCGCCTAATGACAGTGAAATGGAAGTAGATCAAAGCGATGAAGATAAACAAATCTTCACTTTAGAGCCATTGGAGAACGATGAAATTCCTGTGCATAATTCAGTGCTCATTAATGAACTTAAACTATCTGATTTTAAGCAAGTTCTTATGAAAAATAACATCAGTTCAGAATTTGCTGGAGGTGTGCTGTGGTGCAATAACGGAACTCTTGCTTTAAGAAGGGTTGACACTGGTCGTGTTACCATCGAAGGATGCTTATCGGAAGACTATTATAGAATTAGGGAATTATTATATGAACAGTATGCAATTGTGTAAATTTTCGGATAATTTTTTAATAATTTACATTGTAAAGCTTAAAATAAATGATCTAGAAGTGTCTTTTTTAGTTTATCATGCTGATTTATTTTCTGTTTCTTGGCTTGTTGATTAATTTCATCGTTGGAAGTATCTGGAGATGTCCTTTTGTTATTCTGAAAAATCGGGTATAAAAATAAAATCAAAAAGTATGGAGCTACAAATAAGGATCGAAAAAGAATAGCAATTAGCATTTTAATTTTTTTTATATAAATTTTATTAGCTTCAGAAAATGTTAGATGCGCAATGCGACTTGTAATCTTTTGATTTCATAACGTAAATTCAGCTCGACTTGACTATGAACAAATTGAAAACAACGAGAAAAGCGATTTTATACGTCTTATAAAGGTTACAACCGTTTATTGCCATTCCTTTTCAGTTCTTAGTCGTAGAGTATAAATAAAACCAGTCTTACCATATGTTCACTCTCTGATAATGTAGCAAAGACAAAACTCCTAACTTTCCTTGACTTAATTTGAACAGTACCTGCTGTCCCATCAAAATCTGCTCCTACTTTTGTAAAGGTTGCTAACTTTTTTAGAGTATCTTGATCACGTTCCAGAAATGAGCCTCGTATGGATGTTTTTGTTGCTTTTGATATTAAAAATGGTGAATCAATACCACCATTTTCAGCCGCCACATTTGTCCTTTTTGTTTTAATTACTGTAATTTTTTTTTGTGGGTCACTTAACAACGTTGCTTTGGCTGGAAACTCTGAAGACTTCTCTTCAATCTAAGTAATTAAAAAATGATAAGGCAATAAGATCTTAATAAATATCAGATTATACTAATCGAGCTCTTTTTGCTCCAACCCACAAATTTAAATTTACCATTTGACCCTTGTCTTTTAACAACAAAGCTCTTTCATGACGCATTTTTCGCCATAATTCCTCATTTTGTTCATCGTCACTACCAAGATTTCCACCATTTGCTTCTAAACCTAATGGATTGTCTAAACTAAAACCATTTTCAGATTGTTTCCATCGAAACCGCCTTTGTCTTCCTACACCATCATTTTCCTCATCTTCAAAAAGCATTTCTTGAATTTTCTTTACTTCTCGCATGTCGTCATCCAACATTTTTCGCCTAAATTCAAAAGTTACACTCAAAATTTTAATGTGAATTAATAAAAATTCAACTTACAAATGAATTTGCTCCAATTCTGATCGAAGCTTCTGTTTATCGAATTGTTCTTCGTCGCCTAGTTCAATATCATATCTGTCTAGATCCTTCTCATCTTCATCTGCACTTGCCCAATCCGATTCAGATAACTCAGCCTCATTCTCAAAGAAGTCAGCAGCCTTCTCTCGTCGGTGATCTTTCGTCATTTTGACTTCAATTTCATTTTCCTCTGAATCATAGTCTATATAGGTTTCAACAGGGTCTTCAGCAGAATCAGAAGAAATATGTTCGATATTATCTTCTTCATGTTCTTCCTCCTCATATCTTTCTTTAGTATTATCAATATCGTCATTATCTTCGTCATCTGAAAAGCAAAGTTTTTTCTTCTTTTTAGATTTCTTTACTTGTACAGAGTGCATTGTAATCTCTTCATCAGACGAGTCCAAATTCAAGTTTTTGGAACTAATTGGTTGTATTGTAATTTTATCATTTTGCTCCATCTTTAAAAAATATAATGAAAATTTTTTTTGTGAATATTTTCCTAATGTTAAAATTTGTGTGACGATAATAATAATACCTTTTGCTCCTCATTAAAATTTCCAGAACAAAGATCCCAGAGTTCATTTTCATTAACATTTTGAGTTATTTGTGTTGTGGGTATTTGGCTGATAAGTGGTTTCTTTTGTGTTGTCTCGAAATTTCCCGAGCATAATTCTAAGAGTTCATTTTCATTAACATTTTGAGTTATTTGTGTTGTGGGTATTTGGCTGATGAGTGGTTTCTTTTGTGTTGTATCGAAATTTCCCGAGCATAGTTCTAGAAGTTCATTTTCTTCATCAGGTTCGTTTGGGTCTGTATTCATCCACATTGATTTGTCATTAGAGTTTGGAAGTGATTCGCTTAAGATATCTAAAATTACAGGAAAAGTACAGTTTTTTTTTAGTAAAATCATAAAGGCCGAAAATACCATCAATTGCTTTTGTTACTTTTTCTGTCTCATCGTCAGAATCCTCAAAAGCAGAAATTATACGTGATTTTTTTCTTTTATCTTGCAAAATCTGGTCTTCCTCGTGATATTCATCGGGATCACCGTCTTCATCGTCAGCATCACCATCAGTTTCTGAGTCCACGTCTGTTTCTTCTACTTCGTTATCGAGAAAATCTTCGTTTTCATCTATCTATGTATTAAAAAACATTTGAAAGCAAAATAATGCAATTTTGTGCCGTTAAATATGTACATAACATAAAATAACGTGCAACAGAGCTTACCTCCATCACTTCTTCCTCAAGTTCATTATCATCCTCTTCTTCGTCAATCTCCTTACTTTCATTTTCCATTGTTAGCTTTTTATTTCCTTTTATTCTTTTCAACAATTCTTCTTTACGTTTGCTAGTAATAAGTTTTTTTAAATTATTCTTAAGTTTTAAATATGCCGATCCAGGCTTATAATCTATACTTTCAGGTTCTTCATGGAGTGTTACCGATATATTTGTCATTTCATTTCTATTATTTTCAATGCTCAAAATGCTAAAAAAAATCTAGATAATTATTTCATGGTACAAAGCTTAACAGAATTTTTACCTCAGGTTTTCAGTTGTTTTTGTTTTTCGCTTTGCCGAGTTTTTTAAAAATTTCTCAAGAAGATTGTCAACGCCACTAGGTTTTGGCGAAATAAAATTCCCTGTATCAAAATCTATAAACATCTTAGGGTCTCCTTTTAAAGTTGGAGCCGGAGGCAATTCTTTATCTATCGCCATTAACATTTTCAAATTTTCTATGTTAGATGTTGAATTGGTAGACATTTTTTCATTTTCAACCATTGGAACAGCATTTGTTTCCTCAATTGATTCAGCTGAATGTTGTGATTCAATTTCTGTTATAAAGAAATGCATATTAATAGGTCTGTTCGATGTAAATACCGGGTAAACCTAGGGCACCCTAGTGCTACACTATCTTGTTTTTTTGTAAAACTTAGAGCTACACGGAGTTACCCCGAACTTGCACTAAGTTTGTTCGATGAAAAGATCATGTAAGGCTGTAAATTTTCCCCTACAAAACTACTTATCCAGCGTTTTGTATGCTCATCTAGCAAGTTATTTCATGTTAGTAACCCTAATGTAATCTGACATCTCTTCTCAGAATAATTAATTGTGAAAAGTTATTTACAATATGGGTGAAAACGAATAAAATGTGCTCTATTTTTATTATTATGTTAAGGCCGAAACGAAATCCAAGACACTAACTTTGACTTCAGACACTTCCTTTAAAAAAACATTCTATTAATTTTTCAGAAGCTATTTACTTACTATCATTATGAAGATTTGGCTGCAAGCTTTGTCCAGTATTTTGAGTTTCAATATCAGAAATTGTTGTATCTTTTGAAATTTCCTTATCAGTTTCTGAATCACTTTTGAAAAATTCGGATGCCTCCTTTGCTCTCTCTTCCAAATGCTTACTAAACACGAATATTGTAATATTAGATTTATTATTTCTAAAGTAAAATTCCGCAGCTTACGCATATTCTTCCAATTCTTCTTTGTTCATTTTAAGTTTTGTAGTTTTCAAAACATTTGGTTTGACAATTGTTTTCCTTGTGAGAAATTCTTTTAAGGTATGTCGCTTAGGCTTATGGTAAGGGATGCTAAATACAAAACCATGTAATATATCAGTTCTACTAATGCATAATTGAAAATTTATTACCTTATTCTACTCTCCCTTGATAAACGTTGAGTTTCACTTTTAATGGCTTTCATTTGTTCCATTGATTCTTTAGCTGAAGCCTAAATAAAAATTATTTTTTAAACTGAATATAGTTCAAGAAATGTTCCCATTAACTTAAACGTAAACACCAGTGCCAAAGAGACGCAAAGCGTAGGTAGCATCATAGAAAGTTACATAGAAGATACACATTATAGCAAAACGAATCATAAGAGTCAGAACAATGGGAGCTTGGAGCAGCCATGGTAGTGTCTACAGTGTAATAGCAGGTAAAATAGAAATTTATAAAATAAAATTAAAAAACCAAGTAATAGAGAAACTTAGCAACTGGATAGTATAATATAGATAGGTTAGATGAACCTTGCAGCAGACTAGTATAAAGACGTAGCGAGGAATTAAATCAACTTACCCTCTTTGGTGGAACAAATTTTCCATTTGGTAGCTTTTCGTTAGATTCATTGTCTTCTGGATCACTATCCGAATCAATTAAGCTTGAAAAAAACTTGTTGTTTTTTTTAATTAGATCAGAATTCGGTTTTTCTGATTTAGAATCACTACTACTAGTTGTTTTTCTAGAGCTTTCCATATCATTTTCGCTACTACTTTCAGTATCCACCAAAGCTTTATATTTCGACAAAAAACTTTCATGGGGTTGATGAGCTACTGGAGAATTCTTTTCAAAATCACTGTTAATCGATTTTGTGCGGAGAGGTGATACATTTTCTTCGTCTGTTTCAGAAATTAATAGACTTTCGGCTGCATGCAGTTCGCTATCGGAATTGTTACCACCTGGAGACGTGGCATTTTCCTTTTGCTTGGTATAATTTTTCGTATCAATAATTTTGTTATTTTTCTCTTCAAGCTTCTGGCAATTTAGTGGTGTCACCTTTTCCGAAATAGTTTGATAACATACTTCCTCTTCAATGGCATTTATGACATTTTTGTCCAAATTTGTTTCATCTTTTTTATGGACATCTTTCGGACTTAGAGCTGATTTGTCATGAATAACTTCCTCTTCCTCATTCATTATTAAAGATAAGATCTTCCAATAGCTGATATTTAAAAATCAAAATTTATTAAAAACACTCTACTAAAATAGCTGGAAACGTAAAACAACTGTTTAAAATGTCAAATTCCTGCCGCCAAAAGTTTAGAGTGCGCTCGGTCAGAGTTAGTTCAGTATATCGGGGCCACTGAGTGTCAAGTCCAAATCACAATCGGCGTAGCATGCATCTTTGCAGCATGCTGCGAAAATGCTTGCTGGCCACTGACATGTATAACATAGACCGCTGACACCACTGCAATCGCTTACATTATCATGGGACCACTTTTCTATAGTTGTCTCTTTTTGCTTTAACGACTGGATTCCACTGAACTTCAAATAATAAATTCTATACAAAATCCACGGCATAAGACCAGATTCTTTGTACCCCCCAATTTCTTTAAACTTTCAACACTAGTTCCTTTTTACTCACGAATCACAAATATTAAATCAAAATTTTGCGCAAAGTTATAGTTTCAGAGATAATCGACTTTAAAAATCGCGAAATTTGCACTATATTTCACAATACAATTTGACATTCCCCCGCAATTAATTAAATCTTCTTCTTATTTTTAGTATTAAAAAGAGGTTGTGGTAGGTATATACATACCTTCCGAACATTCGGGTTACCAGCATTGCGTTTTTTTATTCATTACGAGTTGATGTAGCATTTACTTAGAATGGAGTAGAAAAACGTTTATTAAAGAAACACACACACACACACACAGGCTGGCAGGGGCACACACACAGGCTGGCAGGGGCACACACACAGGCTGGCAGGGGCACACACGCAGGCTGGCAGGGGCACACACACAGGCTGGCAGGGGCACACACACAGGCTGGCAGGGGCACACACACACACACGCGCGCGGAGCGAAGCGGAGCGCGCGTGTGTGTGTGTGTGTGCGCTCCTGCCAGCGTATGTGTGTGTGTGCGCCCGTCCGCGCGTGTGTGTGTGCCTGCCTGCATGTATGTGTGTGTGTTAAATGCTGATTACTACACATCAATTAATATTCGTAATGAATAAAAAAACGCAATGCTGGTAACCCGAATGTTCGGAAGGTCACAATTGTACAGTTTCAGTTCAGTGAATATATAGAATAGAAATAGATGGCAATACAATATTTGTAATTCTTACTCTGTCCCCCATAGTTACTTTTAGGGATAGGCAGACAAAAATTCCTTAATTTCATTTCCTTAGGAATCGAGTTTGAGGAATATTTAATGTTATAGGAGATAAATAATAATAATTTTGAATAAATTTGGAATTTGTTGAGCTTGTAATAGGAATGTTAAAGCGAAAATGTTTTTACACCCCTGCCAACAAAAGTTGACCCATATGAAATAGAAGATCAAGCAGTGCATGATTATACATGGGCTGAGCTAGGGCTCTTATTTGTGTGAGTAAATGTCAAACTTCCATAAATTGTTTCAATTTCATTGTAAGAATTATGTCGAGTAATAAAAGTAAATTAGTTGCAATAGCAACTATAATAAAAGATTGGATTAATTTCCTATAAAATAACTGAAACCTATATTAATAAATAATTTAATCACAGCGCAAATGTTCAACATTACCGTCCGTGTCTGTTAATAACGGCACATTATTTTCGTATATAATTTCATCTTTGGTTTCCACACAGGAATAAAATTGAGACATTTTTTTTTGTTTACTTGACATCAACAACTAAACAAACAAACAAACGTCAAGCTACTTTGGCTTCACCTTCAATTTGGCTATAGCCGGCTACAGCCAAGAGTTGAACTCTGACAATTGAGCTCACATATACATATATGATTTTTCATCATTTTTATATATTTATATATAGTAGATCCGGAGGAAATATAAGAGATAAATAAGATTTGAAATTTATTATTACCTCAGGACCTCAGTATGCTGGCAGAACTGTTGCAGCATGCATCAAACTTTGAAATTTTCCAAACCATGCAGCATGCATCATGATGCGTCTATTATAAGACTTGTTCTCTAGACTGGCAAGTATATAAATGGACTGACTGATCTCCTGTTTCATGTGGCACCAGTTTTGATTTCAAAAAGTATGCTCTGACTGGCGCTGTATTTAAATTATTTGGGAATTTACTTATATCTGCATGTCAGTGGGATTTACAGAATTTACCACAAAAGTATTTGGGACTATTTGTATTGTTAAATTTTAATTATAAGGCGAAGGAAGTGTTTTTACAAGTCTGTTTTGGTTGGAAATACCGCTGAATCGTTACAGTTCAGTGGGAAAGTATGCTCTAAGGGAAAGAGACAGGAACATAAAAGTGGTGGCATTTGCTTTCATGCATTTTTGGTTCAACGAGCAGTCCATTTATATACATGTCAGTGGCTCTCTATTTCTATGTTTCCATGAGCCAGAGTTGGGTTAGGATAGAGCTAGCGTTAAGTTTCGCTGGCTGAGCTAACTCGATGCTGTTTCCATGAACGACTTGAGTTGAGTTGACAGATGAAATATTGGTTAACATACCCATCCGCACTATTCTAACTAATACTTAGACAAAATCCAACTCAACTCGACTGGTTTTGTGGAGTTAACATGGATTGAACGAAACTCAAATCAATTCACGTTTCCATGAGCACTAATTCGGATTCAATTCGAATTGAACTCCGCATGGAAACATAGTAATGATCCCATGGACCATCGTACCCGTAGCTGCTACGCAGCACGCGCAAATTTGCGAACTTGTGCTCATATTTGTCATCACGATAATTTTGCACGGCTGTAATTCCTTATATTAATACCGAGTCTAAATGTGTACGTGTTCAAACAAGTTACAGTTTCTAATATAAATAATAACTGTATCACAAATTCACAGCACGTAGTGATAATTAAATAATTATAATAATGGGTTTTCCAATAAGAGGTGTTATTTTAATTAGCCCGCTATTTCGGTAGATATCACTTTTGGAGCTGTCATTTTTTGACATTTGACAAATAGAAACTACGCCATTAATAAAAATGGAACGATATATGATTCAACAACGCATTGAAATTACTAAAATTCACTATAAAAATGGTGAAAATGTGGCAGAGACGGTTCGTAAAACTCGAACATTTTTGGGTTGTCGTGAAGCACCTTGTCGGACCGCAATACAGAAATTGGTAGAAAAATTCGAGCTGTCGGGACAAGTTAGTGATGTGAAGAATAAAACCCGTGCACGTCGCTCAAGAACAGCCGAGAATATTGCTGCTGTAGCCGAAAGTGTTGAAGAAAACCCAGGTTTGTCCATTCTTCGTCGTTCTTTGGAATTAGGCATTCCACAAACGTCATAACACCGTATTTTGCATAAAGATTTGGGTCTTAAGGCTTATAAAGTTCAGTTAACACAAGAACTCAAGCCATCGAAAACTCATCTTGAGTGATGAGGCCCATTTCCACCTCGATGGCTTCGTCAACAAGCAAAATTGTCGTATCTGGGGCTCGGAAAACCTAAGAGTTATTGTTGAAAAGCCTCTCTATTCTCAACGTGTGACTGTTTGGTGCGGTTTATGGTCCCGCGGGGTCATTGGACCTTACTTTTTCGAAAATGAGGCTGGAGCAACAGTTACGGTGAATGGATTGCGCTATCGACAGATGATTAATGATTTTTTATGGCCGGAATTGGATGGTATTGATCTGGACAACGTTTACTTTCAACAAGACGGCGCTACGTGCCATAAAAGCAACGAAACCATTGATCTTTTACGGGAAAAGTTTCCGGACCGTGTTATCTCTCGAAGAGGTGATCACAATTGGCCACCGAGATCTTGTGACTT
Organism: Dioctria rufipes; assembly: GCA_963924295.1. Taxonomy (NCBI): domain Eukaryota; kingdom Metazoa; phylum Arthropoda; class Insecta; order Diptera; family Asilidae; genus Dioctria; species Dioctria rufipes. Next base: position 56,024,962 of record OZ002741.1, read on the forward strand.
AACACCTTGCGACTTCTTCCTTTGGGGCCACGTCAAAGAGAAGGTCTACGTTAACAGCTCAGCGTCGATTCAAGACCTCAAAGATGGAATTCGTGAGGCTATCTTACTGCAGGAGATTTCATATAAAAGTTGCTTGTATTTTGTTCAAACGATATAATATCCATAAATTTGTTCTACATTTTTTTTTAAACTATTAGAAAGAAAATATATTTGGCTGCAATTTGTTTTAACTTCATTTTGCTATGGGAGCGACAGTTTTGGGCTTTAGGACCTGTTTAAGATAAAATTTTAGTTTTTCCTCCATGACGAGTATACAAAAAGCAGTGAGAGTGAGGTCTTACTGCATGCTGTACCCGGCACGTAAACCGCTGGAACAGAATGAACGGAGCAATGCCGGATGGAAATGTCACGCAAAAGTTGAATGCGTTTGAAATACATTAATGCGCACACAGTGAACGCAGTTACCGCATTTGCCGCAAGAAAGTTGGTCAACTTTCAACTTTTACGCAAGTGCCGAATTGAAAATTCTTGACAGCTGAACCAAATGTTACTCTTATTTTTCGCACAAGTTTTAACAATATAAAAATATCCACAAGCACAATATTTAAAATATGAAAATTGCATTGAATTGTCATTAAACGCAGTTGCGGCAAATTCGTTCTGGGCAGCACTTTATTTCTTGCGTTGTTTGACAGTTAGCTGCGTGTTTACTCCGGCATTGATCCGTTCATTCTGTTCCACCCATAAGGCCTTTTAATGCGTCGGTGCCTTCGGCGACTTCATGGCTTGTATTATATTCCGGGGGTTACGGAACAGACCTTGTATTTCAACTTTTAAGTGTGTGTTCCAAGTTCTGAACACTTAAAATTGTTTTCCCGCCTATAAAATTGAAGTTTCGAAGCAAGAGCAATATCTTTGGTGTTTTGCAAGAATGGACGACGAATTAAGCACTTTAAAAAAGAAAGTCTGGAATGCCTTCAAACTTAGTGGTTTCACTGTACGATCGTTAGTATTTCTTTAAGGCTACTTTAAACAATTCATTAATAAATGCATCTTTTTAGTGACCCATGCGCTTTCTTAGCAACACAACTGTTGCCCTTGCAGTTAGATGAACGAGAAGATTGGTTGAACACAATAACGAAAAGTATTCAAAATCAGAGACTTGACACTGCTCAAATAGAAAAAAAACATATTGAAAATGCTATAAATGTAAGTATTTAGGAGCCAATATTATCCACTGGCATTCTGATGAAATATTGGCTTTTGTAGGAAATATATAGAATAGGATTGGATGAAGGTGAATCTGTGTTTTGTCTCATAAACGCTTTTGATGTGCCAAGATTCACATTCAATAGTCAAAGAAAAAAATTTGAATTGAATTCAAAACCACGGAGCTTTTTATCTCAGGCAGAAATGAAAGCGAAGTACCTGGCCGATAGGTAGGTCAAAAACAAAATTGCAAAAGTGTTTCTTAATTTCATATAAGGTAGGTACGCAATGCTTCACCAGAAGACAGCTAGACATGAATTGTTTTCTCCAGTGATCGAAGGAACTTCCAGTCATCTTAAGAAATTCAGATTGTATTACATTGAAAATTTGCTTTGTACATCAAAAGTAGAGGAAGCAGTTGTACTTGGTTTATTAATTCAACTTATTGAAGGAAAATATTATATCGAAGACACTACAGGAGTAGTACCATTGGATTTAAGCGAAGCTCGCTTTCATGCTGGATTTTTTTGCGAAGGATGTTTTGTTTTAGCAGAAGGAAAATACATAGATGGTGTTCTTAAAGTTGCAGGCCTGGGATTTCCTCCTCCTGAACAAGCCAGTAGTAGCCGTGCATTTTTTGGAACTCAAAATACTTGGGGTGGACCATCTAAGAAACTTCTCAAGTATTCGTCGCGACTAATGGAAATTGAACGAACAAATACTGAGGCAACAATTGTGTTTCTCTCTGATGTTCGTTTAGATTTGCCAATCGTTATGACTAAACTTAAAAAACTGTTTGTAGGATACGATGATTGTCCACCAGTTGCAATAATTCTAATGGGCCCATTCAGTAAGGCAGACGAAAAAATACACAATTTGAAACAGCTTTTTTTAGCATTGGCTGATTTGGCTAATGGTTGTGATAGCCTCAAACAAAAAACTGATCTAATTCTTATTCCATCATGTGATGATCCAATTGCTCCAAATATTCTACCAAGAGGACCACTTCCGAAATTCGTTACAGCAGGTTTATTACAAAAATGGCCAAGGATAAAATCAGCTACAAATCCATGTCGATTACAGTATTGCACACAGCAAATAGTAGTTTGCCGAGCTGATCTCATCACAAAGTTTTGTCGTAATACAATTCATTTTCCCGATATAGACCAATTGGATAATCACGTAATTATTTTATTTAAAATAAAAGAAGCAAACTTATTCTTTTCCGTTGTAGTTCGCCCGGACCATTATTTGTCAGGGAACCCTCTCTCCTGTGCATCCAATTGCGCTTCCTATATATTGGGACTATGATGCCGCTCTATCTCTTTACCCTCTTCCAGACCTAGTAGTTGTTGGAGATCCTAATCATCCGTTTAATACAACACAACATGGTTGCACCATTTTAAATACAGTAAGTATAAAATTTGATTTTTTAATATATAAAAATTTAAATTACAATTTCAGGGATCCTTCATTAAAACGAAATTCTCGTTCAAAGTTTATGTTCCTTCTACAAAAACTGTTGAGGATTCGGAAATACTTGATGAAGACGACAGTTAATATTTATGTTAGCTTCAATATATATCTGTGAACTGACACTGTTAGTTTTTTTTTTAGGTACTTATGGAATAAACGCAAATAATTAGAAATCATTGCTTTTTTCACTAGATGCAACGTAATATTCACCGTTTTTTAAAAATTATAATTAACAGAAAAAAAATTCTGTTTATTTATAGTACACCTATAAATCTAAATATACATATCAACCTTAATTGTGAAGATAATATTTTTGTGCGATTAGAAAGTAGATCCTTAAATATCTGTATAAACTGAAATACAAATAGCATACAGACGATATATATAGGGAGATTACGTAAAGTTTTTTTCAAATTTCTGTGGGAGCAGTTGACTAATTTGTCGTATATTTAGGCGTGTTTATTGACGTTTGTTCACCGAAAATTCATTATAGTTCATTTTGTGGTAGATAATAGTGAAGACACAAAATGAACTGTGCTAAAAGAAAAAATACGACAAAATATGTCAAAATTAAAAATTCACGACTAAATTGTACGACAAAAGATCAGAATCACCCTCCTGGCTAACTTTAGTAGAAATTATTTGGGTAGCTGGAGCACAGCCGAACAGGACAGATTCAATCTGTGCTGTCCGACTTTACTGGTTGTATTTGGATGCACCTTAAAATGCATAAGGTTCATCTTGAAAAATAATTCGGTTTTGATCACTGACATATATACAATGGACTGCTGACGCTACAAAAATTGCTTACATTATTTGACATTATTATGGGATCACTTTTCTTTAGTCCTCTCTTTTTTTCGCTGAACTATAAATCATAAGTTCTATACAAAATCCACCATAGTCCAGTTTCAGTTCAGTGGTTTTCCAAATGATTATATAGAATAGAAATAGATGGCAATACAGTATTTGTAATCCTTTCTCTGTCCCCCATAGTTACTTTTAGGGACAGGCAGACAAAAATTGCAAAAAATTATTTCTTTAAAACTCAAGTTTTAAAAATATTTGATGTTGTAGAAGATAAGCTTCCAAGAATAGAAATAATTTCGAATGCATCTGTAATTTGCTGAACTTTTAATATGAATATTAAAACGAAAGTAAAACTTGAAATTAAGATAATTGTCACACCCTGCCAAAAAAAGTTGAATAGAATAGAATAGAATAGAATAGAAAAATCATTTATTGAAGAACCTCAGCTTAAGCTACGTAACAACGTTAGGTACATCGAGTAAATATTAGATGGTTGGCATAATTGGTTTTGTACAAAGTTATTAAGCAAACTAACAAAGGAGCAATGAACAGGCTCATTGCGGTAGATTAAGATAATAGTAATACAGTTGGTTTTATGATGACAAATAATAGCAGCATAAAGTGCTCAACATAGCGTTGGAAATCTAGATTAAGTCACAGTAACAATAACAACTGCAAATATATATTATATGTAATAAAAAGTAAAGTATAGCTTATAAAGCATTCGAAAAACTCAAACAAACAAGGACGAAACAAAAAGAAAAAACGAAAAAGACAAAAACTCCAAAACTCAAAAGCTGTGACGAACTAAATTAGATGCAGTAAACAAACTCACTGCGATTGGGAGCTACATCGCTTAATAGCTAACTAACAGGACAAAGCGGGAGCCATAAACGGAATGGATTAAGTTGCTTAGGAGGCAATGAGATGGCCCAAAGCTAGCTCCTTGAATTGTTTATGAGGGCCTATTCTTCTGATTGATTCAGGAAGCGAGTTCCAGAGCACAGCTCCCTGACCAAATACATCATTAGACCCAAATCGAGTGCGGGTTCTGTGCAGTACAAGTCTGGTATCGTTAAGGTTGCTCCATGAGAGCGATTGACATATGTATGTGGGTAGAGACCCCCATCTTGCTTTGTGAATGAAGCATAACACTCTAAGTTCCAGGAGCTTGGGTAGGGGTTCAGGCATGAAAAGCTGAACAAGCGCTGAGATGTGAGAGCGCCTCCTGAGGCGGAAAATATACCTAACGCAAGCCTTCAGAGCTCTGATTAGTTTTCCCGTTTCAGTGGCCTGAAGCGGGTACATGGCTACATCAGCATGATAAAAATGCGATGATGAGCGAAGAAATTAAAGATTGCCTGATGGACTGACCTAGATGCTGTGAGACCGCGTATAGCGAGCGGAGCCCGTAATAGATACGTGAGCATACCCTGTTGATCTGAGGTCGCCACGAAAGATGAGGGTCCATAAGAAGTCCGAGATTCTTGACATGTTTATTTGTAAAAGGGATAGTCAGGTTGTGAAGACGCAGATTGGGGAGCGTGTCGTTGATTGTGGTGACATTTTCGCGAATAGAGTATCTAATCGCTTGTGTTTTAGCTGGGTTGAGGGCCAGACCGTTGGATCTGCACCAGTTGGAAATATCTCCAAGTGCTGTATTGACCCTTCAATCAGAGACGGAAGATCTTCCACCGTGGCACCGCCGTATATTTGCAGGTCATCCGCATAGAGGTGATATTTATGATCACCCAATACTTCAGTGACACTGTTTATGTAGATGGTAAACAGGAGCGGCGCGAGTACTGCTCCTTGTGGAACGCCTGAGGTAATATCCTTGGAGGAGGAAAATCGTCCGTCACTATTGACGATCATTGTTCTATTTGATAGGTATCTAGTAATGAACCTGCTGGCAGTGGCACCAAAGCCAAAAGTGTTCGTAAGTTTGGCAACGAGTATGTTGTGGGGGACAGAGTCAAACGCTCTGCTGAGATCCAGTAGCACATGCACCACTTGTTTGCCCTCATCACAGAGTCTGCGGATGTCAGCAGTTACTTTTACTAAGGCGGAGGTCGTGGAGTGCTTGTGCCTGAAGCCAGACTGAAACACTGAAAGCAGGCTGTTATCTTCGATGTGTTCGCAGATCTGATCCGCAACAAGAGCTTCGAAGACTTTCGAGATGGCGGGGAGGATTGTGATAGGGCGCCAGTCATTAGGACATGTGGGAGATGTGATTTTGGGAATGGGGGTGATAATGCCGGTTTTCCAGCATTTAGGGAAGAGAGAACTGGTGACAAGTCGGTTAAAAAGATGCGTCACTAGGGGTAGAATAAAAGGAATGATAACACGGAGAAATTTAATTGGTATCCCGTCGTGTCCGATGGCATTGGATTTGACGCGGCCGAAGGCCTCCAATACTTCAGCCTCACTGAAGTTGCGGAAAGTAAAATCATCAGCCGGGGGGTTGGGGCTGTCCATTAGAGATTGGGAGAAAGTATTGGTGTCTCGGGACGGGGGGTTTGAAGCGGTGTAGGAGGGAGCAATGAGGGCCGGGGGAGGAACAGCAAGTTGAGCAGAGGTTGGGCAGAGGTGATTTGCAAAATCATCAGGGTCGACATTAGCAGGAGGTCTAGCTTTTGATCCCAGCCCGAGATTTCGAACTCTGCGCCAGTCAACTCCATCCCTAAAGTTAATCAAGGTGTTTTCCCTGATTAAAGCTCGAATGCGGTATTCCGCGGCCCTACGCGCAAGTCTGTAGGCCTTGAGATTATCGGGATTCTTATATCGTTTCCAGTGAGTGTAGGATATGTCGCGAACCTGACAAAGTAAAGACACATCAGGCCTATCGAGAATCCTGTCATTCGCACTCCCTGTTCGTATGGTTTTGAGGGGGACATTGTTGTGGAAAACATTTTTGATGGTGCACATGAATTGTTGTGCGGCGTCCTCAGGATCGACTGCATTGTGGATGTATGACCAGTCTCTGCTGGCTAGATCTGCCTGAAGGGCGTCTGGCTGAATAGCAGAGAGGTTGCGAAAAGTGCTTGTAGTTCGGGGGGGAGCGGATGGATAGTTAAAGGAAGCAAAAACAATGTCGTGGTCAGAGACACCAGGACATTGGCCAGATAGTAACGGGGTGGCAAGAGGAGATGTGATGATTAGGTCAAGCGTGGTCGCAGACGTTGCACCATGACGTGTGGGGGAGTGATTGACCAGTACGAGTCCAACCTCGTCCACGAGCTCTTTTAGACAGCAGCCGAGGTGTGATTCCGAGGTAATATCAATATTGAGGTCTCCCGCAATGATCACCTTAGAAAATTGGCTGGCAATCAGGCTCATGACATTCCCAAGACAAGACAGGTCATGATCAGTGAACCCCCTCACCCGTCTGTATAGCACCATTAGTGCAACTGGGTCGTTAATAGTGCCAGCATTCCACGCCTTGACCACCAGGATTTCCCAGCTATTATTAATTTCTTGATAGACAATTCCGGATAGCAGTGAGTTAGTCAGGTATATGGCGACACCTCCCCCTTTGCTCATCGAGCGATCAAGCCTGTGCAGCCTGTAACCAGAGATTTCCAGCATTTTTGCTGTATGAAAGGGTTTGGTCCAAGTTTCACTGATGAGAAGAGCACTGGCTCTGCCGAGTCGTGCTGTGTGCCGAATCTCAGCAAGACTACTAAGAGTCGATCTGGCATTGAGGGACCCATATGAAATAGAAAATCAGGCAGTCCATGTTATATATGTCAGTGGTTTTGATACAGATAGAAGAAAGTTGTCATTAAACAAAGATTTGAAATTTAATCGAATTCGACATTAGACCACTGACATGTATAATATGGACTGACTACGCTCATCGAAATGCACTACAAATAGTGGGGACCAAGTACCATCTGAGAGAACTGTAAACAACAAATAAATAAGTGGGCCCGTCGAATTAAATGTTTTTAAATTAATTATTTAGGGTTATTACTGACAAAATTGTTTTATCAAAATCAATATATTCATAACATATGCAGCAGAAATTCGAAACGTTTTATTATAATCGCTTTTCGAGCTGCGTGTTCATGTTTTCAACCTCCCGCCAATGATTTTTTCAATGTTGGGACTGGGGTAAGAGCTTTTATTGACATAAGCAATCTAGCCCCCGGAATATAATACAAGCCATGAAGTCGCCGAAGGCACCGACACATTAAAAGGCCTTAACGTGCCGGGTACAGCATGCAGTCAGAGCTCACTCTCACTGCTTTTTGTATACTCGTCATGGAGGAAACAATAAAATTTCATCTTAAAACTGTCGCTCCCACAGCAAAATGAAGTTAAAACAAATTGTTTTCATTTTAATAGTTAAAAAAAAAAGCACATAGAACAAATTTATGGAAATTATAGCCTTTGAACAAAATACGAACAACTTTTATATGAAAAACTCCTGCAGAAAGACAAGGCAAAAAGACTTGTCGCCTGCTGACCGGCACGCTGCTCTCTTTTTTCGACTTTGTTCATGGCTTGTATATTTAATTTAAACTTAAGCCAGGCAGTCCATGTTATATACGTCAGTGGTTTAGATATTCCGAAAATTCAAAAAGTAGACATCTTATCGTTGTGGGGTGGTATCATGCTCATCAACAGAAGAAGAAGAAGAATTTGATTGTCACAAGAAGTCAACAATTTTTTTTAAAAATGCATATTAATTTTCAATTATCTCGGCTCTGATACAAAGTGTTTTTTCGTTTTTATTATAATCCTGGTCCTGATTGGTCAGTTATCATAAAAAGTTGAAATAAGTGAAAGCTACAATAACAGATTACTAACGATTTCTGTTTACGTCACAAAACACATTTTTTGCTGGATGCTGTAAAAGCTACATTTTTTTTTAAATATAATGATGTCTGATCCTGAATTAATTGTAAAAGTTCGAAGAAGTAGGAAGATGTAATGCAAAAATTAATTTGTACGCACTTTAATTATAAATTTCTTCAGCTTCAGAGAAAATTTCTGAGAATATGCATATTGTCGCTAATGATCCCTCAATGGCCTTCTATCGCATACAGGAACATGTAAGAAAAGTTCTGCCTCCAATTGTAGAGAAGCGAACAGAAGTAATAAAGTTGCAAAATGATTTGCAAGGACATTGCTATGATATGGAATATGCAGTAGGGTAAACTGACAAAATATTTGTAAAATAAAAACTGCAAAAATATTTAATTTTAGAGCTGTAAAGAGCATTGAAAAATCAGAAGAATGTTTTAAAAATATACACGAATTGTTGAAAAATGCAATATTTCTAAAACAACAACTTAAGTATGAAGAATCAAGGAGAACAAAGAAGGATACCAGCCAAAATTCTGTTTATAAGCGATTTTCAGCACATATAACACTTGATCTACCAGAGCTTCCTGATTTGTCTGGTGTTATGCGGGAGACAACTAATAGAGTAGAACATATGATGTCATCAGCACGAAGTACAAATTCTCATAGTGAATTACAGAGGTCTCATACGACCTTGCATTAATGTAAATTAAAAAGTTCTTAGCCATTTTTATATTCCAAACACAAGTATCCATAGAAGAGGCAAACCTTCTACATTTCATTGATTAATGATTATTTAGTTGTTTTCACTATACAAAGTGGCGCGGGAAAAATAACAGAAATCACAATATTGAAAATATTTAATATCATCGCCTTGTGAAAAATTGTATGGAATATACGTCTTCATTTTGATATTAAACGAAGACTAGAACAGTAGTAAAATTCACATTCTATCAATGTATTATCGTATTTTACAAGTTAAACTTTTATGAAATAAAACCAACAATGAAATATTATCAATAAAAAATTATCGTTTGTGCTATGTTTAGTATTTATTTCATAAATCCTAGCATAGGGTCCTCTTCTCTTTGTCTTTTTATCCTAAATGCTTCCATTTCATCTTCTGTAGGTGCTTTAAAGTGGTACATGCTATTATAAGGTCTTTTCCTTTCATCTAATTTCATAATTTCACTCATTTTAGCATTGTGTTCTTCCTCAGCTTCAAGTGCCTTTAAACGAATAACTGCTTCAATCGCGCACATATAAATTATGAATTTAAACTTACCTGTTTTAATTTATCCCTGCTCTTCGATTTTCGCTTCTTGTTTTTCTTTTTTGATTTTTTATGTGAATTTTTTTCAATTGTTCGTTCAATTTCTTCTTCACTACTAGAATCAGAGCTACTTTCTTCTTCAATTTGTAACCTTCTATCATTATCTTCTTTGGTTTCTGATAATGCTGTAGCCCTGTGAGTTTTATTTTTTTCTCCAACACAATACGAGTTCTAAAATATTTAAGTAGGTCTTAAAATTTTTCCACTAGCAGGCATTGAGATAAATAGAGACCTTAACAAATGAATGACAGCATTTATATCCCCATTGAAAAAGTTTCCAATATGAGCCCCACACAGATGTATGATTATTTATATAGACATCCTCTTCATATATGCTTTTAATTGTTTGTTTTTCTTGTCCTTTAATAATTTTTCCACTCCTTGAATATTCCACATATTCTTCAGTTTGCGCCAACAAAAGCGCCTTCGGCGGAGCATCTAGATGTTCTTCCCCTCCATATTTTTCTAAAATCGTATCTTTTGTCTGCAGAATTTATAAATAAAGAAATAATTAATAAAAGAAAATAAACAAAGTAATGAACATAATCTATGTACTTACTTGTGACTTAAACTGTTCTTTTTTCTTATCGTATTCTTTTTGCAATAATTCTAGTTTAGTAGGTTCAGCAAGCAAATGTACATCCACACCCTTTTCGTATGCTTCCCAAGCAAATAGCTGGGCTTTAGTATGTTTTTGTGTATCACCAGTGAAACGAACAAAATTTTCACCACCAAATTCAGTTCTAAAATAAATGAACGTATCAGTTTAACGTTTTTTTTTTTAAATATTTCTTGTAAATTCATACTCTTCAGGCATTGAACGGGGATTAGGATTATCTCGCATAGAACGAGTTTTTGGATCGTAGTATGCTGAATTGGGATCCAAATTTCTTAAATACTTTGCAGTATCTTCTCGTATACGAAGATTCCGCACGGTAATACGCTGTTTCGAGTCAACTTTTGTACCAGGCATATCAACTTCATCTACATACTTATCTTCATCCTCTTCTTCATCTGATATTTCCGCATTAGGATCTATAAAAAAAATGTAACTTATATAGTGAGTTTTATAGTAAAATAATAGTAGTAGCGAACTTACTATCTTTAAGTTTGGCTGCTTTCAATTGTCGTTTTGCTTCTTCAATTTTCTCAAACTCTTCAACTATATCTTTATGATTTGCTGGATCATATCCACTCCAACGGTCTCTTTTACCATCATAATCAGAAGAAGCTGGCTTTTGAATGAATTCATCATGCGCAATTACTACATCCGCATATTTAGCCCCAACTTTTCTGGGACGTTCCAAGCAATCTTTTTTTTTATGAGTCAGAGCTCCACAATTTTCACATGCCCCTGTAAAAAAAATCCTCTTCATTCTTAAGAATGTCCATTCTCTTATTTATGGAGATAAACAAATATGTAGTTTTGCGACGAATGCATAATTTGAAAGCATTTCCTAACAAAACAATATACTACAGAGCTATCCTCCTTTCCACCACTCTCTCCATCTCTCTAGTCAGGCTATTCATTATTTTTTTTTTTTTTTTTTTTTGCATCTTCACAGACAGCCAAGGGCTGGTATTAGTCTGGTATAGTCCCAATTCTTGGATTGTAAACAAACAATTTAAGTTTTGCACCCCATTTCTAAATGTTTTCCCAATCCAATTGCAATCTAGCAATCAGCATTTTACAGTAATGAGATGCGCAGCAGCAAAAATTATTGGAAGTTTTGAAATCTCAGTTTCGATGTAACATATTCTTGAATTCGGAATGTTGAAAATAAATTACCTTTTCTATATTTTGTGATAGTTTTTGATGTATCAACTCCTTTATAACTGATGATAGTAGTTTTGTCCTCCTCTTCCTTGTTTTCATCTTCTTGTGGTCGTTGATGTTTTAAAGTCGGTCCAGCCGCTCCATAATACCAAGGAGCACTAGCGATATACTGAGGGATATGAGGATTTATATCTTTTCCCTCCTCATCTACAGCAGCTGGTGCTGTTCCTGCCTTCCGAGCTTCTTCAAGTTCCTTCGCTTTCCTCCAGTCTTCGCGGGATTTCTTTTTAGGTTCCTCTTCATTTGATTTGTCATGAATAATTCTTGACACTGAAGGTCGAGGAACAACAGAGGACATTGCAATACTTTTAATATAAATAAATCAAAAATTGGAAATGTATTGAATACGTATTTTCTAAAAGCCACTTTGAAATATGCAAATATTTGCTTCCTCTTCTTTGTTTAAATGGCTCAAGCATAATTACTTAAAATAACATATATTGTAGCTAAAGGCCGTGACACATCAAAAGCGGAAAGCAGCAACAGAAGCTGATTTTTTATGAGCGCAAATAAATTGAAAACAGAGACAGAAACAGAGCTTGAAAGTAGAATCTCAAAATTTTGCTTCTGCGCAGTACTGCAAGTGCAAAGAAAGTTAAAAATTTGATTTAATTAATGACGTCCTTTTTTTTAAAAGTGTCAAAGAAAAAACCAAATTTCTATGGAAGAATTAATTGATTTTCTTAGAAATGTTGTTTGATGAATCGTCTCGGTCCTTCCGCTACAATTGTTTAATTGACAAGTAACTATAACTGGAGGATGATTCTGATGTCTTGTCGTACTATTTAGTCGTGAATTTTGACATATTTTGTCGTACTTTTTCTTTTAACACAGTTCATTTTGTGTCTTCACTATTATCTACCACAAAATGAACTATAATGAATTTTCGGTGAACAAACGTCAAAAAACTCGCCTAAATATACGACAAATTAGTCAACTGCTCCCAGAGGTTGTGACAAAAAATTTACACTGGTAAATAAAAATTCTACGCCTAATTAGAACATTACAAGTGCTTAAATTCGAAATATTATTTTGAATTTGTAATGTAAAGTGACATTTTCAGTTCATTCTAAGTCATGTAAGGGTTGCTGACGTGGCCTCGGTAGCTCAGTTGGTAAGCGCGCTGGCTCTCTCCCTGGGGTCGTGGGTTTGATTCCCACCTCGACTTGATCCTGTGCTTCTCCTTCCACCTAGTTTCCTTTCATTTTCTGCATTATTCCTTAACCCCTTGCAATTAATTAATTCTTCAATCGATATTTAATTGTATTTGCTTAAGGATATAAGCCCGGTATTGTGTTCATTTCGCGGATAAATTTTGTATGGAAATTTAGCGGTGAAATTTAGTTGCGAAATATTTAGCCAAATCGCTGAAGAAAGTGGTATTGTGTTTTATCAGCTAAAAGCTTGTTTAGTTTTGACAAGTAGATGGCAGTAATTTCCACAAACGTATATTTAACATCAATTTATCCGCTCAATACCTTTTTTCCACGCTAAAATTTTGACGTTTGAAGTTGAAAGAAATTGGAATACAAGAGTGTCAGTGTATTTTTATTTATTTTTTTTTCTGATAAAAAATTCCGTCTTCATTTAGACAATTCTTTTGAAAAGAAATTTAAATAGTAAGTATAAATAAATTTTTTTACTATTTCGAGATTGGGTAATTGCAATAGAAATCTAAAAAAACATGAAATAATATCACAAATTCACGACAGCTGATTGTCAAAAGCAGCCACCTATAGTTCAAAACAATGAACAATTTTAGCCGTAAAAAAGGTCCCTGTTCGATTGCTGCTAAATATTTATCCGCTAAATGAACACAATACCGGGCTATAATCGATATAACTTTGTAATTGACATGTGTCTATGTTATATTTCTAAGGAAAAATTGCTATTAATTAATGTAAATAATTTCTATAATTAATGATTCATTATAATGATGTCTATGATTATGTTAATAATTCTATGATCTATGATTATTTCTAATGCTTGCCTAATGTGTATACATAGCTTATATGTAAAAACATGTAATATTTCCTGTCTGTAAGATTGTTCAAATCGGTAGACTGAATAAATAAATAAATAAAAACACGAAAAAATCAGTAGAAAAGTTCATTTCATTTAGTTGTATGTTTTGACATTCACGTACGACAAAAGATCAGAATCACCCTCCTGTTTTCCGCTTCTGCTTTCAATGCTAGGCCCATACGCTTCACTTTTTTAGGGTGAGAGGCATTCGGGGGCGGGAAAAATTTCGATCGGGAAGACGATCAGCATACCAATCACTGACATATAATAAGAATGATTGAGCGTTCTTTCTTCAAAAATGGCACAAATATTGAACAGGCTGTGAAAACACTTTATTTCGTACAATTGCACACCGATTTATAATTAGTTATTATTTGTCGATTGGAAACACTAAAGATGTTTTAAAATACCATTGCATTAAATGAAAATTGTTTAGGTAGTTAAACTCGTTTCAATTAACACAAAAATTCATTTTTAATATTACTGAAAAATGTGTTCATCTGCAGATTTGATGTCAAATATGCTTGAGCTTGTAAGAATAGACGTAAAGGGTTTTCCAATAAGAGGTGTTATTTTAATTAGCCCGCTATTTCGGTAGATGTCACTTTTGGAGCTGTCATTTTTTGACATTTGACAAGTAGAAACTACGCCATTAATAAAAATGGAACGATTCACGATTCAACAACGCATTGAAATTATTAAAATTCACTATAAAAATGGTGAAAATGTGGCAGAGACGGTTCGTAAAACTCGAACATTTTTGGGTCGTTGAGAAGCACCTTGTCGGACCGCAATACAGAAATTGGTAGAAAAATTCGAGCTGTCGGGACAAGTTAGTGATGTGAAGAATAAAACCCGTGCACTTCGCAAACTTCGCTCAAGAACACCCGAGAATATTGCAGCTGTAGCCGAAAGTGTTGAAGAAAACCCAGGTTTGTCCATTCCTCGTCGTTCTTTGGAATTAGGCATTCCACAAACGTCATTACACCGTATTTCGCATAAAGATTTGGGTCTTAAGGATTATAAAGTTCAGTTAACACAAGAACTCAAGCCGGCCGATCATCAACAACGTCGAGTCTTTGCTGATTGGGTCCTTGAAATGCATGAAAATGATCCGGAATTCCATCGAAAACTCATCTTGAGTGATGAGGCCCATTTCCATCTCTATGGCTTCGTCAACAAGCAAAATTGTCGCATCTGGGGCTCGGAAAACCCAAGAGTTATTGTTGAAAAGCCTCTCTATCCTCAACGTGTGACTGTTTGGTGCGGTTTATGGTCCCGCGGGGTCATTGGACTTTACTTTTTCGAAAATGAGGCTGGAGCAACAGTTACGGTGAATGGATTGCGCTATCGACAGATGATTAATGATTTTTTATGGCCGGAATTGGATGGTATTGATCTGGACAACGTTTACTTTCAACAAGACGGCGCTACGTGCCATACAAGCAACGAAACCATTGATCTTTTACGGGAAAAGTTTCCGGACCGTGTTATCTCTCGAAGAGGTGATCACAATTGGCCACCGAGATCTTGTGACTTAACACCTTGCGACTTCTTCCTTTGGGGCCACGTGAAAGAGAAGGTCTACGTTAACAGCCCAGCGTCGATTCAAGACCTCAAAGATGGAATTCGTGAGGCTATCGAGGACATAGGGCAGCCACTTTGCGATTTGGTTATGGAAAATTTCATGAAAAGGATATGGTCCTGTAGACGTGGTCATGGTGGTCATTTGGCTGATGTTATTTTCCATTATTAACGGCATACCTTCCTCTTTATAATAAAATAAAGATCCGATCATTTATCTCAAAAAATTGCATTTTTCTTTGAATATCAAAATAACACCTCCTATTGGAAAACCCTTTATAAGCAATATATTTGTCTCAATTTTTATGTCAATTCCGATGTATTCCAATTAATACAACCGTACTATTTCCAAAATTGGTTGCAGTTCAGCGTACATTTTGAAAGAGACAAATAGATTTTAGCAAAAATTTGTGCCATTTTTGATTATAGGAATTAGATATGACTGCTCAGTCCATTCTTATTATATGTCAGTGATACCAATTATGCTGAAAGGAAATTGATTCGGCCATTTTAAAATTGCGAAATTTTTGATCGGACGGCTGTACAGCGGCTGTTTATCTACGATTTGAGGTGATAATATAATAATTTAATTATCATTACGTGCTGTAAATTTGTGATACAGCTATTGTTTATATCAAAAGCTGTAACCTTAGAATATACAAACAGGAATGGTTGAATCGTGTAAAATTCGTGTACATGAGCGTAATTTGTCAAGAGCAGGAGGTTATACATAGGAGTAAGTGAAATGCTGGGAGGAAGATTTGTCAAAGTTGAGTGCAGAATTATCAAATGTGATTTTGTTTTGTGAACAGGTTTATGCAATTTAAAATTCTTTTGTGAAATTTAACAAAAGTACGGAAGTAATTCTTTTCAAAACTATTTATGTTTGAAGTTTTATAGTGCCACTAGTGCCTGTTAAAATCTTCATATCAATTAAAAAAATAGAAGTGAAGTGTTCGGTCAGTACTTGCAAATATAAATTGGATTATAAACTAGGGAATCTCGTTTGAGGCAACTGCACTATCTAAATTTTTTTTTTGTTAATAGTAGCAAAGATTTATATTAATTAATTATGTGAATTGTTTCAAAATAAAGCAGAAAAAGAACATTTTTTACCACAGATGCTCCGCTCAAAACCTTTGTTTACTTTTTGCAAATTGACAAGTTGCTTAGAATAGGGATGGCGTGTAAATACATGTAAAAATGGACTACCAACACAACCAGAAATTCATTACGCAAAATATGGCTTATCACCATTCCTGTTTGCTCTATATTCTAAGGCTGTAAATATAAGATTAACTTTTAGTTCATAGATCTTTATTTATAGAATTTAAACAAGCTACGATATGTCTTCATAGCACAAGATGACAATACAAAGTGTGTACATCAATGTCTATCAGCTGATGGCTGTATAATAGATTACATGAATATATAGTACTAAACTAAGTATGAGGTAAGTACAAGACTGGTACTACCTTGCATCCCCCTTTTTCCAGAATGATGAGAGCTATAGATTTAGGCGCTCCGGTGGTCTAATTATTCTTCCAGACCTTGTACTGGTTATTTCAGATAAGTTCTGTTTAGTATCTATAACTGTTTGACGGTGATTGCTAATTGACGGTGTCTGATCAGGTTTAGTCATATTATTTGACATATGTTTTTCTGATGACTCGTCTACCAAAGGTAACGTTGACTCTAGTTGTATATGTGAGTCGTCTTCGTTGTTCTCGGGAACCGTTCTTGTATGATACTCCATTTGCGCTTGAGTTCGCTTAATGCATGAAGAGTTTCTTCTGTATGTTTTTCCTTTTCTGTCCCTAATCATGTATGATCGCGGATGAACTTGACTTTCAATAATAGCCGGTTTCCATTCAGCTTTATTGTTTGTCCTTGTTACTATCACATCTCCTTTGTTTAATTGCTCCCTTTCTCTGGAACTCTTGTCGGCGTACTTTTTTTGTTGCTCACGTATTTCTCGCAAAGCTTCTGGTACGTCTTCTACTATAGGCTGATTTGGTAGAAGTGATAATGTAGTAGTAGGTATAGGTGAACGTAGGTTTCGTGCATAAAGTCTTTGTGCTGGTGTTCCTAAGTTCTCTCTAGGTGTATTCATGAAGTTCAATATTCCTAATTGGACATCTGAATTATCGTAGGCACATTTCTTCAAAATATTTTTTGAAGTTTGTACTGCTTTTTCTGCTAGCCCATTTCCTCTTGGATGGTATGGCGAGCTAGTTTGATGATTAAATTTCCACATTTTCGAAAAATTTTTAAACTCAAGTGACGAGTATTGCGGACCGTTGTCTGATTCTAACACTCTTGGTATACCTTGAATTGAGAATATGTTTTTAAGAAATTTTATAATATTTCCTGTAGTTATTTCATCAAGACTTTCAAACTTAATGAATCCTGAGTAGCTGTCCGTTATAACGATATAATCTTTTCCTTTAAAATGGAATAGATCGGTTGCTACAATTTCGAATGGATATGTCGGTATAACTTTTCGACCAAGAGGTTCTTTAATGTTGCTTTTCTGGTTTGCTTGACATGATGCACATCTTTGAATATAGTCATATATGTCTCTATTCATTTTTGTCCAAAATACACAGTCCTTGGCTCGTCGAACACATTTTTCGTAGTTGAAATGTCCGCTATGAATATATTTCAGCAAGTCTGCTCTCATTTTGGCTGGAATGAATGCTTTATGCGATTTATAGATGATCCCTTCATATATAGACAGTTCATCCCTGAAGTTCCAGTAAGGACGTGCTACATTCGGTATGGATTTGATATTGTCCGGCCATCCTTTTAGGATCAATGATTTAAGGATTTGACATGTTTCATCATTTTTTGTCAAGTTTGTCAGTCTTGTTAATTCCTCATCAGAAATTGAAAGCAGCATTTGTACTTCTAATTCCTCATCCATGTGGGTGTCATCTGGGCTTGGATTGTCACAGTCTCTGCTTAAAGGATCTGCGAGGTACATCTTAATCCCTTGTTTATAGATGACTTGTGGATTGTAGGTCAATACACTTAATCTGATTCTTTGAAGTCTGGCAGGCGAAGAATGTATAGGCTTTCGAAAAATTGTTTCCAAAGGTTTGTGGTCTGATTCGACTATAACCTTTTTACCCCATACATATTCATGGAATTTTTCACATCCAAATTTCACTGCTAAGGCTTCTTTTTCTAACTGTGAATATCTTTGTTGACATTCAGTTAGGGCTTTTGATGCGTATGCGACGGGCTGTTCTCTTTGGAGAAGTACTGCTCCTAGTGCAGTGGAACTTGCATCTACTTGGAGTTTAATGTCTTCATTTATGTTATATAATTTAAGAACAGGTGGCTTGGCTATTGTAGACTTTAATTTATCAAACGCAATTTGTTGATACCTATCCCAGACCCACGGCGTTGACTTTGACAGTAATGTTCTTAAAGGCGTTGTTAATTCTGAAAAGTTTTGTATGTATTTGCTGAGGTAGGTGAACTTACCCAAAATTCTCTGCAATTCTTTTCGATTTGTAGGGGCCTTTAGACGATAGATCGCGGCTGTTTTTTCTGGATCTGCAGTCATTCCATTTCTATTTATGATGTGTCCTAAGAACTTAACTTTAACTTGTTCAAACACACATTTGTTTTTATTTAATTTCAGTCCGTTGATTCGCAAGATTTTAATTACTTCCTCTGTCGTTCGTCTGAGCTCGTCTATGGATCGTGCGTGGATTAATATATCATCTATTGATACTTCTACGTTTTTGATCTTTGAAAATAATGATTGCATTGTTTCCTGGAAGACTTCTGGAGCTGATGAAATCCCAAAGGGTAACCTCTTACAACAAAACCTTCCCCATGGTGTTGAAAATGTTAAGATTTTTTTAGTTTTTTCTGATACACGTACTTGCCAAAATCCTCGTTTACAATCGAGAAGCGTGTAAAACTTTGAACCTTGTAACCTCACTGCGATTTCATCAATAGTTCGCATTGGATAGTGGCGTCGTAGAATATTGACATTAACGTCCGTTGGGTCTATACAGATTCGAATTTTGTTCTGTTTTTTCACTACTACCATTGGTGAAACTGAAGGAGTAGGCTCCTTTATTGGTTCGATCACGTCCATTTCTATCATTTTTTCCAACTCTTTTTTGACTTCATCCCTGATTTTATACGGAATTCGTCTTGGTGGATGGATCCTGAATTGTGGATTTGGAATTAGGTCCATGTCATATACAAATCCTTTTAAACATCCAAGACCTTCAAAAATATCATCGTCCATTACTGTGTGAACTCTTTGAACGAGACCTAATTGTTCACATGCATTGGCACCTAGAACTGGTTTTATGTTTTCAGCTACGACTTTAAACATAACTTTACATATTTGATTTGTAATGAGACATTTTATTTCTGATTGTCCCAGAACTTTCAGACGATGATTGCTGAAAGATATAAGCGTTTTGACATTACACTTATCGATTTTAGCATTCACAACATCAATTACACTTTTCGGTAGTACATTGCATTGGGCACCTGTATCTAATTTTATGTCGAATTTATGATCTGCGATTGTGATATTTTCTGTCCAATTGTCAGATTTCGCTGTACCATTTGACAATAAACCTACTTGTATGATGCTGTCATCTAATATGTTAACATTTTTTGTCAACCGTTTGCCTTTTTGTTTGTTTGTTTGACTGTTTCTACACATTGATTCAAAATGATTTTTATCACTGCACTTTTTGCAGGTGTGTTGAAATGCTGGACATTTACGTACTTCATGTCGCGTACCACACTTACGACAGTCAAATGTGCGATTATTACGCTTTGATTTATAAATCAATTCGATGGAACGTTCATTTCTCTTGAGATTTCTTCTACTTGTTGTTGAGAAATTTCGGTAGCTTGACACAATTGTATTGCCTTTGTTAATGTTATGTCTTGGGCTAGCAATTTTGTACGAAGTTCTTCGCTTTTTACTCCTAGAATTAACTGATCTCTCATAATGTTTTCGGTTAAATGCTCATATGCGCAATTCTGTGATTGTAAACGTATTCTCGCAATTAACTCGTTTACGGATTCGCCGTCTTTTTGAGAAATTTTGTGAAATTTATAACGCTCAAATGTTACGTTTATTTTTGGTTGAAAGAAATTTTCAAAAGTACTTTTTACCTGTTCTAAAGTTACCTCTTCTCCTGTTACTGGAAGTGGCTGTTGCAGCGTGTTGTATAATTGTATAGCTGTGCTGCCAATTGCTGTCATGAATGTAGCTATTTGGATGTTTTGTGGCTTCGTTGTAATCTGTGTTGCAATTTCGAAATAACCATACTGTTGTTTCCATAGTTTCCATTCCTTTGACATGTCCTTATTATGCTCAATTATGAGTGGTTTTGGCGGACGAAGAAGATTGGCTCCAACGTTTTCCGTCATTTTTATGAAAAATATCCTTCTGATATTACTAAACTATTTGTTTCGTTAGATTGGCTAACGTTTATTTATTAGTTTATTCGGGTTTCGGCACCATGTAAATATAAGATTAACTTTTAGTTCATAGATCTTTATTTATAGAATTTAAACAAGCTACGATATGTCTTCATAGCACAAGATGACAATACAAAGTGTGTACATCAATGTCTATCAGCTGATGGCTGTATAATAGATTACATGAATATATAGTACTAAACTAAGTATGAGGTAAGTACAAGACTGGTACTACCTTGCAAAGGCTGTAACTTAATTGAACACGCACACAATTAAATTCGGTAATCAGATAAGGAACTACCGCGAAGCAATATTATTGTGCTAGTACCTCTAAGCACAAGGGGGAAAACCCTCCCGCTTCAACCTGAAGCGTGTGGGTTGGACCAATGGGGTTAACAAAGCAGAAATGTCTCACGGACTTAAAACCAAGAATAAAGTATAAAAAATATGCCTAATAAGCTTTCCACACATATGTCGTGACGTCACTCCAGCCAGCTTTACATGTCAGGAGCACTTGCATAAAAATAATTAATTTTTTTATTTTGCAATGTGGAACCTCTCTGTAGCGAACACCGCTATAACGAATTTTTCTCTATAGAGAACAGTGCTCTTGGCATTAGCAAGCATTCCCGTGAAACAATTTCTCACTTTGTGTCAATAAAAAGTCCACAATGTGTCCCTGTGGGCACAAAATAACTTTGCAAGCGCAGTCTGTCGCTCGGCTGACGAATATGCGGCCGTAATTCGGAAATGCTTTGACAAATGTGTTGCACACATTTCGGCTGGACATAGCATAGCTCGGACTCTTGTGTGTCTAACTAAAACGGCAGTACTACAGACCAATAGTGGTAAATGCATTGAATAAATAACTAATAAGGAAACGGCATATCGGGTGAAAGCCTAAGCCACTCGGCGTAATGTATTAATGTGCTGTGTTTGTATTCGTTTCGTCATGGCAGTAGTTAAACCGTGAAATGTTGAAGGGGGACATTTTTTATAATCCAAATTGCTATGTAAAATAAACAAATTTTAAGCGCCCCCTCATCTTCAGATAATATTCCTTGACGTTGCCTATGATAGTTTAAGTAACTTGTCAAGCAGAATTTTCAAATAAGTGACCAGCCCTCTTTTCATTTCTCCCCTCGCTCCATGGGTATGACTGTCATTGAATTGCCTACTCACGTACACTGTATTCACACGAAACCCCGCTTCCTTATTAGTTATTTATTCAATGGGTAAATGTGACAAATGCAATAATGAGTCTTCTATCGTCAACCCGTAGCCCCCGGAATATACAAGCCATGAACAAAGTTGAAAAAAGAGAGCAGCGGGCCGGTCAGCAGGCGCATCCACAGTCTTCTTGCCTTGTCTTACTGCAGGAGATTTCATATAAAAGTTGCTTGTATTTTGTTCAAACGCTATAATATCCATAAATTTGTTCTACATGCTATTTTTTTTTATACTATTAGAAAGAAAACATATTTGGCCGCAATTTGTTTTAACATCATTTTGCTATGGAAGCGAGAGTTTTGGGCTTTAGGACCTGTTTAAGGTGAAATTTTAGTTTTTTCTCCATGACGAGTATACAAAATGCAGTGAGAGTGAGCTCTTACTGCATGCTGTACCTGGCACGTTAAAGGAGCGTTTACAATGGCAGAGTAGAGTGGAGTCACCAGATTGCATTGTCTTTCCTTGTCTCAAGTTTGCACTTTAATATAATTTCTTTACGCTTCCCACCAGAGTGGATTTCACAGAGTAGAGTCAGATTTGAAAAATTCCTAATCTCACGTTGGTGAGATGATGAGAGCAAATGCAATCTGGTGACTCCACTCTACTCTGCCATTGTAAACACTCCTTAAGGCCTTTTAATGTGTCGGTGCCTTCGGCGACTTCATGGCTTGTATTTTATTCCGGGGGTTACGGTCAACCTCAATGAAGCACACAATACAGACTCAACTGGGACGTTTGTGTCCAACTAAAACGACAATACATAGACACATGTGTCAAGGCTTTGCCAACTTTCGCCTGCATATTCGTCAGCCGAACAGACAGATTGCGCTTGCAAAGTGATTTTGTGCCCCCAGGGACACATTATGGACTTTTCATTGACACAAAACGAGAAATTGTTTCACGGGTTAGTTTCGTGGAACGGAGCTAAAAAAAAATTCCCTGTGAAAAACTTTTTACAATGATTTTATTTGATAATCTAGTAACCTTTTACTTTACCTGGAATTACTTGTATATATTGAAATTTCTTTTTCAGATGCTGACACAATATGGACGCAACACAAAAATGCGTCCACGCCATGTTTCTTCTGTATGTGGATGAATTCCAAATATATGATGCTGTCCGTGCCGATGATTTGATACTCCATTCGGGATATTACCTCTAGTACTGCTAACATGCTCCCTAACCTGCTTTTTCATAATCTGATAATCCCTCTCTCAAGTAGACACGTCAAAAGCCCCGGGTCTTCTCATGAACCCCCATCTCACATCGCGGCCTCAGATCATCAGAGTATGCTCCGAATATACTATGTCCTCCCCTCTTTATACGCGGTGTCGCATTTATGCCAGAACCCCTAGGAAGTCAGTTCTATGCTTCATACATAATCAGATGGTGTTCTCTAGATGCATACATAAGTCAATCGCTCTCATGAACCAATCTTAAGCGTGAATTACCCCGAGGTTACACCTGCAAGTACAGCTTGCATGCAACTTGCACTGCCATACTTCTTGCACGTGTAACCTCTACTGCCATGCTGGCAGTACAGCTTTCAGCGAACTTGCATGCTGAAAAACCATGGCAGCTGGGAGATAGTAATTTGACATTTATACAGTTTTCAAAATGGCGGAAACGAAATGCTTGAGAGAAATTCATAAATTTATACCGGGAAAATGCAATTTTCTGGGATTATTTGCAATACATCATTTACCAACACCTTCATTTTCCTTTTTTCTTGGGTTTTTATCATTGTGATGCTTCCTTTATTGCCATAATTTTCCAATATACGCAAGAGTTTTCGTCTCAATGCCATTTTTTAAATGAACTTGCATGCAAGCTGATAAGACATCAACCGTACTGCCTTCCGCTGTCAAGTTAAAAATCGTGTTGGAAGGGAGGCTTGCATGCAAGCTGTACTTGCAGGTGTAACCGTGGGGTTACAATTACGACTGATCTGTAGACAGCGACTTGATTTTAAGCGAAGTCGACGCTGTGGTGGAATTTGTAATTAAATTAAAGCTTCAACTGCTTGAACAAACCAGCAGTCCCGACTTCTGTGATTGAACTGAAGTTGACCACAGGCGACACCAACTTTGCACTTTGAGTTAGTTTCAGTCGTTGTCGCAGTCGAAGTTGAAGTTGCAATTGTATCTTGTGACATGTATTTACCATTTGAGCAAAGTCGAAGCCGAAGTCGTAATTGTAATTCACGCCTTAATATGACTCCAGACTTGTCCTTCAGAGAACTCGCACCCGATTCGGGTCCAATGACATATTTGTTCAGGGAACTTGCCTCTGCAAGTCACTTTCGGAATCTGTCAGGAGACTGGTCCTCACAAGCAGTTCAAGGAACTTGCTTTGCTTCACCTTATGGACTGTTAATGTACTTCAGCTCATGTCTATTCTACACACTGGCTCCCAATCCCAAGGCGGTGGCGCACTCTGCGGTTAGGCGTTTAATCCCTTGTTGGGCTTGATATATAATATGTTCCATGAGCACGCCTGCCTGTTGCCCACTTGCTTTATAATTATGCTCATCTGTTCCTAAACTTTTTTGTAGTTGCTAAGTATATTCTGTTAGTGATGTAAGGCAGTTGATGTGCCAGATACTTGCTATATCTACTGTATATTTGTTATATTTCACATTGTATTGCAATATTTACAGTTACATTTACTTTTCTTAACTGTCAGCCGTAGTGAGCCTATTGGCTGCTTCTATATTAATTCGCTAAAAATTTTGTAGTCTATTGACAACTGTTATTGTTACTTTTATACTTTATATCTTATATTAATCAGCATTTTGGGCTTTAATTTAAGCTTTCTATTATTTGACTTCACTATCTTAATCTGCAGTGCTAAAATATTACTTTCGACGCAACCCTGATAGCCCGATAGTAGTGGTACAATCATTATTCTTTTATTCTATCGGTGAAACTGCATGTACTTCAGCGCGTAAAAATGCACTGAATCACTACGGAAAGTTCTGTGCATATGAAACAAAACTAAAATCGAGATATATTTCCTCTCGCTCATTATTTTAGCATATTTTCAGCGTTGATTCAGTACTCCCAGCAGCGGTTTAATTTACAGAGCTATCCTCCTTTCCACCACTCTCTCCATCTCTCTAGTCAGGCTATTCATTATTATTTTTTTTTTTTTTTTTTTTCTTTGGGCATCTTCACAGACAGCCAAGGGCTGGTATTAGATTCAGTATTCATAGAGAGATAAAGTATATTGATAGATTTGTCTCATTCTAATTAGTTTACATCTCTTCAGGGCTTGAAAACTAGTTTTGAAGTACATTGCATGAAGAAATTCAGAATTAATTTCCAATTAAATTGTTGTAGGCGTGTGTGTGCCGTGCTCCGGGTGGAGAGCTCACACAATTTTATGAGGAAAAAGAGGTTTTATTAGGATTTATTTATTTATTTATTTATAATTGTAGACTCTTATTATTTGGTTTCCTTTTTATTTATCATTAATACTACACACAAACTTCTCCTATTTTTATTTATTATTTTGTTTCCATCACTGACATATATAATATGGACTGATTAACTTTCTATTTCATGTGGGCTCAGTTGCTAATGTCAAAAAAAGTTCTTACGCCGGTGCCAACATTGAAAAAAATCATTGGCGGGAAGTTGAAAAAATGAGCACGCAGCTCGAAAAGCGATTATAATAAAACCTTTCGAATTTCTACTGCATATCTAATGAATATATTGCGTTTGGAAAACAATTTTATCTGTAATTAAACCAAATAATTAATTTAAAAACATTTTTCTCGACGCACCCATTTATTTATTTGTTGTTTTCAGTTCTTCTCAGTTGGTACTTGGTGCTTAGACCGAAAGAGTCAGCAAGATAGAAGTGAGCCCACTTTTCGCAGTGCATTTCTACGAACGTAGTCAGTCCATATTATATATGTCAGTGGTTTCGATCCACAAACTTTTCCAGCGATCGAATAATTTTTCAGTACACAGTCTTTTATTTTAATTATTATTTTTGTTTCAATGCACAAACTTTTCCTGTGATCGAACAATTCTTAAGTACACAATCTTTTATTTTAATTATTATTATTGTTTCAATACACGAACTTTTCCAGGCGGATTAAAAAAAACGACTCCCTCGCTTTAAAAACTTTTTTATTGTTTTCTCACGACGTTGAAAAAACGTACGTCAGAAAATGTAAAAAAGTTTTGATGCAAGCTATATGCATCAATGCAAAACTGTAATCTGATATGCACTTGTGCGCCCGTCTTGAAATATTAATTTTAAGAGGGCGCGAATAATTGTGATAATTGTACGTATGAATGTACATACAATTAGATTGGAGGAGTAAGTAATGTACGTACATATGTACACTGTACATACGGAAAAAAAGTAAGAAGACACTGTATGTAGGTAAGTGTGCATATCGTGTGAATGGAATGTGCTAAATTGCATTTTGTTATAATATGGGAATGCATTTCTAAATGCATTTTAGATTTTGACTGAGTTTTTAAAATGGAATAATTTTTCATTTTCAGGGTCATTTATGAGGTATACATACATCAATATATTGTATAGGACAATATATTGATGTATTGACCTTATGGTTGTGATTTTGGTCATTGGTATCTGAGTCACAACATCCCTCCCCCCTGGGGAAAAGAAAGTTTTATTCTTTTGAGAAGAAAACTTTCTTTCTCAATTAAGATTAGCTTAACTTTTGGTCTCAATGATTACTAGGATTACAAATGCATAATATAATTATATGATAACAGTATACTATTTACTATATTTTATAGTTACAAATGGTGGAACTAATTACAGTGGAGAATAGAAATTTAATACGTAATGTAAATTGCCTTATAACATTTGTTTGCTATAAAAGAAAAAATGATGCTATTAAATATAATACTTAGATAGTTTTTATAGTTTTTATAATTGTAATTATTACTTAAATTTTTTTTTACTATATAAGAAGGTTAATGTATTAAAAAAAAAACTATTATTTATTTTTATTTCACATATATCTATCTTATTAATATTTTATTATTACTTCTATCAAGAAAGAAAAACATTAATATAAAAAATATTTTTCTGAGAAAAAAAAATTTCAGGAATTTTTCCTGTTATTCTCATTTTTATTTACGAAAACTTTTATTTCCCTGTTTTTTTCATACTATATTACTATTTATTCCAAATATATTTAATTATACATTTATTATAGGAGTTAAAAGTATTTATTTTGTTGTTGTTGCAATTGGGAGAATTTTAAGGGAGGAAGGAGTTCATTTTTTTGTTTGTCATGTCTCTCTGGTTAGTAACTGTTAAAGTTAGCTAATGTCCGTGCTTCCTGGAAGTTGATCCCTGTGCTTGAATTTATTGGATTTATTTCGATTTTGGAGTATATGGCATATATGTTAATATATTTTTAATAACATATTAATCGGCGAAACTCTTTGCAGTTTTTCTGTTGGGGGCAGGAGTTATACTAAAGTTAGGCATTCTTAGTGCCGCGGTAGGCACATCTTGGAGTTCATTTTGAGAAAGTATTTTCCGTGATTTACAGATTTTTTGTTTGTATTTCACGTACAAATGCGCACAGAATATTGAAATGATTAATGCAATCGTCAGATATGATAATGCATAGTGGTGAATATGATGATTATTGATTGGATTTAGCGGGATTAATTCCTGATCTTTTTGGGAATCGATGGATTCTAGCACCTTTTTTAGATCTGCGTTTGTTATAATCTTTAAGGGATCTGTTTCTATATGCGTTTTCTTTGGAGAAGACGTCATATTCCATATTATATTAGAAATGTTTATCGTTGGGATAAAATAGGAATTGAATTTGGACATTTTTACCGTATGTCCGTGCAGGATGAATTCCTTGCTGCGAACATAACAACCGGGATTGATGTGCATTGTTCCTATTCCATGCAGGGTTTGTGAACTAATGGAATCTTCACAAATAATATCTATGTGGAGGGATCCTTTCAGGGAGAAAAGCCAGGCATTCTGCTGTGATAACTGCAACAAATAATAAACTTGCTCTAATGTTTAGATTGTACATTTCGATGTAATTGGTTTAGTTCACATTGGTTTATTATTGTATTTGTGGTTAGTATAGGGGATGAAATTTTGCAGTAGAAATGCATATGGTCCAGCGTTGCGTAATTGTGGATATCCGGAAGAGTTAATTCAACATGGTGTTAACGATTTTAGTCGAGCAGGATATATTCCTTTGATGGATTAATATACACGAACGATCCGTTAAGGAGTGTAGGTACTGGTATCGCCTTAAATATTTGATAAGGTTCTTTAAAAGGTAACGGAATTCGAAGTTCTATAATTATTTTGTTATTGAAAATATTTGCTGATATCGTGCTTAATTTGTAGATTTGTGAAAATATATTGTCTCTGGAATTTATAGGAAGCATCAGTGAATTTGGTAATTCTTGCCTAATCTTTGATAAAAGATCTTCAATATTTTTCGGTGATATTAGTGTAGGATGGAATTTTCCATGTTTGGAATCTGTTAAAAGATCTATTAACTCTGACTGGGTATATTGGTATCTGAATGCCATTAATGAGACTAGTGAAATGAGTGATTCCAGTTCAATTGATATCTTATTATCAAGTGACCTATTTTCCGTCAATGATGTGGCTATCTGCACTGATATTAGTTTTTTATGCATGACCATGAATTCCTTTTCAATTGCGGATTTAGTTTTGTTGAAAACATTTGCGGTTGCTTCGACTATCGCAGTTGGCTTTTCATAAGGGATAGGAGGGAGTTTTGGTTTAAAGTAAGGATCTGAATCTGCTCATCATACAGCTTGGCATCATCCTCGTTTAATGTGCCGAAAAGTGCTTTGGAGATTGAGCCTATTGCATTAAATAGTGCTCTTTGTTTCCTATTTTGGGTCACCAGTAACATATTCATATACTCTATGTTTGCCATAATAAGATTTATTTGTAGCAACGTACCATTACAAGTGTGGGCCATCGCTGAATTTCTATTGAGTTTCTGGCAAGTTGCTGTAATTTGTTGAGCTATGAACTGGATGTTGTTGAATTCTGATTGTTGGCTCTGCCAATCTCTTCGAAGTAAATGTCTGTAGTAGCATTTAGCTGCTTTACCTTTATTCCTGAGCCGTAGATTAAGGGGATGAAAATTAGAATGAATGCTATATGCATCATTTTGGAAACCTGGAAGATGACACTATGTTAATATCTCGTTTGAAGGTGATGAAGTTGTTACTCTGAGAAAAGTTTTAGGTCATTGTTATGAACTCTTTTGTTTTTATTATTGATTTTAATAGTGGAATTTTCGGGGGAATTAATCTCCATAATCTCATACAGATCTGACCATAATGGTGAGAACTTATTATCTCTCACTCTGCTTTTCAGTAAGACTTTATCACCAGTATTAAATGATTTTTGGACGAAGTTCTTATCGTATTGCAATTTTGATTTTTCTTTGTTTGCCATGGCTATGTCCTTAGCTATTTTGAAGCTATGCTGTAGACGCACCTTTAACTCGTTTGCATAATTGTCATAATTATAGCAAACGGTTGGAGAAGATTTTAAATTATTTAGGATTTCGGCTGGGAATCCGTATAGGAGCTCGCGAGGAGTATAATTAGTACTAGAATGAGGGGTCGTATTATATACAAACATGGCATAAGGAATCCATGTATCCCAGTCTTGTGGATCTTTTGCTATATAAGATCGGAGATATTCTGCTAAGGTTCTGTGACTTCTTTCCAACGCACTATTCGTTTGAGGGTGGTATGGAGTAGTTTTAAGTCGTTTTATTCTCAGCAATTTAGATACCTCGGCGAACATGCCACTTATGAGGTTAGAACCCTGATCTGTGAGGATACTTTCTGGAATACCATGTCGACAAACTATTGTTGTCGTGAAGGCTTCCGCTAATGTTTTAGACTCGGTGTCGACTATGGGAATAGCCTCGGAAAATTTTGAAAGGTCGTCTTGGAATGTAAGGAGATATTTGTTTCCAGAATGTGAAATTGGGAGAGGTCCTACAACATCTAGGTACACTCTTTCGAAGGGCCTGGAGCTAATGCTCGAGATTTTCATTGGAATTTTGGGGTTTCTGGATACTTTATTTACCTGACAAAGTTTACATTTCCTTACATATTTGACCACGTCGTCTGACATGCCAGGCCAGAAGAATTGTTTTTTAATTCTTTTAACAGTACGGGAAACTGCTTGATGGCCTCCCGTTGGTAATAAGTGAAAGTCTTTTAAAACTTGTTCGATGTTATTAATGTCGGATAAATATTTAATTGAATTTTGATAGAGTTTGATGTCTATTTGTTTATTAGCGAAGACCTGGGTAAAAATATTTTTAATAATTATTAGATTTTGTGGATCTAATATAGGGAAGGAGATATTTAATTGATTTAACTGATTTGTTTCTGTGTATGAGCAGATCTCAGTTAAAATCTTTTCGAGGTCTGATCTATCTCTTTGGGATCGACAAGGTAAATTAGTTTTTGAAATGATTATTTTGGAGTCCTTTTTTATGAAGAAGTTCAGTTCAGTTTCTAAAAGTGGATATTTATCTGAAAGTTTTAGTTTCGAAGCCAACACTCTTTCAAGTTCTGTATCTTGCATTGGCAAGATGAAGAATTTAGGATTCGCATCAGTAAAAGAGGAAAATTAGTCTCAGTTATTATGACTGAGGAATTGTTTGATGACGATGGAGCTGGGTTTGGAGTAATAATACTCATGTCGGGAATGCTCAGATTTGCCTGAGCTCTAGCTTGATTCCTTGTTACCACATTTACGCAGGTGGTAGGTTCTGCGAAATTTTCGCTACTATCTGGAATAGCTCTACTGAGAGCATCTGCATTTGTGTTGAGATTACCTGATTTATGGACTATTTTGTAGTCATATTCCTCAAGACGTGTTCTCCATCTCATCAGTCTTGAGGAGTGTTCTTTCAGATTCATGAGCCATACTAATGGTTTATGGTCAGTTATAATTGTAAACTGTCTGCCATAAACGTATGGTCTGAATTGCTCAACTGCGAACACGATAGCTAAGAGCTCTTTCTCTATAGTTGAGTAACGAGTCTCCGCACCATTGAGAACTCGACTCACGTTCACAATTGGGTGATCGCCAATAGTAATGTCGTTAATACGACGAAAGTCTACCACTACTCGCCACTTTTTATTACCATTCTTATCTGGTTTTTTAGGTACCAGGACTCAAGGTACCATGACTCAAGCATTTCTTGTATTTGTCTATTTATTTCAGTTCGGCTTGCTTCAGGAAGTCTATAAGGCTTGGTATAAATTGGCGGTTTGTCTTGGAGGGTCTCGATCTTGTGGGTAATCGCATCTGTATATGAAAGGAAATCCCCCTTCAATGAAGAAGAGATCGTTGAATTCCCTACAGATATTGCGAATACTCTCAGATTCCTCTGAATTACAGTGATCCAATTTTATAAGGTTTTGCAGTTTAATTATTCTGCCATTAATTGGATATCTTTCAGAGTCTGTGGAGATGACCACAAAGTCATCCAAGTCTTGGTAAACTGGGCTCACCTTGTAAGGGCCCAGATCGGCGACCTCCTCATTTGTATTGAGGATTAGGACTTTTGCCATACCATTGGCTGGCGCCGGAATTTTAATTTAATTTAATTTATCCGATTCTTTCGGATTTTTAAAAGGAAGGAGATATGATTCCAACTTTTGTGGAATTTGGAAGGAGTTATACGATGATTCCGACTCGATAGAGTTTGAAGGAGATAAAACCTTATTGAAATTCTTTGACTTCTTGGATTTATTCTTGGAATTCACTTTTTGTGAATTTATTGATGAAGGAGATAGAACTTTACTAGATACAGCCTCCTGTGCGGCTATTGATGGAGTTTTACATTTATGTTCTTCCTTCATATCTTGTGAAGCTTTGGATGGAGATTGATTTTTATTTAATGCAGCCTTTTTTCTGGCTATAGATGGAGATAGATTTTTACCTTTATGCTTCATTTCTTGTGAAGCATTGGCTGGCGATCGATTTGCATTGCTTTTCGAAGCAATTGATGGAGATAGATTTGTATTAGTATTTATATCGGAGAATGTTATCTCCATATATAATAGACTTTTTGTTTGAGACCTCTTTTCTTTTTTTGTTTGAGACCTCTTTTCGGTTTTCAAATAAACATATGGATAATTTGAATAGTAATCCTCATACGGATAAAATTCATTTGAATCATTAATTTCTAGAGAAATGCATTTATTTTTGTAATTGATACTAGCATTGTATCGAGATAAAAAGTCATGACCAAGCAGGCCATCGTATGAGAGGATGGAGTTATTTCCCACTATTTGAAATGGGTGTTCTAGGATGGAGTTATTATTATTCGAAGATTCTAAATTCAATTTAGCAAAGATAAGCCCTTCCGTAGAAGTGGACTCTGTAAACAAGGTATTTATATTGCAGACAGCATCTCTGTAGCAGATATTATTTGGCTTTAATGGACGGAGTTTAATTAAGCTGATCTCTGCTCCAGTATCAATCAAAAAGGTAAGTTTTGGAGCAGAGCATACTATATATCAACAGGCAAAGAAAGCGTTAGTGAATTTTTATTTATTTAAACGGGGATACGTATTGATTTATGTTTGTCTAGTTTCCTGTCGATATTGGCGCGGGTTTTCGATGAATCTGTGCCGTTGTTTCTATCTGCGAGGGGTTGTCGAAATTGACCTCCCGCTGCATCCAGTTTCCCTGCCTGGATGCCGGTGGACTTTTGCTATTTCTCTCTCCTCTTTGGAGATGGCGATCTAGCCGAGATATTGGCATTATTATATCTCGGCGGTGGAGTTCGACTTTCTCGGTATACTGGCTGCTGCCAGTTCCTATTTTGAGGCTGTCTGTCAGCCGTGTTTGTTGGTGGAGTATTGTTCACCTTTTGGAAATTACTTTGATTGCCCTGATTGTAGCCAGAACGACTGTTGTTCGCAGCTTTTGTCCGGCGTTCTTCGATATCGAAAGATGGTACCTGTGACGGAGATGTGACCTTATTAAAATCCGGAGGGCGTTGTAATTACGAGTTTAGTTTTGGAACTACGTTGAAGTTCTGTGCAGGGCATTTTGAAGCAGCATGTCCCATTCTATTACATTTGAAGCATTATAAATTATGACTCGTATTTTGTCTGAAAGGAACTGGATTTGTCTTGTAATTCGTTTGAAAGATAGCTTGTTTGAGCTCCAAACGTGATGCATGATCTAAAATGTGAGATTTTAATGCAGAGAAAGATTTATCGGAATGCACTTTGGCGAAAGTTTGTAGTTGGGGATTAATTAGCCCATCCCCAATAGCTCTCACTGCTTGATATTCGTTATCTCTTAAAACAGACTTTAAAAGGACTTTATCACTTGTATATGAGTGTGTTGCTTCATTTAATTTAGATAGATTTGTGTTAAGTCTCTGAAGAAAATCTTTCACGCTTTCCCCTAATCTCTGTTTGGAATTATTTAATTGAGACTGTAGCACAGTTCTGGTAATTTTTTCCTCGAAAGTTTGAGTTAAAATTGATTTTAAAGTAGGCCAATCTTCAATTTGATTGTACCTGAAGATATCGTAGGCCTCTGTGGATAATTTACTC
Source organism: Dioctria rufipes (assembly GCA_963924295.1). Classification (NCBI taxonomy): domain Eukaryota; kingdom Metazoa; phylum Arthropoda; class Insecta; order Diptera; family Asilidae; genus Dioctria; species Dioctria rufipes. The sequence continues at coordinate 56,058,381 of OZ002741.1, forward strand.
CTTATTAAACTAAGGAGGGAGTGCTTTTCGCTTGTCGTCTTTCGGATTTCCATTAAAATTGGGAATTAATGACCTTGCATCTGATAAGGAGAAATTTGATTGGTCTCTGGAGGAGACATTATGGTGATGATCTGTGAAGTTATTTGTATTATTGCAAAGAGTTTAATTTTGGTTTAGATATGCCCGGGTTGCAGTTGCAAGTGAATTATTATCTATAGACTGAATAATATGGGATAATGGAGTTCGTCTATCTTCTTGCAATCGAAACCGTACTGTATTTGATTGATCTTTGTCTGTGCTGTCCTGGTTATCAGCTGCAGTTGTTTTTTTGCGAAGTTTTTGGAAGTGGAATATAAAACGGGTTATTTTTGCGCTCTGTGTGGATTGATATGGACTTCAACATATCAGACAGAGTTGTCTTTATAAGTTGTACCAGTCCTCTGTTTTGTCATAGCATGACTGTTTAAAATAACAATGAGTTTCATCAAAATCTTCATGATCTTGAATCAGGGTTTCCGTTTTTTCAAATGAAGCCCACAGGTCTTCCAATTTTTGAAGTTTTTCGGAAGTGAAATCTGAAGTCCTTTTACTTTTATTGGCTCTATTATAATCGGCCAGAATTTGTCTGCTTTCTGCCGTTTTTGGTACTTGTGACAAGCAAAGCTCATCGAAAGATTTGTTTTCGTCAGTCATGTTTGTGTTATTGTTTTGTAGGGGTGGGTAAAAATTAGTTAGAAGGGGAAGCGATGAAAAATAAAAATTTTATACACGAATGAAAAATTTTTTTCGTGGAAATAAAGATTATTATAATTGTACTCTATATAGTACATATATAGCTGCTACGCAGTAGATTGATTAAAGGGATGGGATAAAATTATGGTTTATAATTATGCTCAATATATGCTGCCCAGTAGCAGGTTGATATAAAACTTATTGTTTTTTGTTTGTTTGTGTGTTTATTATTTATAAATTTGGAATTAAATTTGTGTACACTTTTGAGAATAATAAAGGCGTGATAGATTATTGTGAAACGTAGAGTAAAAGAAAGGTTTAAATAAACTTTCAATATCAAGAAAAAGGGAGTGTATTATAATTAAAAAAAAAAATTGTATGTTTAAATAAAATGTCTGAATTAAATATAAGAAAAACATAACAATAGGAATCGGAACTATTTAGCGATTTCCAAAAGGGAGAAATTTTAATGCAATATTTGATTAGTAAAAGGAAAAAGAATTGTTACATAAATCGCTAATTCCAACCAAAATCTTTCCTCTCGTCAATAGGCCTATGAAGCTCTATCGCAGGGGATCGATTGTTGATTTTATTCGAAGTCCTCTGGCCAGCAAGCTCATGAAGTTTTTAAAGGTTTTATTTGATAGAAAGGATGAAAACTGTTTGCACTTCTTGTTTTTGTTTCTTTACAACACTTTCTTTTATGTATCTATATTCTTTAGTTCTATCAACATATCTAATAATTAATGTAATCAAATAGCTAATTTCAATAACAAAAAATATTGAGATATAACTTTTATTTTCTACCTTGTTTAATATCCAATTGTGTTTCTCCTGTAAGATATGCGTGGGGTCTCCTGGCCGACGTCCTCTTGAAGATTTAAAGATGAGGATTAAGATATTGGTGTTGTTTGTTTTTTCTTGACACTGGGAAGATACGTCTTGAGGTCTTCCTTCCTTCTATTTGTTACGTCTTAGTGAGGCAGGGATGAAGCCTCGCAAGGGTCCCACGTTGAGCACTCTGGCGCTTAAACTTGTTTCTCCTCTAAGTACCTTTTTTTTTGGTACCCGGGCTTAATATTTTTTTTTTTATATTATATTCAAGTGTATTAACTTATTTTTTATTATCTTTTGTCTTTATTTTATGTTGCTGTGGGTTTACTAATTAATTAATTAACCTTCAGATTAAAAGACACTGATAAAAACCTTGCCACCAGTATGTTGTATTGGCAGTCATTATTACTTTTTTATCAAATATTAGTTTATTGTATTTTACTTTAATTAGTTATATTAAGGCACTGATTTGACTTAGGGTACGAACACCGCTGCCACCAGTTGTTGTAGGCGTGTGTGTGCCGTGCTCCGGGTGGAGAGCTCACACAATTTTATGAGGAAAAAGAGCTTTTGTTGGGATTTATTTATTTATTTATTTATAATTGTAGACTCTTATTATTTGTTTTCCTTTTTATTTATATTTAATACTACACACAAACTTCTCCTATTTTTATTTATTATTTTGTTTCGATCCACAAACTTTTCCAGCGATCGAATAATTTTTAAGTACACAATCTTTTATTTTAATTATTATTTTTGTTTCAATGCACGAACTTTTCCAGGCGGATTCAAAAAAGCGACTCCCTGAGGTTTGGGCAAATTGCACCCAGGTACCCATGATCGCTTTAAAGGCTCTTTTTTCTTTTTATTGTTTTCTCACGACGACGTTGAAAAAACGTACATGAGAAAATGTAAAAAAGTTTTGATGCAAGCTATATGCATCAATGCACAACTGTAATCTGATATGCACTTGTGTGCCCGTCTTGAAATATTAATTTTAAGAGGGCGCGAATAATTGTGATAATTGTATGTATGTATGTACATCAATTAGATTGGAGGAAGTAAGTAATGTACGTATGTACACGGTACATACGAAAAAAAAGTAAGAAGACACTGTAGTAGGTAAGTGTGCATATCGTGTGAGTGGAATGTGTGTCTGATAACAAAATGCAATTTATGCTAAATTGCATTTTGTTATAATATGGGAATGCATTTCTAAATGCATTTTAGATTTTGACTGAGTTTTTAAAATGGAATAATTTTTCATTTTCAGGGTCATTTATGAGGTACATCAATATATTGTATAGGACAATATATTTGATGTATTGACCTTATGGTTGTGATTTAGGGCATTGGTATCTGAGTCACAACAAAATCCATTGGAAGTGCGTCTGAGCTATACACATTTCACATATGAGTAATAAATTGGTAAGAATTGAGAAACAGATTTTTAATTATAATAAAAAAAAAAGTTTACAATTACAGACAATCTATCATTCTAAAGGTTCATCAAAGTAATTGACAAGACTTATATATATATATATATATTATAGCCATTGATTAAATGAAAAACCTATAACTGGAGAGGTACTGCTGTTAAAAGGGTTCATAACTTACTAAATTTAATTAAAAGAAAAGATATTTTCTTATTTTGGATAAAATGTATCTCCTGAATTATGCTTGAATGGTGTGATTCTCTTCATAAGTTCAAAACTACTGAAATATGCCTGAATATTGTGGTTCTCTTTACTACTTCAAAACTACTGAAATATGCCTGAATATTACGGTTCTCTTCACTACTTCAAAACTACTGAAATATGCCTGAATATTGCGGTTCTCTTCACTACTTCAAAACTACTGAAATATGCCTGAATATTGTACATCTCATCACTGGTTCAAAACTACTGAAAAATGACTGAATATTGTGCTTCTCTTCATTGGTTTAGAAGTACCGAAAAAATCCCCAAAGACTACAGCATAAAAGTAATGAAAAACTGATGCTTCCCTCCTGAAAGTGCGGGTTTTCCAGTTTTGGTAGCGCTACCTGTCCTGCTCTTACATACGTAAATAAATCACTAAAAAACGCGACAGTGGTTATATGTGTTAGTGTTTACCCCTGAATTTTTTCCCGACTGCCTATCCTTTTTCACTGGAGCTAAAAGGCTTCGGTTCTGGCCTCCCGAAGTACAATTTCAGTACTTTTTGTGCTATCAGGGAATGAGTCTGTTCATTGCTTTTTTGTTAGTTTCGTAAACAACTATTGTATTCTATCGATAATTCCAATTATCTATTACTTACTCGATGTATCTAACATAGGTTATAGGTTCCATTAGCATTACTCTTATGTTACGAAATAATTCAAATACGTGCTCGTCTATAACAATTTGAATTCCGTACTACAAATTTTGATTTTAGTTAGGCGAGTTTTAATTTCTTACTATTAATTTCAATAGAACTTCAGATGTGTTGTACTTGTACACATTAGCTAATAGAAAAAATAGCAATAGCATGGAATACAAAAGAAAGAAAGGCAAGTGAAAAGACTAGAATTGGTCTAAAAGGTCAATTCTATGATACCCTAGATGAATCCCCGTATGTAATTTTGTATGGTCACCCATCTGTGCAAGTTTGATTTTTGAAGTGGTTTTTCGCATATATTTCTAAAACAGTTCGTCGGACAGTAAAAATGATTATAACCAATTACATAGAATTTCATATTCTGAAGAATAAAACATCTAGGACTGATCGTTTTCACAGTATACGTAAAAAACCTAAATTTTTATATGGCAACACCAAGAAGGGATTGCACGATCTAGCTCGTTTTTAAAATAGTATTTACTAATTTGATGAAAACGCCGTGTACAAATTTCAACTCTCTACGTCAACGCGTTCTTAGGCAGTGTTCAAATATATACTGAAAAACAAAATTTTTGTATGGCAACTCTACGAAGGAGTTGTCCGATTCGTCCCATTTTCGAACTCAAACTTGCATTTTTTTAATCTGTGTGCAAAATTTCAGCGTACTCGAGTTATGGTGAGGACGGACAGACGGATATGCAAAAACCAAAATAACTTTTAATATTATGCGTGGGTGTCCAATCCATATTTATCTACTAGCATTATTTCAAGATGTTACAAACGGAATGACCTTTAGATTTCATCTAGGGTACAAAAACAGGGTCAGAATGAAATTTACAGTGATAGATCACACATCAGTCCAAATTGGCAGGATTTTGGGCCCCCATCATGCATGCATTTAAAATAGTAGTCCGCCGCATATATGATGAATACATTGCCTTTGGTAGAACACTTTATCAGTAATAGCACTAAATGATTAATGTATTTCGACGAAACCACTTACTTATTTGTTGCTTACAGTTCTCTCTGTTGGTACTTGGTGCTAAGAGACTGCTATATAAAAGCATAGATGGCATAAGAACTAGATGTCGCATAGCATACCGTAGAAAAGTATACATATTTGAAATGGCTGGTCCATTCCGGAATAGACCACAACTTGTTTCTGAGGCACCAAGAACAAATGTTGCTTTAACAGCAGTTTTGTATAAATTTGGTCGACTGTCTCAACATGGTAGATGCGGGAAAATATGAATCACTCGACGTAACTCTCATCTCATCATTTTTCTTTTCAGGTCGCTGTACTGATTAAAGGAATGATGCACAGCACAACATATTCGGTGCGGTGGGAGGGACGTACTGTATGCGACATCTAGTTCTTATGCCATCTATGATAAAAGTGAGCCCATTTTCGTCGCACAAAAATTTGACAACGCAGAATATATTTAGATTCAAAGTTTAGGTGGCTTATTGCAATGCAAAACATGCCGATTGAACAGTAGAATATGGGCGAATATTATTATTCATTTGCCTTAAATATCTGTCTGTTACCGACGTCAACCTATCCTATACACCGGCAGATAATGATACTTCCGGCAATATCAAAGGTGCTCGAAATCTTCTTTGAACATATTAAAGTGGGGGCACATTAAATTTCGGTTTAGAAAAACTCAAATATCGCTTTGAATAAGGAGGGAATTTTCCTAAGGTTGCCCGTGAAATTCCAATTTTCCGGAATGTATAGAAAATTTTCCAATTTTTTGATCACAAAACTAATTGTCAACGCCCTTTTAAAATTTTATTTGTCTATCATTTAATAACAATCTTCTATCTACTTATTAATCTAACTCGATAAACGTATGTAAATATTCAACCCTTAGGCCTCACCGCATTAGTGAAAGTTGTTATAGATATTTGTATATTCTGCAATGGAGGAACGAGGTGGATATTCATCCCATACATTAGATTGTTCGCAGCATGAACTGTTTATCAACAAAAAGTAATCTATTTAGCTTCATGTAAGAGGGAAGGACGACAAATATGTTTGAAGTTGATTACGGACTACGGACTACATGGACTCATCTCAAGAAAATTTTATTTTATATGTTACATATTCAATCATATTGAGTTTCGCTAATCTATTTGTTCGCTGGCTGTAGGGTCATCAGAAACTTTCTCTGTAGATTTCTAAGAATAAATATATGTATTCCAAAAATATTATATGTAATATAATCTACTTTCATTGCTTCATGCTTACCTTTACAATACCATTACCATTCAAAAACTCTGGGGGAATACTGAAGTTATCCACTTTAACCAAGCTTTCTAATCGGCCTGAAGGTGATGTGCTGACCTTTAAAAAATCAAATGCATTACCAGATAGAGAGCTTCCTTTGTTTCGCTTTTGGTACGTAATACCATCTGGAGAGAGCATAGCTTGGGACTCAATTGCCTTGTCCATAAGCATATTTTTTGTTTGCTTAATTTCGTTGTATCTTGTTGAAGGTTTCAATATAACTGGTGTTTCTTCTATTTGCTCAGTTTGAATAATAGATTCAGAATCTAGCATTAATGCGCGCTCTTTCCATTTCGATGCCAGTATTGATAAGTTGCCATTGCCACTTTTATGGTTATGGCTTGACTTCTTTACCGTTCTTAGAATAGTTAAAGGATTAAATAAATTTGGTTTATTTTTTTCAGTCGATCGGGTAGGATCAGCTTTTGTAGACCTTGGATGAAGAAGTGTCGTTTGATTAGCAAAACTGAAAGAATCTCTCTGAGAAATATCATCATCGAGAAAAGGCAGACGAGTTTTCTTCACTCTTGTCTGCTCAATATCAAAAGCAATTGGTGGTGTATTTATGAATTTATCTCGAAGGCAATTCTCTAGTGATGGTTTTACATGCATTGGGGTTTTTCTTACCTCAGATGCTTTCGCATCTGCTAACGAATTGCTAAATTTAAGCATATCAATTTTTAGCTCTGTTAAATCTTGTGTTAGTTTTTCAATTTCATTACTCTCCGACTCCCATTTATCAATATTCGCTTGCTGTATTCCACTGAGGGTTTTATCAACTTTGGGTAAAATGACATTAAATGCCTTAACTAATACTGCAAAGCTTAACTGATTTTTAGGAAATAAAACTTGTTGTTCATCATTACTAGGATTTGTACTTTGAATAAAGTCATATGAACGCAATAAAGAATCCTTCTCGTAAGAAATTTCTGACTTCCGGTTTAAGATTAATTCAGTTTTCTTTTTTAACTCGTTGAGAGGATCGCTTAAATCATTTAAATTTTGCGATTTATTTTTAAATTCACATTGAAAGATTTTCCAGTTCATATTTTCCCACTGTTGTAGAAAATTAGGATCCATTAACTTTTCTACTGATATTCCGAGATATTTCGCCATTTCATCTAACTTCAGTTTAAGGCAGCAAGTATTTGTCCTAACCAGAGCAGTTGCTGTATCGATTTGCCTGAAAAAAAAAAAACAAGTAAAAAAGCTAGAATTGGTCTAAGACCAATTCTTATGATATCCTAGATGAATGGCCGTATAAAATTTCGTATGGTCATCGATCTCTGCAATTTTGATTTTTGCATTGGTTTTTCGCATATATTTCTAGAACGGCTCGTCGGACAGAAAAAATGATTATAACCAATTTTATAGGATTTCATATTCTGAAGAAGTCTTCAGTACTAAAAATGTCTAGGACTGATCGTTTTCACAATATCCGTAAAAAACCTAAATTTTTTATATGGCAACACCAAGAAGAGGTTGCCCGATATATTCCATTTTGAAATTTTGTTTGTTATTACGCGTTCTCAGGCAGTCTACAAATATATAATGGAAATCGAAATTTTTGTATGACAACCCCACGAAGGAGTTATCCGATTTGTCCCCTTTTCAAACTTAAATTTACCTTTTTTTTTAAAAAAGCCCGTGTGCAAAATATCAGCTCTCTAAGTGAACGCATTCTCGAGTTATAGTAAGGACGGACAGACAGAGGGACATGCAAAACTCAAAATAACTTTTAATATTAAGCGTGGGTGTCCAACCCATTTTTCTCTACTAGCTCTACTACCTATTTCTGCGCGTTACAAATGGAATGACAAACTTAGTATACCCTATGATTTCATCTAGGGTACATATATAAACAGAAATTAATGAATGATGTTTGGTTGATGATACGAATGTAAAGAAAGTTTTACATATTCATTGTAAGAGCTTTGAAAACAATTGAGCGAAATGAAACGTATATTAATTCTCAGAACGTTGTAGAAAGAGTAGGGGGAAATTGAGAGAAACTAAGTCGAAAACTACAAAAATTTTATTATGCTGAATGAGATCGCTTTGTGAATAGAATTTAAGGAAGAATTAAAAAACCGAATACCCCAAACTACATATCTGAGAAGTCTCATCTACTGGCATCTAAAAGCTCAACACCCGCTATTGAACTTTTCTTAATTAAGAAAAGAATTTGACTGTCCTCGAGTGTCGAACGACATTTTGTGATATCTTACATAACAGTTGTTAATCAGCAAAACAACATTCCGATATAATCATACTTCTATGATAAAAGTTTAATAAAATTTTCTTTGTCTTACTTACTCTGCATATCGGCTGGCATGTGTTGTAAAGATTGTGTCTTCCTGTTTAAGCTTTTCTAAGGTTATTTTTTTATTTTCCCTAAATAACAAAAAAATAAAATCACTAAGAAATTTTCAAAATTTGATTATTATTTTACCTATTCTCCTTTCCCGACTGATCAAAAACAATTTTTTCAGTCCGTTTTATTAACTCGGTAATTATGAAATCTATAATATCCATCAAAAATGTAATGAATTTTACTCCTCCGGGCATGACAACTAAATAATTTGTTAACTGCTTCCAATTCAAATGATGCTTTTCATTTAAATAATTCAAATATTCGACTGTTGATGTTCTAATTGAATTTGGAAACTAAATTTTAGGAACACGTGTATATTTTTGTTTAATTTTAATTCGCATTTACCTAAAAAATGCTTCTGATTTTTTATCAGATATGGGCCAATAAAAGCGTTTCCTAAATTCTGCAGGATCTAACAACAGAAACAAGTAGTGCATGACGTGGAAAAATCCCTTTGGATTTGGCTTTAAAAACATATCCTAAAAGTGATGAGTTGTTGAAATCGGTTTGATAATAAATTTTATCAAAACTTTTATTATGTTTACCTCGGTAAAAATTTTGCGAAACTCCTCTGAAGGCGGGTGAATAACCATAAATATTTCCAATTTCTTATGAAGAATATCACTGAGATCCCTTTCTTCAGCTCTCCATGTATCTATTACAGATCGATCCATTTTCTTAGATGTGTATGGCTACAAGAGAAATACATAATTTCATATTTACTGTTAAAGTTTAGTTAAATTAAAAAAAAAAAGGACAGGAATAAGAGGGAGTTTATATCTATCAGTTTTATTTATCTTATCTACAATATATATTCTTAAATGTATCAAGTGACAAACGAGCAGAATTTCAATACAATAAGCTTGTAAGTAGGATTTATTTGCGTTACGAATTGCACGTAAGCCTTTACGAACTGCAACTACGAAAGTTATCCCCCTTTGGCTTTTAAGGAGCAAACATGTTTATCCGATGCAGTTTTGTAATGTTTGCGCCTCGGTGTCTGTATCAGGGTAATTGCCGGTAGACATGCAGTGAAAGCTACGCAATTTTTTACAACTTTTGGCTCAGATGAAACATTCAAGCCTAACAAATCTATAATCTATCAGGGGAGCCAACCTGAGGCTTGCGAGCCATATGCGGTTAAGGATTATTTGTGGCTCTCGTTAAATGTACCCGAGTTTCTTTTTCATTTTTGTGTTATTATATTTAAAAAAATTATTATCGTTCCGTATGTGTTTCAAAATGTCTTTTAAATTACTGACAACAAATATGAAAGACTAAGTGCAACGTTGTAACAAATTTCATTTCCGTCCAAGTTAAGAATGATATGACTCATCGAAAACTGTGCGAACGAACATAAACAGTGGCGCAATCGTCCGTAATCGACCAGACTCCAGACAGATTTTCAATTTGTAAACTTTCACTGCAATGGACAGTTGACATTGTGCTCTGGAGGAAACAATTTGTATCACTCTTGCTACGGATATAATTTGTAATCTGGAATTTTTGGTAAGTTAACTATTATTTGTTTCGTAGTATGTAACACGTGTTGTTATTGTTTTAATAATACAAAGCTTGTATTTTTCTTGGTAAGTTAACTATAAATTGTTTCGTAGTATGTAACGTGTTATGTTTTAATAACACAAAACTTGTAATTTCTAAATTTCTTTATTTATTTCCAGTTCTTTTAAAAATATGACAACAGAGAACGAAAATAAAAAAAGAAAATACGAACAAGAAAATAGATGTTTTAATAATAAATGGGAGGAGAATTTCTTTTTTATTGACAATAATGGAAAAGCATATGTGTTATTTGTAATTCTACGGTCAAAAATTATAAAGCTAGCAATTTACGTTGACATTATGAAACCAATCATCCTCAGTTTTCTAATCAGTATCCACCAAATTCCAAATTAAGATCAGATAAACTTGCTTCTTTAAAATTAAATTTAAATAAACAACGGTCAATTATGATAACCTTTAGCAATCAAGCTAATAATGTGGCTGAAGCCAGCTTTGTTATTGCCTGGAATATTGCTCGTGCAAAACGCCCGTATGGAGAGGGAGGTGTTCATTAAAAAAAACTTGGAAGATGTACTTAAAGTTTTAGATCCAAATAATGCAGCATTGCCCAAAGTTGTTTCGCAAATTCCCATCTCAAGACACACAACCGAACGACGCATAACTGCAATTAATTCATCTCTTGAATATAATTTAAAAAATGATTTGAAGAACTGTATTGCATTCAGCTTAGCCTTTGAAGAATAGACAGATATCACAGATCTTCCGCAATTGGCAGTTTTCATACTTTTGTTTCACCTGACTTCGTTGTTAAAGAAGAATTATTAAATTTAGTAGCACTTCAAGAGTCAACCCGCGGTGTCGATATTAAAAATGCATTAGATTCCATAATGAAAACTTTTGATGTGCCTCTTAATAAACTTGTAAGCATTGCAACTGATGGAGCTCCGGCAATGCTGGGTAAAAAAATTGGTCTTATTGGGCTTTTAAGAGATGATTCTCAAATTCCACAATTCATAACGATTCACTGCATAATTCACCGAGATCATCTCGTTACAAAATATTTTAAATATCCTGATGTTATGAAAACAGTGTTACACATTGTAAATTACATTTGCACCAATGCAAAAAATCTTCGACAATCCAAAAATTTCCTTGAAGAATTAAAGGACGAAGAACTTCCAAATGACATTAATTTCTTTTGCATTGTTATATGGTTATCTAGCTACAACGTATTAAATCAATTTGTAGATTTATTTGATCCGATAACTGCATTTCTAAAAGAAAAGGAAATAACCTATTCAGAATTAGACGATGATGAGTGGTTACAAGACTTAATGTTTTTGACTGATGTCATGGAACATTTGCAAACACTGAATTTACAATTGCAGGGGAAAGATAAAATAATATCTGACCTCTCAGTGTATATTTAGTTTTCAAACTAAATTACAAATTTTTCAAAAGGACATTAAAAATAACACATTTTTTTCATTTTCCTCGAATTAAAAAAATTTGTTCCAATATTAAACAAGAAAAATTCAACGAGTATATAAAAAAGCTAGAAGGAATTCCAAATATTTTAAATCGTCTCTTGATTTTTTTCTGAAACCATTTAAAATTAACATAATTTAAGGTGATTTCCATTTCCAATATAATTATGACCCAAAAACCATCTGGAGAATTAGAATTAATAGAGATGCAAGAAGATAAAGCTCTACAATTAAAATATAAGTCGACGCCGATTACTGAATTTTGGAAATTTGTACCAGAATCAAAGTATCTTGAATTAAAAAAGGCTGCTTGTCGAATTATTTCAATATTCGGAACAACGTACTTATGTGAATCATTTTATTCCACTTTAAAATTCGTGAAATCCAAACGCCGATCAATATTAACTAACCAGCATCTCAAAGAATTACTGAGAAGTGCTGTCACCAATTATTCACCAAATTTTAAAGAATTATCAAGAGAAGTAAAATAAATGTGTTTAATTTTTCATATTTAAATTCAATACACATATTTTGTACTTTTAATTATATGTTTTCAATAAATATAATTTCTGTAAAAATATTGTTTTTATTACCTTTTAAATACGTATTTAATGGCGGCTCGCGAAAAATTTCAAATTTTGAAAAATGGCTCGGACTATCAAGGAGCTTGGCCACCCCTGTCTATACATTGTGTTTTCTTTATGTCTAATTTCAATAATGATAATAATGCTATTAGACTGTATAATCTAAAATCTGTAATCTGTTTACTTGGTACATTCTAGTATATCTCTAGATTTAGCAATATTAAAATCCTTTAAACGCTGTAGTTAAATCGATAAGACTGTATAAGGTTTTAATTTAATTTATTGTTTGTTGTGCTGTATAATTGATTAAGCTAAGTACTAAACTATATATGGTCGTAGAGCCCAACGTTATACGTTGCTTTATGCAGGGGTTCTTTGACTTTGAAAAATCCTGTTCTAAGTTTGACAAGAATAGGCATAGTCTTTAGACTGGAACTCGCAAGTTATTGGCTATTGAATAAGCGAAGCTCACAGTATATCTATAAATAGAGTTTACCTAGACAGATGTCTATATATTCTGCTAACTTATAATATAATCTTAATAAATTTCAAATCAAATAATCAAATTTTTATCAATTAATAATTCTAAACCCAGAGCAATTAAGTACGTCGTGTATATCAATCAGACTCATACAATTTGTTTTGTATTCAGTATAATTAAGAATCGGTAAATAAAAATCTTTGTAACATCGTAACACCCAACGTCCTAGGACGTAGCTAAGAGGTCGGAGTGGGAAAATAAACGAATTTTCTATTGTATTTCTATTCTATTTTATCCATAAACTGGCGAATAATTAAATTAATAGCAGACTCATACAATTTGTTTTGTATTCAGTATAATTAAGAATCGGTAAATAAAAATCTTTGTAACATCGTAACACCCAACGTCCTAGGACGTAGCTAAGAGGTCGGAGTGGGAAAATAAACGAATTTTCTATTGTATTTCTATTCTATTTTATCCATAAACTGGCGAATAATTAAATTAATAGCACATTAATTTATAACTGTAACTGCTCGATTTGCCCACCGTTATTTGACGTGGCTGTGGCATTTAAAAAATTTATCTATGAGTATATTAATACCGGATAAAACAGAAGATTCCCAATTAATATATATTCTCTTTTATGAGTTGTTTTGCCCAACGCCATGCGTGCCTTTGATAGGGGAACTCAAATAAATCACTCCACAAAACATAAAATCTTATGATCTCAAAATGTATTCTCGAAATGTCTTTTTTTGTTCCACATTACCTCATTACTTTTTAATTCAATGTATTTAATTATTTCCTTGTGAAACTTACGTGCAAATCAGAGGTAAATAAAGATGAGGCCCAATTTGGTGTAAATACTGACCGCCGACAGATTCACATATCTTAATTTAATTGATATTCTTTAATCTTCAACTTTTTTATTATAACTTTCAGGGTGCACAAGCTTCAAGTACCTTTAAGTAGGGTACTTAAATAGAATATTTCGAATTTGAAAAAATTCCGTTATCGCTGCTATTTTGTACTTTGACCGGGACTTGTCACATTCTTCAAAAAGTTCGCTGTGTCGAAATGTCAAGTAATGGAGTCTGTTCAGAGCCAGGATATAAGAGGTCTGTTCGTGTACTCTGTTTTGGCCAATGCATTGCAATGAATTTGCACGAACTTACCCAATTTCCGTTCACGTACTTTCTCGTGTACACAAAATAGGTCTGTTCACGTACTCGAATTAGTGTGAATGCATTACACCATTTTCACCCAAAAGCACCCAAACTCTGTTCACGTACTCAGAAAATTGGGGAAAATATATAGACGTCACACTTCCCCTTCAATAAAGTTTTAGCCCAAATCCACCCAAGAAAAATCTCGGGCTAAATATAGGTTTGTTCTGTTCGATGAAAACACCGTGTAAATTTTCCCCAAATTTACCCGAGGTTTTGTGCACTCATCGAACAAGTTTTTAAAACACCGGGTAAATCTAATGTAATGACATTTGTCTGACAGTTCAACTGAATATAATTAATTGTAAAAAGCTATTTATAAAATAGGTGAATACAAATAAAATGTGCTCTAGCCATTTTTCTATTTCTTTTCTTATAATTTCTGCTTATTTCCGCTCAAGAAGTAATTTATATGTCCCAATCAACAACAAATTGCAAGTGACAACTGTCAAACCATTACCCCGAGAAATTTTTAGTGTAAGCACGGGGTAGCCCATGTTTTTCAAAAAACAAGATAGTCTAGCACGGGGTTTACATCAAACAGACCTTATATCGTTCGGTCCGAGAAAAAGAACGACATGGATTGAAAAAATTCATTCTGAACGAGAAAAGGAACGCAGAAATCCTGTTTTTTCAGGTCAATACAGCGGTACAGAGAAAGTACAGTTTGGTATAAAAGTGACCCCAAGATCAGATAGCTTTGGTATTAATAGTCGAGTACAAAGTTCAGGGAGATTATTCTTATTTTCCAATATTTGATCAATAGAGTCATGAAGAGAGGAGTTACAGTGGGGCACCAGAGGATATTTTAATTGCTTATCTAGCGCTGATACAATGTCCTCAGAACTTTTTGGCCAATTAACTTTATTCCAAAAATTTGAACATTTTTGCATAACCTGTAGAAAGGGTTTTTTTTACTTACAAAAAGATTGAATCAAGTAAGCACTATGAAAGTTGTTTATTTGATCGTAAAATTTAAAATATTGAGCTCAATAATTTCTATTATGGCTGACCTCCATCCTTGAACTTCTATGGTAGGCGATCAGAGATAACCATACCGATGAGACCTCTCTGATCGCTGGGTCGAAAGGTTCAATCATTCTTTTGCACTTAAATGTATTTTTGTAAATTTATTAAATTATTTTCAATAAATTTCAGTCTGTTAGACGAGGAATCTTCTTCGTATAATTTCTACTTAGTTTATCCATGTGCCGCCAGGCAAAAAGGGGGAACAATCACCCAATTTGAAAAGTGCAATGAGAAATCTTGCCACCATATAATTCACACTTACTTTTTATAAAAAGTATTTATATGGGCAATTGGTGTGACCATCATTGAACTTTTAATTTAAAAACATTTATTTCGACGGACTCATTTATTTGTTGTTTGTAGTTCTCCTCAGTTGGTACTTGGTTCTGAGTCAGCAATATAGAAGTGAGCCCACTTTTTGCAATGCATTTCTATTAACGTACTCAGTCCATATTATACATGTCAGTACCACCTCGTTTATAATCCTACTACTCGATAGTTTTTGCTGCAGCGAGTTTACCCGTTGTGTTTTTGTTGTTTTTATTGACTTTGTACTCAAGTTATAATACTATTATCTATTTTATACTCGATGTACCTAACGTTGTAACGTAGCTTAGGCTGAGGTACTTTAATAAATGCTTTTTCTATTCTATCCTATTCTAAATGTTTGAAAGTCTTCCTGAAAGTCCAAAACACAAAAAAAAATAGTTTTTTCGATTTGAGCTACCTTTAAACATTAATGAATTTCATTGAAATTTTGCATTTAAAATTACATTAGCTAACAAATTCAGGATGAGCATTTATGGCCGGTTTCACAGTCCAGGCTTAAGCCAGAGCTTAGTTAAGCCACGGGTGTGGCTTAAGCCCAGAACTTAAGCCTACTCGGTTTCACAGTACTCAGTAAGATGAGGCTTAGTTAAGCCGCGGATGAAAATTTTTAAGGTGTCAGCACTGCGGTAATTGTGAATTTTTTAAAGGAAAATTGCCATTGTGGATTAAAAACAAGCGAAAAGAAGAAGAACTTTTTATTTACCAGTTTGTTGTGGCTTTTATCTGGAAGGATATCAAATCCAAAATCATTGTTGCAGAATGTTTCGGCAACGTAAACCATCAAAAACTAATGTTTCTACAGCCGGAACCGAGAATAAAAATCAAATGTTGCGGGAGTTTTTATAATTTTTTTCACAGGTCACACCTTGCGATATTATATTATACATTTCTTGGTCTCTTTTATCCTCTGCATCAGATAAATAACTCATTTTTGTCCTAAACTGTTTGGTTTCTTCTTAAAACGTCAAATGGAATGCGGCACTAGCTGCCAGACAGTACTCAAAACTGCTGATTAGATAACTATTTTTCGCTTGGAAAATTTCAATTTACTTTTCAATTTAACTTTTGAAATATGTACGTTCATTTAATAACAAAAATTATAATATTTAGTCAAAATATATATTTAGCGATAATTTCTTATGTGTTTCACAGCAAAATCTGAGGCTTAAGCCTTCGAGATGACGGGCTTAAGCCAGTGATTTCACTTAAGCCTTGACTGTGTAACCGAAATATTTATTAAGCCTTGGCTTAAGACATCGCTGTGGCTTAAGACATCGCTGTGGCTTAAGCCTTGACTGTGAAACATATCCCGAAGTGATTGATTTACACGAAGAAACTAATGTTTTTATTCGACCATACTTGTTAATACAACGAATATTTTTACGAGCCCCTAATAAAATATATTGTCATCCATTATTTTCCTAATATCTTTTCTGTACAGTCTCTTCTCCTCTGTATTTTTTTTTTAAATATCATATTTTCCTCCTTTATTTTTAACAAGCAGTTATTTTCTTCCAGCATTTTATATTCCACTCTTTTTAAAGTTTCCACTACATTTCCAGAAAACTCTTTTTGAGTTTCAGTTTGCTCTTGAAGTAAGCCAAAGGTATGTTTTTTTAAGACGAATACTTGATATGGAACCATGGTTAGGTTCATCATTTTTTCTAGTTGACTCGACATAATAATCTAAGCTAATCTATTCCTTAGTTACGTGTTATTTGATGCACTAATACTTTGTGTTGATTCACTTTCAAGCATTTTTCCTGCGGAAATGATTTAGCATCTGAGACACCATCAATTGCATTATTTAAAGAAAGTGTTTCACGGGCTCGCTGTTCTAATATTATTAAACTTCGTTGCTTATGTAGACAATCACCTGTACCTCTTTATTGCTGTTTATTGAAAGCGATTTTTCTTTTAATATTAAAGTTAAAATTAATCCTGACTTAAAAAAGTATATAATTTATTATTGATAATCGATGATAAACGTCAACTACCTTTTGCCAACCACTGGCGTCTTTCATTGGAGAGCCTAAACTATTTAATTTTTCAGCTGTTTCTTCTCAAATCTTTTTCCTTTGCACGTTCATTCCTTTTATAAATCCTTATCAAATGATGTATTTAAGCTCATTAACACCACCATACACTCAAATTGTCTGTCATTCGTAAACTTCGACCTAAAATTATTAAAACATAATATATAATATATTTAATTCAATTACAAATCAATGCATTTTCATTTTAAAATCACTTTATGACATCGAACAATTTTTCGATACAATCGAATTCGCCGGTAGAAAAATTTCGATTTTAATTCAGGCGAATTCGCCGGTAGACCTGATTGCCTATACCGAGATTCTGGTACGGAACAAGGCAGGAATTGTCATCCACTGCATTCACTTAAGCAGGATTTACATTATGATGACATCCAATTTTTACAGAAATTGTGAGGGAGATAGTTTATTGAAATTTAAAAGCTGCGGGAGCAACATCGCAATACCTCACACGTACAGTCCCCTCTACTTTTTATGGCAAAACTCTCAAACTGTCTAATTGGAAATTGTCAAGTTTTTAATCGTTTTTTCGTAGATATTCAAAGACGGATCATAAAAAGAAGTATAATTTTACAATTTCTAAAATATTGCATGAAAGCACGCAGGAGTTCGAAGCAAAGGATGAGATTATATCGAAAAAAATTGTCGCAAAATATCAGGTGGTACTGTAATTCAGTTCTACAATCATCAATTTGTACGATAACGAAATTTTTATTTAATAATTATTTCATATAGTAAACAAAAAGTTCAGTAACTAATTTGCTAATATGTAAACGTCAATCCACTTCATCCACTCAAGTGCTCACATGAAAATAATCCCACTCCACTACCGAACTAACGCCGGTGAAGATAATTCCAGTCCGGTTCGTGTTCACATGACGGATTATCTCAAAGGCGGAATAATTCTAGCAAACTATAAAGGAAAAGCACCACTGCAGTCAATCTGTGAACACACTACTCTCTGTTTGTGGAAATAACTTCAATATTTAATAACTTTCAATTTCGCAATATTTATTTACAAACTCAAAACTTACTTTTGTAATTTTACTTGACAGATATGTATCTGCCATAAAATTATAGTAACAAAACAGCAATATGGCAGCTCCAGTAGTCGAAATTAACAAATTAGGGTTGCCAATAAATATGTTTTAGTTTCAGTAACTATAAAAACTCCCTATGCTTGAGGTCTTTTTATGGTTCCGGACACGCACACAGTGACAATTCGACGTCCGGAAAAAATTCAGGACGCGTTTGCTTCTCTCGTCACTCATAAATAAATTTCCGTATACGATGCACTATCTCCCTCACAATTTCTGTAAAACTTGCATGTCATCATAATGTAAATCCTGCTTTAAAGGATGTATATCAAAGTCACCATGCGAAGTAGCTACATTTTGATACATATTGATACCACTGACTTGTAAGAATGGACTGAGCGTATTGCCATTTTCGTATAGGAAAGAATGGCACAAGTTTTACAGTTCTCTCTTTCGCCCTATGGCAGAGTTGGAGCTACCAACACAAAATATTGCTTACTGAACGTTTACTTATGCCATTTGATGTTTTTATGTTGGCTGCAGATGCAATCATCGCAGAAAGAATAAGGTAAAGATAGTGTTTACCATGCGCCGTCTCTCTTGCCCATACGCAGGATTCAGTTAAGAATAACTTTTGAAAATTAAAGTCAGAATTAGTTTAATTTCTTATAAGAGTGCTTATAAGCGATTAAAATATCACCAAAGTGATATCCAAACAAAAGAAAATAATTTTTTTTAATTTAATTCGATTTACGGGTGTAAAATTTCATCTGATTGGTTGAGTTTTACATATTTTTATGTAGTAAACGTTTTAAAGGGTGCTCTATCGGTGATATACAGAAACACACTATTTTTTGTGCCACATGAAATAGCAAATCGCTCAGTCCATTGTTATAAGTCAGTGATTGATACAAAATGTACAAAATTATCAATATAATACACAAATTAAATAACTTATAAAACATATTTATTCATAATATATTTTTTACACATCAGTTAGTCTTAACGTTTCTATATATCTAATTAATTTCAACCTTATATACCTATATACTACTATATATGATACACAATATATTATTTTAAATTGTTGACAAAATTCAACAAATTGTTAAAACATCTTTGGTATTTACTAAATACACTGAATCTGCATTTTTACTATAATAGAAAGAGTATAGAGCTTGCATTACGGAATTTATATGTTATAAAAAATATAAAAAAAAATTAATAATGGTGCGAAGAGAATGCATGTAAATTGCAATTTATATATTTACAAATAGCTGCATTTCTATTGTCTTCAAATATTACACTAAATTGCACATATTTTTATTGAAAATTAAAAACCTTGAATCTACGATAAGTGATAGCATTTCGTCACTGAAATTTATAATAACATAAAGATTGCGATTTTATCTTGTGGGTACATGCATACATATATTATCTAAGTCGATTTGCATATTTATTGACGTAACAGTATATATACATGTGGAAAATACTCTACACTAAAACTTGGTTACTGAATTCTGAATCTAATAAATCGCCTTTTATGAAACTAATCAAGAAAATGTAAATGAAAATTTTAGTTTTAATTCCAATTGCTTATTTGTCACTTCCGAAAGTACTCTTATCTTGTATGTACTAATAAAAAATCGCAGGGAACTAATACCCCCAAAGTATTTTTAACGTGATTTCATGAATAATAGCTTAGGCAATAGAACGGTTTACATCTTAATCGATTGTATCTTTTCCATAAGAAGCGACGTTGCAGAATTTAGAGTTAGTGTGAATACGTTAAGTATGCATTTTATGGCTTCGAAAGTATATCCTGGGTGTTTTGCTTGATATCTTTACTTAGATTCTTTTTTAATTAGCATGAGTAGCATATATGTTAATATGCTAAGAAAAGAACACTATACAATTTATTGGATATAATCACTACGCATACAGGTCATATATAGAGAAGTCATCTCGAACAAAAATGTGTCGACACATTTTCTTTATGCCAACAAAACTATTAACATAGAAAATTGCGGACCAACAAAAGACAATCAAAGCTTCATGTTATGCTATGAAAAATAATGTAATTAGCTGCCCCAGCTGAATACAATATGGCCATGAAAACAGGGGGATCTGTTTATATTAAGGGTATTCTGATTGGTTGCACTCAACCAAAAGCATTCTAATTGGTACCACGAACGATTTTTGCAGCACGATTAACTTAGGTTGTGCTTAAAGCGCTTATGGCCAATTATACGAATATGCGTTAAGCATATTTTTCACAAGTGAAGTTACTGTCCCAAGAAGTAAACGAGTTTCAAGAGGGGATGAAAGGTTGATAATCAGGATTATTTGGGAAAGTAACATCGCTTATGAAAACCATGTTTTGGTTTTACATGAAAATTTTACTGGAAAACGTGTTTTTCTTTCGAAATGTGCAGGGTTGTTATTATATTCCTGTCAGTAATATTCAACTGCGTGTTAAATATAAGGAAATAACGGTAACTAATATTTTTTGTTAAGTCATCTGTCTATTCTGGAGAAAAACTGTGGCTGTTCGAGTTTCACTGACCTGTAACGGAAGAAAATGGATTTAGAAGGAAAGTGTGGGTTAGTTAATGTATTGTTTTCGCGAATTTTGAAATAAAGGAAATTTGTAGTGCAGAAAAGTGGGAATTGACGAAAGATGTTTTGTTTGTACAATAAAACGATTTCGAGAAAACGATTCAATAATAGATAGGCGAAGATCAGGTAGAAAGCGTACTGGTCGTACACCAGAAGCCATCAAACAAGTTTGGCAAAAAATTAAAAGAAATTGTAATTGTTCGCAAGATCAAATCGCTAAACAACATCTAGTCAGTAGATCAACAGCTAGGAACATATTATATTAATAAAGGATCCGAAACAATTTTTTCAAATGAAAAGCTTTTTGTTTTAGAAGAAACATTCAATTCACAAAACGATAGGTTGCAGTTAATATTACTGACACTTCAAGAGGAAAACGCGCTATTCAAAAATTTCAAGCTTTAACTCGCATAATGGTTTGGGGATCTATTTGCAGCAGTTAAAATTGTCATTTATTTATCGATAAATGTGTTAAAAAGAGCCCTAGTTATTATTTGAAGGATTTTCTTCAAGATTATATGCTGCTTCACACTAAAGGATTGTTCCGTGCAGACTACTTATTGTTTCAACAAAACGGAGCCTCATCTCATTCAGCAAATATGGCTCAAGATTGGTTGGTGTAAGTTAAATTTACCAAAATTTTATACCAAAGGTAGAGACCAGATGCTACACATTTCGTGAATGAGAAGCTTTCGGGTAGAGGAAAAATTTTGTGCTACACGAGCGGCATACCAAAACTATTGCAAGCGAATAGTTTTTTATAATAATTCAATTCTCATTACGTGCTGTGAATTTCTGATACAGTTGTTATTTATATTAATAACTGTACGAACACAATTAAACTCGGTAATCATATAAGCAACTGCGTAGCAAAATTACTGTGATGACATGTCTGGGTACAAATGTAGCAAAATGTTCGTGCTTCGTGATTACTATGTCTGGATTGGGCCAAAGGACGAATGGGGTCCATACTCTCCCGACTTGAACCCAATGGACTTTTTCATATGGGAATATATACTGAAACGTCAAAAATATTAATGAATTTAAGAAAGTTTTGCTGAAAGTATGGAATGATGTTCAACTGGCATGTACTATCCGCTTGCTCTTTATTCCCAAAGATATTAGGAGCTGTTATTAACTCCAAATTGAGTTCTATGTTGTAATTTATGTCTTGTTATTATTTTCAAGCAAATATATAAAATTTATTAATTTGTTCAAGTTAAATGTGTTTTATTTACTGACAGTATATAATAACAACCCCGTAGATAATTTTTTTAGAATTGCAACGGGTAATCTCGTTCTTTTGCGGAAAAAAAGTTACAATCCTTATTCGTTGACATGGTAGTCAAGGAGAAGATATACAGAAAGTCTTTTCTCTATAGATAACTTCTCAAATAATAACTCAGTTGATAATTTTTCGCGCATGTGAAATATTCTGCTTATTTTTCTATTAATACATAACATGCATTATGTATGTATGTAAGTTTTCTATAAGTATAATGAGAAGTTTCTCTCCCATATTGAAATTTCCTACACAATAAAAAAAATAAAACAGACATCCATGAATAACAGACCCTATTCCGACCACCTCAAGCGACTGCTAGAGCTAGAGGTACACTGATGTGTGAGCATGATCTGTTTATCTGCATTGAGGTACACTGTTTGAAAAATGGAATGTTGAAATCACATGTACCTGTTACCTGATGTACTCTAGTATGTATATTAACAATTTTACAGTGTAATCATTTCATTCTCTCTTTGCTTGTGCGCAAAATCTTAAGGCTGAACTACAATAGAAATATACGTAAGTACATTTACTTACGTAAAGCGAGCACGCCCTTTAATTTAACAGGCGTACACAACTTTCGTTAAGTTTAAATATCCAATTTTCAGTAAGTATAGTGCGGTAAGAATCGCACGTTCCGTAAGAACGCGATGTGTCAAACATTTAATTTATTACTAAATGATTAAAAGTGCAATGTAAAACTTAAAATGGAATAAAAATGGTACTGTGAATTAATAAAAAGCACAAATCTTCAATTAAATCAACTTCCATTTGTTGCTTTTTCACTTTTACCACTTTTTAAAATTGAACACATTAAATATCAAGATAATAACTCTTACGGAATGTGATATCTATTTAGGCTAAAAGTATCAATTTTTTGTAAGTAAACCTCAGTCTCGTTTAATTTCGTAGTTATTTACTTCTATTGTAGTTCAGCCTTTAAAGTGGGAGATGACTGGTACCATAGATGGCACAAGAACTAGATGTCACATGCAGTACCAAAAAAGTATACACAATTTATATATGGTTCGGTGGTCCTTTCCGGAATGGGCCACAACATTTGAAATGATGTATAAGTCGAGTGATTCATATCTTTCGTATATGAAGTGTTGAGGAAGTCGATCAAATGTATACAAAAATGCTATTGTAATAACATTTGCTTTCGGCACGCTATAAAACATGTTATGGTCCATTCAAGAATGCACTACCCATTTCACAATCTGTATACTCTGCTCTACTATGCCATGCGACATCTAGTTCTTGTGCCATCTATGCTGATACCTACTGCGCATCTAGGGAAATTATCAACTGAGTTGGTGCGTACTGTACGTTCCAGATTTAAGCTTTAGCTTATTATAAATTATTTTGTGCAGATTGGATCTTGTTTCCTTGCAGATTAGAAATTGCAAAATAAGCCAATATCTGCATGAAATCTTGAACGACACAATTAGCTTCTGCAATAATTTTGACAATGTGTGTAAACAGCAAAATGCAATTGTGAAAACAATGTAAAGCGTGAACTTAATTAAAGTAATAATCCAATGCAAAGCTCTATTATAGTTTTCCAATTTTTTAAAAATATGTGGTCACTTCACAAATTTTTTGATAACACACACAAATCTTTCTATAGAAAAATTTTAGCTAGAGTGCCCGACCATACCTTAAACAAGAGAAAAAGTTACAATTGATCTAAGACCAATAATATTATACTCTAGACGAACATAAAAGTTAAATAAAGTGAAAACCCAGTTTTGAATGGCAATAGAGCAGGCAGTGTCCAGATATGTAGTGAAACCCCAAAATTTTGTATGGCAACACCCGATTTGGTCTATTTTTGAACTTGTATTTGCAAGTTTTATGAAAGTGCCGCGTACAAAATGAGTTTTCCACATCGACGTGTAATCAGGCGATGTACAAATATATAGTGAAAAACCAGTTTTTTTAGCAACACCAAGAAAGGGGGATGCTAAATTTAGTCCATTTTTGAAATTTTATTTACTATTGCTATGAAAACGCCATGTACCAATACCTAGTAAAAAAATACCAAATATATAGTGAAAAAAGAAACTTTTGTATGGCAACTCTACGAAGGAATTACCCGATTTACTCCATTTTTGGATTTAATACATGGGTAGATAGAAGGACATGCAAAAGTCAAAATAACTTTTAATATTATGCGTGGGTGTCAATCCATTCTGCTCTACCTTCATTATTTCTATAGATTACGAACGGAATGATAAACTTAGTATACCCTATGATTTCATCATCTAGGATATAAATAGTTCAAATTATGTTCTCGAGAACTGTCGATAAACAGCTGTGCTTTAGTAGAAAATAGCTTTTTGAGAAATATTGAGCGCAAAATACATAGGTGCTAAAAGCTACTCTACTGTCAGTGCTGAACGTAAACTAGATGTTGTTGCTTAAACATGTTAAAGCAGAATTGGTTTTGTCCAATTTTCTACTTAGAAAAAAAAACGTTCTTTTACTGGACTCTCCTTCATGCCACATCCATCGAATATTTTGCAAAAAAATATGTATTGATTGAAAAGTAAGTAGGACGAAAGCTATTTAAGTGAATATATTTAGTAGAGTTATGAGCGACAATCAAGTATTGTATATTATTTTTCCATTTAATATGAATGCTAAGATGGGAGAACCTTCGGTCTCCAGTTTCCGCTCCGAAGATACCAAAATCTGTGAAAAATATAAACGAAAATTGTCTTTATCTACAGATCTCGAGTAAAAAGAAAAATTCATCTCTGGTCGGGTCATCTTATAGAAATGAAGTAATTGAAACAGGTCTCTGAAACGTGTATGTAGAGCACTTTGGTTACTAATTAAGATCTTTGGGATGGCCTTCAGCCTTGTATATACACAAAGGGTTCTGTATAACTAAATGTAAATAAATTGGAACAGCCAGTACTGCTTATATTAATTTAGGAAATTAAACTAAATTTTAAAAGATTTAGTTGAAAAATTATTATTGTTGTAACTACTAATGGAATTGAAATTCGTTACAATGACAATTATACTATATTCTATTTCAGGTGTTGAACGTCCTTCAAAAATAGATGTAATTGTTAGCGATGATAGGAAGCATTAATTACCATAAATTCCCTTCCTCGAGGATAGGAGACCAATGCTAAAATGTTTTGATGATCTAAGACCAGGGCTGGATCTATGGGAGGCACGAGGAGGCACTTGCCCCGGCCGCTAGTTTTAAGGACACGTCAATACGACGGACTTCTAACTCATAACTAAACGAGAAAAAATCTAATTACAAGAATTGGAAAATTTTTTCAGACCATACTTTACACTTTCGTCTTCTTTCCGGAATCTAAATACTCCTTTGTTGACATCATGCTTTGAATTGTGCTTATAATTATACGGTCAATCAATTTACTGTTTTTTAAATTTAAGTCTGTAAGTCTCTGTACAGTAATTAAACTAAAAATTTCGCTAAATTCTCAAATTTTACCTTTGTGTTATATATGAAATTAATTCAAAAATTTTACAAATGTACTAAGGTGGCTGAGAGTTGGAGAGTTTCGAGATGAGAATTTTCGTTTTCTCCGATTAAAACTGCCTAACTCTCCATTCGTGATTCTCTAACATACCTGGGGAGTTCGTGAAAGCGTGAGAAGTGTCGCAATATGTGTGGGAGCGTCGTACAGCATTGAGGTTTCTTCCTACGGATTTAGTGTCTAGAGTACAAAAATATAGGTGAACAATTTCTGGGGGAGGGGCTTTTGGTGGTGGGGGTCGTACCACCCCTCTCTCATTGGGTGTTGCCAAAAATACGTCATGTTTGGTATCAAATTAAAGCGGTAGAAGCGGGTAATTGACTGGTGTAGTTTGTTTTTGATAATTTTAACGCCATACCTGAATTTTTACCGCCGAAAGATGGATTTTTTGCACTTGGGTCATATATTTTGCAGATATTTCTTCCGTTCTCTGTTTCACATCCATTAGTACTCTGTTGTGAAAATTTTTCTCATGGAATATGAATTTCCATGACTTATTAGTTCTTCATTATGTTGAGTTGAAAATATGTCTATTTTTGTACCAAAACACGGCCATTTCTTCATCTTAAGAAGGACTGATTCACTTCCTTTGCAGTTATCTCTAGGACTCAAAAACTAATTACATATATAATTAGAGAATAAAATGTAGATGCAATTTTATACAAGCTTTAACGTGCATATTTCAAATTTTTATAACATCTCTTCTGAACTAGAAGACGACTAAATTGTCAATTTTCGTATGATTTAAAACTTTTAGCGGGTACCTTGACACACCAAAATCCATATTTCTCTGTAAGTATTGCAAGGATTTCCATAAATTAATTTTGTAAATATTGCCAGGTAATGCAGTGAATCAATAATTTAATTTAAAAACCTAGCTACCTTCAGAAAAACACAACAAAAGCAGACAATACTGTCAGTTGAGAAATATTCTTCATACTTCTCCACAACTAAAACAGTCGTTTGATAATTCTCAATACTATTATTATAATTCCCAGTGGAGAGTTAAATGTCAAAAGAACTCTCATCTCCACAACTCTCCGAGTTAGTGAATCGGGCCCTGGTTACAATACGAGTCATCAAGTGTCAGTAACTCACTCAAATATTTAAGTTAGAAATATTAGATTGAACAAATCAAATACAAAGGGTTTATATACGATTTAATATCAACCTACTGCTAAATAAGAATTCGCTGCCTACAGCTGAAGAAGTTGCTTCCTTGATAACGCTTTGCTTTTACATGCTTTTGGTCAAGATACTGACAAAAACCGCACAGCTTTTCCCAAAATAGGTGTGCTGCCATATTATATATATACAATTGGAATTAAAGCGTTATAATGGAAAGTGAAACAAAAATTGTATTTGAAAAATAGCTTTGTGAGCTGTTGACTAGCAAAGTTGTATACAAATTTTCGACTAAATAATTTAGACTGAATATCGATCTAAGCTCATAACAGAGAATCCTGTGGTATGTAGCTTTTTTTTTAGATCTTTGTCCCTTTAAATAGAAGTAATGAAGGTATGAAATATGATCCAGGTACACACGTGGTTGACTGGGAGAACTGTTTCTTGAGGGTTTCTTAATGTACTATAGAACTTTTGGGAATGTGAAAAGGAGCGCTACGATATATTGTTTCCAAAAATTTTGGTATTATTGAAATTACGATTTAAAAAAAACTGCCACTTTTCTAGCAAATACCATATTCCGTATTGCTTCCATTTAAATTTTGGCAAGTTTATCTTGATCAGACCGGATTTTAAGAACGCCGTATATTAAAAAACACCCAAGCAAAATTTATAAATTTTGCTATTTTGACCACCAGAACTATTTTTCAACTTTTAGGGTATAGCAAGAATTATTAATCTTAAACCAAATATAACTTTCGGAATAATCTGATGTTTACTTTTGAAAAGATTTTACAAAGAAATGTTATGAAAGTTACAGAAATGGGGCGGCTTGTGTAAATGGTTAAATGAAATTCTCCGTATAAAACTCCTAGATTTAGAATCTTTACTTTTAAATACAATACAGGTAATAATATTACATACATAAATTACATTTTAAAACTCCTACCTTGTCTGCAGTTCGTTCTTTAAATGCTTGTTTTTTTTTTGTTTTCGTTCTTCCTCTAATAAAATATACGAGAAATTTGCTGTTGACTAGCAAGGTAAAAAAATCACAATGACACTTGAATTTATTGCTCGGCCTTAATAGGAAGAAAATCGAAAGGTGATAGAATTTCACTTATGTATTTACGATGAAAAACAACAGCGTTATACCTATTTCGAGTCTCATCTGTATAGTTTTAAAGTATTTTTGCAGCATCTATCGAAACCCACGGATCGAATACACGGATGATGGTAGAAATTTTTAGAGCTGAGTTTTAACACTTTGACTTCACCGACGGCATACTGGTACTGCATTGATTGGTGGTCAATTATTATACATATAATTTTTAAAAAAATGTATACTAATTCAGACTCATTGTACAAAGAAGACAATGAAGATTCGATCCTTACACCTGTTTGTAATTCGGTTATCAGGTGCTTGTCGCTTGCAGATCACTATACGAAAACGGGACGGTGGTAGTGATCAATCTAAATATGCAAGTTAGATACTTAAAGCGGTTTTTCACAATCCTTTTTAGAATAGTTCGGTAGACACTAAAAATGGTTGCAACTAATTTCATACGTTTTTACATTTCAAAGAACTCTTCAATACCTTTAAAAGATATGGAACTGACAGTTTTCCTTCCAGTTTACGTAAAAATGTACAAATTTGGAAATTTTAGTATGTCAACTCAACCCTACGAAGTAGCTGTCCAATTTCACCTATATCTTAAATAAGATTTAAACATTTTATAAATAGGCTGTGTACAACATTTATACTCATAAAATCAACGCGGTTGTCAAGTTATCATGATGCGAAGATGTGACTAATCTATAAAACGGAAAGTGCAAAGAAATTGCCAGCAGATTCGGCTAGAATATTCATTGCATTTCGGTAAAATTTATTGAAATTGAAATAAGCGAAATGTCTAATATATGACAAGGCCTGGGAGCGCCATAGTTTGTAAAGTTTTATATCTGTATTACCCTATAATTTCATCTATATAGGGTATAAGGAAGAATAGGAAGATGAAGGCTTAGATTGAGATAGCACCTTACTATTGTTTTTTTGTTCATTGGGTATTATTTAGATTGATCTCAAACCTGTTTTGCATGTTCTAATAGATGATTTCGCTAATATTAATATCTTTTATTTAAATGAAAACAAAGAAAATGATAATATGAAACCGGTTCTTTCTGAGCTATTAAAAAATTTATATATAAACCTGCAACAGCAGATCCATTTAATGGAATAGCGCTATTTTTATCACCCCTAATATTATTTTTTGAATGTTTCTTAATCTATCAAATCTTGCACACACTATTGCATTGCACTATTGGTTATATTGGCTGTAATATGAAAATACCAGAAAACTTAGCATAAAAATATGACAAGTGATTAGAAGGGAATCGAATTTATTTAAGTTTTTATAGCAGAACGTAGTCGAAATGAAAAACTAAAACTATATATTCTACTGTGCAGAAATACCAATAAATTTAAAAAAATAATAATAATAATAATAATATATATATATACAATTTTCAATATTAATAAATCTTAAAACATCGCTACAAAATTAACTTTGTTTTCTTTTAACAACTAACTTAATGTCTTTAACTTGCAAATTGTGCTTAGATTTAGCAGCAAATTTGATCACAGCTTGCGTAGTTACCTGGGGTACATGCCTTAGATCAAGCCATGTTAATTGTTCACATTTACTTAAATAGTCTAGTGATATTTCGGTTACAAGACGACAGCTACTTAAATTTAACTCAACAAGAGTATTAATGGCACTTGGACATGTACCAATTTGCGCAACTCCGGCATCAGTAATTCGTTGACATGAAGATAAATCTAAATGAATTAATGATGGCAATCCTTGCGTTATGTATCGCAAAGCCACATCGGATATATCAGTACCTGCAATTTTAAGCGTTTTAAGATTTCTTAATCTTGACTTTGAATCCGTAAGACCTGGCCTTGAATCTTTTGGAGGTGAAAGTATTTCACGAATAGCAGAGTCATTGAGGCCGCGAACGAAACTTAAATCTAGAACTTGTAATGGTGGGCAGAGGCAAGTATGCAGTGCAAGAATTGCTTGAATTGGACAATTTTGAAGGCTTAAATTTTTTAAGCCAGGTAAACGGGCAATAACCCAAGCAAGTTGACGTTTTGCTATTTGTGTCCAATCTAATATAAGATTTTCAGGCTGTCGGCGAACAATTGCTGTTAGCAAAGAGGCAGAAAGTTTGTGCTCAGCACAATTCATACATTTCCAAAGTGATGGATCAACTGATACATTTGACCACACTTTGCAAACTAACGAGCAGGCTACCAACGTTTCTTGCGGAAGATATCTGAAAATTGCTTTCAAAACTGTCGGATCCAAGGCTAAATGAATATTAGAATGCTGTGATTGGCCATGCAATTGTCCAGGTCTGACAACGTATTGAGCTTTTTTTAGAACTTTCGTAGATGAATTTAAAATTTGATGTCCTAATTGCGTCCGAATTGCATTCTTTTTTCTTGGTAAATTAATATTCGCTTCGGACACATCTAAACTTTCATGCATACTACTGCACATGCTTCCATCATCACTTTTTCGACGTTTTATTGAATTTACTCCAAGTCGATGATCCGATAAATCCTTATTATCGTTGCTGTTTGTTTCCATTCGCTCTAATTTTATACTTTCGTTTTTTATTTCATTTTTTATATCATGTTTCATAGAAGTATCTAAATCTGATTCACTAGATAAGCCAAAATCATGATTTCCATCAGGATGCACTTTGTTTTCAACAGCTGAAGAAGCATCACTGCTTACAGACATACGTCGAATTTCTGATGACTTTTGTCGAGCACGAAAATGTCGAGGCTAATATGGAATATCATAATTTAAAAATAAAAATCAATTTAAATTTATCACTTACCTTGTAGTCCGTATTTTTACCAGATTTACAACATGACGGGCATTCCCAGCTATTTGGAAGATCTTCATTTACAATACCTTTTATGATTTGTGCTTTTTTCTGGGCGCAATCTGTATGTGCGATTTCATAACACACAGAACATTCCATCAATGAAGAGGGTCCTTCAAGCGATGCTTGTAATTTAGCTTGTGGTGAGACTGGCGTTTGTCTCCAGCCATCTAAGTGACAATAAACACATTGAGCTGTTACCGGAAGCATTGGAGATAAACATTGACGCATCATGCAAGTCTGCTTTGCACGTCCAGGACCACCAAACTTAACCATATCCAAACAAAAACTGCATTCACCGCAATCTGAACGTTGGCAAGCTTCGCAAACTTTACAACGAGTTCGTCTTCGTCTTGGCGTGCCATTTGAAACGGTTTGATTATTCTGTGCTTTAGGACCACCTTCTGAAACACTACTTTCATTGCTTGCAGAATTGCTGCTGTTCTTTTTATGTGCTTTAATTGACTTGGCAACAGGGGGTGGTGCAAAATTACGATCTTCAGCAGAGTTATTGTATTCCACAATATCTACATTATTAATTGTTGTGCTACCGTTACTGATTGCTTCTTCTTGTTTTATAATATTTCTATTATCGATGATTTGTTGACCACTTGATTGGGGGCCATTGGTTTCACAAATTTCAACTTTGAGTGACTCAATAAATGTTGAACGCTCATAAGGTGCATAAGGAATGTTTAATTGTTCTTCTGGTTTAAGAACAGGTTCACCAGTTATAGCTAACTCAGGTCGATCTTTACAATGTCGTTCTACTAGAGTGCGTACATCTTTTATTAAAGCAACAGGATCGCGAACTAGTTCCGGTACATTTTTCTTGTGTGGAGGAAGATCATAGAGGTACATAACGATTTCCTGCAATTAAATATTTTAATCACAAAAAAGAAAAAAAAATCTAAGAATAACCTTTAATCCAAATAATTCATGATGTGTTAAATGAATATGTGGTTTATTGACAATTTCTTCCTCTTTTGATGGTTCTCCTTCTAAATGCGACCTGCCCAAAAGAGTGTACACATATCTTGCAAGGACATACCAAAGCATCTCAGTAAAAAATGGATAGCGGAATTTTTGTGGAACTTTTGTTGAATCTTCGACTTGTGCTGTTTTTAATTGCTTAACAATACCAAAGGAATGCAAAAAATTTCCACCAAAGACGAGGGAATCTGTTGGTGTGTAAACAGCATGAATCCAACCTGTTGGAATAAAGAATGTATTTCCTGCTGTGAGATACACTCGGGCACATTTCTCAACAGTATCACCGAAAAACACATCCGACTGTTTACCAGATAACACCCATTTCTCGTAAAGAAGTAAATTTTTTTCCGTTGGTGGAATTAGCCAAAAGACTTTACTACCTTTGAGTATATGGTACCAAACAGATGTCCCACCAAAATCAATATGGAAATCAGTATAGCAATTTTTTACAGACATTAAACAGTATTTTTGTACTTTGGGATACATCATATCTCCTATGGCATTTGTTTCCTCAGTTTGAGCTTCTTTAAGTTGTTTTGGCCAAACAACATCTACCCAATCTATTTGTCGGACTATCCTTGGGCATTGAATGTACTGATCTAGTTTAGTGTGAGAAAATTCTAAGGATATAACATTCAATAATTGATCCTTATTGGGATCATCATAATACTGTTGCCATTCTCTCATTGTCATTTGGATATTTTTTTGTGTGTTCACATCCATCACGTCCAATATTCTTCTTGAGCCAACACATAACCGCACATCATTCACTGTGAAATCGGTTGTTGGGACTCGAATACCGAGACCATTTTTCTCACGAAAAAGTAGTGGAATATTAAAACCATACTGTTGAATAAATCTGGAAAAAAAGAAGGTAAATTTAAGAATTAGTTAACTAATATTGCAGCAAATAAAGAAGAGAGCTTTATAAGAACTGAAAGTATAAAATATCCGGTTCCTATATAATATACAGCATATAGACAAAAGACAACACACATATGTAATTTAAAGCACCATGCTTAAAGAGTTATAGATAAGGCAAGCATAATATGTTTATTATTGTATATACACATACCCTACTGTGAGATCTGACCCTTTCATTTCCCGCACCATGCCAGTCTGCGCAAATTTTGAAGATTCAAGCTTTTCAGCCACACTGAAGCCTCGTACCCCTTCCAAGTCATCGTCACCTATTGCCCATTCCTCTGAGTAAAGCTTACGTTGTTTTCTCTCACGCTGAAAATGTAAAAAAATAAATAAAATGAGTAATTGAGTATTATATACAATAAGAGCTTTTAAAAGTCAAGAGCTTCTTGCTTAAATTTAACACGTGAAAAATTAATGCAGGTAAATAAGAGTAAATTTTCCCACTTTTGTACAAGTTGATAAACACCATTAATTAATTTTAAAGCCACAGTTACCTTTCTGAGATCATAGTCTAATTTAGATATATAAAATAATAATAACTGATTTTCTTTCTTTACTTGTCTATTTGTTTGCCATTTAGAGGCACATGGTGTGAGAGAGAGAAAGATGTGAGCATGAAAGTAAATTTTTCTGACTCCAATGCCAACAGTTCTGTTGGCAATTATTTTATAAATCTGAGCGAAAGCGAATGTTAAATAATGAGAGGAGCTGGTATTTTTGAGGATGCAATGCAATAGGTAGACGGATGGAAGTAAATCTGGGATGGATATGGATGGAAGAATATGGCCATTTTAGGGAACAATCACTTGAATCTATGTACTTACTATATCGAATTGTAGAGATCGAAAGTTTTTTTATTTTGAAAGTATGTTAATAAATTCTAAAAGGGTAATTTAAGTTAAGATATATTTACTTTTGCATTAATATAATTAACTAATACTAAGTAATGAAGAGTAATATCTCGCGATAAGATTACAATTTAAGGTTAAATACCTATTTTTCACGACTATCAAGTGAGTGTGACATCATTTTGGTGATAGGTAGAGTTTTATGGAGCAAAAAGTCGTTACACTCGTAATAAGTATTTTATCCACATTTTTCCTACAATGTTATAGAACTGAAAAAATTAATGTTAATATTTTTGAATGATTGTTTTCTTTTAAAATTAGCATTGCATAATGCTATGGTTATATTAAAATATAGCAACGTATATTATTTATTAATATAAGTGACGATGAAAACAAGCAAAATGGCGTCAATGCTGTTCGGACGAGCATACTTCGATATTTTTATATCTACAGCTTGTCCCAAAAGAACTCTCCAATATTGAAACAGGTGAAAGTAACAATTTTTTTAATTTCGACATAGTTTTGGGAAATTTCAATATTTTTAATAATTTTTCAAAATTCAGTGTCTGCGCTTAGTTGTTTCTTATAACTTTTCAAACCAAACCTTTTTTCAAGTACAAATCCCGGTAGTGGTACTCAAAAAATTTGTAAGTACCAGTCCCGATGTCTCGATACTGGTACTTAAAAATTTTCAAGTACAAGTCCAGCTACTGGTAGGTACTGGTAGTCATCTAGTCCTATATATAAGCTTAAGTACCCTAAGTACCAAAGTACGCACTTACTACAAATACCGCATAACGAGAAGTCCTTCGTTTTTGTAAACTATTTAAATACGCCTTCTAATTATAGAAGTTTAGTAGCAGGGACAGAAAAAGTCATGAATAAAAAAAAAAATTATTGGTTGTGCACTAATTTTTATTTTTAAGATCTTCAATAAATTGTATTAGTTATGTAATGTTTTTTTTTTTTTTTTTTTTAATATAAATGATATATGAGTGACAGTAGGACATAAACTGTCATGCTGAGCTGAGTCGATACTCTTTGTTAAGAAGTTTGGCAATCAAGTGCAACACCCCGCTGTCTTCTTCCGTACCTGTGGCGCGTTCATTTTCATTTGCAGGACTTGAAAATAAATGCTCCACGAAGGCAATCATTATCTGGTGTGATATTTGAAAAGCTTGTTTTGCTAATGGCAAACTCCAATACTGTATAAACAATTTCCAAAATTGGAAATTAAAACAGCAAAAGCTGTTTCATTTCTTATCATTTTGTCTAAGAAAATCACGAGAAGAAATTTCGGTTTCATCATCGTAGACAATACTGTAAAGAAGGCCCCGAAAATAGAAATTCAGCATTGCTAAGTGTGGAGATCTTGGCGGCTTAAGAATTTCACCACCACGTCCTATCCATTTATTTGTTAAGTCCAGATTCAAATATTGCCTCACTCTTATATATGATGAGCTGGCGTACCATTCTGTTGAAACCACATACTGCCTATAACGATGATATGGGCATCGTCGATTATGTATTCCAAAGTAGTTTGAAGTAATTGTCAGCTTTTGAGACTGGAGAAATTTTACAAACCGACCGGAATATGTATATAAATCAAAAAGTAAGCGACCTTACTTACTTTATAAAAATTTCCAAAAATTCATTACCTGGTCAACATTTTAATTTAAGTCGTCGCATTTCCTACTGGTATATGTTATTAAAAAAGATACTTAATACGGATATTTTTTCAAGTATTTAAACAGCATTTGGTTTGATTTCGGAAAAAAATACCCCTTAATTCAGATTTTACAACTTTAAAAGACAAGTTTTGTGTTTAGGATTTTCGACTGAAAATAATCTCTACTTTAACCTGTTTAAATATTGCAGTTCTTTTGGGACACGTCTTACAACGCATTTCACAGACAATAGTATAAAATTGAGGTCTGGACTCCCTGAATCACAATTTCACAACGTTCTCCAGAATGTCGTTTTGGTAATTAGTTGCATGCGTTATTACATCACCGAAGCCGGATGATGACCACTATCCATCCGCCTTAAGAGATTTTTTTAGCCGCTTCCCGAGAGGAATGAGTATAAACTCTGTCGTTTTGGTGGTTAAATTTTATTCTACGGTGAAAATTTCTACATCCGTAAAAAGCATATTTTTGTAGCCAAAGCTAGCGTGTCGCCCTAACAACTCTTTCGCTCTAATGGCTCTGATGTAACGGAGAGGCGATGTAAGCGTTGTTTCGTGTTTTGCCTCTAAGTTGCAAGTCTCCGATCGTCTTTATAATGGCGTCATGGTTCTAGGTGAAATTTTCATTTCCTTAGCTGTTCTAGCTGTGTTTGATAAGTATGGACAGAGCCAAAACCCTCGAGAAGACTTTACAAGCCATGAAACAGACTGCCTCACTACCACATGATAGCCCCAACGGAGTCCTAAAATTTTAAAATATTTGCAGTGTTCTTATTGAAAACTAACAAAAGTTTCATTTTAATAGCTCCTCCGTGTTCTGATAATCTTAGGCTTGCTTTCTTATCTTCCGAACCCAAATACAAATTTTATACCTTTCCTAATGAAATTATTTAAAAAAATTTATGTGAACCAAAAGACTACGATTCCCAAACAAAAACTCTCAGATGAGTAATCATTGATATGTCGCTGTGCCTTCATGTCATGTCGTGGGCTGATGATGTCGAATGTAGCTGCCTACAGATTCGGACTCCGGCTTCACATACACACATGCAATTATTACTCAGCTGAGAGTTATTGAGCGTAAAATGGGAAGGTTAGTTTGTAATCAAAACTATTTTATTATTTTGTTAAGTAAGGTATATAGTAGGTATAGCCTTTGGGAAGATAAGGAATCAAGCTGAAAATTACTAGAAGACTATTTTCCTATATGGATAGTAGTTTAGCCTCTATGGCATATATAAAGCCAAGTTTAGCACTTTTCCATAAGTAGAAAACGGACTCCATACGCACACATATAGATTTCTGTTTCATGGCTTGGGAAGTATTGTCGAGGGTTTTGACAGAACTTATGGCAAGACTATGTACAATGGCATTGCATTTAGCTAACATAGCAAAGAAAACTCGACAACCCTGCAACTGTAGGCGGAAAGTGTGGTAGTCGGTGGAGCAGATAGTAAATTTTCGAAGCGAATTAGTAAAGAATGTGATTTTCTTTGTTACCCCCTCTATGATATAGATCGGAAGACATACTGATTTGTATTTTGTTAATATTCACTATTTCCTGGTAATTTTTTGAAACTGTCGATGCTGGAAATTTTCTACCGAAATGGTTATGGCAGAACTACGTATATTGGATTGGCTCTCCTTAGGAAAGCTACAATCTCTTGAAGATTGGCATTCTGGATGTCTAATATGGCCAGAAAACCCTTACTTAGAAGCTTTGGCAGGATAGGCTCTGCAAAGAGCTTACCACATTGTTAAGAATCCTAAGTTAATATGTATATGCAACCATTTTACCAATTTTCTTGTACAGATATATGAGTTGGCATGTGTACGTAGACTCGAAGTTAAACTTGCATATTTTTCTCGATTCGTCTGCGCACCAGACCAAAATAATCCGAGAGAATTTGCGTGTTTTCTAAGGTTTGGTTATCATTTCAAAGCACCACTGAAGGTTGAGAGTTTTGGAGATTATAATATATGAGAGGTTAGCAACAGTGGAGTCTTTTTAAAACTCTTCCAAAATTAGCGACCGACAAAGTCTTCCGGTTTTTTTTTCTAAACTTTAACTTAACGTTTGTACACCGGCATGAATGAAATCGGCCGAAACTATTACAAATCTGACAACTTTGCTATAGAATTGAACTAATGTCAGCATAAAAGTCGTTGCGTGTGGAGGCAAAAGCTAAAAACTCAATTTTCTATGAAACAATTCTTTTTTATGACACTTTTATGATACCCGATACTGTTCACTTAGGGCCAAGCTTCACAGTTTGACTATGGCGATAATTTTGCCACCAAATAAAAATCTTAAATGAACTACTTAATGAGCTAATGCTTGGTGCGGTTTTTGGGCAGGCAGGCAGGCGGAGTAATTGTGCCGTATCTGGTCTGAAAATTATAATAATCAAGTTTTCATGATCTTATTTGGTCGGTATGAACATTCACGACATGTGGCTTTAGTAGGACGGCACGACCTGCTACTCTGCATAGGAAACAAATGGCTTAATGGAAACAATTTTCAGGCCGTGTCATATTACGGAAACGCCGATAACAATTGGCCAGTAAAATCATTCGATTTGTTCACCCATTTAACTTCTTTCCAAGTTTAGCGCTCCTTTAGAAAACTACGATGATGCAATCTTGTGAGAAGGATCAAAAGGAAAGTTCTTTCATGCAGACATGTTGATGTTAAGATTAGAACAATTGGAGCAAAAAGTATACACTCTGTTGGTCCTCCAGGAGAACACCGCTATTACTTGCTGTAGGAGGCACAGAAATTTGAGTGGTGTTTTTAATATTTTTATAAAAAATGGCCCACCGCTTTCTGGTGGTTTTAGTGTCTTATCTTGTGTAAGAACGGGGTTAGTTAGAGGTTGGTGTTTCTCCTCTGATGAAGTATGTGTCATTGCGTAGAAAAATTGTTTCCTGCTATCGGATTTGGTGGTTCTGCCGATAGTCTTATTCTGCCAGATTGGTGCTTCTGCTGGCAATATTGAATCCATCCACTGGATTTGGTTCTTCTGACAGTGAAGATCTTTTTGTTTTCCTTTCTTACACGTTGGATAATCCCATTTCAAGATTGGGCGCTTGCGCTTGCTAAGCCCCAAGTAATTAAATTGTATGTACTCCTGTGATAAAAAAAATAAGGTGAATTTTTCATTTAAACTTCGCGGACAGTATGAAATTATATATATATATTTTTGTGTGGATTTGGAGTACTGTCTAAGACATCTATGCACAGTTTCATGTCAATATATTCAATTACTGCAGAGCTATACGATTTTTTTGAAATTATACAAAGTGAGTTTTTCGATTTTTACTATGTACGATTTTGTTGAGCAAAGAATTTGCATTAACATTCTGTAAAGATCCGCTGATCAGAGCAGAACGCTAAAGTAGTACGCTTACTTAAAACGCGAAAAAGGTAGTTAGAAACTCAGTTTATATAACAAAGGCAAGTTCATTGGTGGAAGAAAGTGTTTATTCACCGAGTGGAATACCAAAATGCGTTGAATCACAGACCGTAAGTCGAAAGATTTTACGTTTATTATTCCTAGGAACCAACAAAATTAAAAGCTCCGCAATATTTGAGCCAC
Organism: Dioctria rufipes; assembly: GCA_963924295.1. Classification (NCBI taxonomy): domain Eukaryota; kingdom Metazoa; phylum Arthropoda; class Insecta; order Diptera; family Asilidae; genus Dioctria; species Dioctria rufipes. The sequence goes on from OZ002741.1 coordinate 56,097,297, forward strand.
AAACCACCTTTCAACTGTTTTGGGCACAGGGCGCCCAGGAAAACAATTATCTCTATTCTTTTCACAAAAACACGGAAAATTTATCTCGCACTACATTTTATAACATTCAACACACAATTTTTGGCGAAGAAGCTATACAACACACGATTAATTTTTTCAATCAACATTAAGAATTACACACTGAATTAATTTCCCCAGTTATCTCTAGTATTAGTAATTAGCTCTAGGTGGTGGGTAGTGTTAAGCAATTCTGAATTCTTACTTTAGAACTGTATAGGGTACTTTGCTTCATTTTTACCTTACATCTTTTCTCCTTTTACACCTAAACCTTAGCAGCTCCTATTGGAATTCCCAATCGGTAAAACGCCCCCTCTCCTCCACTCTTAAACGCAAAACGACTACGTAGTCAGCGTTTGCAACCACAGCACATAACGACTGGACGTACTAGCGAGCCGACTCAACCTGACAAAACCACCAGGTACCACTCACTCTGAGGTGGTCTAAAAACACATAGCCCGCATTGGGCGCAACAACATGGCTACGGCCGGTGGGCCGCTGAATCAGTTCGTCCTCCTGGACCCGGCCAACTGGCCCAGGAAGGCAGTCAAGAAGGCAAGGAAAAACCGAACAGGCCTTGACTTTCCGTCGCTCCAACAAGCAACCACGAATAGTTTCTCAGTACAGACCAAAAATACGTTACAGTTAAGCTCGCAGACGAGTCGATAAAACTAACAGATTTGAACCCCTTCGTATTGCGCAAAATGATAGAACACATTGCCCCAAGAGTCCAGTCCTGTAAGAGCTTGAGGGACGGCTCCTATCTGAAAGTCATTACGGGACAAGAGACAAAAGTAACCTATCACAACAAGCTTAACTCCTCCAAGGACGCAACCTAAGCTCCCAACCTCAAATCGGTCTCAGAGGCTGAAATCCCTAAATCGGTCTCAGAGGCTGAAATCCCTAAGAAAAAAACAAAACCATCACTGAGGTGCGAAAGATGACGAAACCCGGCAAGGACATCACCGACCGAATTTCCACCGGAGCCGTGCAGCTCACCTTCGACTGCTTCGTCCCTCCAACTTTCATCTTCTGCTGCTTCGAGAGGCTCCCTGTCCGTAGATGGTATCCGGCCCCACTAAGATGCAGAAAATGCTTTAAATTCCGACACCACGAAAGTGGATGTCACATTTCCCCCGGTCTGCCCAGACTGCGGACTGACCAAAGCTAGTGGAGATACTACTCACGTTTGCGAAAAAGTGTATTGCATTAGCTGCGATGTGTCCGAAGACCACTCTAGACCCAAGATGTCCTGCCTACGCAAGAAAGAAAGCCATAGTAAAATTACAGGTGGACAATCACCTCACACGCTATGAAGCGAGAAGGCAGTGGTACGCTACCTATGGCAACCAAGCTCCCATTGAAACTAGCTCTAGCAAAATTAACACTGGAGTCTCCTTCGCGGAAGCTTCCAAAAATCCCAACCCGCAGATACGATCCACAGCCAAATATCAACCACAGACAACTTCGAAACAGTCTACTTCTCTCAGCTCTTCTCAGCCTGCAAAAACGGCCTCGCAGCCATTGACTATCCCCAACAATTCACAGACAGATGTTCCAGAAAGCACCAAACCACATCCAAACAGCAGCGCTACATTCTCCACTACAGCACAGATTCACAACAAGCCCTCCCCTAGCAACACACCAACTACACAACAACACAAAGCAGGTCTACACACCAACACACCCCTCCACACAATACAGCCTCTCAGCTTCAACACTTACATTCCTACTTCCTTCATACAAAACCCATCTAAACCAAGACGCCATCTCCAGCTCACCTAATTTTAAAAGCTCACCCCCTCCACCTCCCGCACCCTCACTAACATTACATTCTCCCAAATACCATCCCCAGGCACTAGATTTTACTAAGACTTAGTCTCGCCTAACGTCTCCACCATCTTAGGTGGTACGGTACGACGAGAACATGGTGATTGTTTTAGACTAGACGACATACTCGTATGATCCCCTCGTCTTGATCCGCAATCCCTCCTTTTACTCACTCCCATGCCCAACTCCCAAGTGGTTCCGCTGAAACACCATGGAGACCTCACTGTCCTCTAATGGAACGTCTGCGGCTACTACAATAACCTAGGCAGCCTTCAGGTCCTAGTGTATCATTTTGCTCTTGGCATCCTGGCTATCCAGGAAACGCATCACTAAAACCACGCCTTTCCAACTGCATGCTGTCCCTGGCAAGCCACCGCACCTCCGGAAGTGGCGGAGTTGGGGTGTTTGTCAGAAACGACATCCCGGTCCGGGCTCCCTCTAACCTCGTCCCTCACAGCCGTAGCTGTCAAAATCTCCCCCCACCCAATTTTATACATCATTTCGGTGTATATCACTGCCAGGGACGCTGTCACGGTAAGCGCCCTGCAATCCCTGGTGCAAGTCACGGGTCCGGTGCGCCTTCTGTGGAGCTTCAACGCGCATCATCCGCTGTGGGGTTCTCCCAGGGCGACGCTAGAGGCAGGACTATAGCGGAGTGGCTGAATGACGAAGGACTCGTCATCCTGAATGACGGTAGCCCTACAATCCTTAACACCAGAAACACCCTCATACACATTGACCTTTCCCTGGTCTTCTCATCTCTGGCCCCAGCTATCAAGTGGAGTACAGTGAAGAACCCCCGAGGTAGTGATCACTTCCCCATTTTTTTAACCATGGAGAGAACTCTCTCGACTGTCCGGAACATTCCGCGATACGTTGAGCCAAAGGCGGACTGGAATAACTTTGCCGAAGTAATCAAAAACTACCTCAAAGAACGCCCCCCAGTCTGGACACAGACAGGGAAGCAGCGGTTCTTGCCAGAGCAATTCGACAGGCAGCCAATAATTGCATCCCATTGTCACGATTGAAAGTGAAAGTCCAGCCACCTTGGTTCAACCCCAAGGTCAGGCAGCTCGTAGTATGCAAGGACAGAGCATGGAGATTCTTCAAGAAATATCCTACCACTGAGAACGTTGTCCACTATCGAAAAGCAAATGCCCCCATGAGAAGGGAAATCAAGACCGCGAAAAAACAAGCCTGGCAGAATTTCGCCTCCAGCATCGACTCCTCTACCCCCATGAAAGAGAACTGGCGCAGGGTCAAAGCAATTTGTGGTCACCCCGCTAAGGCAGGCATCAAAGGCCTTTGCGTGGGCAGCACGATTGTTACTGATGCAGTGCAAATGGCAGAACACCTTGCTAAGCACTGCACCAGTTACTCAACAGACGCAGATCGCTCTGCACTTTATTGCTCCACGAAAGCTCAACTAGAGCAGTGCATACTAAATTGAAAACATTCCCCCATCCCAACTTGAAATCCCCTTTTCACTCCTGGAACTTAAACGTACGCTTAACTCCTTTCAAGATTCCACTCCAGGTCTGGATAATATTTCCTTCGGAATGATCAAGCAGGCTCCGGAAATCTGGCACCACAGATTGACGGGACTGTGTAATCGATCTCTAGCTCTCAGCAGGTTTCCGACTGAGTGGAAACTAGCAAAGATCCGTGCTATCCCCAAGGGGAGCATCCGCTGTCCATCCCCCTTCGAGAACCGATCTCCTCCAAAATCCTTGAGAAGCTGATGGCAAACAGGTTAAGTTGGCTCCTAGAACAAAAGCTGCTTCCGACGGTTTGGAGCTACAGACCAGGCAGAGGGACTCAAAACCTTCTGCAGAAACTGGAGCACAACCTGAAATGCGCCTTATCTAGAAGCCAACACACTGTTTTGCTATCCATAGATCTAGAAAAAGATTTTGACAGAACTCCTAAGCACTCCGTCATCAAGCAGCTCATTGAATGGAAGGCCGGTGCGAGCTTCATCAAGCTGCTCGAATCTTTTCTGAAAGACAGAAGAATAAAGGTCAAGGTTGGAGGGCACTTCTCCACTACCTACTTCCTCGAAAACGGCTTGCCGCAAGGCTCCCTGCTTTCGGTGCATCTGTTCAACACCTTCATGCACTCCCTGTCATCCCAGCTCAGCGAGGTGCCTGACCTCCTTTATCATATCTACGCAGATAACATCGCTTGCTATGCATCCGGCAACCCATCATTCGTGAATTCAATCCTCAGTCAGACCCTGAACAAAATCTCAGTATGGTCTGAACTAAATGGTGCTAAGGTGGCCGTAAACAAGCTGGAGGCGCTGCACGTCTGCAGAAGACGGAGTTGCCACGAAACTCTAATCCACTATGACACAGCTTCAATCCTACTACAAAAACAGCTCAAGATCCTGGGTATGCACGTCTCCAAGACTCTGGAGTGGAGCAAACATACCAACTCGATCGTAGAGGTCGTCAACAGAAGGAACAACCTTCTCAGAGTCATTTGGGCCCCCCGCTTCTAACCGCCTCCTTGAGTAAGACAGCTCATCACTGGTAGGATAGAATATGCGATCGCAATCTACGGTTTCTCCACAAAACGAAATGCATGAAAAGTGCAGAAGGCAATAAACGTCTTCGCCAGAACGGCCATTGGTGCTCTACGCACAACACCAATCAACAGCCTTCTTATAGAGGCGGGCCTCCTTACCTTTTCGTCAAGAAGAGACCACCTTGCAACAAGCCTCCTCTTCAAAAACCTCCACAAACCTCAAGCTCCTCTACATGATCTGATTGTGGACTTCATGTCCACCCGCCGACACCGTGCTACACGCACAAGGTCGGGCCTACACCGATCGGTAGAAGATGCCCCCTCATCACTGAAAACAATCCCACTCAACCCAAATTCCTCAAACCCCACTCTGCTTCTCCCTTCCTGTAGGATCAAGACAAATAAAATCATTACGAACGAACAACAGTACCATGACCTTGACAATCACTGCAAAACTAGTCTACATAAAGAACTCTGTGATGGCATCAACGCAGACACGGTGATCTACACAGACGCCTCCAAATCCAAGAACGCTGTAGCCATGGCAGCCATTGCCGAGAGCGCCAATCGCAGATCTGTCACAAACTCCCTGCATGGTGCAATGTCTACACGGCCGAACTTACGGCCATCTGGGAGGCAGCCACCCAAAAGGGCACCACAGCAATCTTCTCTGATAGCCTGTCGGCTATCAAAGTTATCCAGAATCTATCTAACAAGAACGCACTAGCCCACAAATCAGAAATACCATCCAAAACGATATGATCTGGATCGCGTGGTGTCCGGGCCATGTAGGCATTCCCGGCAACGAAAGTGCGGACTGCTGGCTAAAAGCACAGCCGCAAGCGAACAACCTACCATCTATCCGCCGGCATACAAAGTGGCAGTAATGCATTGCAAAAACCTACAAGAAGCCTGCGGGCAACATTTTTAAAAGGCAGCCGGGCCCGACCTGCAACCATTGCGACGGAGCACCACCATTCACAACATATCACATCTTTTTCGAGTGCGGGGAGCTAATGAGACTACTTAAAGAATGCGGAATCACGATAACACCAACAGACCTCCTGAAATACACCAGAGAGGATACGAACGCACTAATCCCCGCACTCAAGCAACTAATAATTTCCAACGGACTAACGACTAGACTATAACGCACCGAACGTACCCAGACGCACATACCAACGCCACCAGCGACAAACAATACAACCACCGCGGTCATAAAAAAAAACCACGAACGAAAAAAAAGCGGGGAAGAGAGTGGAATACTACACAAAAAGGAAAAGATACATATAAAACAACCCCTAGGTAAGGGAGAAAAAAAGATGAGGTATAAAAAAAAAAAACTGTAAAAGGTACTTATTATAGGAAGCTAGTTAAAATAAGTATAGACATACATAAACTTCTTGTAATTAATAATAGGTAAAATTTAGTAATTAAAAAAAAATAAACTAATTTCTCTAGTTGTTTAATAATAGGTAAAATTTTGTAAAAGAAATGAGTTTCTCTAATCTTTAAGGAAAAAAAAAAACAATAAAATAGAATAATTGCTACATTAAAAATAATACAAAAACAAACAAAAAATCAATATTAAGAAATAATAGAAGAATAGGAACCACCAGACCATAGGACTGACAGAGCCCAGATGGGCTAGTAGCCGTATGCATAACAATCTTTTATTGTATTAGGCTTATTTTAAGGTTGTATAATAAAGAGAATAATAATTTTTTTTATTTAAATAAGCTCTTTATTTGTTGGCGCTCTGGCTCTTTTCAACTTTCCATAAACATAAAAGGGAGTAAAAAACAAAAAACAACAGAAAAGACACTAGCTAACCTAAAAAATCACAAACATAACAGTCAATAGGGACATTAAAAACAAACTAGAATGTAAAAGAACAAAAAGATAATACTATGTTCTCAAAAGAGACAATATAAACGTAAACAAAAATTTTGAAAAAGGCCTAAAAAATAGAAAACAACAAATTTACGTCCCAATTTTGACAATTGGGTAAGTGGCAGTTCCGAGAAGCTCCAATTTCCAAAATAATCTAATAAGAATATTTACCTAAACGAATGAATTTTCAACAAACAATTTTGCAATTTAGCGCCGAGACCGAAACCGAATTAAAAATGAGAAATCGATCAAATGAAAAATTTACCCGATACCGTTATAGAGTCCCGCGAGGGCAGCCTGTAGTATCATAGATCTCTACAAACTGCCTGTGGCCTGCTATCACCAGCGAAAGACAAGAGCTCCGTCCTGCACCGACGATAGTGGTTGCAATGTGCAGTTGAATGTGTCTGCGTTCGTTGCCAGATATTCGAGACGTAAACGTCTCTTCAATCTGTCAACGAAGTGGCGCTTAAGTGCCAGTGCGTGGTGTTGTGGGTCAGTGTTCTGATTCCCATCTTCGACTCTCATGTAGTACAAGTGAATCGTAGATTTGGCCAGTATATACACAAAGCTAATCAAACAGTTCACCCAACTACTAACCTTTGGTCTCTATAGAAACGATGTCCTAGTAATGTCGAAATTCGGGTGGATCAACTGGCACATATCGCGCACGAGTTCCCTTAGATTTTGCAAAGCTGGGCAAGTGAAGAACCTGTGAAACAAGGTGCGTTCACCAGCACAAACTGTGCAGATCCTCTGAGCTCGCCGGTCAATATGTGACAACTGATTAGGATGCACAAGACTGTGATGCAGCAATTTGAATGCTACATCAGCATCTTTGTAACTAGAAGAATAACTGTAGACTACTCTGCAAGTTATCCCTCCCATCACGCCCATATTCACCCCGAGGTGTGTTCGCCATCTGTTGTATCCTGTGTACTCCGGAGGTCTTATTGACATAAGCACATTCATACGTGTTGTAAGTGTGCTGAAAGGTGTGTGAAGTGGTCTGCTTAGACCGAAAGCATCTTCCAACTTAGTGCCAGGGACTAAGCTTGGATTTTTGGGCCCGGAACGGAATAACATAAAAATCATACCTCCCCTTTTGTAGGGCAAAGACCTTATTTAATCCCTATTGACTGGACTAGTACAGATATACTGACTTTTTAATAAATCTAAAAATTGTATATTTTTTTTTATACAAACCTTAACACTAAACTACAATACTACAACAAATAATAAGGACCTATATGATTATTCAATAGAAATATTTTCAATTGCATGTACTAAAAGTTGGAGGAGGTGGAAAAAAATAACCTGCAGCCCCAATTTGGTACAAAAACAGGTATTAAATTCACTTTGTTATAGTCAACCTTTATCTAAAACAAAAAACTGGATTCATGCAGCAAGAAATGAGGGATAAAAATAAACGTCCAAAAATCCGAGCCTGTCCCCATTCGGAAACTCACCACTGATAAGCTTCTAAAGCAAAGCCCTTAGTGGCTGTCTACAACCTAAGAAAAATTCGTCCCTCAACAAAATTCAAATATCTTGAGATCAACTTCCACGAGCTTTTGGAATTCAATGGCCACGTAAAAAGCCATGATTCAAACGGCAGACTACGGCTACACTATTTTCAGACCGATAATTAACTTCAAAGACAGACTGTCAACCCGAACGAAATTGTTGCTCTAAAAGCGTTCGATGAAGACATCGTAGGTCTGTCTGTTTACTCGAAAGTTTTTACTCGGTGTAAAAACTTTTACGCATTTTTACTCACAAACCGTCTGTTTACTTTTAACTAGTAAAAATCGAGTAAATTTATACGTTTCCCCTCTTGCACAAAGTTGCACATTTTTACTCATGATCAAGAGGATGTGTAACTTTGATATGCAATCAGCTGACTGTCAAAAGTATTAAATTTGAGGTTAAGCCGTTTGTTGGGTTATCGAAAGAATGTAAAACGATAATCTAAAGAGTCGAAATTAAAAAAAAAAAATATTAAAGAGGGTGGGTTTTTTAAAACGTATTTCAAATTAATTAATTGTTTTCTGTTTTAGACGGAAAGGTAGCAGCCAAATTTTTGACACATGACAAGCTAAACAAAATTTACTCGAAAAGTGTCTGGTAACTTTTCTTGATTTATCCGCTCTACCACATAAAACTTTTTACTTGATTTTTACTCAAAAGTAAACATACAGACCTCGTGTAAAGCATTAATATAAATTTTCCCCTACAATATGGCGGATATATACCTGAAGTTTTGTGCACTCATCGAACAAGTATTTGAAGTTAGGGTAACTCTTGTATAATCTGACATTTCTCTGACAGCTCTTCTGAGTATAATTAATTTTAAAAAAAATATATTAAATGAGTGAAGATAAATAAAATGTGCTCTAGCATAGAGTAAAGAAATCTATAGAGACCGAAAATGTATGGCGGAAATTCTCATATATTTTGTCCACAAGAGCCGAATCTAACAGCGCCGCCTTTTTGAAACTGTACTACTGAAAATGTATGTTATTTGCTTATCGTGATTACCGCCATCTGGGTGCTCAGCTCTATAATGGTTCCCTATGCACTTGCGTGTATTCTGATATGGAACTTTAGTTTATAGAGAAATAGTTCATACGAAGCTTGATCGTGTGCATGCAAATGCATTCAAATCTGCCTTTCTATTGAAAATATTTATGCCTTGCTTGTTCTTTTTTTTTTTTTTGTGATGACTGGTGAGCTATGTACTGCATCGACTTGGATCGGAGAACTACAACAGCAAGCAATACTAAAAATTGTAGAATGGTAGATTTAATATTTTTCATTGCTATCTTTAAGATTGCGTTTAAGACTTTATTGATTTGCTACCATGGATAATTTTGTTTTCTCGCATATTTCCATTTGATCCTGTGATAAACTGTTTTTAGGATGATCTAAAAAACGGTTGCATGTATGTGGGTATACTTGCAGGATCAAATGAAAGGTAAAATAGGTGAGGTTTCCAAATCTTTCAAGAGAAAGCTATAGTGATCATACATTTTGGCCTGAAAATGGTTAGAATTTTAAAATATTTGGAAATTTTTTCAGAGACCGTCACGGTTAGAAATGTTTAAAAAAAATCGTATGTAAAAGATTATTTTCTAATTTTTTTCTAATAATCAAAACCAAAAATTAAAAACTGATTTTTATTTAAAAAATCAAAATCTGGATTTGATTTATTTTTTCAAAATCGAAAATAAAAAGCATAAAAACCACAAAATTGTTTTTTCATTTCACAAAATTGTTTTTCGGGTGAAAAATACTTTGGCGGTTGATATTAAATATGCCGAAGATTGTACGGTGGATGAAAATTACATACGGGCTTTCATCTAAAGGATCATAAGAATTATTAATTATATTTGATTTTTAAAATAAAAATCATTTTCAGATATCTATTTTTGATTTTTAAAATAAAAATAAATTTTTAATTATTATTTATGATTTTAAAAATATAAATCCAAAATGACAGTTACTTTTTATAATTTCGAATAAAAATCATAAATTTTAAAAGTATAGTTCTATAACTTCTGACGACATGACAGTTATCTACCAGAGAATGCGCAGCAAGAAAGTTACAGGAGGTTAATAGAGAAAGTATTTAAAGTCACAAAACCTCCCCTCTATTGCCCAAACGAAGCATCAAACCGCAATTTTCTTCATATCAATTTCCTTACTCTACAGTAGAATTTAATAATTAATTATTAATTTAATTTTATTGCAAATGTATTATCAAGTGATAGTGGCGTTTTATTCGGGCTGTGAAAAGATATATATTTAACATTAAAAATATCTAATAAGCTGTGAAATATTTCAAAACGGTTTTTCGAACTGTGCAGTTGATTCAGCTTTATGAGTATTATCATTATGTAATTTTTTCAACTTATTTAAAGTATGGATGGTTAATGCTATAGACCAATTTAATATTTGTATCGCGGGTTTTGTTTCAGATTTTTCAAAGATATTTGGTTCTACTATTCTCTGTATTCTTTGTTGAATTTTAAGCACATTTTTGTAATTTTGTTTGCATCAGCATCATACAATGTTTTAATAATATCAAATGAAGCAATACCATCAGAAATGTCCACATCAAATTTAATTATTGTATTTCGCACAGATTTTACTTAATGAATAGAATCATAAAATGAAGCTATCGCAGCAGAATTATGTGAATTTTTAGATGATCCTTAGTAACTCCAAGCTTCTGTCTGTCACAGAAATTTGATCGAAAACGATGTGACGTAGGAATTCGAAATTTAACAGAATGTTAGGTTTTCGTGACGGTCACATATTTCAATAGTCAAACATTATGAAATATTATTTTTTAACTTTTCATTGGGGGGTTGGGCTCTCTAAAAAAATTATTTTTTGTATCATGTGGGATATCGGTTACTTTCAAGGATTCTTAATTTTTTTTTAGTAAATTGGTTATAAGCATAAAGCTCAAAATGTTTGAAAAAATTCCTTTTCCTCTCATCTTCTAGTATTATCATGGTTAGGTAGGTGAATCATTTCTAACAGGGGAACGGTCCTTTTCTTCGCTAGCCTCATAGTGATGAAAAATAATGTTTTCTTAGATAACTTTTAAGACAGACCGACTCTTGTAAAATTACTCTTGAGTGTTTGAATGTTATTGAGTTATCATAGGCAAATTTGGATTCGATTTAAATATACTTGAATTCGGTCGATCGACTGTTCGTTGAAAAATTTGTGGTATGGAAACCTAATTGTCAGAGCCCAACTCGCCTTTAACCGATTTTTTTTATATGATACTGCTGAATAATTAGTTTCAAATGTCGGGCTTATTTGTTCTAATAAATAAGCTTTTAGCATATCTAGGCACAATAAATTAAACATTAAACTTCACATGTATAATTTTGAATGGACCAGCATGGTATGAAATAACGAAGGATACGATGAAAAAGATAACCGACTGGTACCAAAATCAATTTTATTTAAATGCTTTTGGCCAATAAAATGTCGCCATCATTCCGAAGACAGTCTTGTAATTTTACTCCATTCATTGAATATTTTAAACCCTATATAGGCCAGCAAATAAATTTCATTTGCAGATCGCATTATGAAGGTGACTCACAATGCATTTAAGCCCATTTTCAATGATATTTTTCTTTTCCCATAACAAAATTAATAAGTAATACATACATATTATGGTACATGTACATACGCAAGGGTGTTTAGTAAGTACTATGTAAAGAAAATTATGGTTTGATGCTTCGTTTGGGCAATAGAGGGGAGGTTTTCTGACTTTAGATACTTTCTCCATTAACCTCCTGTAACTTTCTTGTTGCGCATTCTCTGGTAGATAACTGTCATGTCTAAAATTTCCAATAAATGTCCAATCATCTCTCCAAGTCTCCATTCCCATTTTGTCAACAGTTATAGGACTATACTTTTAAAATTTATGATTTTTATTTGAAATTATAAAAAGTAACTGTCATTTTTGATTTATGTTTTTAAAATCAGAAATAATAATTAAAAATTTATTTTTATTTTAAAAATCAAATATAAAAAGTCAATACCAATTCTTATGATCCTTTAGATGAAAGCCCGTATGTAATTTTCATCCACCACGCCCATACGCCGTACAATCTTCGGCATATTTAATATCAACCACCAAAGTATTTTTCACCCGAAAAACAATTTTGTGAAATGAAAATCATTTTATGGTTTTTATTTTTGATTTTTAAAATAAAAATCAAATCCCGATTTTGATTTTTGTTTTTTTAAATAAAAATCAGTTTTTAATTTTTGTTTTTGATTATTAGAAAAAAAATCAGAAAATAATCTTTTACATATGACTTTTTTTTTACATTCATAACCGTTAAAAAAAAATTGCAAATTTTTTAAAATTCTAATCATTTTCCGGCCACATGATCACTATAACTTTCTCTTGAAAGATTTGGAAACCTCACCTAATTTACCTTTCATTTGATCCTGCAAGTATACGCACATACATGCAACCGTTTTTTAGATCATCCTAAAAACAGTTTATCACAGGATCAAATGGAAATATGCGAGAAAACAAAATTATGGTAGCAAATCAATAAAGTCTTAAACGCAATCATAAAGATAGCAATGAAAAATATTAAATCTACCATTCTACAATTTTTAGTATTTCTTGCTGTTGTAGTTCTCCGATCCAAGTCGATGCAGTACATAGCTCACCAGTCATCACAAAAAAAAAGAACAAGCAAGGCATAAATATTTTCATTGGAAAGGCAGATTTGAATACATTTGCATGCACACGATCAAGCTTCGTATGAAGTATTTCTCTATAAACTAAAGAGCTTTCAAAGTTCCATATCAGAATACACGAAAGTGCATAGTGTTTTCAAAAACCTATTCATTAGGTTTGTTCGATGAAAACACCGTGTAAATTTTCTCCTACAATTTTCCCGGGGCTTTGTGCACTCATGGAACAAGTTTTTAAAACACCGGGTAAATCTAGTGTAATGACATTTCTCTGACAGTTCTCCTGAGTATAATTAGTTGTAAAAAGTTATTTATAAAATGGGTGAAGAGAAATAAAATGTGCTCTAGCTATTTATCTATTTCTTTTCTTTTAATTTTTGCTTATTTTTGCTCAAGAAGTAATTTATATGCACCAATCAGCAACATATTGCAAGTGACAGTTCTCAAGTGACAAATGTCAAACTATTACCCCAAGAAAATTTTAGTGTAAGCTCGGGGTAGCCCAGGTTTTTCAAAAAACAAGATAGTCTAGCCCGGTGTAGCCTTACGTTTACCCGGGGTTTTCATCAAACAGACCTATTACTTCTTCATTCCCCGCCGTCCTACTGGGGTTACTTCCAAAAAAAGAGCAACATACATTATGACTGATATGGCGTATCATTCGTAAAGGAAACGAAACGGAAGATTTCAAAGAGGACATAAGGACAACAATCAACAACAAAAAAAAAGAGGACATGGAATCGAACTGTACACCGAAGATAAGCTTGAAGGCTTAAAAGAGAAACACGAAAGATGAAGACATCATCACAGAAAACAACGACAACAAAGGAGGAAATCTCACAAGAACTTGAAGAGCCTTGTTTTTAGTGCAAGTTTTAAAGATTGCAGTTCGATTACAGTTATTATACCCTAGATGAAATCATAGGGGTATACTAAGTTTGTCATTCCGTTTGTAATACCTCGAAATAATGATGGTAGAGCAAAATGGATTGGACACCCATTCATAATATTAAAAGTTATTTCGATTTTTGCATGTCCGTCCGTCCGTCTGTGCGCACGATAACTCGAGAACGCGTATACTTAAAGAGCTGAAATTTTGTACACGGACTTTAAAAAAAAGTAAAATTAAGTTCGAAAATGAGACAAATCGGGAAACTCCTTCGTGGGGTTGCCATATAAAAATTTCGTTTTCCGCTATATATTTGGACACTGCCTAAGAACGCATCGACGTAGAGAGCTGAAATTTCGTATATGATGTTTTTACTACATTAGCAAATTAAATGTCAAAAATGGACTAAATCGGGCAACTCCTTCTTGGTGTTGCCATATAAAAATTTCGGTTTTTTACGTATACTTTGAAAACGATCAGTCCAAGACATTTTTATTGTACTAAAAACTTCTGCAGAATACGAAATCCTATAAAATTGGTTATTACCATTTTTTCTGTGCGACAAACTGTTCTAGAAATATATGCGAAAAACAACTTCAAAATCAATACTTGAATAGATCGGTGACCATACGAAATTTAATACGGGCATTCATCTCTAGAGGGTATCATAAGAATTGGTCTTGACCAATTCTAGCTTTTTTACTTGTTTTTAAATAACTTTTTTCAACTCACAAACCCCTGACTAAGAAATTTTGTGTCTGAGCGCCTGAGAGTGCCGTTCGTGACGAAAGAGTTGTAGGGTAGTAAGCGTGGATGGATTTACATGGGGTTTTTTTTATTTAAAATGAGTGAATGGGGAGCTTTCCGATGGGGTAAAATTTTCTTACGTTTTGTGTGGTTTTGGGGTGGGGTGGTAACTACCACCCTTGGGGTTGTCCAAAATGAGCCGTGTGTGATATGAATCGAGAATCAAGTTAAAAACAGTTAAAAAAGTTACAGAAAAAACAAAAAAGTAAAAAAAAGTTTAAAACGTTAAAAAAAGGTAAAAAAAAAAAGTTAAAGTTAAGTTAAATCGTGATTCGAGAGAGGAGAGAGTGTTCTTACTTTACACACATCATTATCAATATTTTGGGCCTTATTTCATTTGCTTGTTCTCTTGATCTGAATTTTGGGCTTTGGTTCACTTTTTTTGGCCCTTTTTTCATCTACTTTGGATTTTTATTTCACTGGTCATTCAACCATTCATCAACACCTGCACGCCATCGGAAAAATCAACAAATTGGCCCAAAATGGATTCCACACAAGCTTGCCGAGTGAGCGCAAAGAATGAATGTGTGTTTTTCTTTGCTGGTACGTCAAAAATGAAACATTTTTTCATCGAATGATGAACGGTGACGAAAAATTGGATCTCTACAAAAAATGCCAAGCGCCCACATATACCGTAGCATTTGACATCTTGTTTATGTAAACTAGTAAAGGAAAAAATCATATCGCTTAAAATTTTAGAGAAAAATGCCCTTAAAGTGCCTGCCAAAGTCATCCCGGGTCTGGAGTGACTTTGGCAGGTGTATAACTTAAGATGTTTCCATAATTATTAAACATAAAAACGGCACTGGGCAAAATCGCTCAAAAAACGGGTGAAACTTGTAATGAAATATCACCCAAAATTTTGGGTTTTTTTCATTTTTTTCGGCGAAATATTATTTTAAATACTTGGGTTAAAATGCACTATGAAAAAATGGCAAATTACTTTGAAATGAAGAATGACCAAAAAATATTTTTGGGTCATTTTTATAATGGGTGATGTTAAAAGAAAGTATAGCTATATATTACTGCACTATCTAAATTTTTATTTATAAAACGAAAATAATGAATATAATACTGTAGTAGCTGAAAAATGCTTAAGCTTAACAGAGGAACGGATAGATGGCGTTAGCGGCAAGTTGTGTTAGGAATGGATTAGGAAGGTTGGAAGGTAGAGAAAGAAGAAGAGACAGAAAGGAAAGATTGTCAATGGTGAGCAAAAGTATCCATGTTATTGAATAAAAGTTATGCGAAGAAATTTTATTTTATTTGGGCCATCCTGCAGATTTCAGAAGTGGGATACTGTGAAAGTTTTAATAATTAGTGTTTTGTACGCGATTTAATAAAAATTGAATGTTCAATTGTTATAATGAGTAAGTCAGTAACTAAAAAACAATTACAGACGGAATTAAGAAAATTTAATTTGCCTACCACGGGCAAAAAGGCTGATTTATTAGAGCGATTGTCTTTAGTGAAAGATAATAGCTCTGAAAGTGGTGAGGATGAGATTACACGTATTGCTTCGTCATCCACTGCGAATGTACATACTTTCACACCAAAAGTTGAATTCGAGGTTATGGAGAAGTTTTTATTACAAAAGGAGCTCGATTTAATTAAGCGAGAAAATGAATTTTTAAAAAAATTAAGTACTGCTGGAAAGGTGCAGGTTGAGGAGAAAATCTTACATCCAGTAGAGGCGGATCAAATCATCCCTGTTTTCGATCCTGTTAAGGGTCTATCTTTAAACAAATGGTTGAGTCGTCTAGAGGAAATTGGTCGTATTTATAAGTGGAGGGAGAGCACCTTACTTCATTACGCGTGTTTACGTCTTCAAGGAAGTGCAAAAGTTTGGTACTTTGGTCAGGAAGGATTGAGTACGTGGGAGTCGTTTAGAACAACAATAGTTAAAACGTTTCCACCCTTTGGTGACGATTACGATATACATGCTGCTCTAATTAGTCGGAAAAAGAAACCCGACGAGTCTTATGAGGACTATGTTTTTGCCATGCAGAACATAGCTAGAGGAAATTCGCTGGATAACAAATCACTCATCAAATACGTTATTAAAGGTATTCGTGATATATCTGTACAACAAATTCTTTCATTACAGAAAGTAAACACCGTTGAGGAGATATTACAATTGCTTCAGCGTTATGAGAAGTTAAAGCAAGTAAATGTGGTATCGGAGAGTAAACGGCCAGGCGCATCGTTGTCACCTGATGGTCGACGTTCTGCTAAACATCCCATTATTAGATGTTACAATTGTAATACAATAGGGCATACTATCGCTACTTGTACAAAGCCGAAAAGGAATAGAGGTTCCTGTTACAACTGTGGTAGCCTTAGTCACCTTATAAAGGACTGTCCGGGAAATTCATCAACAACTAGAAAGTCTAATCAAGTAAGTTGTGTTACGTCATTTAGAGATAAGGAACAAGCTTGTGTGTCGCAAAATAAAAATTTTGTAATAGATGATAAAAGCAAACACAGCCATAATTTTACTAATGGCAATTTAATAAAAGTTATTTGTAAATTCAGAGACCAAACATTAGACATTGAACTTAATTTAAATTTAAAAGGTATAATAGATACGGGAAGTCCTATTAGTGTTATAAAAAAAAGTTTTGTGCCGGATTTTGCTATTTGTGATTACAATAATAATCAAAATTTCGTTGGGATTAATAATACACAACTACATATAGTTGGTTTGTGTACAGTCGAGATTAATATTTATGATCAAAGTTATTTTGTTACACTTTATGTGGTGCCTGATAGTACGATGGAATGTGTAGTAATTTTAGGACGTGACCTTTTAAAGTTATGTGGAGCAAAACTTTCAGTAGGAAATCATATAGCTATTGATTACTTTGAATCAGATAGTACTGAGTTATTAAATATTAGTATTGGGAGTACATACTCCGAGGTACAACCAAAAATTAATTTGGATGAGAATTTACCTGAAACTGTTAAACAAAATTTTATCGAAAGTTTTATGAGTAATTATTATTTGGCACCTAAGCCTGAGTTTCCTGAAACAGGAACTAAAATGAATTTGCGTCTTACAAGCGATAAGCAAATTGTTTCTGTTCCCAGACGTCTCTCATTTTCTGACAAAGAGAAAGTGAGAGTAATTATTGATAATTTATTAAAAGAAAATATTATCAGACCTAGTGAATCTCCTTATTCATCCCCTATCGTGTTAGTTAGGAAAAAGACCGGTAATGTGCGCATGTGTGTAGATTTTAGGTCATTGAATAAAATCTTTGAACGTGATAATTATCCTTTACCATTGATAGAGGATCTAATTGATCAATTACGGAATAAACATTATTTCAGCAGTCTTGATTTAAAAAATGGTTTCCACCATGTTTACATGGAGGAAGAATCTATTAAGTATACTGCGTTTGTTACACCGATGGGACAATTTGAGTATGTGAGAATGCCCTTTGGACTTAGAAACGCACCTTCTGTATTTCAACGTTTCGTTCACAAAATTTTTAGAAATTTGATAATTAAGAACAAAGTTCAGATCTATTTAGATGATATCTTGATTGCCACAGAGAGCGTTGAGGAACATTTACAGATATTGTTAGAAGTTTTTACATTGTTAGTAAAAAACAAATTAGAACTTAGACTAGACAAGTGCAAATTTTTATATAACGAGATAGACTACCTAGGTTATGCAATCTCGAAAGCTGGTATTAAGCCAAATCCAGACAAATTAAATGCAGTTAAGAATTTTAGTGAGCCTAAAAATTTAAGAGAACTTCGTAGTTTCTTAGGACTGTGTGCTTATTTTCGTAAATTCATTAAGGACTTTTCATTGTTAAGTAAACCACTTTATGATCTTGTTAAGAAAGATTCTGAATTCATATTTGATAAAAAACAACAGGATTGTTTTGATTTGCTTAAGGATAAGCTTACACAAGCACCAGTGCTGAATATTTATTCCCCTACAAGTTATACAGAACTTCATTGTGATGCGAGTTCACAAGGTTTCGGTTCCATCTTGCTTCAAAGGAAGGAGGACGGCCTTATGCATCCGATCTTATACTTTTCGAAACGAACTACAGACTGCGAATCTCGATATCACAGTTATGAATTGGAAACGCTCGCGATTATTTACGCGCTTCGACGATTTCGAATATATTTACAAGGTATGAAGTTTAAAATAGTCACGGATTGTAATGCATTGGCTTTGACAATGAACAAAAAATTAATAAATCCTCGTATAAATCGATGGGTTTTAGAATTGCAGGATTATGACTATGAAATTCAGCATCGTCCTGGTAGTCGGATGCAACATGTTGACTTCCTTAGTCGATGTCAAAATATTTTAATTTTAGAAGAATGTCCGTTTGAACAGCAATTAGCTGTATGTCAAACTCAGGATCCAGTTATAAAATCATTACGAGAAGAATTACGTCATAGTGAGCATTCCTTTTATGAATTACGTAATGGGTTGCTATACCGAAAAACGGGTAAAGACAAATTGTTATTTTACGTTCCCGAAACAATGCGTATTCACATTTTAAGAAATAGTCATGACTTACACTCGCATGTTGGAGCTGGAAAAGTATGTGAGATAATTAAGCAAAGCTATTGGTTTCCTAATATGAAACAGATTGTTGTAGAGTATATTTCTAATTGCCTTACTTGTATATCTTATAATGTTCCTTCTGGAAAAAGGGAAGGGTTTTTATTCAATATTCCAAAAGGGAAGCAACCATTTAAGGTAATACATATTGATCATTTGGGACCGTTGGAAGAAACTCCACGGAAAAATAAACATGTTTTGGTTGTCATTGATGGCTTTACAAAATTCGTCAAATTTTATTCTACCAAAACTACAAATACTAATGAAGTAATCAAAGCTTTAAAATTATATTTTAACTCATTTAGCGTACCGGAAACTATTATTTCTGACAGAGGTACCGCATTTAGTTCGAATACATTTAAAACTTTTGCGAAAAAGTTTGCTGTTAAGCACATTATGGTAGCATCCGGTTCTCCGAAGTCAAATGGCCAAGTTGAACGTGTCAACAGAGACTTAGTTCCTATGCTTGCTAAATTAACAAGTGAAAACAAATACTGGGATAGTGTTTTGTATCAGATTGAATATACTATTAATAACACCGTAAATAGGTCCATTGGAACTACACCTAGCGAAATGCTATTTGGTGTACGGCAGCGTAATACTGTTATCGATAGAATTAAGGATTTCATTGAAAATGATATTAATGAGTCAGAGTGAGACTTGAATAAGATTAGAGCTGATGCAATAATTAGAATTAATAAAAGTCAAAGTTACAATAAGGCGTATTTTGATAAAAAGAGAAAAAAAGCTAGAGTTTATAGCAAAGGAGACTTAGTTGTTGTAACTAATGTAGATGGTACTCCGGGAGTATGTAAAAAATTAATACCAAAGTATAAAGGACCATACGTAATAAAAAAATCTTTAGGGAATGATCGTTATGTAATAACCGATGTGGATGGTAATCGCATTACTCAGAAACCATTTGAAGGTATCTACGATGTGTCCAGAATCAAGCCATATTTGAGGTTGACTTAGTTTGTACCTATACATTATTTGAAACTGAATTGATATTATTTTATGAAATTAAGTCGAAAGCTATTTACGAAATTATTTTGTGTTGAATTTTATTTTGATACCGTATGCTTGGTCTCTGAAATAATAAGTCGTTCCTCCAGTTAAAAGTATACATTCGAATTCAAACTTGCAAATGTTAATTTTAGAATCTCATTTGTTATGCCTTTAATTATGTGTGATCAATGGCATTTATTTGATTATGTTAAAACAAAACGAAATTTATGAAAAAAAAAATATGTACGTTCACGCTTTTAAGTAATGTATGTGTTTAGATTTATGTCACGTACGATTGCTATAGCTTATGCGAACAAATTATGTATTTATGCTTATGTATTCATATATGTGTATTAGTTATGTCTACCATTATGAATGAAATCTCTCATAGCCAGTCAAACTTATGTTAATTACTATTATGCGATTTGAACTGTTATGTCAATGTATGAGTTAGCAACAGATAAGATTGTAGTTTTAATGTCATAGAGAACTATGAAATTGACCATTAAGATTTTTGTCTATTTAATTATGTTATGTCATGTCAAGATTTTATGGTTTAAGTTAAATGTAAAACAGCTGAACCGTTTTGAAGCCAATCGAGTCGATTGATTGTCAGAATGGCCGAGTTGTAGTAGCTGAAAAATGCTTAAGCTTAACAGAGGAACGGATAGATGGCGTTAGCGGCAAGTTGTGTTAGGAATGGATTAGGAAGGTTGGAAGGTAGAGAAAGAAGAAGAGACAGAAAGGAAAGATTGTCAATTGTGAGCAAAAGTATCCATGTTATTCAATAAAAGTTATGCGAGGAAATTTTATTTTATTTGGGCCATCCTGCAATACATAATATAATTTCAATGTTTTTACGGTCCGCTTCTCGCAATCATGTGCTCCCGGCGTTGTTTCGCGGGCGCCTCCCCATCGCGCTTATCTTCTCGGTCGTATTAAGCAATTTTTACTATGTCTATCTAATTATCTTCGTTTTTCAGATATTTCCCCTAATGTTTATATTAATGGATAGAAAAACCGAGTCATGTTATAAACACCTATTTGAATATATTGATACTAACATATTTAAATTGGAAGCACATAGTTTTATTACGAAATCGCAATGCAAAAATCGCTGAAAGATACATATCCTAATTCAAAGTGCTATGGATGTTAGTTCCATTTTTGCCAAAATGGAACTTCACGAAGATTTATTTGAGGAATATCCGGTTACAGATAACGAAGAGGAAGATGCCAATGAATCTTCAGAAGTTCTTTGCAAAATGATTATTTATGTATAATTTCCCAGGATCTAAGAGCCAACATAGTTATGCTTCCTTGTAAGCATTTCAAAATTTGTGCTGAATATAACTTCAAACTGCAGTACAACCACAAGTTTTAGTTAGAGGAGTTAAAGATTATTTATGCCCATTTTGTCGGCAAATTGTGGCAGAAACAATTCAAGTTTATAACTAAAAACCTTTAAAAATTCTTAAATTTTACTTTTTTCTTTACCGACTTTGCCGACAACGCCAAAAAGGAATAGCTTTAATTTAGGCAGTCAATTATAAAAACGTTCTGGAATAGTTTTGGATTTTCTTTCATTTTTCCTTTTTAGGCCTTATTTCAAAATGTAATTTGGACCATAATTTTTGGATTATTTTTCATTTCATATTGGGTTTCATTTAATTTACGTTTGGATGTTATTTCACTTTCAGTTATGGGTTCTATTTCAAAATGAATCCTTGTGTACACCACTTAGTCTATTCTGAATCGTTTCACGATAAACTTTCCACTTTTTACTCTCACTGACTTGTAACATGCCCTTTTTAATATCTTGTAGTATTCCTATGACGTTACATCCGTATAGTTTCAATATCTACGCGTTCTTAGTGGCCTAATATAATTTCGCGACATCATCACCGGCACTAGCTGCCAAAGTCACCCCGTTTTACGGTAGAGTTGTATCTATTTGGTAGGATATGAAAAATTTAAAACGAAAGGTGTTCTTCCATCAGGATAACGCTTAGCCACATACAACGAGGATGTCAGTATAAAGGCTGGAAGAGTTTTAATGGGAAACTATATCCCAACCATATTCAACGAACAATGCCCTATCTGATTATCATTTATTTCGTAGTCTTCCAAATTATTTGGACGAAAAAAGAAATTTTTAGGCAAGGTTAGTAGAGTATTTTTCGTCACGGAGAAGAGAACTTTGGAAGAGGGACATTAAAAGTATACCAGAAAGATGGAAGAGTATTGTAGAATATGAAGGATAATATATTTTTGATTAAAAAAAAACATTTTTGTATCTTTAGAAATTCTGTCAAAACTGCTACGATTGATGGAATTGGCAGAAAATTTGTTTCGAATCAATCCTCAGTCATCCAAATGTACTGTAACCATTTCTGCAATGGACATTGCGTTTTTTAAATTTTTTTAATTTTCGAATCTGACACCCTCCACGATTGATATGGACAGTTCATTTACAAGAATAATTTTTAGAGCGAGGTATAATCTACAAAAAAAAAAAAAAACTCAATTCACCCGTGGACAACACCAAACTAATTATTTCCCTCATCTCTGTAGATATTAGGTCTCGTAAACGTATGATATTTCAAGAAAGTGAAAATAACCAAGTCAGTCGTCAGATAGTTCTATCGTGTGCGCAAGTTACTTAAATTCGACTAAAAACAAGTAAAAAGTGAATAAGTAGTGAGTGGAAATATTACGATAACTCTAATAAGGATATTTTGTACATGTACTGTACATATTTAGTTCTTTACATTTAATATTAATAAACAGTAGTGTGGCAACCATCAAAGTGCTAGATGCTATGCTGGTAAAATTGATGCAATTATATGCAAGACCAGCCTTGAGGAATTGACTAAACTACACACGGTGACCCTATGCTGGGTACCTGGCCACAGAGATATCCCAGAGAACGAGATGGCTGATGACTTGGACAAAAACGAATCTGAAATGGAGAGCTCAGCAGCAGCGGTAGCGCTGAAAGAGGGGATCATCAGAATCGCCTATCAAGGGCAAGCATCCGGTGAATCAACAGGGAAACCTGCCGTATTGTGAGGCAATTGTGGCCTGCATATGACAGGAAGAGGACAAGAGAACTGCTTAATGGCAGTAGAATAAATATCAGGAATCTATCTAGTAGGGTTCATTATGGTTCACTGGGCTATAGAAGATCATGCTAGAAGACAGGGAATAGTGGCGAACGATTTCTGTATGAGTTGTAAGGATTCGGACGAAATTGAATCCATCCAACACATGCTTTGCGAATGTCCCGCTCTGTTGAAGAAAAGAGGTAGGCTATTACTTCTTTTCAATTCTGTGGGAGCAGCAACGTAAAGAATTCCGATTCCTAAGAGTAGCAGGATGGATCTAGGGCGGTTTTAAAGGTTATCACATGAGGTCAAAGGGCAATGGAGGTATAAGTAAAGCAGGCTAGGCACTTCTTCTGACACCACTCTTACCCAACCTAAGTTAGTTTTATTATAAGTTAAGTATGGTTGGCTGTAAGTGTTATGTTTTAAGTGATTGATTGGTGGTCTAAGAAAATGATCAGAAGAAATAAGGTCTCAGTGCAACGAACGAAAGGTTGGATATTGGAAGAGAGCTGGTGTAGAAGGTTCTCATTGATCGAATACTTAAGACGATTTAGTGAATGAATGAGTGTGTGATAAAGAATAGCAAACTCTCTCACTGAGTAAATTTATAGGTATATACCCCTTTATAATTATTTTCGATGACCTAACACGGTACAAGAAAGTTAACAATATGAATGATCCTGATAGATTTTCATCCTATTTTCCCGATTTAAGAAAGGTTTTTGTTGCAACGACATGTACACCCAGCGCCAAAACAATGCCCGCACCTTATGAGAAACCAAAAATATTCCCTTTTATCTGGAACTGATATGCTGAGCTAACGTGAGATTAATAGTCCGCGTCACGAAAACTGAGCCATCAAGATCAGGGAAATTTCAGTTTGGGGTTGCCGCTTTACTAATTTAATCTGAGCAAAGATTTGTAATTTTTCCATTTAAATTAAGTTATTTTATTGACTTTCTATAAGGTCAGATCAATTTTATTCCACGCAAACATGTTTTATGTCGTGTTACTTAAGTTAGAGAGTTTATTTGCTTATTTTAATCATCATTTGCTTATTGTAATCAGTTAGATGACGATTTTCTTACTGTACCTCTGGAAATACATTACAGATTTTCCTTGGTCTGGTCTTTGATTACAAAAAATCCCTTATTAAAATTTATCTTCTATTCTATGTCAAAATCGTCTGGGATTTTATTGATGAAGCTTATTGTTTAAAATTTGTTTTTTTATAAAATCATAAAGATTCTTTAGGTCCACAAAAAAAGAAGTATTCAATAAATATAAATATTATATATCCATTCATTATGTATTTTATTTGAGACACAAGCCAAAATTGTTAAAAACAAAGCTCTGAAGTTCTCATATTGCCGCATCAAAATAATTTATATTCATTGTGGTTGTAAATTAGAATCACAATTCTGTGACGAAATTTATTTATAATAAATATTTTTTTTTCAAGAATGGAAGAAAAAAAAAATATTATAAAATCATAAATACTTATTAAAATTACAAGAAAAGCAATTATAATTAAAAAAACAAAATGTCATTGCCCTTTGAAAGTTCGTTTACCATTTGGAATATACACAATGATACAAATTTGTAAATTTCCCTCTGGTGACTTTGATAGCTCAGTTTTCGCGGCTCGGACTAGTTCAATGCACAACACTCCTATAGAGTTTATTAACAATTGCAAGCTTGGTTATTTGGACAACGAGCTCGATAAGAAAAAAGCTAAGCAATAGGCCTGGAAATATCATCTAGGTAGACTCGTGGCCAAATTTATCCCAGGCAGTTCAGACTCAATTTCCGAAAAATTATTAAAAATTTTAGCTGCAGGTATATTTGAAAAAAAAAAATTATTTGAATACATAATTCTTAGGTAGAACAATTAATTTATTGATATTTTTTTGTCATTTTTTTTATAAAAATAAAAAATTTATGAACTATAAAATTCTATGGACCTTTTGCATTGGGGTTGTTGTTTTTCCTCATCAACAAAACTTTCAAATTCCGAAGGATCTTCGAGCTCTTCAATTTGAATATCAAGACTCTTTGTTGGCTCTCCATCAATAATCTCTCCTGGATCAGTTAAGTCTTCAAATATTTCTTTATCTATATTTTAGCAGTTTTCATGATAATTAGTACATAAATGGATACATTTTGCGCCGTATTTTCGGCAACCACATATTTGTTTATTACAACCACTTTTACAGCGGTAGCTTAAACTTTTTAATAATTTTTCGGAAGTCAAGTCTGAGTTGTCTGGGATAAATTTGGGCACGAGTCTACCTAGATGTTAGTTCTAGGCATATTGCTTAGCTTTTTGTTATCGAGCTCATTGTCCAAATAACCCCCCCCCCCCCCCCCCCCCCACTTAGGTGGGCTTGAAACTTTTATAAGTACCTATTCCTTTTTAATATGAATTTCCGAATTCACAATTTTGTAAATTAATTTTTCTACCACAACTTAAAAGATTTTTTTTAATTTATTGTTCATTTAGTTTCAGGATGGTTTCCATCACTTTCATTAATTAAATTCACTCAACTTAAGTAATATTACATTAAAGTAAATTTTGTCATTGTAATTTAATCCATTACTAATAAAAAATATTGAAAAATTCGCGATTCGAAGCCATGTTTTTCGGTTTTCTCAATTTTAAACGGTTTCTTCAAAAATAAACATATATAGACCATTTTAAAGTAGACATTTCAACGGTTAAAA
Source organism: Dioctria rufipes (assembly GCA_963924295.1). Lineage (NCBI taxonomy): Eukaryota > Metazoa > Arthropoda > Insecta > Diptera > Asilidae > Dioctria > Dioctria rufipes. The sequence continues at coordinate 56,122,981 of OZ002741.1, forward strand.
TGACCCTAGATAGAATATTTAAATCGTGGAAGATTTTGTTTTTTTTTCTCGAAAAATGTAAATATCTCGGAAACTAGTAATTTTCCTGATATCAAAAAAATCATACTGATTCAATACAAAAAAAGATATACTTTTACAATATTTCATGTAAATTGAATTCTTTTTACGAAAAATCATGTTTACACCATTTTCTTGAAAAATTTGAGGATATGCTGAAAAATGCATGTGCAAATGAATGTGAAGGATATTTTCCGCTAAGAGGTCTCGTTTCGCCGAAAATATCACCCCCCCCCCCGCACTGTTACACAATTTTACTTGATCTCTTGTTTAATTTTTGTTTTTTTCTCTTAACCTTCATTAAATTTTCCGGCTAGTCCTGGCTGTGTATAATTTTCTTTCACTTTCACAATTCGCTTTGGCACTAGTCTATAAAGCAAAACAGGAACCATTATAAGATCGCTCGTACGTGCGGCCGTCTGTCTGTCACAGACGTAACAAAACAAAGAGACGTAGGAATTTGAAATTTGGAAGAATGTTAAGTCTTCATGACGCATACATACATATATTGACAGTCAAAGATTATTAAAATTAATTTTCTTAATTTTTAATGGTGGTGGGTTGAGGCCCCTAAAGAAAAAAAATTTTTTTGTATCTTGATGGGGTATCGTTTGAAAATGCTACTTTCAAGGATTAAAGAAAATAAAAATGGTTATAAAGATATCGAGCAAAATATGCGAAAAAATACCGTTCCCCCTGATCTTCTAGGTTTCTAAAGATAAAATTTTAATATAATAGGTTAGTAGGCATTGAGTTATAACAAGAAAATTGTCTCACAGTTGCTGGAAAAATTTTTTTTTTTCTGTTAACCTATAAGACCAACTCTGAAAAGCTTATTAACATAACTTTTTTATAAAAACTGTAAACTGTGGACTCTCCTCTTTAATTTGACTAATGTCCTAACTTTAAGAAATTTAGGAATTATTTTATATATTATAGGTTGAGACTATTCAGGTCATACTGAAATTAGACGATATTTTGATTTCAAATGACGTGCTTTTAGGTGATAAGGGAACAAATTGGAGGTGATCGTGTACCCTACTTTATATCATAGACGGCGTTTCTTTTTTCAAAACAAGTTATATGAAAGTAACTGTGAAAACTCGATCTGAACTTAAAATAAACATTAAATAAAAAAGAAAAGAAAAAACAATCCGGATCACGTAAGTTCGGGCGAAATTTGAGGTCCGCACTAGAATTCTAGTTCTCCAACTTTGCCCCGGTTGGCTTACTCCACTTTGCCAATATGATGTAAGAATAAAAAACATGGGGCATATGTCTGGTGTTAAAAATAAAGCTAGAAGGCCCACCTTAACCATTGTGAATTATGCTACGAATCGGCAGACGGAAATTTTTGAACGCTGCCATATAAATTAAACAAGAGTCCCAAAATCCTCGCGGAGACTACATGTCGACTGAAATTCAATCGCAGCCACTATGTGCAATTACTCTGATACCAAAATTTGGGAAAAAAAAAAATAGTTGCATTGCACTCTGTTCTCTGCAGTTTTCTTTTATATAATCTGGTTTGTGAATTGTGTTTTTATTAAGACTGCCGCCAGCAGGAAAAGGCGATGATTGGAAGCTTTTTAGAAAGATAGATACAAGCCTGGGTCGTGTAAAATATGCTTGAAAACGTTAAAAACAAGTGGAACTACTGCAAATCCAAAAAATATCTAAAATCTATGACTGAGAGGTACGTATGTATTTTACTATATTTGTGAATATAAAGTACTAACAACGTCGAGTGTTTGCTGATTGGGTCCTTGAAATGCATGAATATGATCCGGAATTCCATCGAAAACTCATCTTGAGTGATGAGGCCCATTTCCACCTCGATGGCTTCGTCAACAAGCAAAATTGTCGCATCTGGGGCTCGGAAAACCCAAGAGTTATTGTTGAAAAGCCTCTCTATCCTCAACGTGTGACTGTTTGGTGCGGTTTATAGTCCCGCGGGGTCATTGGACCTTACTTTTTCGAAAATGTGGCTGGAGCAACAGTTACGGTGAATGGATTGCGCTATCCGGAATTGGATGGTATTGATCTGGACAACGTTTACTTTCAACAAGACGACGCTACGTGCCATACAAGCAACGAAACCATTGATCTTTTACAGGAAAAGTTTCCGGACCGTGTTATCTCTCGAAAAGGTGATCACAATTGGCCACCGAGGTCTTGTGACTTAACACCTTGCGACTTCTTCCTTTGGGGCCACGTGAAAGAGAAGGTCTACGCCAACAGCCTAGCGTCGATTCAAGACCTCAAAGATGGAATTCGTGAGGCTATCGAGGACATAGGGCAGCCACTTTGCGATTTGGTTATGGAAAATTTCATGAAAAGGATATGGTCCTGTAGGCGTGGTCGCGGTGGTCATTTGGCTGATGTTATTTTCCATTATTAACGGCATACCTTCCTCTTTATAATGAAATAAAGATTCGATCATTTATCTCAAAAAATGGCATTTTTCTTTGAATATCAAAATAACACCTCTTATTGGAAAACATTATTTAGAAGAAAAAAGAAGTTACTGTCCAAAAATCTCACTACTAAAGAATTGAGTGATCTCCACACCTCAGTAAATATTGCAAAAGACTTGGAAGAAACTTGCAACAAGGTTGGAATAAAAAAGGAAAAAAGCAACATAATAGACGCCGAAGATATCTTTTTGGATTCATCCAGACAACTGACTTGCTTCGCGCATACCATTAATTTGGTAATGAACAGTATAATAAGGCAACAAGAGATGAAAAAGTTATTTCTGAAAGTTCGGGATATTGTCATTTTTTTTTAAAACAGCGTGGTTCAAAGTGATGTACTCAGGGCAAAACAAGATGTGAACGAGCCATTAAAATTAAAATTGGACGTTCAACCTCGTTGGAACTCCACCTAATACATGTTAATACAGATTTAAGAACATTCATTTCAAAGATGCTACAGCTTGTAACCGCGCTATTTCATTTTTGAGGAAAACAGTAAATATCTGTTGAAGCATCAACATCTGATTCCGGCAATGAAAAAGATTACCGTTATTCGATTTGTGGAGTCCACATAAGAAGTTGGCTCATGGACGACAAGAAAGGCGCCTCGACTATAATAGAGTTATGAAATTTGCTCCCATATTTCAATGGGAAGAAATGAAATCAGTATTTCCTGGGCTGTGTCTTGGCCAGAAGATAACTTATAATACCAGGTCTGTACGATCATCGGAGAGACTTTTTTTCCAAAGCTGGAGCCACTTTGGCAAAAAACAGAAATAGGAACCTGGGTAATAGGATGGATAAATTACTTTTCCTCAATAACTGCATGGTAGAAGCTGAGATAACTTACAACTAGATAAGAAAATCTTCATATAAACCAGGTCCAGGATCACTTTTTCAAAGCTCTTTAACTTTTTATTCAACCAAAGAAAGCTATCTATGTGGCCTAATACAGCAAGAGAGAGAGAGAATGTGTAGAGCTTTCTATTAGAGGGTTATTAGCTCGTTTTAATTCGACCGCTTTTTTGTGAGTTTTTCACATCTAGATGTAAATTGTCTCAGGTAGATTGGATTTAAAAAAAAAAGTAGTTTACTGTAATGTAACGCATTTTTTGTGCTTTTTCATTTTATCTTATTAAAATAAAATTAAGAATAAACTCTTGGTTTTCGTTATATTTGCTATGAATTTGGACACGATACTTGATTATGTACTTGATACTTTTAGGCGGAATCGATATATTTTGTACGATACTAGTAAGTAGTACAGTATCGATACTTCAGGATTTTGCCCCCGTCTGCCCTACAACGATTGAAAAATTCTTCCTAAAGGAAGTACAATATACTGTAAATTAGGGAGACCTATCGTGAAAACTGCTCGCTAGGCAAATGTACATGGTGTCGTATAAATTCGAATACAAAGTGATTTACTGTTTAAATATGAAACAAAATTGTTTAGTTCCTATAGTTATACAAAACAAATGTCCCTTAGCAGTCCACATGCTAAAACAAAAAATACAATTTGTATCAGTCTTATTTAGATAGCGGAGTGCGATGGAATCCATACGTGAACTAATTGTTAAAAAAATTTATTAAAAGAATGAAACCATGTGAACTTTTTCGGCACCTACGAAAGGAAGAGATAAAGCGAGACTTCATATATAAAACAATTAAACCATATGAAACATCCTCTATTAAGGATCGTAAGAGAAGTGGACGTCCACGCACTACGCGTACTAGGCAACGCATTAAGATCGTAAGAGAGCAGATTTGCAAAAAAAAAAAAGGTCGTTCGGTGAGAAAAATAGCTACGAAATTGGGAATCTCAATCTTCGGCACAATTAATACTCACCAAGGATCTAGGAGCAAACCCTTACAAAAACTATAAAATTCATGGAGTTTCAGCCTCCTTCAGGGAAAAAAGAGCTGCAAGAGTTGAAACCATACTTGCTTGGCACGGTGGTGATGAGTTCGTGTTTTCCGATGAAAAACTATTCTCTCTGGAGCAACTGCACAATCCACAAAATGATCGTGAGAATGGAGGACATTTCCGAAAATGAACTTTATATGCCCAGATATCAAAATTCATCCTCAGTCATGGTTTGGGGCGGTTTTTGTAGAAGAGGCAAACTTCCCCTGGTTTTTATTGAAAAAGGTGTGAGGTCAACGCTGAATATTACCAGAATCAAGTTCTTGAAGCAGTTGTCCTTCCAAGCTGCAAAAAGTTATTTGAAGATGATTATTACTGCTTTCAACAGGACGGAGCCCTTCACACAATGCGAATGTAGTTCACAGGTAGTGTACTGATAATTTTACTGACTTTTTACCGAAGGATGAATGGCCTGCAAATAGCCCAGATTTAAATCTTTGGATTTCTTTGCATGGGGCTATATGGTAGCGAAACTCAAGGACCGAAAAATCAATCGTTTAGAGCAGTTCAAGCAAGTTATCTCCAAAATTTGGGAGGAAATGCCATGGAAAACGTTCGTGCCGCCTGTAACTCTTTCGATACGAGATTAATATTGGTAAAAAAAGCAAAAGCAGGTATTATCAAAAAAAATTTATTGCAGGTTTTTAACTATTCATGTACCATTAAATTTCAATAAAAATCTTTGCAAAATATTAAATACTTGTTCTTATATCTCAATATTTTTTTGTATTCAAATATATTGGACACCGTGTACATAAAATCCGCCTATGTCCATGCGACTCACTTTGAAGTATACGCGATCATGCGAAAGCGCTGCACTTCAGACATTTCAAGAAAATTCTTTCAACTCACACTAGATACCATTAATTTTCCAGTATATTTTATTTTCAAAAACATTATAGCTGTGTTCTTTTGTGTATCTTTTGTTCTGGCGACACAAAAGAATAAACTTATTGTGGTTTTCAGTTACATTACTTTTGACAGATTATTGAATCGACTTGCATGGAACAGTTACATCACACACCGATGGGTTGCAATTCGACCCCTCTATTACAGTTGGAGTGGAGAAGCACTCTAATTTCTTACGGTACTAACAATGTCACAATTCAATCAGAAATGTTCCGAGTTTATCCGCCATTAATCTTGTAAAATTTTCACACTGAAGACATGATTTGTTGTCTATAGAAAGTGCAATTTTAAAGTGTTTTAAAAAAAAATTAGCTCAATATCTCTAACTGTTAACTAGGTTATGGGAAGAGTGCTTTTCATACTTTTCAAAGTTAGGAATATCGTGAGTACCCTAAAATCTCTCCAGGGAAACTTTGCTTTAATTCTCTTGTTGAACGGCATTGAGAGCACTTGTGTTTGAGTAATTTTCTACTTCGCTTTCTGCTTGATTTTGATCAAGATTTGGATTTACACCTTTCGATTTGTGTTTCTAGGTTTTTTAAAATCACGAGTTACTGTTTTACAAATGATGAACATTCTCCTTTTTCTATAGTAAAACTAGAAGGAACACTAATTTATTTCGCCGATTATGCAAGCAAAGATACCCTAGCAGATATCTTTACACATATGTATGTAGCTCGATGTACAAATTATAGTAGCAGACACCTGTTTTGCCAATAGCTGTAGCATTGTAGTATTTAACAACTATAAGGAATTTATAACAAGATTTTTTTTTTACGAACGATACGTACCTACGTTAAAATCGTTTTCATTGCTTTTGGTCCGAAGTAGACGCTCCACGAGGGATCATGTGCCTACCTGGCCGGCAAGATCTTCTTGTCTCAATTTATTACAAATAATTTGTGAAGCTTGCGACCAGGTAACAAATACATTTGGATTTCGAGCTGCTTTCGAAAGGACTCTAATTACAAGTCAAGTCCAAGACCAATTCTTATGATACCCTAGACTAGATGAATGCGCGTATGCAATGTTGTATGGTAACCCATCTGTGGAAGTTTAATTTTTGAAGTGGTTTTTCGCTTATATTTCCAGAACGGTTCGTCGGACAGCAAAAATGTTAAAACAAATTTCATACGATTTCATATTCTGAAGAACTTTTCGGTACAATAAAAACGTCTGGGACTGATCGTTTTTACAATATACGTAAAAAACATAAATTTTTATATGGCAACACTAAGAAGGGGTTACCCGATGTTTTCGTATGGCAACCCTACGAAAGTGATGCCCGATTGGTCCCATTTTCGAGCTTTAATTCACTTTTTTTAAAAAAAGTCCGTGAGCTAAATTTCAGTTCTCTAATTGAACGCGTTCTCAAGTTATGGTGAGGACGGATAGACAGACACAGAGACGTACGGACGGACATGCAAAAATCAAAACAACTTTAAATATTATGCGTGAGTGTCCAACCCATTTTTTTCTACTAGTATTATTTCCCCGTATGATTTTATCTATGGTATAATATGAGATATTTATCTTGCAAGGGGATCACATGGAGTACTTATTGTAGCAAATCTAAAATGGACTCGAAACTTTACCTTTGAACGGTTACAAATATTGATCTGATTTTAAGACATTTAAACTTTGTTAGACCAGGCCATTTTGTGCCAATTTCAATTGTCAGTTAATTATGGAAGGATCAACAAAATCCACTATAGGGAAAAAAAAAAACTTTTCTCAGACCACTATCTTTTATGGGATATCATTCAAACAAGAAACTGACTGGAGCTCATCCTGCTGCTTCTGGCAGGAAGGTCACGAAACATTGGCTCTAAGATTGCGTAGCAATAACGAGATGGAGTGACCTCGAGCAAGCATTTCCTCCCCCAAAACATGTGTGGATGTGTGGAATCCCAATTCCAAATAGGTTTTAGACTTCATCAACAGTCTTAACCTACAGAATGAGAACAAACCAAAACGGTAGTTCACGGAAGATCTTTCAAGTTGCAGTAAATGCGAGGAACAGTTTTCTACACCTTTCTACAAACATTTCTGATTGTCTTATGACATCGTTGGGTATCGTTAAAAAGGATGAATAGACTTATCAGCATTTAACTGCGGGGGAGGTTGAAGGACCGATTTTTCGGAAAAGTTGAGAGCAAACGATGTTCGGGAAGTCCTAAAGAATCGATTGCCATACCAAAGTTAACCTAATAATGATGATGATTTTAGTATGGTACGGTTTGGTTTGTATGGTTTGTTTGTCTTCTTATGAGTAGTAATAGTGGATTGGGTATAATAGCCATTCGCTCGTAGCTCTTCGTTTTTTAAACGTGTACAAATTTTTAGAATTTTCTTGCGTTTTTATATAGTGTCAACAAGTCATCTATAATTCCTATCATAGGATAGTACATAATTTTGGAATGCATATTTATTTTAGTATTTGATTTTTTATAAAATGGCACGTAATGCTTAGCAGCCCAGTTACGAAGATGCTTTATATTTTTGTGAAGTTTAAGAGGTTGTTTTTAAGAAACTGGCCAGCGATCATAATTTTTTTTTTCCTATCTGATTTTCCGACGGTAGATGGTAGCGGGAAAATCGCTGTCAAAACAGGTAGTCGAAAAATTGGGAGTACAATTGCAACGACAGGCAGTGAGCTGCGATTGTGAAAGAAGAAAATACTGAAATTTCATTTGTTATTAGTTTTGAGCATCTTGAAACAGATTTTTATCGAGAATATTTTATGTTATTTTGAAAGAATTGCAATGGACCAAAGTGTGGAAAGGAAAAAGTTTAAATAAAGAAATTAAATAAATTAAAATCAAACTAAATGCCGAAAATATCACAACTTTACCATTTGTATTTAAGCGCCTTGAAATATCCATCCAAACCATGTCTTTTTTGTTTTTTTTTTTTGTTAACTCGTCTATACTCGTTGTCTTTTACTTATAGTATATCATAAATTATTTTATGCTTCCGCACTTCCTCAATCAATTTTTCATCAAAACTCATTAGGGGTATTCACTCTTTAATTTATCAGTGTAACCGATGTAAATATACAACAAGAATTTACAACAAAGAGTGAACACACTCTTCAGCCTTTAGCTTACTTCGAAATGTAATTATGGGAACAGGGTGATAAAATGGGACCGTAGGAGCTCTCCCCGGCCCCGGAAAAATTGAGAAAATCCTCAAAATTCCTAGGATTCATAGTTATCCTAGAAAAAAATAATTGTGAAGATCCGTTTAAAAATAGCTGAGATAAAAACTAAAGTATCTCAACTATTTATGAAAAGAACGGCTTAAATTAAGGATTTTCATAGAATTTTTTAACCGTTTGGGTTGTTTCCCAAGTTGTTATTTCTACTATTATTACTTAATTATACACTATTTCAGTATAATGTCAGCGGATTAAATGAAGCCTGTTTTGTTCGGAACGGTTATTTCTAATAAGTTTTCGGCTCGGGATAATAGTTTAGGAGAAATGTTAATAATAGTAGAACAACCTCCTTTTACGGCAATCTTTGCCGCTTTTTGCCGTGACAAAATGTAAAAATTTACAATTTACTTTTACGGAATAACAGTAGTTCGGAGGATGTAAAGATGAAAAAGTTTCGTAATCGAACACTTATGCCTATGATTGAAAAAAAAATTAGAAAAATAACTCATATGTAGTAATGGCGTATATGGGACCCAGATGGGGAAAAACAGTGAACTTCGGGAGTAAAAGCTCAGTGTGGAAATATCTCGAATTGAAAATAAAAACCTTCTACTAGATAGAAAATTTTATGACCTTTAATTTAGATGCAAAATTTTTTCTCTAGGGGTATCTAGGGTCCGACAAAGTAAAATACTGGTTTTCAGTTAAAACGTAATCAAGTTTTAGAGGGTGGAAAAATTACTCGTATACTAGGAGTATACCGGATTGAAATTTAAAAACGCCATTCGATAAAGCTCAGCGGTAGCTTTAAAGAGACGCCCCACGTCATATTTGGGGTTTGAGGAGGGTGGCGGTAAAATACTCCCACTCGAAACTTTTTTTTCGATAAATTTAACCGCCTTGTCGAACTAAAGACATATAGCAAGTTCGTTTTTTGAACGGTCCCCCCCTCATCCTGCAAGAAAGGTTCAAATTTTGAAAATAATTAAAGCTAATTTCTGAAATTCAAATACTATTATTAAGTAATTTAGGGCGGAAAAAGATAATCGATGGCACCAATTTGTTTTTCGGTGATATTTTATTAAGTTTTCCAGAAAGTTTCATGCTCTTTGATGCGCCATTACTGATGTTTTGGGCTCACAAATTTGCAATACTTTTTTTTTGTGGGGGAAAACCATGATGCGGGTAGATGTAAATTGTAAATCAACCGAGTACCACCTAGAAAAAAATTCGAGTGTACCAGTCGATAGTCCTCAAAAGGATCTTTCATTTGGCACACTGGAAATTTTCCTAGGACACTCCCCTCCCCAGCTGCAACAGCTGACATTTGACGTTCAATCTCAGCTACTAAGTACAACTATACAACCCGATTTACACTGCGAATTTGTGAATGTAAAAATACAAGAACCTTGTATTGAATTTTATATGCATAAGCCTTGTATGACTTTACTGGGTTGTAATCGCAAATACATCTTTTACAACGATACACTCTTTGATACAACATTGCGTGAATACCCCTATTGTTTTGATATTGACAGCCTTACAACAACCTTGAGAAAAATAAATGCCACATAAATTTCATTCGTTTGATTTTGTTGTTAGTACTGCAACGACGACGGCAAAATTAGAAATTGATCAATCCCGACGGCAACTTCGTTGACATCTGACCGTCACCCATCGTAATTTAGGCATTCGCATAAGACACTGTGCTTTTAGAAGGTTGACAGCGGCATTTTTTCGCCGCTTGCCGTTGCGCGATGCAATTGTATTTAAGTCTTGACTTAACAAATTTTGTTTTACGGTTCTCCTAGAGTAGAACCCTAGTCTAGTTCCATGCAATCAACGTCTAGCCACTGATAGATTTTTCATAGCGACACTGATTCAAGCCTGAGTTGTTCAAAAGTCTTACGTTTGTAGGGACGCATTAACTTTTTCTTAGAAATACACTTTCAAGTTGTTCTTAAGAATTTGAATGAATAACTATTCACCGACAACGGTCCAAACGAATTGGTGCATTGATTCTGGTGGTACCTACACTCTTTCAGACAGGGGCACAATCATTCAGTTTTCTTAGAAAGATCTGAAATTTTTTCTTTAGATTTTTCATAGACTATTGGCGGCCGACAACGGTTCCAAAGAGTTACATATAGTATATTGATTCAGGTGCCTTGGCTGATCTGGGTCGCTAAAGATATTTATGGGCGTTGGCAAGCATACATTTGGTTCTTAGAAATTTACTTGAAAATTTTTCTTTCGAATTTCTATACACTATTGGTTGCTGAAAACCAAAGTATAAATAAGGATAAGTAGAGACCGAGGCGAAAAAAATAGTAAATTTTTCGTGTATTTTAGAATGAAACAAGTAATTTCATATACTTTCGTCTTTTGCATGAATGGAGGAAAAGAACTTGGCTGTACACTATTGTAGTGCAACTGAGACAACGAGTTAAAAACAAAAATCGAGAGAACGTGGGATTACCCGAACGACAAAATCTTATTAAATCCCTCAAAATCCTATCAAGCTGTTCATAATAATGTACTTCGGGTCACACTACCTCCCATTTTTAAGAAAAAGATAAATTTCGTTTTGGCCCAGATGCTGAAAGGAGATGTAAAGTTCCTCTCAAATGAAATTCTCATTTTTCCCGAAAATATCAGAGAATCCAACATGAGTTCTCCCCACTGACATATACAATATGGACTGACTACGTTAATAGAATGTACTGCAAAAAGTGGGCTCACTTCTATATTGCTGACTCTTTCGGTCTAAGCACCAAGTACCAACTGAGTGAGAACTGTAAACAACAAATAAATAAGTTGGTCTGTCGAAATAAATCTTTTTAAATAAATTATTTGGGTTAACTAATTATAGAATGTTTTACCAAACGCAATATAATCATTAGATATACAGCAGAAATTCGTAAGTTCTTATTATAATCGCTTTTCCAGCTACATGCTCATTCTTTCAACTTCCCGCCAAAGATTTTTTTCAATGTTGGCACCGGCAAAAGAACTTTTTTTGACATTAGCAACTGAGCCTACATGAAATAGAAACTTAATCAGTCCATATTATATATGTCAGTAGTTCTCCCACTTAATCTCTTCATAGCAAAACGAATGTAAACCGAAAAACGTGCTGTTCAAATATCATGGGATTACACCAACAAACATTAGAATTCCTGCGAGAAACATTGGGACAATTGTCTTAATATTTCAGAAAAATCTGTTTTTACAAAAGCGCGGGAGCATTTTATGAGCGTAAAATCGGAAAAACCGCCCATTCTCTCTTGTTTACGAAAATAAATTATTTGCCATTCCGTTTCGTTGGTTGCATGTATCTTTGCTTTCACATTTTTCGTCTTATTCGTAAAATGTTCAAAGATGGTTTGATTTTTTTCCTTCCTTTTCTCGCCGTGTATATTTAAATGGAAAACAATCCCTTCTTTTAGTTATTTATTCTTTGCTGAAAACGATCAGTTGGATTGATGCTACTAAAATTGATTCCACAATTTTTACGACAATACCATAAAAATATCGACATTGATGTGGATAATATTATCGACAGGTTTTCCAAATCAAACCGAAAATTGGGTTTTGTGATATCTAACTTAAATATGATAAAAAAAAAATTAAGAACGACTAAAAAAAATCAAACTCTCTTTAAAACTTTTATGAATAGAGATAAAAAATATGAAAACGCAAATTACATGCAACGAAAAAGAATGGCAAATGATTCATTTTCGTAAATAAATGAGAAGGGGCGGAGTTTTCACATTTTACTCTCATAAAATGTTTCCACACTTTTGTGAAATTTGAAAACCGGTTTTCTGTGAAATCTTATAAGAAATATCCAATGTTTTTTTTATAGCAAAACCAATGTTTGTTGGTTTAATTTCCATGGTATTTGAACAGCACGTGCTTCTGTTCTATTCACATTCGTTTTGCTCTGAACGTATTAAGGCCGCTTACACATCGAAAAACGAAACGAACGAATAAATAGTTCCACACAGAAAATTCGTTTCATATCAAAAACGAACGAATAAAAGTTGCGTTTCGTTTTTATCAAATGTAAATAAACCAAAATATGGTTATGTAAGACCGTAAAGAATATTCGTTCGTGTGTGGAACGTAGTATGATTGAACGAAAAAATAATTTGACAGTTCGGAACGAAAATCTGTTTCACGTACAAATAAACATAAAAATGTATTTTAATTGAAATAAAGCTTAAATATGGATATTTTTTTATTGAAACTGTAATTAGAAGAAATGTCCAATATTTTATTACATGTATTGCGGCAAATTTCTGTCAGTTTAGGACAAAATTTGTGTTTTTCGGTTTAGTGTTTTCGTTTTCGTTTTTCGATGTGCAAACGGCCTAAGTGGGAGAAACTCATTCTGGATTCTCTGATATTTTCGGCAAAAATTAGAATTTCATTTTAGAGGAATTTTATATCTCCTTTCAGTACCTTGGCCAAAGCGAAATTTATCTTTTTCTTAAAAATTAAAGGTAGTATGACCTGATGTACATTATTATGGATAGTTTGAAAGGATTTTGAAGGTATTCAAGAAGTATCAATCGATTTTTGTGTTTAACTCGTTGTCTCAGTCGCACTACAATAGTGCATAACGAAGTTCTTTTCCCCATTCATGCAAAAGACGAAAGTATATGACATTACCTATTTCGGTCTAAAAAACACGAAAAATTTCCAATTTTGTTCTGCTGTGTCATATCTTCTTAATATTCGGTTATCTTTGGCAATACTTCATCCTACTTTTTGTTTTGGAACAACCAACAGTACATTTTAAGTAAGTTTAAAGTTGAGCACCTTATTCTCCTACTCAAATCGTTTGAGCGTACTCAACATGGAACTTTCCTAATCATAATGAAAAAGGAAATACACATATTGCACCTCAGTGCTCATTAATCTTGCGTGATTCATAGAATCTGACAGGTTAGTGTAATTGTTTTGAATTTAGTTAGTTTACTGCTTTATATCGTAGATTATTTTGTAGTTATCCAGTAATTAATTTTTCATTTTCTTCTGGTCATCGCATAAGTATAATGCGAAATGTCATTTGGACCAGTTCGATGACGACTTTCTGAATACCGTGGTCGAAGCAAATCCTGTAGTAATGATTGAAGAACTTACCACTTACCTCGATTCTAAGTATTCAATTTTTTATCGACATTTGCAGATGTTTTGGAAGGTCTCAAAACTTGGAACTTGAGTACAGCATGACTTGAAAGAAGATCAATGGGTAAAAATATACGTGTTAAAAATTACCGGTTATTAAAAACTTTTATATTAAAGTTAAACTGAAACGATTATATGTATAATAACTGATTTTTTGTTGTTGTACAATTACCGGTTTACTTGTGACTTTTATGTTAAAAGTCATAAAAGTTACCGGCCCTGAAAAATATATTGAAGATAAGGGAAAAATATTTGCATTAGAGGATGCCCTGATAATTCAATGAAATACAGTACCTGTTCAATGAATTAGAATTTTTCCTTGAAATAATTTCTTTATATTAATTTTATTTTGCGAAATCTCAACATCTTCCTGAAAGATCTGTTAGTCAGGAAAATAAGCAATTTACCTGAAAACAGGTAGAGGCGCAGGTATACGAATCGTATCCTTATTTATACTTTTCATTTCGTATTCAGTCATCGTGAGTTATAACTGTGACACACAGTGAGTATAGATACCATCAGAGCTGGGCAATATTTTAAAAAAAAAAATGACTTAAGTCTTACTTAAAGTACATTTTCATTACTTAAGACTTATTATTTACTTTTGAAATGCCCTCATTAGTACTTGAACATAAGTACTTGCTTCTATTTACTTATACTTAAGACTTAGTTTTGTACTTAAGTACCAAGATTTTTACTTAAGTATTTCTGAGTATATTAAGTTACCTACAAATATCCAACTTTATGTAGAAAAGCAAACATTTTTTGTTGAGTTTTAAAGCACGCAAAGAACTGTCAAAGCATGTGCCGCACTCACGTGTCACGGCAGAACCTTAAACAAACTAATAACATACAAACAAGCCCAGTCTTGTAGAACAAAAACCAATAACGTCTCGCTCGAATGTTAAATCGACGATGCCTCGACTTAATGACATAAGCAAGAGTAAGCAAGCAATGCCTCGCTCTAATATAAAATCAACGATGCCTCGACCTGATGTGGGGAAGGCTTCAATTTTTTCTTAGAAATTTACTGGAAATTTTTTCCATAGAATTTTTATACATTATTGGAGGCGACACCGGGTGCTTGTGCGGACCTCTAATAGTTTTTATGAGTGTAGCTATTATGAGAGGTGAAAGTTTTACTCTACGTGCAGCGCCGAAAACTATAAAAAACTATAAATATGTAGTAGCCACTGGTTACTATACATATTAATAGTTTTCAAAAGGTATTTATTTATTAATATCTATTAACTGAACTCGATGAACTTCATTGTATTACTGCCAACGTACAAAGATTCTAAAAAAGTACTTCAAAAAGTACTCAGTACTTTTTGTAGACTCAGTACTTAGTTACAAGTACCTTTCATACATGCGGTACTTGTACTTACGCTGAAGTTCTCAGACCTTCGGTGCTTGTACTTGTGCTTAAGTACTTTTTCTTTGGTACTTGCCCAGCTCTGGGTACCATAGTTCGGGTACCATGTATTCGCTGTATCATGCTAGATGACACATCGCATTATAGTTTCATTTGACAGCTTTTGAAACTTAGAAAGTTTTGCTTTTCAAGAAATCGTCGGAAATATTTTTAGTGTCAACTTGGCGAATGTCATAAACTAGTGAATATCCCCGAAAAGGCCTATTTGAACAAAAAGTCATAAGCTAGATAAACTTGTCTCTACTTGTAAGCTGCGCTGAAATCATTAAAAAGCTCCGTACACCATGGAAAAAACCCAAGTATTTGTACTAGCCTCGTATCAGTTTGCTCAGCTTGCATTATCCTGGTATGCAACGACACACAGGTGGTTTATGCGTATACTATGATATCTGTACTAGCTGTGTGTCAAAGGTATTAAGCACTCTAAATTGTATTTGTGAGTTTAAAATATTAAGTGCCTTAAAAATAGACAATACGTTATTCAAGCGATTTATGAAAACAGAAAAATTATTTAATTTTATACAGCGTTTGTAGTTTTATTGAGCGTTGAAAACAGACAACATCAAACACAATTTTTTTTTAACATTGGCCTTGTAAAAGACGTTAGCGATGAAAACTTAGCCTTATTAAAAACTAACACGTTTTCTAACCGAAATATAGCAAAAAGAGAAAATATTTCGATTTCCACAGTCGACAGAATGCCAAGAGATTTTCTGTTAGGCGTCTCACCGCTAGTAAATAACCGAAGAGAACGGATAGGAAAATTATGCATAATGCTGTGCTATAACGTATAGCATCCGCTCGTGTTTTAATAAGGCATCTAAATGAGCAAGGAGTGGATATATCTATTAAGATATTGCGGCGAAGATTGTACGAGGAAAATTTAAAGTGTACGCATTCCACAAACAAGCGTAAGCAGAAGAAACGAATGAAGAAAAGGCGATTGTTATGGGCTCAACTTCACCTGCATCTTGCGTTGATGACTGAAAAAAGGATAAATATTTTTTTACTATTACACTTTATTTCCCCTTAGTTTTCTTAAATATTGAATGTTGCATAGACTCAGTAACGGAATCTGCCCAATTTGTGAAAAGAAAGACCAGATCAAACATCCACCAGCGATAATGATTTGGGGCTGCATCAGCAGAAATGGTCCTGGTCCGATATATTTTGTTGAAGGAACGATGCGCCAGGACCAATATAAATTGGTCTTACCGAATGTCCTGCTTCCATATATAAATTCTCTCCACTATACTAAATCGTATTACACTTTTATGTAAGATGAAGCTGCCTGCCATACAGCAAAATCTATTGCAAACTTCGTCACAAACGAAAACCTTAATATCCTTCTTTAGCCCGGCAAATCTCCTGACTTGAACCCAATAGAAAATGCTGGGCTTACCTCAAATCAAAAATTTATAGTTGTTAATCGCACAGTAGATATTGTACAGTTAACGAATCGTTGCCAGGACTACGGTAGAAATGTTTTTTTGCATCTAAGTTGTCTTTTCAACGAACAAATTGGCTATATAAGCGGAAACAAACGTTCGGATCATTGACTTCCTTTCTGAGCAGTCATAGGTAGTGCTGTAAATTACAAATCTGCCAAGCGGTGTTTTAAACTGCTTATTTACCACCAATTGTCTAATTTTTATTTATTTTTTCCCGGACGGGAATCGAACCTACACTAACAAGTCGGTCAATGATGGAGAAAGAAGAATTTTTTTAAGAACTTTTATTGTTAACGATTCTAAATCAAATTCATAAATACAAGAAGAAAAAACAACCGCCTCGTCGGGGGTTTAAAACCGTGACCTTCCGCTTGCCGGGCGACTACTCTTACCACTGAGCTAACGAGACAGATGATTTTCCCATTTATCTATTTGTAACTAAGCCTACTAAGCCACCTTTGCTTTCAGCTGGTATTCACCAGTAACAATGAAAGCGCACAAATAAATTGTAAATTCAATTGAATTGAATCAATTGAATCGTTAAAAATAAAAGTTCTTAAAAAATTCTTCTTTCTCCATAATTGTCTAATGTTGTAAATTATACAATTGCAGTTGTTATAGCTATCTGGAACTATAAACCGCTCTAACGTTTATAGTATTCCTCATAGCTGGAACATTTGTACACAGCTTCACGTGTTTACCTGGTAAGTTACTAGTACCAATCTACCAAAACATTGCCTTAAAACTGTCAAATTGGGCATCAATTGGATAATGCTTTAAATTAGACAATTGGATCCTCCTTAGCTTCAAGAACTATAAACCACTGCAACGTTTAGAGCTGTTCTTATACCTAGTATATATCGGGTAAAGACCCTAGATCCTATCCATAGCTTTAAGGTGCATAGAATTACTGGACTATAAACCATTTTAATGTTTGTGATCCTGTATCATAACCAATTAACTATTGTGTTATCTATTTCATTTTAGATTAAAACGAAGCAATAGTAGAATAAAAGCCAAGTTGTTGTACTCCAATTGTTATAAATTAAGTTACCTATATAGTATACATATAATAAGTAAGTAAGCTTTGCGTTTGTTTTTATGTTAATAAACACTTATTGTTTCATACCTGAATGACTTATTACTAAAATCAGCACCCTTTTCATAATTTTGTGAGACAACCTAATCAAAGGTTCGTACAGATATTCTTAAAAAGAAATATCGAAAATGTCTGTATTTATAATGCCGGTTGTGCATAGAAAGTGTGATTAAATCAAAGGGAAGTATAACAAATTATTAGACAAACCATATAATAATATGTATGTGTATAAAAGAATAAATTAATAATAAAAAATATTAATTTCCCAAAAAACAATGTCTTTACAATAAATTTGTCTTATATTTAAAACATTTTCTAAAGATTGAAGCTGTGTCTAATTCATTGAACAGCTACTACTATGTAAATGATTTATATAGTTTTATTGGTACGACATCTACATAGCTATTTGTAAGCAGTAAAACGAAAGTGTTTCGTAAACCTAAGGTTCTGTGTACAGCTACCGAGCGCCAAAATATGTACTATGTTACAGTACATTTTATTAATGTTTATTAATGAAAGATGCAGACAGATAGATTCCATCTGTTATCTAATCACTGCGACTAGTGAAACTTTTGTGACACTACCCTAAGTGCCCTAGGGCCCCAATTCAAGCTTGAGGTCTTTTACAAAACCTACAACGTTCTTGTCTTTGGACCATCTTTGCATCATCATGTTGGCAATGGGAATGCTTTTTCTAGATGTTTTAGCCTAGAGGAGGATTGACATTATGATGCAAACATTATTTTCAGAAATTGTGAGAGAGATAACTAATTGAAATTTAAATGCTACCAATCATTGCAGTAATACTCGCAGTTTTTATGCATAAAAATAATGCTCAAGTTTCAATTCAATTTAAATTTATTTATGCTTGGGTGGCTGTTCAGCAAGACTTACAATCTTTTGCTTGCTCAATTAATTTTAATAACTGCGAAATATTAAATTTAATTGAGTTTCAATCTAATCAAAATTTAATCAAAGCTAAGTGACTATGTTACTAACTAATATAGGCAAAATGTATTAATAAAGTGGTAGATAACGTGAGCTGAAAATGGAAGGAAGCTAAGAATATAAGAAGAAAAGCCATAACGGCCGCAACATAACATACATTGGAATATATAAAACAATTTCTTTAAACTATTAAAACAATTTCTTTAAACTATTCCTAAATCGGCTAATCTAAGGTCGCCGGTTGAATGCCTGCCGCTAGAAAGTTCCGGATATTTTTGCCTTGTACAAAGTAAGGACGCTGCCCAAGTACAGAGCAAAAGCGAGGAATTAGAAGCTATCAGTGTCTTTCAGAACGAAGGAAATGTAAATATTCATAGATATACCTAAGTTATTTCAAATGTGGTTTTCCACCCGAATAGATAGGTCATGCTTAGACAAGCAAAAAATTTAATATGTGGGTAGAGGCTCCTAACGTTTTCCGAGATAACGGGACTTAAGGATACTTGGGTATGTTTTTATATTACACCCTGCAAATTCTGAACGTTACACGTCAAAAGTCTCATTGTCTTCCATACAGAAGTGACAGATCTCGCTATCGACCGTACCCAACTTCTTAAGATGATTTGAGTGCGCAATGCCTAGTAAGTAGATCCGTTATTAGCCTTAATTCCTTCCTGCTGAGCGCGAGGAATATTTTTGTCCTTTTGCGAATATGTATTGAATTTCTTCACTTGGCATAGCCCTGGGGTGCTTTGGCGACGTGTCCGTAGCTTTGCTCAGCAGGAATATCCATAGCAAGCTAAGCGTACGCCTCTGACATCACATAACCAAGCAGCCGTGCGTAACGTGTGCGTGGCCTGCTATGTGTTAATATGTATGGTAGCTCATATTGATCAAAGGTACAGACACGTGACCAAAGTAATCTTGCGCAGCAATCTGTGACGGGCTTAATGCCTTGCCTTCATGTCCTGGTACCCAAATCAGCATAACTTTATTTGTTTCGAATAGTTGCTTCAAGACAGTAAGAAAGTCCCAGGCCAATTTAGATTCAAAGAAAAACGAACTTTTTAGTGGTGCTTGGGTGTCTGACATTATATATATTTTTGCTCCACGTATATTCTTATGAATTATTTCGCGAGCGCAGAGTGAATTTCTTCCTGAAAAATGGTAAGTGAGGCCTTTGCGAGACGGTAATTCGGACAATATATTCCCACGCCTGCTCTACCTTCCATTTTGGATCCGTCCGTGTACTATTTAAAAGATTACTATAAGACCACCTTGAATGGTGTTTCAAAGTTATGGCATTTTGCCAACGAGTGAAGCGTATGCAATCATGGATTTTATTAGATTAATATGACCATAGGTTCGATCCACATAAGCATTTTGTTATCGAACCATTGTTCTGAACTTAGGCACTTTAGGCACCATAATACCTACTGTTAATTTCATGAATTTTGTTATTTGCGTGGAATTGCATAAAATTAGGCGCGATTTCTATTATTATTAACAAAATTAATGAAATTATGCATCATAAAAACGGGAATATCTCAAAAACGGTAGCATTTAGGTAGGTACATGCGAATGTCAAATCCGGGGTCTTTAAATCTTGTCATAAAACTGTATAGTTATCATGCATTTTGGCGGGAAAATCGTTGAAATTGAAAAAGAAATTGCAAAATTATCCAATTTTTTTACTTTGACATCCTATAACTGCCGACGGAAAGGGAGTAGAGAGGTGGTTGGGCATTTGTTGGAAACGGTAGAGGGTTTACTATCACCTGAGATGCAAATCACCTTCATAGGGTGTATAACAAGAAAGTTACATGGTATTAGGATAAAAAGCACCCAAAATCACAAAACCCCCCTACCGCTCAAACCGTGCATTTTCCGGCTCTCCTCCCATACAATTTATGTGAGGTATCCTTGGTATAAAAGAAATGCGGTACGTACGGGACACCCTGTATTTGCATGTCAGTGGGATTTACAGAATTTACCACAAAAGTATTTGGGACTTTTTGTATTGTTAAATTTTAATTATAAGGCGAAGGAAGTGTTTTTTACAAGGCTGTTTTTGTTGGAAATACCGCTGAATCGTTACAGTTCAGTGGGAAAGTATGCTCTCATGGAAAGAGACATGAACATGAAAATGGTGCCATTTGCTTTCATGCATTTTTGGTTCAAAAAACAGTCCATTTATATACATGTCAGTGGTTGAACCTCACGAAATGTGATAGGAAAGTTACGCAGTATTCCGTGATGTTTTTTTAAGGTCTGGAGCAGGAAAATTCTTTCTCAAGAACAGCAATCTATAGGATATACTAAGTTTGTCATTCCGTTTGTAGCGCACAGAAGTAATTATGGTAGAGCAAAATTGCCCACGCATAATATTAAAAGTTATTTTGATTTTTGCATGTCCGTCTGTCTGTCCGTCCACACGATAACTCGAGGAAGGCGTTCACTTAGAAAGCTGAAATTTTGTACACGGGCTTTAAAAAAAAAAGTAAAATTAAGTTCGAAAATGAAACAAATCGGGATACTCCTTCGTGGGATTGCCATACAAAAATTTCGATTTCCACAATATATTTGTACACTACCTGAGAACGCGTCGACATAGAGAGCTGAAATTTGGTACATGGTGTTTTTATAGTAATAACAAAGAAAATTTCAAAAATTGAATAAATCGGGTGTCGCCATATAAAAAATTTAGGTTTTTTATATATACTGTGAAAACGATCAGTCATAGACATTTTTATTGTACTAAAAACTTCTGCAGAATACGAAATCCTATAAAATTGGTTATAATGATTTTTTCTTTTCGACGAACTGTTCTAGAAATATATGCGAAAAACCACTTCAAAAAACAAACTTGCATAGATCCGCGACCATACGAAATTTTATACGTGCATTCATCTAGGGTATCATAAGAATTAGTCTTAGACCAATTCTAGTTTTTTTACTTGTTTTGGCAACGCAAGATCATACATCTAGAACAGTTCGTCGGAAAGAAAAAATCATTATAACAACAAGGAAGTAAATAACCTTTTTGATTTGATTGTCAGCTCCCCCCCCCCCCCCAATTCAACACATAATTTCGTAAAACTTAATACTGGGCGTTTCATTTCACTCGACTGTGATAGTTTGCCTTTGTCTACTCCTCCCATACGACTGAGAGATGTATGTATGGATGTATGTACAATATGAATGTGGCACTTCGGATGCTGTGCTCTTGTTGTACTGAACTGATGCATCAGTTTACTTCGTTTATACATAGGTGGAAGTTTTACTGATTTCAAAATTCTCACATGTTTATACAATCCAAGAAGTTCGAATTAAGGAATGTAAATCTTTTTTTTACGTTGTAAGCGAGAATCTATAAGCCTAGCAGACAATTTTAGTTAAGATTAGGAATAATATAATATATCCAAAAAGTGATCGGATGTTCAATGTAAAATATATCTCAAATAAACTTACCAAAAGATGATCCGATTCCTATAAAAAACATTTTTAGTTAATTACCTTTTAGAAAAATCTGTCATCATAAATTACTTCCCGAGTTATGTATAAGGAAAAACGCCTAACAACCTATCCTCTATCAAGAATCCAAAATTCTTAGAAAGGTACAAGGAACAAAATAGCTCATACAAGATATAGCTAATAAACATATTACTCCTAAGTTTTTATAATAATTTGTATTATTAGTCAGACATACATTGAATTAAGTACTATTTCACACAAATAAGTAGAATTAAATCTTTTTCAAACGATCCCAAATGTATCAATATCAAAATGATAATTATAATGTTTTTCTAATCTTAGCTTCTGATCATCCGGTTACGAACGCCCTCCAATGTTCCAGAATTTGCATGAAGCCGCTCACAGATATCGAGACAGTCCGTGGAACACTATAGAGGTAACTTTCTACTGGTTAGTTAGGATTAAAGTATGGTCGCTTCTTTAGTAGACGGATCGGTAAAAATGTGTAAGAATTCAGTTAAAATGGAAATGACAAAATGACAACTAAAATGTGGAAACCTGCGAAATTTCAAGGTAGCTACATATATTTCTCAAACTATGTCTTAACGAAAGTTCTTCCTAGTTGAAATCGGAGGATTTACGTAAGCGTCACCACTGTTCCCATAGGACTCAAGCGCATACACCCCCTTCCCGCCCTTAAAGGACATCGAATTCTTTAGAAATTGTTTGGACGAAAAGGATGGAGACCATTCAGTATATTTTTTTGTGTAAATGGCCTATCATTGCCAGAAAAAGGAAATAGACCAAGCCCTTTCACAAAATGGTCATGAACAAATGAATTAATGAAACTTGCTAGTAGGAGAAAAGTTATAATTCATTTAAGGCATAGTTTTTTTGCAATAAATGAGTGGACATAAATATAGCCACACCTCTGATTTGAATATATGCTTATACTGCATGACTCAAAATTGTGTCAACACATTTTGAATTTTTGTATTAGCCACCCTACGAAGAAATTTTCCGATCCTACAACTTGGATTGACATTTTGGTCCTTGGAAAAAATTTCAGCTCTCTATGTCATCGAGGTTTCAATCAGTGTTCTAATATGTATACACAGTAAAGAATTTGCAACAATTTGTGCCACAAAGCTTAGAGAATATTCCTTAAAATGTAGGTTTTTTCCTTAAATTTTAGGGAATAGTCCTACTTTTTTTAAAGGGTAAGTATGTAATAGGAAAGCAAAATAGTTTTTTGTATGCAGGATTTTCCCAACATTCAAACTTAAGTAGATCTACAATTTTTATATATGATAGTCCTGCAAAAATAAACCTTCTGCTTTCTACAATCTTTGCTTTGCTCAAAAATTGTAGTGAAAAGTGGCCTCATTTTATAAATATTTAAAAACGCTCTTACGAAAACAGCGTCTAAAAAAATTGAGCTATATATGTCAAGTAGAGTTAAAATAATACAGTCCGCTTTAGATAGCGAGGATAATATTTTACCAGGGTGATATCAGGGAGGGGATGACATAACCCAGGTGGAAAAAGATGAAATGCGTCGTTTAGCAGATAAGATAAGTTTTAGATTTTATCTTCATTCTTATGAATCAGCCTCTAATTACTGAACGATACAGCCTACAATGATTGAAGCTTTCCAATAGTCTAAAAGTCTTTACTCTCTTCCCTCTTCCATTCAAAGATAAACTCCGCGACGAGACAAAACTATAAGACAAGCATAACAATCTTCTTTAATTCATACTTCAAATAATGAATTCTAAGAAATATGGAACGGTATATTTCTAATAAATTCAAAAAAAATTGAGATCACATTCATACAGCTCAATATGAATGTGACAAAGCTATAATACCTTATACAATAATAATTAACTAATGACTAATTAGACGCTAATGATTCGTTACGCAACTGCAGACACACAGCCATTTCTTGATTTTAAGTTGTATTGTCAAAAAGCTATGACAGAGGAGAAGCGAATTGGATCGGATCGACGCGATAAATTTAGTTTTTATTTATTTTATTTTTCAATTTAACGATTTTGAAATGGCAAAAACATTATATTAAAAAGTATTTTAATAATATAGTTTGTGCTTTACATTTCTTCTTATTATTTTTCAAATATGGGCAGATGGACAGCGAAACTCCAGATTAACATTATATTACAACATTATGTACATTCAGTTTTAGTGCATTTTTCCTCATTACATTATTACACTTCATTATGATCTGATCTTCGAGCCATAAAATTAAATAGATCATTAAATCGTGCTGTGTGTCTAATACCTTGATAATATTAATTTCAGGTTTCGCTGTGCATCTGACCATTTAAAAATAAGAAGTAGAAATGCAAAGCACAAACTATATTATTAAAATACTTTTTAATATAATGTTCATACAATGTCATTCAAAATCATTAAATTGACAAATAAAATAAGCAAAAACTAAGTTTATCGCGTCGGTCCGATCCAAATCGCTTCTTCACTGAACTTTTTGACAGTATACAACTTAATTAAGGAAATGGCTGTGCGTCTGCAATTTCCTAACGAATCATTAGCGTTTAATGAGTGATTAGGTAATTATTCATTAGGAGCGCTGTGTGTCTAAGGTATAAGGCAGTCAGTATTAATCGGCAGGTCAGACGTTACTTTCAATTATGTCGAATTAATATTTAATCAAAATTATCAAAGTATAAAATGCTTCGCGGAAAAAAAGCTAAGTGAGAGTGGAATTAAAGTGATTAATGATTTTACGGGAAGAAATTTTTATATTTCCGCTATTTCGAGAATTATTAATAATAGCCGGTGTACCATTCATAAGTATTTAAGAAATAAGGAAAATTATTGTAACAATCGTGCTGGGTGTGCATGTGAAAGAAATGTTATTTTGAACATTGCATCCAATTCTATTCTTACTGCTGAATCTGGCGTTAAAGCCAATTTAAGAAATGTACAACGCATTATAAAAAAAGCCAAGCATATTAAAAGTGCCAAAATTCTAAAGAAAACTCCGCTTACAGATCATCACAAACAATGATGACTTAGTGATTTCGATGGGGAGTTCAATTGTTATCTGCTCTGTCATGCATTGATTTATATATACATTACATATATCAATAAAGTACGCTGATTACGATTGACAGTTCCATATACAGGGTGTTCCCACTAGGAAGTAGATCGGGAGGTGATAGTACTCACATAGACGAACCAAAAAAAACTAACTAGCTTTTTTTCATAATCACCCTGTAACTCCTAAACAGTTGATATGCCCCCCCCCCCCTGCCATACAATTTTTTGTTCATCTAGCTGAGTACTATCATCTCCCGCTACTGACCTCCTAGTGGGAAACACCCTGTATATAATACGAGTTCAGACATATATGTATAAGGAACATGACAGAAATATTTTTCATGGACTTTATTGTTCCACTGTCAGAAAAAGTGCAACACTGATGGCCCCATCGAAGTCGACATAAAATTTATGGAACAGCGAATAACTAGAAGAAGAAGTATTATATTTTTGTTTGGGCAAAAATCGATTTTTGTTACGATGGCCCAGATGGATTTCGTTACTATTTTCATGATTTACGGAAGGATTAACTTATGTTAATTAGAAATAAAAAAATAAATGCGTGGAGGAGGTGTAATGATATGGGCGGCAATTGGTTATCATGGAAAAAGTGATATTAAGTTTATCAGTGGTAAAATGAACAGCGAAATATATGTAAAAATTAGCGATGAACAATTGACAAGGTATGGAAGAGAAATAACCAGCAGTAATTTTATATTGCTGCAAGGACAATGCAGCTATCCATTCCGCAAAACGTGTCAAGGAGTTTTTCTCGACCAAGAAAATATATCTGTTGCCATGGCCAGTGCAGTCCCTTATCTCAACATAATAGAGAACTGTTAGAGTATCTTATCACATGAAAGTCTATTCCAACGGTAAGCAATTTAAGACAGTTCAAGTTCACAGACAAGAAATACCCAAGATATCGACGGCTGTACGAACAAAGTGATGTATGTCTAGGCGTACACGCTTCACTTTTCACGGATGAGAGGTATTCGGGGTGAAGAAAAATTCCGTGATACCAAATTTCAAACCTTACCACAGGTTGGTAGATGAATACTTCTGCAAGCAAATAGTTTCCGCCCTTTTGATATTGTGAAATTTCTGATCAGACGGCTGTGCAGTTGTTTATCAACGAATTGAGGTGATAATATAATAATTCAATTCTCATTACGTGCTGTGAATTTGTGATACAATTATTATTTACATCAATAATTGTAACTTAATTAAACCCGCAGACAATTAAACACGGTAATCATATAAGGAACTACTGGGTAGCAAAATTATTGTGATGGCACGCTTAGGCACAAGTGCAGCAAAATGCTCCTGCTTTGTGCTCGGCTAAATAAATACAAATTTTCTTACCCGACAAGTTTTGAAACAAGTTGGCAACATTCTGTCTAAGTGGAAACGCTATATGAAAATTCGGACACATGTTGGCAACTTGTTCGATGTCGGCTGTAAAAACTCGCAGAATTTGTTGGGTCAGTTTTTCATTTCAGTGGCTTTTAAAAAATGCCTAGAAAACGAAAATTAGTTTGTTCCTATATTGTTGAACTTTCCAAATGAATCATCCTCGAGAAATAATGATTCTCAGAAGTTTACTGTATTTCCACCTTATGAAACCAGAAGGTTTGAAGATTGGTGTAAGGCAATAGGTAAAGACTTAGATACTGGCAAATACTATAGAACTATGCCATAGGCATTTTTCCTGCAATGATTTTGATGCAAATAGATTTTCAAGACATGCTGTCCCTTCAGTCAGACTTTCGGAATATTTTTCTTATTCTTTTGAATCTGATATAGACATGCAGTTTAATAAAGAAGGTACTTTAAGAGCCTATTCGAAAGAATATTTACTGAAAAGCTAGACTAAAGAAACTTCATCGAAGGAATGTTTGAATGATGTAGATTTTATAAAATGCTTGGAAAATTTACAGATGACAAATGAACGCCAAAGATTATCTGCCAAGCTTGAAGTTTCTTGTAATCAATTCATAACAAGCCAAAAATCAATCTCATACTGGCGTAAAAAATATTTTCAATTGAAAGCGAAATACAATAAAGAAGGAAATATAAGAAAAAACTATGCCGATATGAAGAAAAAATACGAAAAGGCTAGCATTGAGAATGAGGTTAGCCTGATGCACTCAAAATGTTTTGTAAAATGGTACTAACTAAAAAAAGGCAAAACTGTTCCTTTTCTTGAAGAGGAGCGAATACTTGCGCATAATATTTATTATAAATCTCCCAAATATTACCAGTTTTTAAGATCTCTGAAGTTTAATTTAACTTGCCCAAAAACTTAAACACTTAATGGTTAAAGATATTTTTCCGGGTATATATTGGGAAGTCCTGGAGCAATTAAAGGAAGTCTTTAAAAATGAAGGTTTGAAAACTCAACGCGACGTAAATAGAAACTTTCAAAGTTTCTTTCAATCAAATATTCATAAACAAAGAATAAAGCTAACCTTAGTACACAAGCATTTGTGATATTTTCAAGGTTTGCATAAGCAAGCTTATGGACATTGTGGTTAGGCCATTAGCGCACTATACTTACGGAAAATTTGATATTTAAACTTAACGGTTGAGTCTAAAGTCGTACACCTGAAGGTGGTGATATCAATATTATATCATAATCAATGTAACTGACAACAGTTCTTCTGTCCCGATCTGGATGTTTATTTTGAATCTCGATATTCCTTTTTTTTGGACTATTGTCGGCTGCATGTATGCTAAAGAAAAAGATTCAGTATCTATTAAGTTCCCAAGAAAAAATGTTTATTTACCCAAACACAACTTGTTCGGATCGTCTTCAGCTATCACACGAATTCTGAAGAAATATGGTCGATTAAAGTTCTAACACATAAATGAATTCTTGCCTACATCGAAAAATTGGTTATAAAAAAATTGTTGGGCGTAACATATATGTACATATGTATGTATATGTCGTCGACACTTGACGTAACTTAGCACAGGAACTTCATGAAATGTAGGTAGATAGTGTAACAGTTTGAGCTTAATTATTTATTATTTATTATTAATTGCTTCAAGCCCTTTACGCCGATAGTGTAATATCAACCGGTATAACCACTGACATATGTATAATAAAAGTGTACTGAGCCATCTTATCTAATTACTATAGGCAAAAATGGCACGAATTTTTGCTAAGATCTATTTGTCTCTTTCAAGCTTAAAATGTACACTAAACTGTAACCAATTTTGGAAACAGTACGGCTTTATTAATTGGAATGCATTGAAATTGACATAAAAATTCAGACAAATATATTGTTTATGTACGTCTATCTCTTACAAGCTCAATAAGATTTGACATCAAATCTGCAGAGGAACACATTTTTCAGTAACATTAAAAATTAATTTTTGTGTTAATTAAAACAAGTTTAACTTCCTAAATAATTTTAATTTAATGCAATACTATTTTATAATATCTTTAGTGTTTCCAATCGACAAATAATAATTAATTATATATATATTAATAAATCGATGTGCAATTATTCGAAATAAAGGGTTTTCACAGCCTGTTCAATATTTGTGCCATTTTTTAAGCAAGAGCTCTCAGTCCATTCTTATTATATGTCAGTGGGTATAAAAGAATACTAGGAGAGAGAAGATGTGCGGTGAAGGGGAGGTCGTGACAGGCCTGCAAGACACCTACACACACACACAAAAATACGCGCCTCGTAAGCACAACCTTACACACATGCCGGTCGGTCTAACAAGGAGAGGGTCCCTACTCGTCGATCACCGATGTCGTCCAAATTTATTTATATGTAGGGTTTTACTAGAAATAAAAGCAACGCAAACGGGAGCTCCAGATGGCCGAGCCAAAGTGAAATAATGCATAATCTAGGAGGGGAGCCCGGTGTTAAAATTAACTCTTTTTGGAAAAACTTTAATAATTACCATCTTGTGGGTATATTCGCAATATTTCTATGCGTTACAATTATCTATAATCTGTTAGCTTTCATATACAGAAAACCAAAAATAATTACCCTAATTAGTTTAGGAACATTTTCCAAAATAAGATTGCGAGGTTTGCTAATTACTTTCAACTTACGTTAATTAGCAGCATATACTGCTGCCACCTTTATCTCTCGGCCAAATTTTAACCGAATTTCAAAATTCTTTTTGCTGAGTTCGTTGTGAGTTTTTTATGATTTTTTGAAACTATTACAAGATTCGTACTGCAGCGGATTACAGAGTGGTAACCCGTGGTGGGTTACTTACATATATATTATTATAATAAAAAAATATACATTTTCCAGAGGTGGGGATATTTATTTTATATTCTACCATCTGTGTAGGATATTCGTACATAATCTCATCAAAATCGGATAAACCATATACACCAATGGGAAAAACTTTCTCATTTCCCGAATTCGATTTACAAAATTTCTTTTCATAGAATTTTGTGATTTTTTGAACATATTTTCCCTCCCCTTCTGATTCAGTTGCGAAATTTAATTTTCGACAGCCAAAATTCTATCTAAAAAATTTATTTCGAAATGTTTTTATACAACTTATTGATCAATCTATTTTTTTTTGTTCATGTATGCGCTTTTACGAGATTATCTGTACAAAATTTCAGGAAGATCGGATGTCATTTACCTATTTAAAAAAAAATCAAATCTATAAAAATTTTGCATACCCACTTGTCGCCAACTACTGGCGAACTTTGAAAACGCATGGAAATTCCACTTAAAGAATCGAAAATCTACATTTTACCCGAATGAATTTGGCATTTTCGTTCAAATTCTGTTGTAATTGAACCACGACAACTTCAGCAAAAATTTCCAAATTTGAGCATTTTCCAATTGATAAGCCTACGAAACCCCGGGCTCCCCTACATTATGCATTATTTTGGTTTCGATTAGTCATCTGGAGTTCATACTTACGGCACTGTGAATACTGTGAATTTGGACGAAATCGGTGATGACGAGTAGGGACCCCCTCCTTGAAGTATCAATCATAGGATGAAGGTTAGTGCCGTTATATTCAAAATTTTATAAAAATTAGGCTGAGCTAAGATAGACGTATACGTAAGTACATTTACTTACGTAAAGCGAACGCGCTCTTTAATTTAACAGGCGTACACAAATTAACTTTAACTCGTGTTAGGGGAACTTTGTGTGTATTGTAGTTCAGCCTAATCGCTCATTCCGTAAGAATGCGATGTGTCAAACAATTAAAATTTTACTAAATGATTAAAATTGCAATAGGTCTGTTCACGTACTCGAATTTGTGTGAATGCATTACAACATTTTCACCCAAAAGCACACAAACTCTGTTCACGTACTCAGAAAATTGGGGAAAATATGTAGACGTCACACTTCCCCTTCAATAAAGTTTTATCCCAAATCCATCCAAGAAAAAACTCGAGGTAAATATGTAAAAACTGTCAAACACATTAAAATTTGAAATCGAGAATTGTCAGAAGTTTAAACTGTCAAAAGAACAAGTAAAAAAGCTAGAATTGGTCTAAGACCAATTCTTATGATACCCTAGATGAATGCCCGTATTAAATTTCGTATGGTCACCGATCTATGCGAGTTTGCTTTTTGAAGTTGTTTTTCGCATATATTTCTAGAACAGTTTGTCGCACAGAAAAAATGGTAATAACCAATTTTATAGGATTTCGTATTCTGCAGAAGTTTTTAGTACAATAAAAATGTCTTGAACTGATCGTTTTCAAAGTATACGTAAAAAACCGAAATTTTTATATGGCAACACCAAAAAGGAGTTGCCCGATTTAGTCCATTTTTGACATTTTTTTTGCTAATGTAGTAAAAACATCATGTACGAAATTTCAGCTCTCTACGTCGATGCGTTCTCAGGCAGTGTCCAAATATATAGCGGAAAACGAAATTTTTATATGACAACCCACGAAGGAGTTGCCCGATTTGTCTCATTTTCGAACTTAATTTTACTTTTTTTTTTTAAAGTCCGTGTACAAAATTTCAGCTCTTTAAGTATACGCGTTCTCGAGTTATCGTGCGCACAGACGGACGGACGGACGGACATGTAAAAATCGAAATAACTTTTAATTTTATGAATGGGTGTCCAATCCATTTTGCTCTACCATCATTATTTCGAAGTGTTACAAACGGAATGACAAACTTAGTATACCCCTATGAATTCATCTAGGGTATAAAAATGGAATAGGCTGCAGAATTTGCAAATGATGTGCACTGTTTGCCCAGGTCGTATAAAAATCTACAAAATAGTAAGCAAAATGAACAGATATGTTTTGTTTGGCATTTTATTTTCAAATTAAAGTTGTTAGCTTGTTGTCACTTTTACTTTCTGCCCAAGAACACACAAAAGTTGTTCATGTACCTTCCAGATTTGATAGCTTCCCCTCCTGCACATTTTCACACAAAAAAGCCCAAGAACGAAAACACCCGAGAAGTACGTGAACAGACCTAATGTAAAAATTAAAATGGAATGAAAATGGTACTGCGAATTAATAGAAAGCACAAATATTCAATTAAATCAACTTCCATTTGTTAATTTTTTCACATTTAACTCTTTTTAAAATTGAAAACATTAGATATCAAGATAATACCTCTTACGGAATGTGTATATATTTAGGGTAAAAATATAAATTTTTCGTAAGTAAACCTCAGTCTCGTTCAATTTTGTAGTTATTTACGTCTATTGCAGTTCAGCCTATTGTCAATCAAAGCTTTTCGGAACCTCACCCAACGCAACATCTCCCGTCCAGTTGTTCATTCGCAAATTGGGAACGGACAAACAGGCGCAAACTTTGTAGTAAAGTAAAGTGATTGACCAGCGCTGATAAATCAGTAACTAGAATCAATGCACCATAAGCACAGTGTCAACACCAATGCTGATAGTATCAATAATTCACACGTGCTGATTTCACATCAAGAAAGTCAAACGAGTTCAAGTTTTGTATCAGCGCTGGTCAATCAGCTTAAAGGAACTTGCACATCAAAAACAAGAACCGAAAAGCTCAATTTATTCCCCTTTAAAACAAGATTTTTGCTCCAATGATTTAAAAAAATCAAGAGAAATAAGATTAACTAAGAATTTTACTCAGAAAATAGTATTACCTATTTATCTCAGATTTGTAAGAAAAACACAACTTTTATTTTGGCTATCAGCCGAAAAACGTAATTTCGGTTGTATTTGACAATTTTTTTTCCGGTTTCCACTGTGGAACGTTTCGGGATGAAATTTTTTTTTTGGTTTTACATAACCTTACTTTTCTGTTCACAAAACTTTGAGGAGAGAAATAAAGGAGACGACATCCCATAGTAAAGTATCTGTATGGCAGCGTAGCCAAAAATTTTCGCCATCTTGATTTTGGCAGGGTGTTTGACTGTCACTTTTATGTAAACAAAGAGGGTTTTTGTTTTTGCTTCCGGAACGTGACTCCTGGGTCATCCAGGGACATGTCAGAACCATGTCAAAAAGCTGTTAGCTCCGAAGTGCCAGGTTCTTGTTTTTGCGCAAGAGAAGCAATAAACGTCAAAAGTACCAATCACAAATTAACACAAGAACAGCGGTGCTCCTAGTCAAGAACAGGAGCAGCTAGGGTTAGCCCGGGGCAGTGTTGGGCATTAATCGATTAAATTTTTTAATTAGATTAAAGATTGAAAAATTAATCTCAAGAAAGTAATCGTGATTAATTTAATCGATTGATCAATTTAATCGTCAATCGAGTATAATGAAGTTCAATCGACGGGTATTAATCGTTATTTACTCCTTAGTTTTTAATCGTTAATCGTATATTTTTCGATTGATTTGTTAATTTGAAAAGCTGAATGAGGTATTGGTAGCTCAAGATAAGTTTATTAGTTATTAGTAAAAAATGAAATAAAACGTTTCTTTGATCAGTGCTTAACAAGATTACTCAAAAATATTAAAAATGCTTGAAAGTTAAATAAAATAATTAGTGGAGATTAAAATAAATTAATCATTTTTGAAAACGATTAAGCGACTAACGATTGATCAATCGTTAATCGTGTTATGCGATTACATTTTATGATTAATTAATCATTAATCGTTTCACATGATTTCTTTAAACGATTAAATATTTAAATCATTGTTCCTGATTGATGATTGATACTTTTAATCGTAATCGTTAATCGTTAATATAATTAAATTTTGCCCAACACTGGCCCGGGGTTAACCCGAGAAGCAAACAAAAACAGAAAGTGACAGCTTCAAGAGTCACGAGTGCCATGACTCTGGGAAATCGAACACTAAAATGACTTGAGGGTTAACACCGAAGCAAAAACAAAAACACCCAATTTTTAACGCCGCCTCTGGCACCTCGACAAAACAAGAAGAAGAACGATAGTTGCTACGCTTTTTTCATCACATGTCGCCTCCTTTAGTTCCCTCCTCGAAGTTATAAAAACATTCTTTAATTTTCCAGGAAAAGTGTTTTTTTTTATATAATAATATGGATAGGGTAGGAACCACCACTTAAGGTACAATAATAAAATAATCATTTTTTATAAGCCCACATCATACAAGTTTTATGAAAATTAAAGTTTTGATGTGTAAACAAAATCGAACTTTCGGTTTTCGGTGTGCAAGTGCAATAACACCCAAGATTTTATTTAGCTACAGTATAAAAATGAAGCATTAGTGCATTGCAGGTAGCGACCAATTACATATTTAGATATATTATGTATTTAAAAATAATAACAGTTATGATTATGTCCATAATGATCAAAAGGGTCAATCAGACGTCACGCATTTCCGAATGCTTGCTTTAATCTAAGATCTAGCAATTTCTTTAACTGTCTATCGATTTTTTTTCACTTTTTTAAAATTGCTCAGTTGAATGCTCTATGCATGTACACTATTGTCACCAATTAAGGTTTCCAGGTTCAAGCAAATATGTCTATTCTGTAAATTGTACGGCGCAAGGACGAACGAAGAAATTTAACATACTTTTTTTTGCATTCTACTTACATTTCTTACTAAGTATCTATATTAAGATATGGAGTAAAAGCTTGATTTGTTAAGAAATTTGCCACTGACATAGGTACATACATTTGTTTGTAATGTATATAAACATAAGACTATGACTATGATTGCAGAACTAAGATTTGTCGCAAGCAAAATGGACCAACTTTGTATACCTTCATATATATATACATATGTATGTACCTACTTCTCTCATTTCCTGTAAGCATGTTGGCAAATCTGTAACTAAGAGCAAGATTAGCGAATTAGGTAAGTATCTATACTTAAATTCAATAAAAATACATGGAAATGTGAGAATTGTACTTTTTTTATTTTTTTTCTGTAACGCGTTGAGTTTGCAGTTTTATTTCCATAAAAAGAAAGGTGCCGGTAACTAAGGTAGGTAATACTTTTTAATAAAAGTGGTAAAAATTTGCCATACATTTTGAGTTAAATTTCAATGATTGATTAATATAATTAAAAATGAAATTTCAAATAGTTTCCACACACCTATCCTTAAAATTAGCTATCCGCATGAAGCATGAGATTAATCAGTCAACTTTAGTCCATAGTTATAATCATCCGCAATGGAATAACAAAAATACCGATATCATCAGAGCATAATTATCGCATAACATTGGAGTCTTTATATTCAAAACTGAAGAATTGTGCGGTCTGGCATACATACTCGGGGCTCCATCGGGTTGGGTTTGTTTTGTGTGCATACTCTGACTCACTGTACTCGAAGAGTATATTTTGCAATAAAACTTTAGGTAGGTTCTTTAAATAAAATAAAGCTCTCTCCGGCGGACTAGTACAAGTATGTAGCTGAAATGGAAGCCCCTCATGTCCAAAGCCAAAAGTATATAGTGCACGGACGTACCCCGCTTTAGTTGGCGACTCTCTTTGTAGCCCCACTGCACAAGTCAGACAGCAGAAAATTTCAAAAAGCTGATACAGCTTTTATTACTCAAAATATTAAGTTACATCAACGCTATAACCAGTCTGGAGTCTAGAACCAGAGCCTCCACAGAATAGGAATCCACATAACTTGCGATGAGAGGGATCTCAGTCTTATAATGGGTGCCCAGCTGAAAAATGCACGGCAAGAAAGTGAATTTGCTGTCCCAATTTATTGTTCCCATAAAATTAAAATTGAATAAATAGTGGAAAAGTATTGATCGTCGGCTTTTGAAATCAACGAAATGACTGAATGCAACTTTGAAATGTTTATTAATTATACTATTTAATTATATACGCCTTTTACTATATTACAATTGAAATTGAAGCCGCAGCCTATGCAATTATAATTTTTTATTATTTCCCCCCAATTGAATTTTCGTAAAAATAAAATTTATCACGAAAATGGCGTCATATTTATAGAAGCAAAGTTGATAGGCGGAAGGAAATCCAAATTTATTTAATATGTTAAATAGTAATCGATTAATTATTAAAAATATATATATATTTTTCGTAAAATAAACAAAATCATGTTACACTAACCAGTTGACGGCGGCTGTGATGACTTCTTGCAGGCGACCCCGATTCGGACATCGCCACACAAAGGTCAAAATATTTTAGATCGAACAAAAACTTTTTTAGCAACAATAATTATATTCTTATCCGTTTTCTTTTTATAAAAAAAGAACACACAAGTAGGTATGGTAGGTACTCGTTCTAAAGATATCTCGATATCTCACTTTGTTCACTTTCAATATTAAACGTTTTCACATAATTTCATATTAATTTGCACTACGATTTGATGAAATAAATGGAGAACTACTTATTACAAAAGTGAAATAAGCGATTCTAGTCGATTTTATAATCTTCTTCTGAATGTGATTTATCTAATTGAGACCCGCGTTGTTTTATTGTACACATTTAAAACACGTCCACACCTCTCAATGGCAACGCCATTATAAAATTGAACTGAGTTGAGAGATTTGAGAACTTGAGATTTATTGAGGAGAGTTTCCTTGCTTCTCCGTCTCCTCCTTCTGGCCTATCCCTCCCTTGGTACGATTGTCATCAGCTTCTTCAGCACTATCTCCTCATCCAGCCAGCCAGCTAGCTAGCTTCTCTTCCTGCAGCAGGCAACGAAATATTTTGCTTGTTATTCAATTTAATGTACAATGTGTGAGAAAAGAATAACAGCGTGATAAAGGAAAGAAAGAAAATTATTTTGGGCAATTCAAATCGCCTGAATATATTTTTATCTCTTTTAAACCAGCAATTCTTTCCACAGTCTTCACCAGCAGACAAGTAGTCCTGTCTCTCTTTAGCTGTCATTCCATTATTCTATAGTGTTTGTTGCTGTTGCTGGTGGAGCTGCTGAGCGAGCGGAGAGCGGTCTGGTCAGTTGTTTGAATAGGAGGGAGAGATATGAAGAGTTCCTGACTTTCCTGGGTGGAGGGGCAGAGTTGCCAGACATGAAATAATTAATTACTTCACTTTTACAACATAAAATATTCATTTGAAATATTTTTATTTGAAACTATAATTCATAAATTACAATGAGTAACAAGTTGGTTGAATTTACAATTTCTTTAAAAGATTAAAAGCTTTTATGTTTATATGGATAAGCAAGCTGTGATTCTTTTTTTTTGGATTTATTATTTAGTCCCATACAAAGCCACTAGAAATTCCCCAACCGGTTATATTTTCACTGAAAGCTGTGTTCTTTTGCGTCCGCAGAACAGGGCAGAGCAAAAGCTACACAAGAGAAAGCCTTATACATTTTCATAGAAGATTAATAAATGAAACGAACAGTACAAATAGTTCGCTTCAATCAACAGAGCTATTTGTTCTCTCCAGTATGTGGGAGTTCTAGAACCCACAGCAAATGGATCTCTGTAGTGAATCCTAAAAAAAACGCGGTTGTATAGATTCAAACTACTCTTGCACTTTTTCTACTGACATTATAATAAGAATGGACTGACCGTTCTTGCTTTAAAAATAGCAAAACTTTGAACAAGCTATGAAAGCAATTGTACACTGATTCATAATTTATTATTATATGTCGATTACAAACATTGAAGATATTATAAAATATTAAAACAAGGACAAACGAAAGGTATCCAGTTTATTTATTTGAAAAGTAAGGCCTATTAAAGATTTTAGCATCAGTTACCTTGTTCACATGAAGCGGATTAGACTAGATTATCGAACTCCGGAATGAGAATGGAACACTGTGAACACTTGTTAAACGGAAAACACAATGCCACGGTCATCAGAGTTTATCATCTCAAATTTCAATTTATTCCTATATCTGATAATAGAATAGAATGAAATCTGAGCTGACGAACGCTGATCCTGATGGCCGTCGCATTGTGTTTCCCATTTTACTGTGCGAATTAGAACTATTAATATCCAGTCTACTCCGTTTCAGGCCGGAATTGCAACTGCGACTTTACCCAAATGATAAATACATACATGTGGCAAAATACAATTGCAACTTCGACTTCGACTGCGACTCAAATCAAAATCAAGTCGTAGCCGACCGATCAGTCGTTTAAAATTCAGGCCTCACAGTCACAGAGTGCAAGTGGAATCAAGAAGTTTTTAAGTGTTTCTGAGTGGATTTTTGAATTTTGAGGTGGGCTTAGAGCGTAGTATTTAGCTAAATAGCCTTAAGATTAACTGCGGATGGGTCTCTGTTAGGTTTTATGTGGGGAATAAGTCGCCTTGCCCAAAAGGGCGAATGTCGCGCAGTTTATATGTCGGGTGTATGTTGTCCAAAAGGGTGAATGTCGCCCAGTTTGACTGTGGGGCGTATGTTGCCCAAGAGAAACGAATGTCGCTCAAATGAGATGCGTACGACCAAAACCCTCGAGAATTCTTCCCAAGCCATGAAACAGACTCCCTCACTACCATATCAGAGCCACAACGGAGTCCTAATATTCTAAAATCATCTCTAAATCGAGTCGCCGCCGAGTCCAGTCGCATCTGAGTTGAGCTCCAAAAATTTCTATAAATTGTCGTTTTGTATATTGTGCAGTTATTTTATTGTATAAATTGTGCAGTGTACTTATATTCAATTATAATTTATAATTAACTAGTGGTTTTTTTTTTTTTTCTATAAATTCTATAACTTGTTCTTCTACTATCGTCCGTTATTGCGCATATGTTCTCGCTTCAATTTTTAACAATTCTATTGTTTCTATTGTCTATTGTTCTGGCCTTTAAATAGTGTAATGTGATCATTATCATTTATAATTACGTATAAACTTGTTTTCCTTAATTGTATTCGCGAAATTTTTATATTTTAATTATCATAAATATCTGCGTGTTCATGAGGTTCCTTGACTTTTACAACGGTATTTGCAATATACAATAGTGTACTGTGCTCGTCATTATGAATGGACAGTTCTCCTTCTCGATGCTTCTGCTTTGATGTTGTGATCATATTCATCTTTACTTGCGCATAAATTGTTTCCTTTAATTGGGTACGCGCAAATCTTATAATCTAATTATTAAAAATCTTGTGTGATCGAATAGTTCTGTACTTTTGTACAATACAATATTTGCTGAAATGCCAGCTAGCTGTGATAATTGTAACCAATCATTTAGAAACGGTTTAAGTGTAAAATGTGATGGTGTGTGTCGCAAGTCTTTTTGTGCGAAATGTGCTAACCTAACCGATTATGACGTTAAGAGTGTTCTCATAAAAAGAAACATGCTTTATCTTTGTGATGCATGTATTGATTTTAAAATAATGGTTCTCGAGAGGTTTGACATGTTGTTAGGTGATGTTGCGGAAAGCAAAAAACGATTATCCCAGCAAGAATGTGCTATTGAAAAAATTTTAAATGAACTAAAAGCCTTATCTACACATGGCAATATAATGGTGAGTGAAATCAGCAATATAGCAAGAAATACCAAGGAGTCATATGCTGATAAGTTATTGCACCAGCCACAGTCTATTATAACGCCGAAAACAAATGCCAAAGTTGTAAGTACATTTATTGATAATCAGAAATCCGTTGACCCCATTAGGGGGGTTGTCAATGATATAGTCCTTAATGCTGATACGGGCTCGATTGCTGAAGTCACTGATGGAATTTCTTCTGTTGTCGTCGATGAGGTTGCTAAAGAAAGTATGATTGTTCCGCACACCAGTGATCTAGATCAGGCTAAAGCTAAAGTTGGTATCACCAGAGGACAACAGTTGAAAATAATTGGCTCTTCCTCTTGCCAGGATATTTCAGCTGTTAATAAGCTCAAGTGGCTTCACTTGTCTCGTCTCGATCCATGCAATACTACAGAAGAGAAGATTATCCAGTTTATATCATCCAAATTTAATATTGAACCCAACATTTTAGTCTGCAAGCGTTTAACTAAAAAAGACGTGGATTTGTCTTCACTGAAATTTTTAACTTTCAAGCTCGGAGTTCCTGAATACAAATTTCCTGACCTCCTAAAGGGTGATGTCTGGCCATGTGGGATAATCGTGCGGAAATTTGTTAATATACCAAAAAACTCAAATGCTCAGCAATCACTGCACCTAGAAACCTAATTTGCGGCTCCAATAGTGATATATATGATGATTCTGTGACTGATAGCTGCTATGCGACTCATGATGCTTCTCTAAAAATAAACTTCTCCTTATCATGCTATTTTCATAATGTGAGCGGTCTTAGGACAAAAGTCAATGACATCTACCTGAGCTCTACTCAACATTCTTATGATATAATTGCGATGGTTGAAACTTGGCTTAACCCATCTTTTCATTCGTCTGAAATTTTTAGCCCAGCTTATCTGGTATACCGCAAGGATCGTGCTCCTGAATCCGGACTTAGCCGCGGTGGAGGTGTCTTGCTGGCAGTAAACTCAAAAATTCAATCACGCGAAATTCCATTGCTTCATTCGTCCTATGAAATTGAGCAAATTTGCGTTCGTGTATCATCTGCAAATCTCGCTGCTTTTTTCTTTGTCTCGTACATTCCACCTAACTCTCATGTGGAGATCTATGAGAAGCATATCTCGAATATTGGTTGGATTCTGGAGACTATGGTTCACGAAAATGATCATGTTTGCGTACTCGGAGATTTTAATGCTGGCAATATTCACTGGCTGTGGAGTGATGAAGAAAAGATGCTTGTTCCTCATAATGTATTGAAGGACTTTGAACGCTGTTTAATTGATGGATTGATGTCATTGGGTCTTTATCAGATTAACAGTGTAGCTAATTCGATTGGTAGATTTCTTGACTTAGTGTTTGTTAGTGACAACTTAGTTTGTACTGTCGATGTAGCTTATTTTAACTTTTCTAAAGATACTTTTAATCATTGTGCACTTGAAATTAACATGGGATTTGTTGTACACTTTAATGCTAGTAGTAGTCTTGATTTACGTGATTCTGTACACTTTTACAATTTTAAAAAAGCCAATTATGCTACCATAAATGATGAAATTAATTTAATTGATTGGCAGAGCTTGTTCTCTGAATGTGACTTAATGCTTGCTTACTCTAAATTTGTTGCAGCTCTTGATAAGATTATTGTTGCTCATGTGCCCGTAGCATCGAGGAGGGGCAGTTCTGGCCATCCATGGAGAAATCGTAGATTGGCTAACTTAAAGAATGCTCGCAATGTAGCCCATAAGAAATATAAGTCTACTGGTAATACTAATGATGGTATTCTATTCAAAAGACTTCGTAAGGAGTATGAATTCTTAAACAAATTCCTATATAATCAATATCTGAATTCCATAGAATCTGATATTAAGCATAATGCTAAAAGGTTCTGGTCCTACCTTAATGGAAAAAGGAACTCTTATGGAATGCCCTCATGCGTCCATTATAATGATAGGATAGCAGACAACATCACTGATACTTGTAATATCTTTGCGGACTACTTTGAATCTGTTTATGCTGTGGATACGGGTCAACCATTAGATAGTGACCTCATGACGAACATACCTTCCTCCGTTGATTTAGGATCATTGTATATATCGGTTGATAATGTTATTGATGCCCTAAACAAGCTTAACACATCCTCCACTTCAGGTCCTGATGGGATTCCGGCTGCCTTTGTCTTTGGCTGTCGTGAGGCTTTATCTCAACCATTATACCATATCTTCAATATTTCTTTATCTTCAGGTGTTTTTCTCGACGAGTGGAAGCTTTCCCTACTACGTCCTATACATAAATCTGGCGCTAAAAACGATGTTTCTAACTATCGTCCAATCTGTAAGCTCTCCGTTATTCCCAAGCTGTTCGAAAGTATTGTAACTAATAAAATTTCTTTCCTTGTTAAGGAGCACATTTCACCCCATCAACATGGATTCATTAAGGGTAGATCTTGTGAGACTAATCTTGTATCCTTTGCTAATTTCTCACTGAAGGTTATGGAGGATTCAGGTCAAGTTGACACTATTTACACTGATTTCAGTAAAGCTTTTGATAAGGTAAACATTCGCCTGCTTCTTGCGAAGCTGAGTGTATTTGGTTTTCATTCTTCTTTGCTAAAATGGATTTCTTCCTATCTATCGGACCGAAGGCAAATGGTTGTTATTGATGACATAACATCTCGTTCTATTCGTGTACTCTCTGGTGTACCTCAGGGCAGTCATTTGGGTCCTATTCTTTTTGTAATTTTTATTAACGATGTTTTTACAATTTTTAGTTTTGCTTCGTGCCTTGGTTTTGCTGATGACTTAAAGATTTTCATGAGGATTGTTAATACTCAAGATGTAGCTAACTTTAAACACGACCTTGTTAGTTTTGCTAGATGGTGCTGCCTAAATCATTTATCTTTGAATTTATCAAAGTGCAAGCATGTTACCTTCACTAGAAGGTCCTCACCGGTACTACTTGATTTATCCATTAACGGTTACCCAATTGCCAAATGTAATCTATCATCAGATCTTGGGGTCTTGCTTGATTCTCAGTTGTCATTCTCCCAGCATGTAGATTTCATCGTGAGCAAGGCTAACTCTCGTCTTGGCTTCGTCAGGCGTCGTGCTGCTGAGTTTTTGGACCCTTATACACTCAAAAGTTTATACATTTCTTTGGTGAGACCAATCCTTGAGTATTGTTCTGTCTTGTGGGATCCTTACTATGCTGTTCATAGCAATAGAGTTGAGGGCGTTCAGCGGAGATTCACCAGGTTCGCCCTGAGGAAGCTCAACTGGAGTGCTGATCTACCTCCGTATCATGCAAGATGCCAATTGATTGACTTACAGAAATTGTCTACCAGACGGAAGACCCGAAATGTTATGTTCATAAGAGATCTTTTGGCGTATAAAATTGTTTCTCCTTCCCTGCTCGAGCACATTCATTTTTACATTCCATCTAGGAATTTGAGATTCTTCTCCATTCTGTACGAATCCCTTCACAGAACTAATTACTGCCTTAATGGTCCAATTAGTCGCTGTATTCGACAATTTAATCTTTGTAGTGGCATGATTGACTTTGCTGACAATAGGTGCTTTACTCAAAAATCTGTAAGTAGCTTTATGACTTCATTCTCATAAATTCAATTTGTGATCACTTCCTCGGTTAATAGCTTGTTGATCTTGTTCAATTTTTTTATTATTCTATTGTACGTAGTATATAAGTAAAAAATTTTGTACTTAGCTCTAGTTAATACATTGCACTATGCCTATTTTAAATACTTTGTTCTATTCTGTGATCTATTTTATTGTCCTTTTTGGTCTTACTATCATTCACATTTTTAGTATTTATCTGTAACTTTTTTAGTATTTTATTTCATTTTTGTTTTAGATCTCCCTTAAATTTATGCTAATCCTATATACTAAAGTTTTTTTTTTTTTTTTTTTTTCTCTCTTTGATTCACTTTTCACGTAATGCATGTATTTTTACTTTTGTATATATAATATATATTTTTTTGCACGTAATATAAATAGTCTGTAAGATTGTATATCGGTAGACGGAATATATAAATAAATAAATAAAATATTCGCAATGTTCTTATGTAAAACTGACAAAAGTTTGATTTGAATACCTCCCCCGCCCTAAACTACTATTCACACAGAAGAATGGTGTTCTGATAATCTTAAGCTTGTAATATTCCTTGACGTTGCCTATGATAATTTAAGTGACTTGTAAAGCAGAATTTTCGTGACCAGCCCTCTTGTCAACTCTCCCCCGCTCCATGGGTTTGACTGTCATTGAATTGCCTACTCACGTGGTTTAAGAACAAGGCAAATAACAATGAACTGTCATGAAATTTTTGCTTGAAATTACGTAGAGAGGCCTAGAGAAAACGTATTATAAACTCAATTCACATCGTAAGCCGAACTAATGCAGAACTAAACTGAATCAACGGTCTAAACGTACATAGCTCTCATATTCTCTATACCGAGGCTTGGGTTGGAGTGGTTAGAGTGATTCTTCCTTCCTGCCCTCATCCATCGTCTTACCTTTTATAGTTTTTGTGAGGCAGAGACAGCATTCTAAAGGCTCTCCCACACGAGAAGTTTTTAGGGAAGGAATGAAGGAGTTTCCTCCACTTGTCCTAAGACGTGCCAGCACTATAATGTTGCTCCGCGTTAGTTCCTTATATGATTACCGAAATAAATTTTGTGCGTGTTCAATTAAGTCACAGTTTTTGATATAAACAATAACTGATCACGAATTCACAACACGTATGGTTATTAAATTTTAGAAATTTCGCAATTTCAAAATGGCCGGAGCTAATTTGCTTGCAGTAGAATTGGTATGTTGCCCGTACTCCCGATCGAGACTTGGTAGCACGGAATTTTTCCTACCCCAGAATACTTCTCCCAAGTAAAAACTGTCTAAAAACTTCCGCGTGTGGGCTATGGCTAAGGTGAATATGGCCCTAAGACATAAACCATACAGATGTCAAAATTACTCTTTTCGTGAAGTTGGACAAATTTAATTTTTAATTTGACATATTGTCATGTTTTTTGGCATTCCACTGTGATCCGATTCCATTAAGCAGAGAACATTATTGCAATCCAGAAATTGGAGGAGCTCGTTCGCACTATTCGTGAAGTGTTTTGAAATTGAGTTAATTTTACAATATTGTGTAAAGAAAAGGAGTCATAGTTGTTACAGAAGCATCCGGGTAAGTGAATAATATATAAAAAAACACCATTTTCCATTTTAAATCTTTAATTTTCTCAGAGAAATGAAGAAAACAAAAGAATGGAATATCCACCATTTTGCAATGAAAATTCTAGAAACATTACTTTGATTTTTCCTTTATTTCAAAGTGCGTGCACTAAACTATGTTTAAATTGAGATGAGTTGTGTATTATAAATATGCCTTTCCCGAAGTCACTTCATTGTTATGGGACTTTTACTCAATATTAATTTATTATATAATGTAATTCAGATATCCCATATACGATGTCCTTGAAAATAGACATGGTCGTTGCATTATGGATAGGTATACATATGATCTGGATTGAATTTTTGTGTGCAAAAGGTCAGTTATAAAATAGAAAAATGCAATGTCCTACTTGTCTTACTTTTTATTACTTATTGTATACGATTGGAATATATCCAGTCTTAGCATCTTAATTGGATTTTTGGTAGAAAATGTAATTGGAATGGAATAAAACATCCTCAATGTCTCACACGTAGTAGTTAAATGTCAGTAAACTTCCTACAAGTTTTTAATGTATAATGGACTGTAATGGGTGTCTTGTCGAATTTACCTATTATCGTGAACAGAG
This sequence comes from Dioctria rufipes, assembly GCA_963924295.1. NCBI lineage: Eukaryota > Metazoa > Arthropoda > Insecta > Diptera > Asilidae > Dioctria > Dioctria rufipes. The sequence continues at coordinate 56,167,830 of OZ002741.1, forward strand.
TTCTTGACTAGAAAACTGAAAAACAATGTTAATTCGGTAATTGAATTTTTCACAGAACATTTCTTGGATGAATCATTGAGTACGTTTAGACCGCAGCTATTTAGGACTAGTTTTACGTAAGCCGACTAACATAGGACTAATCCGGCTGCCGTTTAGTCCACTTGTATTAAAGCTTTGACAGTTGTCAAATTTGTCAGATCTGTCTACTTCTTCACGAGAAAATGAGAAATAATATTTTAATTTTGTGCATGCAGTGCGCAAAAGAGAATAGAGCATAAGAAACTAATTAAATTTCAATAAGTCAAAAGTCTATAAAAGAATTTGTCCCTCCCTCTTACCAGTCGCACTTTTTTCCTTAATTGCATTCATTTTCATTAAAATAAAATAACAATTCTCTCTATGAATGAATAAACGCATTTGTAAACATTTCCTTATCTGAGGTTTATGTCTACGTTTAATACTAATTTTGTAGGTCAATACCGCATCAACTACCGGATTAAAGTAGGACTAGTTTTTCGTAATGCGGCATGTTTACACCACTTCATATTAGTTCTACGTAAGTCGATTTACGTAAAACTAGTTCTAAATGGCACGTTCTAAACGGGCTCATTGATTCTACTCGCTTACGTAGAGTATAGCCTGAGTTAGAATGTGACTGTCGCGAGAATCTGTCGTGATTGATGTTGCTGATGCTGAAGCGGACGCAGTACTTGTTGCTTATGCTGTTACACCGGGTCTACACAGGCTTTTTTATATGTTTTAGTAATTTAACCTGCCAAAAGTCCAGTGTGGACCACCTGGACGCTGCCGAAATTTTCGTCAAGGCAGTTCTGGCAAAGCAGATATGTAGGCAGTAGAACGGATTTTTTGTGGGCAGTAAAATGACATTTGTGAAACAAATGACAGACGTGAGGCTAAAAAAGTGCGACATTGTTAAATTAATAAATTTTTATCAATACCAAACTTATCTCTAAAGATAAAAATGGATTAACCCACGACATTGCGACAAATGACAATGAGCTACCCTGACAGAACTTGCCCACTCGTAATATAAGTCTGTGTAGACCATTGAATAAATAACTAATAAGGAAGGAAACGGCATATCGGGTGAAAACGTAAGCCACTCGGCGAAATGTATTAGTGTGCTCTGTTTGTATTCGTTTCATCATGGCAGTAATTACATTCTGAAGGGGAACATTTTTTATAATCCAAATTCCTAATAAACAATTTTTTAGCTCCCCCTTATTTTCAGATAATATTTCTTGGCGTTGCCTTTGTATGACGAATAATTTAGGCACCAATGACAATTCAATTGTAAGCAAACAAACCGGCATTGGTAAAATGTTAAATTTTTTGTCATTGCTGCTTATTTTTATAAATATTTCACTTTTATTTTGCTAGATTGAACCGATGTTGGCCGCAGCGAACACCAACTGTGCACTTTGAAAAAAGTTTAATTTCAGTCGAAGTCAAAGGTTCAATTGTATCTTGCCACATGCATTTACCATTTAGGCAAAGTCGTAGTCGACTGATTAGTCGTAATTGTAATTCAGGCCTTAAGCAACGCGACTGGCGTCAGCAACACCCTTAGCTACACACTGTACCTGCGCTTGGGTACTTTCATATATTTTAACTTTTGACAGGTATAGCGACCGCGTCTCGCGACAGCGCGACATTGTAACTCAGCTTTATTAGCATGTTAAACCTAACCACTGACATATAATAAGAATGGACTGAGCCATCCTATAATCAAAATGGCACAAATTTTTACTAAAATCTATTTGTCTCTTTCAAGCTCAAAATATACACTGAACTGTAACCAATTTTGGAAACAGTACGGCTGTATTAATTGGAATACACGGGAATTGACATAAAAATGCAGAAAAATATATTATTTGACATCAAATCTGCAGAGGCACACATTTTTCAGTAATATTAAAAATTAATTTTTGTGTTAATTAAAACGAGTTTAACTTCCTAAACAATTTTCATTTAATGCAATACGATTTTACAACATCTTTAGTGTTTCCAATCGACTAATAATAACTAATTATGAATCGGTGTGCAATTGTTCGAAATAAAGGGTTTTCACAGCTTGTTCAGTATTTGTTCCATTTTTGAAGCAAGAACGCTCAGTCCATTCTTATTATATGTCAGTGAACCTAGCCTACAATTAAAATATTTCCCTATTCCTATAATTACACAGAAGACAATATTGAAGGGATTCCAAATTATGTAGTTAAAAAGTTAAAATTGGTTTCCATTGGAATTCATCTAGCTTTATTAAATCATGCTATGCTGCAATTCTCTGGTTATTCAGCTGAGTACATTTTGACAAAAGTTAAATTTTTAATTATTGAACTATTGCAAAATTAACTTGTATTCTTCTCACTTTATTCGAATCTCTTATTTATCCCAAGTTACTTCAGGTCAAGTTTACAGCCACTAATTTGCTGGAATTTGTTCTCTTGTACCTCGCAAAAGGCTACTAACGAATTATTTTTCTAGCTAAACAAAATTCGGTAAGGTTCTCGACGAGTTACTTAACATTTTACAAGTATGTACCTACACTCGTTCGAAGAATGTGTCGTTGCCGATTTAAGTTCCGTGCATTACAGTTTTAAAATCGCATATTGATTCCACGAGGCTATCACAATTTCAGTGACAATCAAAAAATTCACGTCCAGCAGGAGCGCGTTCATGAAGTAGGCTGCAACCTCAGCCGCAACCGCAACCAATCAGCTATTTCGTAGCCAGGCATAACTATTTAGCTGCTCCTAACGATAAGACTAACTGACCAGTTTAAGAAATGTCATAATTGGAGGAGTTACATTTCTTGTTAATATAACATTGTATTTGCGAAGTATATGCAATCTAACTGTAACATAACTATAAGTCTAATGAACAAGTCGTTATATTTGTCATAATTATAATAATTTCTATTTTGTGTTAGTTAGCTGCGCTGGGTAGCACTCGCAGGAATATACAAGACATGCCGGCTACGAAGCCAGATTCTTTTCAACGCTACCAACTGTCATTTAAGGTAAAGACCCAATGATTGTGTGCGTGCGTTGACATTCTCTGCGTTTGTTGCGTAAAAGTTAAAAAGTAATGAACTTTTGTGCGTTCAACGCATGGTTTATTTGGTCAAATTACATGTAAAAGCCACATTTTAACTTAGCTGGCAATGCATTAGCCCACGTAACGCAATCATTTGGCTTTCGCCTTTAGCCTAGCTAGGAATCTGGCTATTGGTTTTCTGATCTATGATAGCCATATCCACAGTTGCCATAGCCGGCTTGCAGTGTACACTTTATGGATGCGCATCTAGTCCCTTATGAGTGGGAACTGTCTGAAAAGAGTTTAAAGTTTTTATAATCCAAATTGCTGTAAACAAATCGTTAGCGTACCCTTACTTTAAGCAAAAGGTTTGTTCGATGAAAAAGAAAATTTTCCCCTTCAATATTTACCCAGGGTTTGTGCGTTCATCGAACAAGCTTTAAAAGACCGGGTAAATCTATAGGGTTTTTGTTTTTGCTGCCGGAACGTTACCCCTGGGACATGTCAGAACCAAGTCAAAAAGCTGTTAACTCTGAAGTGCCAGGTTCGTGTTTTTGCGCAAAGGAAGCAGCAAATGTCAAAAGTACCAATCACAAACTTTTTCCTGACCCCCCCCTCCCCCCATATCAACAAAAAATGCTTATCTCACGTATATACGAATTTTACACAGCATAGCCTATCCTGTTATATGATCTCAAGTTACTGACATTCGAATTGATGTTAAACGAACTTTTTTGACGTTTCTGAAAGTAAAAATTTCAGAGTTGCAGGAGTTCAGCGGCTTTTTCAAGTCACTTATTATCAATAAACATTAGAAGTTTGAAATAGCGTGAATGTGATGTTTTAAACATTTTTAAGGCTAAATAAATTAATAAAATGATTGTTTTCGTATCGTGTGCATTTCACAGATGATCGAAACTTTCCATAATATCATATCAGCGTTGGTGGACTATCTTATTATTCCAATCGCGGGCAACATACTCAATTTATACCCAATCTGGATTGTAGATTATATAGCGTATATCTTTTCCGGAAGTCATTTGGTTTCTCAATTTTTACTTCCCGCATTTAACTAGATACTATAGCTTTAGGAACAACAAATCTCGAAGCTCAAAAATCAATTCTAGGTCATATTCAGTCTGCTTATCTTTCATTAATCTAAAATCTCATAATCTTATTCACGGATTAAATATTTTAAATAAAGTTGGTGGTTTTTATCTAATTACATAAAATTTACAGTCACATTTATCACTGAAAACCTTGATCTCGGTTATTAATTTTATTCAAAATTATTATATTTTGCTTTCTCCACAATAAATGGTGCTAATATTTTTGCAAAGCTTTTATCGTCATTAATATTTGGATAGCATTTTATGTTTGATTATTTATGTATTTACATGTATTACACGTCTCCTTATCAACATTATGTACAAAGGCTGCCAATGTGTCGTACGCCCTAGTCGATGTGTGATAATTTCATATTTAAAATTTTCGGTTTATTTCTGGCAGCTATAAAACGAATGCCATATGGCTTTTCTGAAATTTGTGTGTGTTTTATTTACACAAATATCGTGTTATCATCATGAGTGAGAAAAAAAACGAGATAACGATGAACGATCAAAATTTTCTTACATGGCAATTAATAGCTGTGTTATTTTGTGTCCACAGAACAGGGCAGAACAAAAGATAAACAAGAGAACCCCTCATACATTTTAATAGAAAGATTTAAATAAAGCGACAAGTACAAATAGTTCGCTTCAATCGACAGAACAATTTGTTCTCTGCAGTATATAGGATCTCTAGAGCAAGATACACAAAAGAACACAGCTAATATTATTATTATTGACAAACGCGAGTGCGAGCTTAGCCGACGTTTGCGAGTGTAGAATACATGAGAAGAAGTTGCGCAAGATTTAATGGTTAAGACGGCTGCGCCAACTGCTCTCAGTAAACGCTGCTGAGGTAGATCTAGTTTCAACTCTCTCGCAACTTTTGATATTTGGTAGCATGATTTCGGTGCTTACAGTCAGCGTAGATGATTTGTTTTTAGTGTATTCGAAAGTGTCTTCTCAAGAAAATTTGATAAGTTTGGTGCGAAATGTGTAGTTAATTTATAACTTAAAATGCCGGTATTATAGAAATCTAGAAAAAGAAAATAAAAGCCAGAAAACACTGTCAAACTAAAGTTCACTACGCCGAAGCTATCAAACGGATGTCGAAGTCGTGTAAGCTCGCACTGTGTTTCGGCCTTAATACATCTACATACATAGTATTGTTAGACTTGAGCTAGCTGTGCGTGCTATAGTACTTCTAACTTCATTTACGATCTCTGCTTTCATCAGTACTAAACACTGCTTAGGGCGAAACCGTACACTGCAATATACTTCTCTCCCCGAGTGTCATCAACGAGAAGTGAAGTATACTACAGCGTGTTGTTTAGCTCTTAAGTCTAGTACTAAGGTCCGCGCTAAGGCTAAATTTTCAATTTACCAAGCTAAAAGATATTGGCGAAAATTTATCGTGAATTTTAGCGAGAGCGGTACAAGCTAAAAGATATTGGCGAAAATTTATCTTGAATTTTAGCGAGAGCGGTACTAAGATCAACGCGCTAAATTTGGCTTTGTTTTCTTGATTAGAGGTGGCACCAACAGTAAATCTCCAAAATATTTAGCTGAATTTATCCGCCCGGGATTTGATGAATTTACTGACCGGATTTTTGTATTTAGTTAACGTAGTTTTGTACGTCTTTGCTGTAAGTACGGATGAATTGGATTTCTTCTCGTTGTCGTATTTTCAATATCTTTGTTAATTTTTTTTTATTGTATACATTATACATATTATTTTAATATTTTTAATATTTCCAAATAATTTTAACAACCTGTTTTTAGAAATGTTATGATCGAGCTTTTTATTTCCGTAAAAAAATGGCAAAGGCTTCTTCTTGTTTATAATATATCTTTTCTCTAAGTCTCGGCCACTGACATATAATAAGAATGGACTGAGCGTTCTTGCTTCAAAAATGGCACAAATATTGAACATGCTGTGAAAACCCTTTATTTCGTACAATTGCACACCGATTTATAATTAGTTATTATTTGTCGATTGGAAACACTGAATATGTTGTAAAATCGTATTGCATTAAATGAAAATTATTTAGGAAGTTAAACTCGTTTTAATTAACACAAAAATTAATTTTTAATATTACTGAAAAAAGTGTTCCTCTGCAGATTTGATGTCAAATAGGCTTGAGATTGTAAGAGATAGACGTATATAAATAATATAATTGTCTGCATTTTTATGTCAATTCCCGTGTATTCCAATTAATACAGCCGTAAAATTGGTTACAGTTCAGTGTATATTTTGAGCTTGAAAGAGACAAATAGATTTTAGTAAAAATTTGTGCCATTTTTCACTATAGGAATAAGATAGGATGGCTCAGTCCATTCTTATTATATGTCAGTTGTCTCGACTGTCATATGTTAGTTGCTAAAGAACGGCCCGATATTGGAGACTCGATAAAATTTATGTCGATTTCGATGGGACCATTTCAGTTTTACACTTTTTCTGGCAGCGGAGAACTGGGAGGACTGAAGTCCATCGAACATATTTCTGTCATATTCCTTGTATTTGTTGACACACGTATTATATACACGGAACTGTCAAACGTAATAACTGTTGTTTATTGATATATAGAAACAAATTTTTTTTAACTTAAAGCCAATTAACCAAATAAAAAAATTTAATTCATTTAACTCCAAAATTTCACAAATAATCGCGACAGTACACTTTGACAGAGCAGATGACAATTCGACCTCAATATGTATTTGTAACACCAAGAAAATATCCGGTGCAAAGTAGGGGAAGTGAGTGCAAAGCTTGTGTTGCACTTCTGCTATAAAAATTGTCCCATCGAACATTTTGAGTGTTGCACTGCTGGAAAAAATGCAATACTGGTGTTGCACCAAAGTCCCATCGAAATCGACATTAGTTTAGCGCGGACCTTAGTACTAGGCTTATACCCTAACCACACAGCACGATCTAATGAATCATTAGTACCAACTATTCATTAAAATGCCGTGTGTGACACAGTATACGTCATTATGGCTCGAAAATCAGATGATAATGAAGTACACTAATGAAGTGTTTTCTTCCTTCATTATAGCTAGATTTAGCATATAATTTAAGTATGGAGCTCCGCTGTGCATCTGCTGATTTGAAATATAAGAAGAAGAAATGCAAAGCACAAAGTAGTTATGTCAAAATATTTTTAATAAAATGTTTTTTCATTTCTCAATCGCTAAATGAAATAAAATAAAAATTAATAAAAACAAAGTTTATCGCGTTGATTCCATCCATATCACTTCTTCAATGTCGTAAGTAAATCAAAACCACTTTGACAGTACAATTTAATTAAAGAATTGGCTGTGTGTCTGCAGTTTATAATGAATCATTATAGACTAATGAGTGGTTAGTTATTTCTACATTAATGGCCAGTTTCACAGTCTGAGTTTAAACCAAATATTTAGTTTAAACTCGACGAATGAGTTTCACAGTTTGGTTTAATCCCCGGTTTAAACTAGAGTTTAAACCATGCGATCCCTCTGTTTAAACTCAAGATAAAAGTGTGACATTTTATTTTGACAGGAGCATTGTTTCTTTGTATCAAGAAAATAATTTTATCATGGATTTAGATTTAGAAATTTCTAGCGATGAAGAAGACTTTTCTCGATTAAATTTATAACTCTGTCCACGCCTGAAAGTAATTAGAAATTGGCCAAATTCTTTTAATGGGTGGGACGACGTTGATTTTTATGCTAGGTTCCGTTTAAGTAAAGAATTTTGCCACTTTGTCTTCGAATCTATTCTTGTCGGTTTTCTTGCGCTCTATTATATATTTTTTTTATGCGCTAGGGAAGGCAATACCTCAATTTCACTTATGCTAAAGTTTGCAGCCTTTTTGAATGTTGGCATATTTAAAATTAGAAAATATAGCTACATATTTTTTATTTTTTGCTTTCTGGTCTGTTTACTTTTCCGATTGACAGATTGATGATAGAAAAATTGTTTCACAATCGTGGCGATAACAATTTAATCAGTACTACCAACGTTACTAAAAGAATGCACTGTGAAACCTGATTGGTTTAATCTACGTTTAAACTTGGAGGATGGTTTAAACTAAGTTTTGGTTTAAACTCGACTATGAAACTGGCCATAAGAGCGCTGTGTGTTAAACCTAGTACTAAGCTCCGTGCTAAACAAAATTTTAGCGAGTCTCCAATATCGGGCCGTTCTTCTAAAATTGACAGCGGAGACTCATTGAAAAAATATATTAAAAACAAGATATATATTGAAAACAAGATCATAATATTTCTAAAAATAATTTAATTCTGTGCTCATAGAAAAGGTACGAAACAGAACCATTTCAATTGTTTGACATTTCTTCCATTTGATAAAAGCAAGTATACAGTGTGACATGAATGTGTTGGTACAAAAAGAATTTTCTAGGGTTATGTAATTCAAACTCAAAAATTATGTTTTTAATTATTTATTTAACTAATACAGGTAGTACTTTCCGAAAATATATAATTTATTCTATAGTCCCACCTTTTGCCTTAATAACTAGCCGCAACCTTCTCTCAAAAGCGTTATGTGCGGCACGCACGACCTCAGGAGGTATTGAGTCCCATATTCTGGAAATTACACTTTTAAATTCTGTCAAATTTCGATATTTGAAATCGTTGAGATGCTGCTGCATATATCCCCAAATAGAAAAATCCAAGGGGTTTAAGTCGGGTGAACTTGGTGGCCATTCAACTTTTGGAATAAAATCCGTTAAATTCTGCTCACACCATGTTTGCACAATTTTGGCTGTATGCGAAGGGGCACCGTCTTGTTGAAAGCAGTAATATTCGTCGCCATAAAGATTTTGAACAGAAGGAAGTAAATTTTTTTTCAATACCTCTTCCAGGTAGTAACTAGCATTTATTTTTACACCTTTTTCGATAAATACTAATGGAAGGGTCCCTTTTCGCGATATTGCACCCCAGACCATTACCGTTGAGGCATTTTGATACCTGGGTACGTGCCTTTTGTTATGCGGAATATCCTCCGTAGAAACAGCCCACAAACGATTATTTTGGGAATGGTGAATACTCTCCAAAATAAAAAGTTTTTCATCCGAAAATATTATGTCGTCACCAGCGTGCCACGATAGTAACACTTTACTCCTTTCAAATCTTTTTAATTTTGTTGCATCCGTAAGTCCATGAACTTTTTTTTTCTTAAAAGGCGAACACTTCAAGTCTTTTCGCAGAATATTCCTCACACACTCCCGATTAAGATTAAGATTCGCTGCCATTTTTCTTGCGGAACGTTCACAATTTCTACGAATTCGTTCACGAATAAGTTTAATATTTTTCACGGTGCGGACAGTTCTTTTTCTTCCTGTTTTTTTTTTATTTTCATTAGATCCAGTTTCAAGGAATCTATTTACAGTTCGATAAACGTAGTTACGCGTTACACCAAGGTTTTTCATTTCCAGAAAAATGTCACCTCTTGTCTTACCACTTTTGAATTGAGCAACGATAATTTCTCTTAAGTCCGACATGTTCACTACAGGTAAACCACACAACTGATAATTAATTCCGTAATCAGGATTTGCTCTACAGCAGTACTCGTATTCATATCATCAAGAACTGGTTTAGTCCTCACACGTACATATATGCCATTTGGACGTGAAAAAGTTGTACCAACACATTCATGTCACACTGTAAATTCGTAAAAATTGTTAATTATGAAAAATAAACCCATTTTCCAACAAAAGCAACTTAAACTCAACTACTACAGCTTCGTACTAATTGTAAACAACCCATTTACGAATACAAATTAAAATCGTTCTGCTTAAAGCCTAATACGCTGTTCAAGCGAAAATTTCGTTTCCTATACAAAATGTATGTAAAAAACAAGTAAAAAAGCTAGAATTGGTCTAAGACCAATTCTTATGATACCCTAGATGAATGCGCGTATTAAATTTCGTATGGTCACCGATCTATTTAAGTTTGATTTTGAAGTCGTTTTTCGCATATATTTCTAGAACGGTTTGTCGCACAGAAAAAATGATTATAACCAATTTTATAGGATTTCGTATTCTGCAGAAGTTTTTAGTACAATGAAAATGTCTTGGACTGATCGTTTTCAAAGTATACGTAAAAAACCTAAATTTTTATATGGCAACACCAAGAAGGAGTTGCCCGATCTAGTCCATTTTTGACATTTTATTTGCTAATGTGGCAAAAACATCAAATAGGAAATTTCAGCTCTCCACGTCGACGCGTTCTCAGGCAGTGTCCAAATATATAGCGGAAAACGAAATTTTTATATGGCAACCCCACGAAGGAGTTGCCCGATTTGTCTCATTTTCGAACTTTATTTTACTTTTTTTAGTCCGTGTACAAAATTTCAGCTCTCTAAGTATACGCGTTCTCGAGTTATCGTGTGCACAGACGGACGGACATGCAAAAATCAAAATAACTTTTAATATTATGAATAGGTGTCCAATCCATTTTGCTCTACCATCATTATTTCGAGGTGTTACAAACGGAATGACAAGCTTAGTATACCCCTATGATTTCATCTAGGGTATAAAAATGTGGGCGAAAGGTGCCACGAAAATTTCGGTTTGGGATTTCGTAAAGTAGTATGCTGTTCGAAAGAAAAAATCAATGTTTAGATCATGGAATGTAGATGGCGCTAATATGAAGTGGAGATATTTTGCACGGAAAAGTTGACAGCTATACCCTTTGATGTTTGGCGCTTTGGCACATATATGTAATTTGTGATTTTACGTGTATTACTACAGTCAGTTTAATATTATTTAATTTGTGATTTTACATTTTCTCCACAATTTTTTTCCGTGCAGAATTATTGGCCCATAATGCAGGCGAAATTTTCGCTTGAACAGCGTACTAAGCTTAAATCCGGGAAAAACTCAGGTGCATTCAGAATGATTCGGAGTCCGAAAAAAGCGATGACAGATTTAAACTATATCGTTCGGCCCGAGAAAAAACGACGTGGATTGAAAAAATTTATTCTGAACGGGAAAAGCAACGCAGCACAAGCTAAATATTTTGGAGATTTACTGGTGGTGCCACCTCTAATCAGAACCCAAAAGCCAAATTGAGCGCGTTGACCTTAGTACCGCTCTAGCTAAAATTCAGAATAACTTTTCGCTAATATCTTTTAGCTTGCTAAATTTTCATATAAAATTTAGCTTAGCACGGCCTTAGTACTAGGCTTTAGAAAAAAAAAATTCATGTTTCTAGCCCGGGGATTACACGAGATAGTACAGCTTGCATGCAAGCCTCCCTTCCAACGCGATTTTTAACTTGACAGCAAAAAATGGTATTGAGACGTAAGTCTTGCGTATATTGGAAAATTATAGCAATAAAGTAGCAGAATGATAAAAACCCAAAAAAAAAAATTAAGAGGACGGTGTTGGTAAATGATGTAATGCAAATGATCCCAGAAAATCTCATTTTCCCAGAATAAATTTAATAAATTCTCTCAAGCATTTCTTTTCCGCCATCTTGAAAACTGTATAATGTCAAATTACTATCACCTCAGCTGCCATGGTTTTTCATCAAAGTTGGCTGAAAGCTGAGCTGCCAGCATGGCAGTAGAGGTTACACCTGCAAGAAGTATGGCAATGCAGCTTCCATTCAAGCTGCTCTACTACGTGTAACCCCCGGGTAAAATTTCTATATAAGGTCTGTTCGCGTACTCAGTTTTGGGACAATGCATTGCAATGAATTTGCACGAACTTACACATTTTCCGTTCGTTTACTTTCTCGTGCACACAAAATTACAAGAATTTTGCATACGTCACAGCTTCCCCTCTCGCTTGAATTTACCCGAAGTTTTTAGTTACTGCACAATTCTTGCAAGGAAAATTGACAGCTGTCATAGGAAAAGTTCATTTTTGGAATTTTCTGAAAAGTTTTTAAAACGCAATCAATATATGTCAAATGAAGATAGTTTAAGTATTCAATACTCTCATGGGACTTTTCAAGAGTGCAACAAGTAAAAAAAAAAATAAAAATACTCATTCCACACTTCTTCTTCTTGTTTTTCACGAAGTTGCATGAAAAGCGTTCGTTTACTTTTTCATGCATTTCTTCCCCCACCACACAAGTAAGTTTTTACCCAGAATGTTTTTGCACGTGAAGTACGCGAACAGACCTATATATTACAAAATATAGTAAAGTGTAACACAGTTGAAATGATAAAATTTTTCTTACAAAATGGTAATATGGTAACACAGCTGGAATGATGCAATCAATCAAGGGAACAAAATGGAAATATAGATAATAAAACAAAACTCGAATTTAGAAACATCGATTTTTGTCCGTTTCGATAATTTTTTTTATTTAATATATAATGAATAAGGTTTATTTCGTGAAGGGAAAAGTAGATATAATTTAAGCTTAATAAAAGATTCAAATTCCACCGAAATATTATTGATAATTTTAAAAATTCAATAAAAGTAATCGTAAATTATAATGTTTATATACGTTAGAGATTATCGCATATAATAACTTCGATTTCGATTAAATTATATCTCGTAGACGTTGTTTTCAGTCCAATTCCATAGGAATGATATTTTAGTGTATGGGTTTATCTACATGAATTTTCTGCGTATGGGGGCTGATTTTTCATGCATGTGTTTTCTTGTTTGGAAACTTTTTTTTCCGAATCGACCCATCCTGTCAGTTTCTATCAGTATTCCTTGGAGTTTGACACAAACATTTTAGCTTGTAACAGCATTTACCGTATTACGGGATTAAAGTACAAATTAATTTCCAATAGTGTTTAGTTTAGAGTATGCAAAGTTTTTAGTGTTCCTTGTTAAAAGAGCTTTAAGTAGTACCCTTTTGTCACAAATATTCAGTGAATGGGAATGTAAGCATACAATTTTTGTGATTTTCATGTAATTTTTTTTTTATATGAATGATTCAATTACAAAAAATATATATATAAATGAATCATTATATGTGAAATTTACGCGAAATTCGAGGTTACTCTTAAATTTTCCTCAATTTTAAGTTTATTATTTAATAACAAAGGAAAGCAAAATATGAAACTTACGGTAGTTGGAACATGGAGTTTTGTATGCCAGCTCCATCATAGTTTGTATATAGCTATAATTACTTTTAAATGTGTGCATATGATTCATATATACATTTTGGTAGATAGGTTGTTTGTAAAAAGGCAAGGGGGTCAGTGGCGAGTATTACATTTTGTTTGTTTAGTTATTTTCGTAATAGGTAGGAAAGAGAAGGAAAAGGAAGAGCGCGTAATTCTATATATATAAAAGTATATATGAACGTTTTGTTATACATTGCATGTGTGTGTAACAGCAGCCCAACCAAAATGATTTCATTTTTCATCTTGCTATTTGCGATGTCGAGTGCGACTTGCGTGATTGCGTCAGATGTTTTTATAACTAGCTTGGTAACATCATATTACTATATTACTCTTGCCCTGCGCCATCCGGCTCAACCTTGCTGTGATCATTGTTTTTTTTTATTGCTTAATATCAAAAGTACCTATTATTGTTTTTTTTTTTTTTCCTTTATTAATAAAATTTAATCGAACTTGAACTATTTTCTACTGCTATAAGACGGGTCGCTTGCAAGGAGAAATTTTTTTTCGTTTCTTCTTCTGCTCATTAATGACTTGAATATTAATTTTCTCAAATTGTATTACAATATCTACACACAGATAATTCCAATGTCACAATTTTGTAGTTCAAAATTTCTCCTATATTCATAGCAACCTTAATGCTGCCCACTAACAAAAGTGAGAAATATGTTTCTACTATGCAATAATTGGTTAGGTATAATACGCAAAACGCGAGTTTGTTATCATCATCTTCATAACGGGTATAGTGTTTCTTGTGTATTCTCAACTTCGCATTTACCTATATTGAGGTCAAAACAAGCCTAAATAAAATGCTTATCGCTTTTAATTTATTTCCTCGTAAAATTTTCATTGGGAGCTGTTGTCATAGTAATAATGGTTTTTTTTTGAAACTGCCATTTTTATTTTTTGAATAGATAGTCGATTTTATCGTGACCTTCAATAATAGCCAGGTAAAATTTTACTTGCAATACAGCTTCAATAACTCGCTGGACCGACGTCAATTTTTATTTTTTATTTTTTTTTTTGTTATATTAAAACTGGTTAACGTGCCTGCCTACGTTGTGCCTCTACCTACATAAAAAAAAAACTTAGGTCGGGTCATCTAATGACTAGAGAGTGTTACTAATTTTCTTTCTTATTTCTTTAACAATTTCATCAGACAAAATTATTATGCAATTTCCTCTACCGTATTACCTAAGTTAGTTAATTGTTTAAAAATTATCACAAGCTACCTACCCAATAACTTAGAATTGTTTTTTGTTTTATTTAGGGCCTTGGACATAACTTTTTTATGTTTTTTATCATGACTCTGAGCATTTTTATTTTTAGAATTTATTAGTGAAATCTTCGCCAATTTAATTTATTAAATAAACATTCTGTTGCCAAAAATATAAGCAAATGTTTTTAAAATAGATGAAATTTTTCATTTCATTAAATTGTCAACAAGCATACAAACATATGCCTACCATTGATTTAAGGCTGGTAGGTACTATAATTGAATGGATTGAAAAGAGTCTAGGGACTTTAGTCACCCTTAACCAACTTTTAGTTTTCGCAACTTCTACGTATCTACCAAACAGTATAGCCGTGAATAAACCAAACAACATTACAAAACAAGAGCTTGTATCTAAACTAAAGCACAAAATTGTTTCTTTTGAAATATATATACAGATCGCTAAGTATGCAGACGCATGTTGCCAATAGTGCATACAAATTCTAAAGAAAGATTTGAATTTCGAAGAAAAAAAGAAAGGTTTTCTACGCTTATAAACATTTTTTAGCGACCAAGGCCTAGCATCCAAGTCAACTCTTTTTGGGATCGCGTTATCGGCATAAAATTCTAAAGAAAAATTTCTAAGAAAAATATGAATGCTTGGCTACGCTCTTTCTATTGATGCCATAGTTTCTTGTATGATGAAGCAGTGTAAAGCATATTGTATAAAGATAACAATCTTTCCGATTGATAGAAATCATTCAGTAGTGGTGATACATTGTATGGAACAAGAAGTATACGTAAATTCGCAAAAATTTATATTCATATTTTTCCGAAGGGACTAGAATATTTTAGAAGTGAATAAATTAAGGTTTGTTTCAATATAATATATTTTTTATTGGGTATTTCCTTATTTAAACTTGCTTTTCAATAACAGCACAAAACAAATTTGCTTATCAAATCCGCCACCAAGGGACAATAAAAAATTATTCAATATAGATAAATTTTAGGTTATGATTTTGAATCACTATGAGTATATAAATTCTCAGATGTGCATTAATTTTCATCTTGGTTAGGCTGTTCTTTCTGTCTCCGGCTTATATCGATTGCCATTGATATTACAAGAAAAGTAGTGTAATTTGTCAAATTAAGATTTTCTGGGAAAAACAACATCACGAATAACGTAAAAATTATGAAAATTATCATTTTGAAAGATTTTAGCGTGAATCCGGATGAATTTGGTGGAGTAATAGTTGAAGATGGATATGTGATCTAAATGACTTTCATCAGTGATATTTCTCATATCGATGTGTGCGTTTTTCAGTGTAATATCTTTAAGGCCGAAACAGTGCGAGCAACTAATCAACGAGAAAATATATCCGAATTAACTAAAACTATATCAGCTGCTGGCTGTAAACAAAGAAAATCATGTTACCAAATGTCAAAATTGCGTGCTGGATTAGAAACTCGAGCTACACCAGCATTTGCTCAGCGCAGCCGACTTTACCATTAGAGCTTGCCCACTTGCTCACACTCGCACTGTGTTTCGGCATTTAGAATATAGAGAGAATAAGAAGTGTTATCTATAAAATTCGTGTGTGGCTTTTCTTTGGGGTCCTTGAAGTATGAAAATTGGAGAAATGTATGTTCAGCTGCCTTGATTTGAAACAGCTGAGAGACTGGGTACCTTGTCGTAGTGTAGCGACTAAGAGCATTTTTGGTGAGAGAAAGCTCAATAATTTCAATCAAATGCATACTTGTTGCCACGCTCTCTATGTTGATTCCATTACGCCTGTTCTAAGGTAACGCCGCCGATTTTTCGAGTGTAACACCAGGGTCATTGACGTCAATTTTTCTAGCAGTACACGTCAATGGAACGTTTTCAGTGTGGCACTGCAAGAAGAATGACACTTCTGCTAGGATGAATGTGGTGGCCATAAATTTAATATGGTATTGAGCATTCGTTTTGGGGTGGGTATTATAAAACGTTGATCCTGTAAAGACCCAATGATTGCGATGCGTGCGTTTGTTGCGCAAAAGTTAAAAAAAAGTATTGCACTTTTGCGTTCAACGCATTGCTTATTTGATCAAGTTCCATATAAAAGCCATATTTTAACTTACCTGTCAACGCAAGCTTAGTCTGGTGTTTGTCCTCATTGAGCATACATATAAACCGTATAGTGCAGCGCAACTACCTACGTTCTTAGGCGCATGCGCTGTGATAATTCATTGGATCTCGTCGCAACATTTCTGATGTAACTTGAGTGCGTCAACTTTTAAAACTGGAATATTGCCATATAAAAATTCCGTTTTTATACCCTAGATGAAATCATAGGGGTATACTAAGTTTGTCAATCCGTTTGTAGCACCTCGAAATAATGATGGTAGAGCAAAATGGATTGGACACCCATTCATAATATTAAAAGTTATTTTGATTTTTGCATGTCCGTCCGTCCGTGCGCACGATAACTCGAGAACGCGTATACTTAGAGAGCTGAAATTTTGTACACGGACTTTAAAAAAAAAGTAAAATTAAGTTCGAAAATGAGGGGGTTGCCATATAAAAGTTTCGTTTTCCGCTATATATTTGGACACTGCCTGAGAACGCGTTGACGCAGAGAGCTGAAATTTCGTACATGATGTTTTTACTACATTAGCAAATAAAATGTCAAAAATGGACTAAATCGGGCCACTCCTTCTTGGTGTTGCCATATAAAAATTTAGGTTTTTTACAAATACTGAGAAAACGATCAGTCCAAGACATTTTTATTGTACTAAAAACTTCTTCAGAATACGAAATCCTATAAAATTGGTTATAATCATTTTTTCTGTGCGATCGGTGACCACACGAAATTTTGAAATGCCCGTACATCTAGGGTATCATAAGAGTTGGTCTTAGACCAATTCTAGCTTTTTTACTTGTTACTATATGTATGTATATTTGGACACTGTCTGAAAGTGCGTCAGCGTCGACGCAGAGAGCTGAAATTGTGTACATGACGTTTTCATAAAAATATGTATACATAGTATGTATATAAAATTTTAACAAATAAAAAAAGCTAAAATTAGTCTAACACCAATTCTTTGATGCCGTTTGATATTTCGTATTGTCACCCTTCTGTGCAAGTTTGATTTTTGAAGTGGTTTTTCGCATATATTCTATAACTTTTTTCGGACAGAAAAAATGATAATAACCTATTTTATAGGATTTCGTATTCTGAAGAAGGTTTTAGTACAATAAAAATGTCTTAGACTGATCGTTTTCACAGTATACGTATAAAACCTAAATTTTTATATGGCAACACCAAGAAGGAGTTGCCCGATTTAGTCCATTTTTGTAATTTGCCAATACAATGAAAACACCATGTATTAAATTTCAGCTCTCTACGTTGACGCGTTCTCAGGCAGTGTCCAAATATATAGTGGAAAACGAAATTTTTGTATGGCAACCCCACAAAGGAGTTGCCCGATTTGTCCCATTTTCGATCTTAATTTTACTTTTTTTTTTTAAAGTTCGTGTACAAAATTTCAGTTTTCTAAGTATACGCGTTCTCGAGTTATCGTGCGCACAGACGGACGGACATGCAAAAATCAATATAACTTTTAATATTATGCGTGGGTGTGCAATCCATTTTGACATCATTATTTCGAGGTGCTACAAACGGAATGACAAACTTAGTATACCCTATAGATTTCATATAGGGTTAAAAATGGACCAGTCTGGCACCCTTTCATGGTGTTGCCATTAAAAACTTTTGTTTTTCACTATATATTTGGACATTGCACGAGAACGCGTCGACGTAGAGAGCTGTAATTTTGTACACAGCGTTTTCATACAAAACTGTGAACTTTCACTTTAATTTATATTTTCATTTAGGTATATAATTACTGGTCTTAGACCAATTATAAGTTCCTCTTTTTATTGTACTGAAAAGTTCTTCAGAATATGAAATCTTATTAACTTGGTTGTAATCATGGTTCTAGAAATATATGCGAAAAACCACTTTACTTTAACAATCAAACTTGTTCATCATTCGAAATTACATACGGGCATTCATCAGCTACAACTAGGGTATCGTAAGAATTGGTGTTAGACCGATTCCAGCTATTTTCCTTGTTTCTCTCATATTGCATGTTATTTCATCCCCGTTATTTAGTTTTTGTTTTGATTTAACATACTAAACATGCATGAAGTATCATGGGCCGGTTATCTTTTAAACGTGTTACTTCTGCGAGGTTCTGCAAAACTGGTTATGCTAGTCAATTTAGTAAACATCTTAATGGAACGAGACATACACTCGAATCAATCCAACTCTTTTTGGGCGCTGTCGGCCATCATCAATAGTGTATGAATATTCAAGAACATTACTACAATTGTAGGATAAAGGCAATACCAATGAAGCTCAATTCAACGACAAATGATCAACAAAATGTAAAACATTTTCTTCGAGAAATTTTGAAATTGTAATGGAAGAGAGAATAGCAGGATCAGCGAATGTGAATGGCGGGCGGAACGATCTAAATATGTTCGATTAATTCGCGAACCAAACTATCATCTCTTACACAGCGAAACTATTATTTTTCTCTATAATATTTTTTTGCTTTTTTGTTAACAGTGGTCATTTGAAAAGTAAAAATTTATTTATTTATACTCCTTGAAGTAACAATCTTATTTGCGACAACTACTAATAACTGTTTATTATAAGCTTAGACATTTCAATGGAAATTTTCTTACAGATTATTCTTTAGAATTTTTATGCACTGTTGATTGGTGGTTGCAATGGTTCAATGACTTGAATCGATCGGATGCCTTGTCTTCTAAAAAATTGTGATTCGCGCAGAGAAGAAGCAGATGGTGTCAGTGTTTTTTTTTTGTTACGACTGCGAGTACCTAGTTCCTTAACACCATGTAAATTTTGTTGAAAATGAGGTAACTTGATGGAAAAAGCAAATTTAATGAAATTATGTATAATAAAAACTGCTTTATTCCGAAAATTGTTGTATTGGTTGACAAATAACATTCTGAAATTTTCAAATGCGGGTAAATTTACCTCATATCGTACCTATTTCATAATAAGCCCCCAGAAGATTTACAATATATGTAGGTATGTACTGATCTCAGATTTCTTCTATCATTATTTTCATTACCTACTACATTATATGTATATAAAAGTCAATATAATTATAAATTTCAAGAAAATTCCACTTCTATGCATACAAATTTCGGCTCTTAAAAAATGTAAAAATTTCCTGTGATCTTTAAAAAAAAAAAAAAAAAAAAAAAAAATCGTCTAAGTTAGTATGCATGTAAATATGTATAAGTCCATAAAAGTTTTCTTATGTAGCATAATCAACGAATAATTTCTTATCAGGTCAGTAACATTTTACTTTATTTTTTCAAGCAAAACAGATGTGCGCACTGTGCTAGAGTGATGCTCGCTCCTTGAAAACACAAGCAATGGCTGAAAATAGTTTTGTAAACTGTTCTCAGACTGCTAGAAATATTGATATGAACCAGCATTAAGATTTGTGTATAAAAAACATGAAGAAGAAGTTAAGCAGTAGAATATTTTGTTTCGCTATTTCAAGTGAAAAAGATTTGTATTCTTTTTATATACATATAACTGTTTTTCTAAATAATAATTGGTCTCATGGATGGTCATGATCGATGGAATATGATGTAATTTTTATCCATGCCATAATTAATTTCCCATCTTAACATTTCTGAATGAGAACAGTAAAAAGCTGCGTTTCTTATGTGATAATATGGTAGCAGCTGACTTTACCGGTTTTGTATGCATTTCAACAAGGGTTCAACTAATTGGGGTGACGACAGGGTTTCTCGATTAAATAGGCAGATAGACAGAGGGTTACTCGTTGTATTGACGCGTGATATACTTAAAATGTGCACTATGCTTATGCATATTCATTTCCCGTAGGGGTGGTGGTGAACACACTTATCACGTAAACTTATGCATGGTTCACTTGCGTTAGCATTTTATATGGCTAAAAATAAGTGAAACCAACTAGGTACTATGTATAATGCATGTGGTGCGTAAATAAATCTGAAAGAATTTGTTTATCGGATCAGTCATTACTCTAGAATTAATTTTTTTTTTAATTGAGAAATTGAAAATGACAAATACGCTGTTATTTGTTTGTGCTCTGGCTTCGTATAAATATTGGGATTGGTACTGATTACAGCTTATCTAAAGGCTCGATTTAGTAAGTTAAAAGAATAATCTCTTAAGTTTAAACAAAAAATAATCTCTTAAGCAATCAACATTTTTTTTTTTATATAATTGTTTCAGCTCAATGAACGCCTTTCTACTGTTTACCCTTCTTAAGGCCAAATTTTAAGGCTTCTTTATCAAATTTTGATACTCTCAAACTTTGTAACTAAAAACCAAGCAAAGTAGATGATCGAATTTGTAGATTTTTTTTTTTTTTTTTGAAAAGACGAACTTTTTCATATGTAATAATTTTGTAAAATTGTTCGATTTTACCTATATTGTTTTACATCATGGCGACGTATTGAGGATTGCTTCAGTCTATTGGAAATTTGATTTTAAACTCATAACTTGCCGGTGTGTGGGGGGGGGGGGCGACACATTACCATTTTTCTCGCAAAAACCTAACTATTTCTATTATTATTATAAGCTTCTGTTATATGGCCTGGAAAGTAGTATCTCATCCAGGTTTTGGTATATTATTTTCATTGTTAACGAATCCATTTCTTAAAATCTGAAAACAACTCGTTCTGGTCATAGAGTTATTTTAATCACGATTAAATGGTCTAGTAATTCTGTTGATAAAAAATTATTATCAACTATATAAAGCCAGTGGGATGACACAATGTCCCCGATTGATATTTCACTTAGTAGTTCGGATTGTTGTAGGTACAATTGCAGCCTTCTACGACTTAAAAAATAAATAAATAAAGTAGCAGAAATGCCGCTGTCGCTGTTAGTATAGATAAGCAAACGGAAAAATAATGCATCTAAGGCCTGGAGTAGAATGAACGCAACACAAAGGAAC
Source organism: Dioctria rufipes (assembly GCA_963924295.1). Classification (NCBI taxonomy): domain Eukaryota; kingdom Metazoa; phylum Arthropoda; class Insecta; order Diptera; family Asilidae; genus Dioctria; species Dioctria rufipes. The sequence goes on from OZ002741.1 coordinate 56,189,341, forward strand.
GGGATGGAGTGCAATGTCAATTTCAGCCCTCAACCTTTGAATACAGCTAATAACAATTAACACAATAGAATAGGTATCTATTTGAAGTTGAACCTGTATCATGAGTCACCTACGTATGTATGAATCATTTTCATAATATACCTACCTCACTTTTCTTGCTTATAAACCCTCGTGTGATTTAAGAGGTTTTAGATATACATATAAAAGAAAAACGTCGGTTCCGCTCATAATTCTGCCGCTTAAAAAAATTCTAAGAATTTTCTAGTCATCTAGATACTTACTGCATTTTCTTTAAATATCTTAAATATAATTCCCACTACATTGAATGTTATCTTAGTTCAAAATTGCCTTTGTACTTTATACTCAGCCTGAAGTTGTATACGTATTTTTATATCTTTCTTTACAAACTAATCATCATAAACAGATAATCCGAAGGAAATTTAAAAAATAATGTAGACATTCTTTGCGATGCTCGTCGGTATTACCAAGTGCAGGTACTAGGTAGCAGAAAAATGATTCATATACATTAAGTTTTTAGAACGAATTCGACAGGTAAAAATTCGTCAAATGGCAATATATTATTTTCGTAGAAGAATACCTACTTTTAAATGAAAACAATTTCTGTCTATTAATCCTGAACTAGAAACCTCAGACTAGTCAATTTTAACTTTTAGACAAAAATTTGGTGTCTGTCAGTTATTCGATAATTTCAGTTAGTTATTTATTGCACCTCAGAACATATATTTCCTTGTTCACGTAAATCTGCTTTTCAGCTTTTCTTATCGCAAGGTAATTTGAGCTCTGTAGTGGCTAGGTATGCCTATGTATGTAATATCATGAAAGTAGAAATGATGAAAAATTGAATCGCACAATAATAATATTAATTTCGCGTGAATATTATTCTTCGCTTGCGTTTGTGTTATTCTGTTTACATCAAAACTTAAATTTACTTATATTTTAGACTAAGTGATTATAGCAGGATAAGAAGAGAAATTTTCTTTAGTCAGTCCCAGAAATAATTGTAGTAGTAGAAAGCTAATAAGGGTCTAAGAGAAATGCATAAACAAGTAAAAAAAAAATGGGAATAAAGGACACACTAAAAGAAAAGAACAGAAACAGAAGCAGAGCTTGAAAGTTGATCAAATATCAACAATTCCGTTTCTATTCAGTACTGCAGTCAGCCATAGAAGAGAAATAAATTTATTTAGTAATTTAATTTGCTTAGCACAGGAATCTTTTTGTTCTTGCGGAAAATGTACTCGCTCTACTGTCGATGCCTCATCGCTAGTTTCATAGAGGTTCCCTGCTAAAATAGTTAGTACAGCAATGTGAAGCAATCAAAACACAACTAATGAGTCGTTTATTTTGAAAGTGGTTTAGTAAGTCCATTTTTTTATGACGAAGTATTGAAATATTTTTGTTTAAATTCATTTAAAAAAATAATAAAACAGTGAACTTTTGTGGGTTTTGAAGTTAAAGATAGTGTAAATTTATTAACCAATTATGTTTACTAAAGAATTCTGAAGAAAATAGAAATACAATACCCAAATGGACTTGTACCACTTTCAAAATAAACGGCATAATTATTACATAAATGTTTTTGCTATCGGATGAGAAATCTTCAATGAAAATTTCTATATAAATATCAAAGGATTCTGCATTTCACTGTTTTCCTTTGATATAAAAATTTTTAATATAATTTTAGATTTTATAGATTATTTTCTTTTTCATCTTTTTTAAACAATAAAACTAATAAATTTTTGAATAATTTACAGATATTTGTAAGTTGTATTGGCAAAAGAGCACATATAATTGTTTACTAAATCAGTAATAAACAATTATATTGGATTTTATAAAAAAAACATATCAATAGCAGTATTAAGGTTTTATATACGCTTTTATAAATGTATATATAAGTATATAAAACCGATTTGTACTTGTTAAAGCGTACAGAGGCTGTCTTATTTATTCATCAAATAGAAAGTACTAAGGTCAATATTGACCAGTGTGTGCAAAGTCTCAAATAACGAAATTTCCATCGTATAAACAGAGACGACAGAAAAATTGTGAGGCATTCGCTAAGTGAAGAGTTGTTTTCATTCTTCATAAAAATTAACAAATAAATAAAAAAGCTTTTTACGCAGTATTAAATTAAATTTAGTTAAATTACACCTACAATAAAAGTTCCTCATCATCTTAGAAAAAGCAAATTTAAAATTTGTTCTTTTTTTCGAGGATAAATAAACTTGAAAAATATTTAAATTTTATTTTCTTGTTATAAATTACTACGCAACTGTAGGTACTAGGCCAGCCCTCACAATGTCTGTCCCTGTACGCTGCTCTGCCAATTTCGTTGATGTTAGTATGGACGAACATTTTAAATCGTCGAAATCAACAACAATGATGTCTGTTGAGGATGCAGAGATGCAGGATCAGATACCTGCAGGGGGCCGGCTTGGGACACCGGATGCCGCTGTGGGTGAACAACAATATTCAGCAAAAACAAATAAAAATGTCAGTAGTAGTAAGACGACGATGACATGCTGCGATAGTTCACAATCAACGTCACAAAACAAACCAAAACGTTTTTTGATTTATGATGATTTACCTGTTGAAACTTTGGAACAGTATTTGGTGGAGTATAATTACCTATCAAATAAATATTGGACTGTTGTACTGTTACCTAAGGAATCTGAGGTAAGATGTAATTTGTTTTCTATTATTTATAAAAATATAATTTAAGTCCGAAATTTTTGGGTACATTTATAAATTTTATTTAAGCTAATTTTAAGTTCCATCGATCCATAACCTACTCCCTGGAGTCGAATTCAAGTCTAAAAATTATGTGCATAAATTTCATATTCAAGTAAAGAAAAATCAGATTATTATTATCTAATATTATCTAATAATCAAAAACTTTACTGACAATATCAGAGAGAGGATGGAATTAAATCAATGACGTCGAGAATTGCGTGAAGAATATTGTAAATTGCTAATCTATATATTATGTACGAGCAGAAATCGCTAAAAATTTTGGAAAAAGTTTTTCTTTCTTCAAGGTTTTAAACAATTTGCGAATAAATGTTCCAGCATTATCTAGAGCTGCCATAATAATTGGTAATAATAGACAACATCCCAGCTGAGTTACTGAAATTAATAAGTAAAAATTCTAAAAAAAGAAATTCTGTGTCATGTAATTAATCAACCAAATGACCAAATGAATCGGACTACAAATGGTTTAAAAAAGGATGCAAAGTGCTGTACTAACGGGTAATTTTTCCAACAAATAATACCTACATAGAATTGATATACTTTTCGTCTACTTTAAGTACTTATATGTATAGTTGGCTCTACACAGCACTCTAGTTTAAATTATTTCTAATATTAAATTTGTTTGTCAACGCACTACGACGTACTGCAAAGTGAACTTTTTACTACTGGAATTCGAGTGACAATTTATCGTGCAAGGAACCCAATACCACCTAAAGCAAAACCACATATACATTAAGATGATGTAAATTAAAATCTATCAATTTGAAAGATGTTTCGGAAAAAAGCTAGTGATTCAGGAGAAATTGTAGTTGTATCTCAAGATGAGGATCTCTAAGAATTGTTTATCTACATATTCCGTAGTGACTCAATTCACAATTTAAAATATCAAAAACAGTACATATGTAGGTCCCACCAATGAATCCAGTGTGAAAGAAGTCAATTACTATTTCATATTGTAAAGTACCACGTATAATTTCTATTTACGTTAGAAGTGTGAATTCGATTAGTTTAATTCTTAGATGTAGCGTGTCCACTAAGTTTGCTGTGGCAAGTGATATGAATACATCATCAACTGTGAAATGTAATAATTATTATATAACTGCTAAATCACATGCCACAACTACAGCTTTAGTGTGCTCTATTGTAAATTTAACGATTCTAGAATTACGCTGATTTTATAACATAAAAGAATAAAAATTTCAAAGCACTTATATTTCTTAAAATTATTTCAGAAAGAGGTAACAGGCGGGCAGCGTGATGGTTCAGCCTATGTTTTGCGTTGCTTAAAAATGTGGTATGAACTTCCGTCGGAAGTACTTTTTGCCGCATTAAGCCTTAGTGATCGATTTGTGGATGCAATGTCTGTTAAACCAAAACATGTTGCTTGTATGAGTGTCGCATGTTTTTACATTGCTATGAGACAATTGGGAGTTGATCATATACCCGCTGAGGATCTTGTAACAATATCTCAGGTAAAATATTTGTATTATTCATTTTCTAAATAAAATTAATTAATCATATATCTTTAATGAATTTTAGTGTGGTTGCACGGATCGTGATTTAAAGCGAATGGCTGGAGTTGTTGGCAATAGGCTTGGAGCGAATTTAGATGAAGCACCAATTACTTCTATAACATTTTTACGCATTTTCTATGCATTATTTCGTAATTTGGCCAATAATGTTGGAGAAAATTTAGCTGAATTTTTCGAGAAAAATATTAAACTTGAAGAGTTGATAATGCGATTGGAAGTTTTAGCTTGTGATGTCCGTTCTACAACAGTTGCCCCACCAACCTTGGCATTATGTCTTATTTCCCTATATATGGATTCACAAATAAATCAATCAGATATTAAGGGTAGCAGATATCATGCGGTACTGTTCAAATATATTATGCATTTACAAAAATTCATGAACGTAAGTCTTTTATAATTTCATAATTATGTATATACAAATTTCTCAGCAAAGTAGTATTAGTAGTCTGGTTGGTAGAAGTTATTTTTAACTGATTTTTTTTTTATCGTTTCCTCACGCAGGGTGAGAAATTAGTCACCTGCTTAAAGAGTTAATTACAGGGAGATTTTGATAACATAATAAAATAAACATGGAATATGATATGATTAGATAATCATTAGTTTTACTAAATCCCAGGGTAAAGTATAAAGTACTAAAATTTTAGGGACTGATTATATATGATATAGATACTTGAATTTAATCAGTCCGTTATCATTTCTAATTTATTGTTTGTTAGCTTTTTGGAACTTTCATCAGTACCCACCGAAATTCTCCATTGTCTGTATTGTTGCTAATGGAACTTGTCTTAGAAGTAAATTAACATTAAATTCTATATTCAAGTAATTAGCATAAACTCGCGTGAAAATTGTCACCGACTGGTGAAAAAAATAACAATTTGTTTGTATATGTATGTACATATATATGATTGTGTCCAGATTTCATCGTTTGTTCTTCGTTGGCCTTTTTTTTTGTATACAATTATTCTGGAATATTTAGACTGCTCTCCCTATTACATAATTCACATATTCATAAGGTGCCATGCCAATTGTCGAGAAAGTTGGGTAAAGATTTATGATTTGTCGCTATTTGGAATCTCCGAGATTCTACTTTTAAAGGGAGGTTACCGTTCATGAATATGAAAAATTCGATTTTTTTTTTTTTACATTATTATCATCTTAAAGTGTTTACAACATGTGGGTAAAGGATATTTTCATATCTAAAGTATTTTAGAATTCACAGCCTGTTGAGTGCGGACCCGTCCGCCGGCTAGAAAACAGGTAGCTACAGCTTCAACGGATGAACCGATTCATATGAATTTGTGCAATTGAACGGAAATTCAATTTACAAGGCCATCAGGAAGCGATTTTTTTCAAAAATTTATTTAAAAATAGTTTTTTCGTCCGTTAAAAAAAACTACGTTTTTTTTTCTTCTTCTTCTTCTTCTTCAAACGGCTAGCATGTTTTTATTCAGAGGTTTTTTTGAAAACGAAAACTGGTAAAGCCCCCCAAATTTTATCAAGCCATAATAAAATCATTTTTTTTATTTTTGTTTTATCGAAAAAATAAAGCTTCTGGCACATACTAGCAGCAAACTGTCTGGGAATAATGAAATTATATTATTCAATGTTTATATGTTTATAAAAGCTAATACAAAAGAAAAAAAAATCGAACTAAAATCATCTTGAAAACTGCTTTGTTTACCTGTGGAACGAAATGGACACAGGTAAACGCAACACCTCTCACCAAACAGATGGGCCGCATGCTTTTTGAAATGGTGACGCTGCTAGCTCTCGTACTATATGTAAGAATTTTTAATGATCTGCAGCAGTTTGCTGCGAAACGAAGCTGTTGACGCGCTGGCTGAAAGGAAGCATTGCAAAATTGACGCGATTTTGTAATTAGAATAAGCCATTCCTAATTTGAAAATAATTTATTTATTTACAAGGTACCTATAATATATATAAGTTACTGAAATAATGTGTCAAATGAAATATGTATTAAATTACATATGCATTAATTTAAGTAACAATTTCTTGTAGAACAGAAGGAATACAAAATTCAACAAAAAATCTCTTACGAAGTACTTCTCTATATATATATATCTCATAAAAAGCAAATTTATTGAGAAAAAATCTGAAATTAATTTGATTTATTACATTTTTCCACATTCCTATACATTGTTAGATAGGAAAGAAGAAAAAACATTTCTTATCGAAGATAACATAATATCCTCATATTTTACAATTTTTTTCTAATGTAAAACATGTAAACATGTAAACACGTAAACATGATTTCAGTCATTCGTGAAAAATTTCGCCTCTGTTTTCTAATTTGGTACATGTAAAGCCATCTGTCGAGAAGAAGTAACAGATTTGGTGGCATATCTATATGTATAAAATCAATGGCATTATCTAGCAATGACAAAGTTTTCATACATGCCACATAAATGTAGAACTATTTGGGTCATAGCCGACATAGATGAGAGATGTCCTTGGTATGTGCTTGTTCAACCGTTGTCGTATACATACTTAAAATTCTTTATCTCACCTCCACGTATTACATTTAGTATCATTTCATAACAATCATTTCCGATGTTAGTTAGGTCTCCTTTTTTCAAGCTTTACTTTTAAGCTTCATTAAGCAGGTAATAAGAAATAGAGTTTGATGATTGCTGGTAACATTTACCGATCAACAATCATTTTTTGTTTTTTATTAAGAAATTCATTATTCATACATTTTCTAGTTCGAAAAATCCCAACAAAATCAAAGCTGTTCGTCCGATTGGTTAAATTATACAAACAAAATCAATACAGGAAAAATAAATAGGGGAGTTTAAAATCACACTCATAATAAAGGTTAGCTATAATTGTGGAGTACCAAAAGGTTTTTAGGAATTTTTCAAAAATTAATCAGCCATACATTGTAACAGTAAAAGCAGCATGCAGCACATTTATATGGAACATCATCAACGATTCATTATCAGATTTTGCTTTATGAAATCAAAGTTTCCGTCACTATAAAAACAGCTTGCAGCAAATTAGAAGTTTGATATACCTATCTAGGTTTTAGAAAACATTTCTGTGATATGAAAGTAGCATGATTCTTTCAAAACTTATGTAACTTCTATATTATAATAGCACAGACAAGTAATAACAGGTATCCATCTCCTATGGGCGAAAGTATTCAGATTAGAAGATTAGAAGATTACAAAGTGTGCTCTAGTGTCGTTTGCCCTTAAAAGTTTCTGTCTGCTATAAAATGAAAAAAATGTATTGCTCCAATATAAAATCAACGATGTCTCGGCCTGATGTAGGGGGGGAAGACCTCAATTTTTTCTTAGAAATTTACTGGACATTTTTTCTTTAGAAGTTGTATGCATTATTGGAGGCCAACAACGGTATACATAAAGGTATTATATCTGAAAAGAACTCCAGTCGGCGGCCAACAAAGTGAATAAAAATTCTACCGAAACATTTTCTGTAAATTTCTAAGAAGAAATGAATGCTATCTACGCATCTATGCTCATAAAAATTGTTAGCGGACCAACCACCAGGGGCCGGATTCACTAACTCGGAGAGCAAAATATAGGAACTGGGCTGGGGTGTATATGACCCAAGTGCAAAAATCCGTCTTTCAGCGATAAAAAGTCAGTTGTGAAGTTAAAATGATCAGAAAAAAATACACCACTCGATTACCGGCTTCTCCCTCGTTAATTTGATACCAAACATGACGTATTTTGGACAACCCTCAATTGGAGGTGGTACGGCCCCCCATCCCCACAAGACCCTCCCCCGGAAATCGTTCACCTATATTTTTGTACTCTAGACCCTAAATCCATAGAAAAAAACCCCAACGCTCTACGACTCTCCCACACATAGTTAGCCGTCCTTCAATATTACGACACTTCTCACATTTTCCCTAACTCCAAAAGTATGTTAGAGAATCGCGAATGGAGAGTTAGGTAGTTTTAATCGGGGAAAAGGAAAGTTCTCATCTCCTAAACTCCCAAACTCTCCGAGTTACAGAATCCGGGCCCAGATGTCCAGTTATGCATAAAAATTCTAAGGAAAAAATTTCCAGTAAATTTCTAAGAAAAATTTGATGCCTTCCCTTCATCAGGGGTCGGATTCACTAACTCGGAGAGTTGTGGAGATGAGAGCTCTTTTGCCACTTAACTCTCCACTCGGAATTCTGTAACTCGTGGAGCTTGTATTGAGATTTACCAAACTCTCGGCTGTGTTAGTTGTGGAGAAGTAAGAAAAATATTTCTCAACTGACAGTATTGTCTGCTTTTATTGTCCTTTGTGAAGGTACCAAAGTACCTAAGATTTTCAAATTGATTTATGGATTCACTGCATATCCTCGCTGTTTACAAAGACAAATTATGGACATCCTTGCAATGCTTACAGAGAAATAAGGTACAAAAATGGACATATTTTCAACTCATCATTATGAAGAACTGGTAAGACGTCGAAATTCACTTTCCATGAGAAAAATGTTCACAACAGAGTACTAATGGATGTGAAACAAAGAACGGAAGAGATATATGCAAAATATAGGTATTGGGGTGTATATGATCCAAGAGAAAAAATCCGTCTTTCGGCGGTAAAAAGTCAGTTATGAAGTTAAAATGATCAAAAAAAAACTAACCACTCGATTACCGGCTTCTCCTTCTTTAATTTGAGACCAAACATGACGTATTTTGGACAACCCCCAATTGGAGGTGGTACGGCCCCCCATCCCCACAAGACCTTCCCCCAGAAATCGTTCATCTATATTTTTGTACTCTAGACCCTAAATCCATAGAAAACAACCCCAATTCTCTACGACCCTCCTACACAGAGTTAGCCGCCTTTAAATATTTCGATACTTCTCACGTTTTCTTTAACTCCCCAAGTATGTTAGAGAATCTCGAATGGAGAGTTAGGGAGTTTTAATCGGGGAAAACGAAAATTCTCATTTCCTAAACTCCCAAACTCTCCGAGTTACAGAATTCGGCCCCAGGTGGATGCATCGTTGATTTTATATTGGAGCGAGGCTGCATTGCTGGCTGACTTACTCTTTGGTTACGTCAGCAAGTCGAGGCATCGTCGATTTTATATCAAGCGAGGCGTTGAAAATTCTTAGGCTCAACTACAATTTACGTATACGTAAGTAATGTTATTTACATAAAGTGAACGCGGCATTAAAACTTAACAGACGTTCACAAATTAACTGTAACTCGTTGGAGGGAAACTTTCGTTAATGTCGAATTGTAATGCAACTAAAAAAACACGTAAGGCTGCACTGCACCGGTGTAGAACTTGTTGAAAATAATTCAACATCAGTTTAAATGCCAAATTGCAGTCAGTAAAGGTACGCTAAGAGTCGCTCATCGCTTACAGACGCGATGTGTCAAACATTTAAATTAATACTAAAGGATTAAAAGTGCTATGTAAAAATTAAAATGGAATAAAAATGGTACTGCGAATTAGTAGAAAGTACAAATCTTCAATTAAATCAACTTCAATTTGTTAATTTGTTTCACTTTTATCACTTTTTGAAATTGAACATATTAAATATCAAGATAATAATCCTTACGGAATGTGATATCTATATAGGCTAAAATTATCAATTTTTCGTAAGTAAACTTCAGTCTCGTTCAAAATCGTAAGTTATTTACTTCAGTCGTAGTTCAGCCTTTTGGCCGTGTCGATTACCGTATACCCACCAGTACTAATATCTAGTTCACTTTCCCACAAAAATCTCACTCACTTGCGTTCCAGAATAAATTGTGTTTTTAAGTAATCTCTAAAATACCCGCGCTATTTTACCCCGCCACCCTCTTAAAGCCCCTTCAAGCAATCCATCCAATCTATTCAGCCCCCAATCCCTTTCATATCCACAATAGCAACAATTTACTCAGCTGAAAACAAAAAGCAAAAATTTCTTCGCTCTACGTCAATTTACACGAAAATATGCAAAAGATTTGTCGGGGCGGGGCTTCGCTAAAGGTAGCCAAGACTTGTCAGTTAATCTTATCGGTTATTATGAACTGAGTGGCATAACATTAATTGTCTATGGGCCCTGCTTACCTGTTATTACTTCTCTGTGATAATAGTATTTAGGGCTTTTTGTCTAGTGGCTGAATATTATCGGTAACGCGGAGGCTATAATAATAGCGACCAACATTTTGTCTTGACTTGTCATTTCAATCACCCTTAATTAGGAGTATGATCGTCAAGAATTAACAATATTGGGTTATACATAATTTGTGAGTTTTACTTTGCGCAAGATACGATCGAGCCATTCGGATAAAATCTAGTTGAATCCAGCCTAAAAGCTCGCGATGGAGAATATATTTTTTTCGAAGAAAACCTGTGTTCTCTATCATTAAATGTAAAATTCTCTCGTAGACTTGATGTAGACAGAAACATATTTATTAAAATAAAATTGTTTTTAAATAACTGTACATGAATAAATATTTAAATTATTATTATTTTATTATAGATTCAGGATGATCCATTTTCTTGTGGCTTCTCTTGTGTTTCTTTAATATTGAAAAACTATAATGACTACAGCAAGCAACCTTACAAACAGCGTTTAGTTTGGAGACTTTCTCAACGAACAATTCGTGTACTTCGTCCAATCAATCGTTTCAAATCAAATTTATCAACTATTCAAGAGGGTTATCCCAATACTGATGACATGGAATATCGATCAAGGTGAGTGCATTTGTTTTACTTTTCTGTTAAATTTTAAAATAATTTTATATAAAATTTATTTATGATTATTAAACGCTGAATTCGTGCGTGCAAACTTCGAAAGTCTGCCCGGACCTGCACTTGACCTTTTCTTAAATAACTAATCTCACGCTTATGCGTTTAACACTAATCCATTATTTGGTCTTTACGAAAATAACGAATACACATTTCAAGAATATCACATGTACATTCATTTCGAATGGTTTTGGCTGCTTAACGTATACGGAATCTGCCTTCGTTATTCAAGAATTGGGCCCCAGGAGAATAGTCGATTTGACATAACTACACAACGATACCGACTACGGTACCAAACAGGCACAATGAACGCGCTCATTATCGGGGAATCTTCGATTTTATATTCGAGAAAAGAGTTTCATATTTTTGTTCTACGTGTCCAGTCTTTGTACGTTACTTTTATCAGCGTTTATTTTCATGAATTACGCAGCTTCATGTGACAATTCATTTGTGAGACATATGAATTCATTCTGTGCTACCGCTTTAAGTAACTATATATACTCGGAATGGTGTTATTTCATACGGAAAGGGGTCTAGAGAAAAGTGCGATTAGGAGAGGACACTCCAAGGAATCTATTGGCAATACTCCATTATTTATTAGGAACACCGTTCTGCGCACTTGAGATCTCATTATCCAAAAAAATATCTATATTGCTAATTCAATATTTTTTATATTTTTATTAATTTATTCTCTTATTTCCCATTTCAGAACTGAAAGTATAAGCTCCGAAGAGGAAGAAGATTGGCCAACTTCACCAATAATTCCAATAGTTGAACAGTGTGAACAGTGATTGTTTTTCGTGAAAAAATTTTAAAATATTTTGTGTTTTGTGTATCTTTTTTGTATCCAAAAAAGTTTAAAAAAATATACAAGATACAAGAAAAAAATATCAAAAAACATATTACAAAAAAAAAGACTAAAAAAACAAAATCTAAAAAAAAAATAAAAGTACAAAATAAAAAAAGATTTTTTTTTATAAAAAAAAAAAAAAAGAAAACGAGAACATTGATTTTAGTAGTGGTTAGAAGAAATATTAAGTGTAATAGTAATAATCTCATGAGAAATCATAAACGTATAAAGAACAAAAACAAAACCATATAAGGAGGACACTTTTAACATTAAGTTATATATAAACAAGTAAAGTACATGATTGCCCTTAAAGTATGATGAAAGCCAGTATCAGATTTGTTAAATAAATATAATTTTTTCTTTTCTAATTTCAAAAAAATATTGTAAATTAAATTAAAGTTTCGTCATTGTTTTTGTGTATTGTAATTCGCATAGTGATTTATTGTAAGTGTGAAAAAAAAAACAAGAAAACAAATTTATACATTGCTTTGAGAAGTATCTTTTGACTATAATAAACGTAATTTTTCCATTCTGAAAAAAAGCTAATTGTATACAAAAAAAAAATATATACATTATAATTTTTTTTTTTTAATTAAGTATGGAATTATTGAATTGGAAATCATATTGGCGAGGAACGATGGGATTTTTTTTTATTTATTCTTCACGCTTTGTCTCGAACTTGACATATTAACTTTGTAAAAAAAAAAAAAAACATTTTCATCATGTCGAAAAGGGAACTATCTATTAAACAAATAAAAAATATGTGTACAATATAAAATTATAACAACTGTGATACAAAGCGAAATTGTGATCATAAAAAAAAAAAAAACGCTGAATTATTATCTTCAGAATTTTTTTGTAGTACATAATAAAAATCTTTTCATAATTATTCTTCTACTTTATAGAGATAAAACTCGGCAGGAACATCATAAAAGAGAAAAGATAACAAAAACTGTGCGTCAGAAAATGTAATTCATTTTTAATTTTTTTAATTTTTGTATATTTTCTTTTTCTATAAATCTCAAGAGCATCTAATGTTTATAGTGCAATTTTTCATAGAGAGGTCTCAATTTCTGTAGTATCGGGCTTTAAGGAAGATTTTATTTAAAAATTCAACATCATATAAATTCTAACGTTCCTCGCCGAAAAAGAACCAATCGTGATTTACCAATCAAAAGAAAAGAGTCAATACATATATATATAAAAAATATAAAAAAAAAAAAAAATATTTTATTCTGCGAAATACTCGCGCATTCATCTTCATACACAACATTTTTTTTGTTTTGCTTAGGTTTAAATATGCTGATAGCATATTGCTGTAAATATACTCGTTTGTTTCTTATATTAGCTCTATTTTGAAAGCAAAAAAGATCCATTTCGTCATATATACACACACATTTCCTTAAACTTATAGGTTAATCGTGATTTTCTTCGCACTTTAATGCCCCGTTAATTTTTTGTGATTCCAATCAGAAGTCATAGACTAAAAAATAAATATTATATTTGTGTGTGTGTTTGTGTAAAGAAAAAAGAATTTCTTTTCCAAAAATACACGGTGTCTATTTTTATTGTAAGTGTGAATATCACACATAAAAAAAAAATTAATAAAAACTAATAGATACATCGTCAATTCGCTTTTGCAATTTTAAAAAGAACGAATTTTTTCTTACCATTTGCTCCACTAAATAGATTCAAATTTAGTCATTTTTTTTGAAGATGAAAAAAGGAAAAAAAATATTTTATAAAATATTTTTCTAAATAATTTACGTATCAGATTTTTATTTATTTAAAATTTATTTTGATAAGGTATTAATTTTTAAGCATTTGTAACAAATAAACATTTTTAAAGGAAATTTATTTATGTTTTAATTTTTGAGGCTATTAAGCTTATAGCTAGTTATTGAAACTAATTTGGATGCACTCCAGTTAAAAAATTTCAAATGGTATTAACAAATGAATAAAACTATCACCCTTATTACAGTTGTCGACTCACCAAAGTGACAAGCTTCGCAGTCACTCTCACTTCACTTCACTTTTCGTATTATCGTTGTCGAACGGTGTGACGTGACATTTTTCTTCAAAGCCGTATTATAGTTGTCACTTAAAGGGACAGGTAGCATCAGGGCATGCGTCAGGGTGTAGACAAAAGTGAGGTTTGTCTTATTTCGTGGTATTGTTATTTTTGAAAGTGTTTAAAAGAAAAAAAAATATATAAACGCGATGTATTTTAGCCCTTTAGCTATAACAGGATGCTTCACCATAAAATCTATCATGACTTCAAATTGTTTTTTTTGTTGTAATCTTTACATTACAATTGCAAAAAAAAATAATTTAATTTATAAAAATCTATTGAATTTTATGTTTTAATGAACAACTTAGAAAGCCATTATAAAATTTACCATTTTCTGCTTGCATTTTCCTTTTCCTTACACAAATCTAACATCTGTCACTTACGAAAACCAAGTGAGTAAAATTGTCACTTACATCGGCATTTGTCGACTTAATACGACAACAGTAATACGTCCAAAGTCGTATGTTTTCGACAAATGTCACTTTAAACGACAACCATAATACCATTTTTGTGTCGTAACGCCATTTCTCACTTAAAGTGACAACGATAATAAGGGTGTATAAGTGGATGATTGATACTTTGCTATTAGGTGTGTTCGATGAAAACCCGGGGCACCGTAGTGCTAACACTAATTTTGATCGTACGAGCTACGCGGAGTGCTGCATATGCATACCATTAAATTGATGGTCAATGTTAGTGAAAGATATTTGCACTATCAATGCACACGAATTCATTATTACTCATTGATAGTGAAAAGTATTTGCACTACCAGTAATCGTTTACTGATAATGCAGTAGACTCTATACTACCTGTTAAATTACAAAAACAAAATGAATCGCAATTTAAAATTATTTTTATTAACAGTTTATTTTATGCTAAAATAAAATAGCCTGGCTTATGGTGCTGCCTATACTTCACTGGTCGCCTGAAAGAGAAAGAAAAGTATCTGTGAGTACAACGACTCAGTGAGGATCCTAACTACCGAGGTTACGTTCACATTCACACATAATTCTCATAACCGGACGAACACGGACTAAAATATGATTGGGGTTCAGACTCTCGCCAATCTCTCCAGGCTTTGCTTGGAGATCCGCAATTTATTGGTGGACTTACCAACCGCTGCCAATTGCTGTGGTTTGGGTCGGACGGACACTGACCCCAGCTATTTCCCCACTTAATCATACATACATCACACTGTAACAACACATAATTCTACTATAACTACATATATATTCTATTAATTCTACGAGCTACATCCCACCTTTTAAAATATCTGGATATGGAGCGAATAAATAAAATTCACACTATTAATTAATTGCTCGCGCACTACTCAATAATTTCCGCCTGACACTGAACTGAACACTGAGATCAAGAATTGATTCTTACCCAAGGGATACAGAATATTGCTTCGTGCCTTAGGCAGCATATCCTGCTTCTCTGTCGCCAGTTTTATGATAGGGTAATTAAGCCGTTTCTCGAAAAACGTCTGGCTTAAGGGTTTTTCTTTAATGTACCGCTCGGTTGCCAATTGCTTAATTACCCACAGATGTTACTTTTACTATATACGAAGGTGTACCTTACCTTTTCCTCTATCATACCACTATTCGTTTAGTGCTAGCGACAAAAATTTGATTAGTGGTATCATTTAGGGATAGTGCAACCTGTATTTTAACTATCACAGATGGCTGTAAGTGCTATTGAAATAATTAATGCACTGAAAATTTCATATTGCTGGTCGAGCTGATTTGAGGCACTTGTCCGAGTTTTGATTGAATTGCCATTCCAGAATGCCGCGTGAAGGAATTATCGTTATTTCTGCAGCCGTTTTTGTATGAAGAAATGAAACAACGCGCCTTTGAAGTTACCGACTCTAAATGGATCGGACGGGCCATTACAGGCGAGCCCGCGCCACCTCGGACTAGACTCTTGCCACGGTGCGTTGGCCCGGCGTGAAATAACGGACCGTGGGAAGCCAGTTTAATAATGTATAAAAATAAAAAGTAAATTAAAAAAAAAAAAATGTCGGAACAACTCATTTCTCAAATTTCATAATCCTCCGGGTTATAGAATCCGGCCCCAGGGCCCCTATTTTGCAATCTCACTTACGCGATGACACTTGTTTCTTTATTCTGGAAGGTAAGTGAGTGAGATTTCTGTGGGAAAGTGAGTGAGATATTACTACTGGGTATACTGTACTCGGCACGGCCATTTGTTTTTGATTTGAATAGTTCCTCCGCCCTAAATTACTATTCATACAGAAAAATGGTCTTCTGATAACCTTAAGCTTGATTTGTTATCTTCCGAATCGAAAAAAAATTTTTATACCTTTCCTAACAAAATTAATTAAATTAAGATTTGGACTCTGGTTGCACATACCCACATGCAATTATTACTCAGCTGAGACTTATTGAGCGTAAAATGGTAAGGTTATTTTGTTATAAAAACTATTTTATTATTTTGTTAAGTAAGGTATATAGCCAGTGCAACATTTGGGAAAGTAAGGAACCAAGCTGTAAATTACTAGCAGACTATTTTCCGTATGGATAGTAGTTTAGGTTCTATAGCAAATATATATATTATAAAGCCACATCAAAAATATTCACCACGAATCTGGTGGATTATTTTATTTAACAGTGTACATCTCATTCCATTTGTTTTCTAGAATACTTAAATGGTGGGTGAGTGAAATTGAAGTGGGTGACTTCTCTCATACAGTCATAAGTGAGTGAGAATGCAGAATAGCGGCCCAGGACTTTACCCCGAGGTTACACCTGCAAGTACAGCTTGCATGCAACTTGCACTGCCATACTTCTTGCACGTGTAACCTCTACTGCCATGCTGGCAGTACAGCTTTCAGCGAACTTGCATGCTGAAAAACCATGGCAGCTGGGAGATAGTAATTTGACATTTATACAGTTTTCAAAATGGCGGAAACGAAATGCTTGAGAGAAATTCATAAATTTATACCGGGAAAATGAAATTTTCTGGGATTATTTGCAATACATCATTTACCAACACCTTCATTTTCCTTTTTTCTTGGGTTTTTATCATTGTGATGCTTCCTTTAGTACCATAATTTTCCAATATACGCAAGAGTTTACGTCTCAATGCCGTTTTTTAAATGAACTTGCATGCAAGCTGATAAGACATCAACCGAACTGCCTTCCGCTGTCAAGTTAAAAATCGTGTTGGAAGGGAGGCTTGCATGCAAGCTGTACTTGCTGGTGTAACCGTGGGGTTATGCATAGCCAAACAAATCAATACAAAGGTTGGGCAAAGAGCAAAAGGCTCAACTACGATTGAAGTAAAGAACTTACGACTTTGAACGAGACTGAGGTTTACTTACGAGAAATTGTTAATTTTAGCCTAAATAGATATCACATTCCGAAGGGTTAAAGTGGTAAAAGTGAAAAAAATTAACAAATTGCAGTTGATTTAATTGAAGATTTGTGCTGTCTATTAATTCGCAGTGCCATTTTTATTCCATTTTAATTTTTACATATCACTTTTAATCACTTAGTATTAATTTAATTGTTTGACACATCGCCACAGTATATATCATACAGTAGAATAGCTTAGAACTAACTACTGAAAAGTGAATTTTAGAATTTCAATTAAAAAAACATAACCTTAAAATTTCTCCCACAAGAGGGAACTATTAAGTATGATACGGACATAAATGGGCGAACAGTAGCTAGCTGCACGACCGTTGACGGAAGTATTAGTTTTATGTATGTACACATATCGGCAATCGGCGACAAATGTATTGTTCCATTACTAAACAGCTGTTTGACGGTAAAGTGGTGTCATTTTGCCTCTTTCCCTCTAGTAAAAGTTTAAGAATGCCATCAGTTCTCTTTCTTCCACTTTAGATTTACATAGGAATCCATGTATTAAAAATTGACTAGTGTGTTAGTTAAAACTGTTGAAAGAGAAAGTATAGTCTCTTTATGGAAGCATCCTACTCACTTGACAGTTTTGACAGAGCTGGGCTACTGTATGATATATACTGTGACATCGCGTCAATTGACTGCAACGCAATGTTTGTTCAAAAAATTTAGTTTATTTATAAAAAAAAACGGCCAAGTTCGAGTCGGCCTTGCGCACGAAGGGTTCCGTATCATCGTACAAAATTTAACACTATGTATTTTTTATTTATTTTTTTCAAATGAGAGTAGGCGTCATGTGAAAAAATTATGCTGTCATTTGAAAAAATAATAATAATGCTGTCATTTAAAAAAAAAAATCCTACTTATTATAATAATATTGAATGAGAATAAAACTAGAAAAAAAGCCGAAAAAATCACGTTTCTTGTATGTGGACCCCTTTAATTTTATTTTATTTTTATTATTTGTTGTTATAGCGGCAATGTGAAAATTTTAACTGTCTTTCTATTACGGTTAAAGAGATACAGACCAGATAATAATAAGATTGAGAAAAAAACGCCGAAAAAATCACGTTTCTGGTTTGGGGTCCTCCTTTAATTTTTAAGTTTATTTAATGTTTTATATTTGTTGTTATATCGCCAATAGAAATACACAGTCTGTGAAAATTTCAACTGTCTACCTATTACGGTTCATGAGGTACAACCTGGTGACGAACGGACAGCGAAGTCTTAGTAATAGGGTGGTTCGTGTTGTTACCCTTTGGGTACGGAACCCTAAAAACGAACGAAATGTAATTCAAATTCTTAAAAACACTAAAAACAAAAAATTCAGAAAACGACAATTTTCCTTCAAATGAAAACTATAATAAACAAAATTCGTCAAAATCGTTGGCTCGTTCTTCATTCAAAATTGTCAGCCTTTTGGAATTTATTAATTGGATAGCTTTTAGAATACCAGGACCTAGAGGGGGTATGCGGGTACTATGGCCCAATGTTGTTGCTGCCTTGTAAGGATGGACAACGTGGAGACTATGCTTAGCGGACTAGCCGTGTTGCCAGCCGTGTTATTTATCACCAGGAAGGCTCGATTAGGCACTTCCCTCAGCCAACGATTTTCTTACAGGAAAACTCACAGGGAAGCGACGCCCGAAAGGAAGCTCTGGAACCATCGTATCAAATGGCATACTGGCCAGAGGGTTTTCCAGATCCAGTCCACACGCCAATGAGCATTAAGAAGAGCCAGTCCAGCCGCCCTCGCAACATCCCCATGAGCGCAATATGCACACAGCCCATTTGGCATCTGCCTGAATGATAAGATCCAGGGATGGCAGATTAAGTAAGACCTCAAGGGCAGCATTAGCCGTAGGTCGCATGGAACCCGTAATACCCAGGCAGCAGGCAAGCCTTTGCAGGCTCGCCAGCTTCCAGATCGCAGTTCACACAAGTGCTCTAGGCCACCATACACAGGCGGCATATGTGAGCATATGTCTAACGATCGAGGTCTACATCCAGTGCACAACCCTCGCTCTTATGCCCCATGTGAAACCAAGCTTCTCCATTGAGCAAGGACCCTCATAGCAGCATTTAGTTTTTCCTCTACGTGCAATCCCTATGTCAGCCTCGAGTCAAGGAAGACTCCAAGGTGCTTGACATGAGGAGAGAGTTGCACAGTGTGTTCAAAAAGCTTTGGAAGAACAAAGTACCCAAGCTTACGTCTTCTGGAGAGGAGCAACAAGCTGGTCTTTGTTGGAATCACTGTCATATCATGACGGGTGCACCAGTCCTCAACAATATTGAGGCCTCGTTGCATGAAGGCACAGGCAGCACTCGTGCTGTGCCTAAAAATGAGTAAAGGGATGTCATCCGCATACGCTTCACATGAGAATCCCACGGTTTTCAGCATCGTGATGAATGAGTCAACCAACATACACCAGAGTACCGGGGAAAGCATGCCGCCCTGCGCGCAGCGTCTCTGCGCAAGCCCCCTGAGAGAGGTTCGGTATCGTCGTCTTAACATTTGGTCGATTCATCACATTACAGCGCGGTCAACACCATGTCAACAAGCTGTCTCACATACCAATTCGGGGGTGGCCCGCGATAGCCAGAAAGGCTCCCAATGTAAACAGATCATGATCCAGTCCACGCTCAATGACAGTAACCATTGAATGGAGAGCCGCCTCAGTAGATCTGCACCTCCGGTAAGCGTGCTGTGAGGTGTTTAAGGGAAGGGCCTTTAGGGCTACTCCCTTGATATATTCATCCACAAGCCTCTCCAGGGATTTCAAAAGTGTAGACAGTCTGGAAAATGCGTCGAGAGAATGAGCCGACAGGATTCTTCCTTCGATACTGTAAAGGAGCCATCTCACCTTCTCAGAACACTCAGGCTGGATTTGGGTCACTCCTAAGAGCCCTGAGCAGCCTAACCGGTTCACGATAGCTGATAACCTCCTAGCAAAAATCTAAAACGGCCTGTCTTTTTGATTTTCTAAAAAGCCTCTTGTAGTTACTCTTAGTCTCGCGGTAGATCCGTCAGTCCTCCTCCGAGCGTGTCCTCCGGGCCTTATTAAAAAGCCTTCTGGAAGCCTTTCGGAGTTTACGAAGACTGCCGTTTCACCACGGTTTAAGCTTCCTTCCTATGTCCGTGCTAATGGTGCAGGAAGCTGCGAAAGCCTCAGTCGCTGTGGACAATACTCTTGATTCTTCCAGCCGGAGAGGCGAACGTGAAAGCTAGTTTCCTATGGTATCTCCCCCAATCAGTCCGCTTCGGACTCCTGTACGGTTCTACCTCAATGAGGTCAGCACCCATTCAGAATTCAATGTAGCGGTGATCAGAGAGAGACTCCTCTCACGATATCCTTCAGCCGGAGAACAGAAGAAAAGCATCAAAGGACGCGAAAGTCACATCAATGACTTCTTGTCTTCGGCTGGTAGCAAAGGTTGGTTCGTTGCCCTGATTCAACAGACTCAACTCCACTGAAGTTATGAACTCCAGCAGTTGCTCACCTCGCTGGTTGGTGTCTGAGCTGATCCAAGCAATGTGATGACCGTTGACATCTCAACCAACCAAAACACCAAGCCGATTAGACCTCGCATACTCAACCGCTCGCCTGACTATCTCAGGGGAGGGGAAGCAGCGAAGTCACACAGAATATATGCTGAGACAATAAGGAGTTCCCTATTGATTCTATCCTTCTTGAAGGAGAGCTTAAGTGACGTAGTATCCCTGTTGCACAGATAAGGCAGCAAGGTCACCACAACGTCTTTTGTCGCAGCAACACAAGCCCTAGGACGTAGTATCCCTGTTGCACAGATAAGGCAGCAAGGTCACCACAACGTCTTTTGTCGCAGCAACACAAGCCCTAGGAGTAGGGCACTCGGTGTCATATAGGATTTAAGCTCTTTGGGATTCCGTTAGATCGCGAATGCAGTCTTTTCAGACCCAAGGCTCCTGGGTAAGCACCACTTTTTGTTGTTGGGGTGCTCTACGCAAGTCAGCAAGGCAACGTCCTAGCAAAGTTGACGCCGCCTTGCTGTTCTGCAGGTTAATCTGTGTGAAGAGAAGTCCAATCATGTGGATTACTTCCCTATGCCCATTACTTGTGCGAAGAGAGAGAAGGAAAGGCCCAGGGACAGTATTAGCCATCTCCTTAGCTCTTTTCTTTCTCTTCTTTCCCCTGCCTCGGGATGTCCAGCTTTGGTCACTACCGTTGACTCTGAGGTCACAACATCAGCTAGCCCGCCCGAGTTGAGTTGACGTATGATGTTCCACTTTGGCTTAGGATGGGTATAGCTTTTAGCCCACTAATCAGTGTCAAGCCCACCGAACAGTGGTTACCACTTCGCACTACCTGGAAGTAACTGAACCCAAGGCTAACATCTTCACTTCACCTACCTTTGGGCTGACAGAATAGCAGGATCCGTTACTCACAGAGAAGAAATCTCTGTCTGAGACGATAAAATTAGATACTTGAGTGTGAAACGGACTGCTAAACCTTATATTCATTTCGTGTAAAATATCGTGATCGTCATGACGAAAACTAAGCTTTTATTTTTTCAACTTTTTATCATAAAACCAACTTCAAGGCCTACTAAAGACATACCTCGATAAAACTTTAAGTATTTTACAAATGTTTTGGACGATTTGAGGTGGAGAGCGCATCCGACCAACCGAGATACTGGGTCGGCTTTAATAAGCAACAACAGTCGCCACATGCTCACAAATAAAAATATTTGATTGTATGGTGATACCAGCGCAATAGCAATGGGCCCATGTACCCATGACTTCTTACTTTTTAAATTCGAGAATAATTCGTTATAATAGAGACACGGGCAGTCCTCTTTATCTCCCGCAAAGTCTTCTTCCAGTTCTTCCTGTATCAAAGGTTAATAGATGTTTAGCCTTTTTTGCGCCACGTTGTTGTTCTTGAAATCGCTTTACTTCCTGTTTCACTCAATCATTTTAATAAAGGAAAGGGTGTGCAAGTTAAAATCTCTGAGTCCCATCCTCTACGTTTCCATCATTTCTACGAGTCACTACCATGCGCTCACTCCACTAAATTTTGGCAGTTAACGACTACGCTTAACTACGACTATCGTTCACTCCACACTTTGAATGTACCACTCTACATTCGACTACGGTCAGGAGGATAGTCCAGCGTAGTCGATTTGACACAACTAAACTACGACTACGCTACCCAAGTGGCAGTGAACGTGCTTAGTGCGATGTACTCGGTGGTGGTGCTACATGTGCTGCAGGAATAGAATCGAAAATTGACTGGAGAGAGGCGTTTTGGTCTTCAGAATTTTCTGCGTTTTTTGGACTCTCTAGAGGAATGTTTGTAACTTCTATCTAGTGGGGAAATGGGTTCGAATTAAAAGGATATATTTTGGTCGTTACATATCCACACGCAACATTTTCGTAGGTTGTTGCTTTCCCGTACGCTTATGCCAACAATGTTGCAATTTGATATTGATTTATAACCCGTCCTCAGTTGCTCTTTAACTAATTCGCTGATTCAATATTAAAGTATGCTTTGGAGGAAATGAAAAAATTTCAATACCGCTCGCCTTTGCGTATTTGAAGACGTCAATGTTCTTATATGACTGGAGTGTCCATCTACGAGAAAAAAACACTTCAACGGAACATGCAGTCCATTCCTTGAAATGTTGCCTGCGTCCAATCATCCAAATCGTTCTCTTGAACGAAGCAAAGCGTTCCGGTAGGAGCACCATCAAAAAGTTCCTGCTTAAAATTTTTCCTCGCGTAAATCAAAACTGATGGAACAAAAGCCCCAGCTGAGCTCATGTAGCACACCACTGAGACATGCTGAACCATTTCGGCACTCGTAATAGGTCCTAATGCCTTTCGACCTTTTATTGTAAGGATTTTTTTGAGGTCTCTAAACTATCCTAAGACCCGATTCATCCTTGTTCCAGATCCTCGTTGAAGGATAATATTATTTTTTATCATCGTACGGTCCAGTTTGTCAAAAAGCTTTTGAACTTGTTGTGGTCGATTGAACCCCCTCCCTAGCTCGTTCTGCTCACATAAATTCAGATTTTCTCAAACTTTTGATGGCGAGCTCTAAAATCTATCTACCAATCATTTCCAGTTGTTTGGTATTCGGACACAAAACGATGTGGAATCCAATTTCGAACTGCTAACTGGAAAGCCAATTTTTCATATTAGAGCATATATTTCCAAAGAGGATCTTCTCCAAGATATTGATATTGTTACGTGCAATAGAAATAGACAACTGGTGACATCTACTGGCAATGGAAGTAAACGACTTTAGGTTCGGAGAATTGATTATGGTATCTACAGGAAGGTTCAGGAATAGAATGAATAGAACAGTCAAGAAGCTTCTGGAAAATAGAATACTCGAGAATAATCTGGAGAGTTTCTAGGGTATAAATATAGCAGTTGTCATAGCCAAGGAAGAGTCTTGTCTTAGACGTTGCAGTGTTAACAAGCGAAAGTAATAAACGTGCGGAAGTGTTGTAATTAGATTGCGATAATTGAAAGTACAGTATTAGCGATAATTAGAGTTGAATTGATTAATTGAAAGTTTGTGAATTTTGTATGATTAGAGTGAAATAAAGAACTTGTATATTAAATACTTAATATTGTGTTTTAAATAACGAACCAAAGGCCACGCTCGCAACAATATGTTCCAAAAGGTCTATTTCCATTTGTAAAAGTTGGTCGAAAATTGCCAAGCAACTTTTTTCTACACCTGTTGCGAAGACGTTTTTTTTTCTGAAATCTTTGACATAAAGTAGCTTGTGGAACGTTGAAAATTTTTGCAGATTTTAGCCAGTCCATCTCGTGATTTTTAATTGCGTCAAAAGCTTTCTGCATGCTTTTCTCCTGACACGCTTGTCTGTCGTTTTTTCTTTTATATTGCCCAACCACTGAAAACAACATAAATTATAGAATCCCTTTGGGTAAAATAACACATGCATGTCATTTTGTCCTTGACCGAAGTATGTCATTTTACCCCAAATGGCTAAGACCAAATTAAAATAATTATAGTAGGGATAAAATGACACATTGACCTTATTTCCAATTTCGAATTAAGTGCAATCTTTTGGAGTACGCTACTGAGTACAGAGCTAAACAATCAGTAAAGCTGTTCCAGTTAGTTTGGGCGGTTTCTGTGAAAGCGGAACACTTCAAATTGTGTATTAGTGACAACGGATATTTAAAAGTGAGAGTGAAACAGCTTAGTTTTTAGATAAAACCAAAGGTACTTATTTGTTAAAACGTGTTACTGTGGTAAAAATATAAGAAAGTACCGCCATGTGGGTGCATATTAGTTTTAAGTATTACTCTTTGTTAATTTTGCTTTATTACAAAAAGTATCCAAATAGATTTAGGGGTAAAATGACTTCATACTTCAGTGTGCTCCTTAATACATTGTTAAATGCCATTTGTACGTGCAAAGGTTAACCTAAAACTTACGGCTGATGATTCCGATGAACCCTGCCTTTACAGTATGATCTTTATAGTAGGTCTAAAACAGTGGAACTATGGATACAGTTGTAGCCCTTGGAATATATAAGCCATGCACAAAGTCTGAAAAGGGAGTAGCGGACCAGTTAGCAGGCGAACTTCACAGTATTCTTGCCTGGTCTTACTGCAGGAGTTTTTCATATAAAAGTAGCTTGTATTTTGATCAATCGCTATAATTTTCATAAATTTGTTCTAGATTCTATTTTTTTTTTACAACCGGACCTGTTTAAAATGAAATCTACGTTTTTCCTCTACGATGAGTGTACAAAACAAGTGAGAGTAAGCTCTTACTGCATGGCTGTAGCCGGGCCGTTAAGGCCTTTTAGGCGTGATTTACAATTACGACTGATCTGTCGACTGCGACTTTGCGCAAATGGTAAAGCATGTGGCAAGATACAATTGCAACTTCGACTTCAACTGTGACTGCGACTGAAACTAAACTTTGCTCAAAGTGCAAAGTTGGTGTTGGCTGCGACCAACTTCAGTTCAATCACAGAAGTCGGGACTTCTGGTTTGTTCAAGCAGTTGAAGCTTTAATTTAATTACAAATTTCACCTCAGCGTCGCCTTCGGCTTAAAATCAAGTCGCAGTCGACAGATCAGTCGTAATTGTAATTCAGGCCTTAATGTGTCGGTGTCATCGTCGACTTCACATGGCTTGTATCTTCCGGGGGTTATGATACAGTGTGGTCTATGCTCTAAATGGGCAGGGGCACATAATGAATGTGCAGGATTTTACAGAAATTCCGTTCAAAAACTTAAGCTTTAATTTACTTTATTTTGAGCATGAATGTAAATACTGGGTTCACATAATTGTGAGTATCTTCGCAACTAATTATATAAGATGACTCACTCTTTTTTTCATATAAAGTAAAACATGACTGTAGTGGGTTCCCTTAAAATACACTGAAAATTAACACAAACAAGACACAACTGAAGAAGCGTCTTCAAAATTTTACATATTAGACGACTTTTATTTACTTCACTAGTAGATGTCGTCAAGCCAGAAATTTCTTGCATATGTTCATTTTATGTCATTGTTTCATTGGAGACACTGTGCAGACATGTTACTGAAGACGTTTCCTTCACTGGGTAATTATTAAAAATGAAGAGCACTATGTCAATTTAATCACATCTCCTCGGATAAAATGACAAATCAAAGCTTTTCATAAGATACCTGTGGCAAATAAAGCCCTGAGGGTAATAAGGCCTACATTTAAAAATTCATACTAAAATGAATCGCAGCAACTTTATACTCTATGCAAACATGCTTTATGTCAACAACAAAAATTCAAAAATCACCAAAAGACTGGAGGAATTCTAGTCGTAGTTACCAAAGTTTCAAATATTCTTAAAGAGATACGAAATTTCAAGACTGGGAGTACTCTAACCTCAGAATTCACTACGGGTACTACCACAGTCGCGCAGTCAAAAAAAAAATATAAGTGCTAACTGTATTTGAAAAAGATATAAATGCTAACTGTATTTGAAAAACTACAAACATCTTAGCTCAAACGTTAAAAAAAAAATCCACAAGAAAGAAATTCATAACATTTCTCCCTCGCTCTCCAGGAGCTAACTGTCCAAACATAAAAGTCTCCAGGTCGCTCTCTCTAATCAGGTCAGAAGTAGAATGCAAGCAAGCGACGTGAATGTGTGCATGAAAAATGTTTGAATTCTCACAGAAATCTGGGAAGAGTCGGGTTGGAGAAGCTAGAGACTGAAAATTATACTAGAGATTCTTCAGCCAGGCAGTTAGCAGTATGCCAACTCCTGATTACTGAAGGTCTCCAGCATCACTTCCATCCTCCAACAACTCTTTCCTGCCTCTTCACCTGATAGTCATATCCAGCTAACCTTCCAACTGGGCAGAGTCATGAATCTGGTCAACTAGTTAGCTGAAAGCCAAAAAGTCGTCTCACAGATTCACAACTCTGTCCAGCCAGTTGGCCAACAGAGACATGACTCCGTGAGAACGCAATCAAAAATTTAATGTGAGGCCATCTACCATTTCCATGGCAGAAGGCCAGCGGGAAAGATCATTAAAAAAAATTCAAAAAATTCAAAGACTAGACACCTGTTCAGACTCGAGGCTTGACCAAAGTCAATTCAAAAACTTTCAAAAACTTTAAAACATTACGTTACTTTACTTTACTCAATCAACTTTCAAAAATCAAAATATCAAAACTTTCAAAAAACTTTACTTTACTTTACAAGAAAAATTCAAATCACAAACCAATTAGACTCAAGTCCGCTTATAACTTCCACTGATTGTGAGATTACCGAGTCAGGCTATTTAGCTACAAGCCAAATGCAGATATATCGAAGTAATCGCAGTCCTCAGCACAAGTCATACTTAGACCACCGAAGTCTAACTGAGGTGGCCCCACGTTGGGCGCCATTTTTGTTATGGAACTATGCTGAGTGATTCACATCGGACGTAAAGTCCCGACTGCATGAGCTGACAGATCACTCGGCGGACAGCGTTGACTGCAAGGAGGCACGCTAGCTCGCCTCGGCTATTGGCGGAGAGGGTGGGGAGGTTCCACGAAAAACCTGCCGCTGCCGCCTGCCATAATCAAAAAGAATCTCGTGCCTTTAACCAAAATATTTTGCGAGAATTTTATTATTTCTCCGACGTTTCGGCCGATGTCTCGAACCGTTCTCAAGGACGCAGTCTATTACAAACATTCGTTTATTATTGGAATAAAAATAAAATTAAAAAACCAAGATCTGTTTTTGTCTAAACATCAGTGTTATGTTATTTGTCTATTCATTTATTTATATTGTGTTTTGTAATGAATGGTTTCCTATAGTTTTTATTTATTAATTATTTTGTTAATAGTTTTCTAATGTTTTCAATCCGTAACTAGATCTTGGTTTTTTAATTTTATTTTTATTCCAATAATAAACGAATGTTTGTAATAGACTGCGTCCTTGAGAACGGTTCGAGACATCGGCCGAAACGTCGGAGAAATAATAAAATTCTCGCAAAATAAAAGAGGTGTTTTCCTCATGACCGCCTAGGCCTAGCCCAAAAATATTCAAATCCCCAAAAAAATTAATGAAAAACGGTCAACACACTCAAATCTACTTTAACCAAAACGCTGGTACACATACAGTCCTGAAGAGATCTTTACGTCACTTACCTACATCCACATTGAAGGCGCAGATGGTATGCTTTCATTGCATGCCCCACCCACCCAACTGACCCTGAGGGCAGATATTTTCAGAGTCCCTTTGTTGACCTATAAAGAGAGAGACTAGCGGACCCAGACGACCTTCATGAAATTCCAGGAAAGTGAGAGGAGATATAAAAGCGTTCAGCACTTCATTTTTACGTTATAAACAAAAATCTCATTTATTCTTGTTCCTTATGGGCTAACAAATATAATTTGTGTTGGATCTTAAATTCACCCCCGTAGGCCCGTAGTTTCTAGTATGACTGAATGGTAAAAAAAATAAAATTTATCCTTTCCTATTTTTTTTCTTTTTACAGCTCTAATTGATTCTAGCTTTTCGGTGTATGTGTATACAAAGTTTTCTTCTCCAGAGTGAAGTTGAAAGAATTCATTTCAGCAACAGTACATCAATAAGAAGACAATTACAGAAGTCTTGCGTTCTAGTCGTTCTTGATATAATACAGTCTTCATAAATCATCAAGCTAAATTCTATTTTTTATCTAAAAGCGGTCTTAGCAAATATTTTTTTTTCTCAATTTGCTGCTCCTATTCATCTTGATATATTATTATGAAAAATAATTACCGACAAGTACGTTAAATCTTCATGACATATCTTCTTAAACACAACTTAAATAAATTAAAAGAAATATACAAAAGAGTTGTTGCTCCAGCATGTGTTTAACAGAAAATAAATTTAAGATCGAATCAATATTTGAAAATTTGATTTACTTCATTTCTAATATAATTATCGGACAAATTATGTCCCTACCTGTCTGGAGCGAAAGCAAACCCGTAGAGTTATTATTACGATGAGTGTAAGAATGCTTCGATGTCCAAGTATTTCTCCAGAAGGCCTTCCAGAGGGGTACGATGGACCAATAACAATATCAGGGTATCTGCAGAAAACTCGATTATTCCAACTTCCTAAGGGTTTCCTTCCTTATGCCTTTCACAATCTATTTTCTCCCTCCTTTGAGGTGAACCTGCACTACTGACCAAGTACTTCCTTAGAGAACTTATGTTCGGTACTTATGACTAACTTAAGGAACTTAGTGTATGATAATATTTCATCAGGAATAGAGTTCGACGATCTTTTATAAAAGAATATATCAATATTTTGACGGACGATAATTCCCCGACACTCTGTATGCAAATGTGTTACTATTCTAATGGAAGACATATTAGATAACGAAAAATGTTAATATTTCTAATGGAAAATAAGTCCGATGACCTTTGTTAGAAGAATATATTAATATTTTAATGAAAACTTAGTCCGATGACATTTTATAAAAACTATTGATATATTAATGGAAAAGAATTCGATGACACTTTATGTAATAAGTAATAACACTTCAACATTTTAATAAAATCAGGCCGATTCCTTTGGTATGACACTATAATAATATTTCAATCAAATCTCAGTCCGATGATGTCTTATATGCCGAAATTGTAATAATATTTTAAAGGAATAAAGTTCGATGACCTTTATGTGAAACCATTTCAAATTCTTAATGAAAATTCAGCCCAATGGCCTTTGATATGGCACTATATTAATACTTTAATCAAAAACCAGTCCAATGACGTTTTATATACTAAAAATGTAATACTATTTTAAAAGAATAAAATTCGATGGCACCGTATGTGGAACCATTTCAAAAAGATTTTGAAGGTTCAACCCGATGGCCTTTGATGAAACCATATTTTAATGTTGCAATGAAGAATCGGTACGATGACATTCGGAACTTTTTGTTTTGTGAAAGCATTTTTCTGATCGGATGGCCATTAACTCGATGACATCTTTTGCAAATATCTACGAGGGTACAAAGTTATTACTACTTATCTTCAACATCCTAGGGGGGTGTGCTCCCCATGGCAGATTTCCAATTTCATGTCACTCCTTGCCGGGAATTCACTGCTTTTGTATAACTTTTACTTGTCTTCCTTTTTTCTTATTTTCTTCCGTTTTTCTTTCCTTTTTTCTTGCAGGGATTCTTCAGACTTTTCCGATCTAAACTTCACTCAATGGCCGATTTTTTCTGTCTGTCTCCATTTCCGGCATCTTCGTCGTTCTCATTCCCTTGTTCCACTCACATGGTGCACAGTGTTCCAGTGACAATTCTGACAATCAGATGTCAGTATAGACACTTCAAGTGGGGTGCCGTGTTTAGACGATGCTACACTAGTGCTACGCTCTGGCGTACATGCGGCCATAACAAAATGAAAAACAGAATCATATCACATATTTATTTTTATATACAAAATCCGCATACATAGGATTTGCGCTTCAATTCTGCCAGAGTGAGCCTGCGACACAGCCCTATTTCCGACAGATTGAACAGAAATACGACGTCTCACTTTTACCAGTGTCGTTAAGGATCACGCAAAGCTCTGCCTCCACGATATTATTGTCCTCGTTTTCTTCCATATAATTTCAATACAAATTCAATTCATGCTGATGTGGAAAGATTAGCGCATCTTTCATACTCCAGCGTAAATGCGGATTTTCTTAATGAAGTGGCGACGGAGACATTTGTGAACGCTATTGCAGATCAAAGTTTACAACAAGTTTTAAGGCTAGCAAGAAAGAAATCAACAGCAGAAGCACTACTATGAATCCGCCAGAGCTTCGCGGAGTGAAGTACGAGTGAGAGAAATTTCAGTACAGGAACGTACTTGGAACAGAATGCAGTCATCACAGAGACCACCTTTACGTGGTCTCGTTCGATGTTTGAATTATAATAGACCAGGTCAAATTCAAAGGGACTGCAGAAAACGACGACGAGAGGAATCTCTAGAAGAAGAGAGGAGAGTGGAATTGCAAAGATATCGAGCTGGAAACCAGACTTGCAACAGATTGCAGTTATCACTGAGTACCACTTCACGTAGTGTTCTTCGATGCTGGGTTGTAATAAAGTGGGACACCTTCAAAGCGACTGCAGGAAGCGCCGTCGAAGGGAATCAACAGAAAAGAAAGGGTGGGAAGAATGTCCAAGTTGGCGAGCTAGGGAGCAAGCTATTCGTAGAGAGACTAGACTCCAAACTTATGGCTTTGAGATTCAACACAGAAAAGGACGTAGCCATGGATATGCAGAAGCCTTTGTACAACGTCCTTGAGCACCTGAAAGTAAGCATTGCGGCCGTGAGAAAGAAAAAGAGACAACAGTTACTATACAGCTGGTAACTGTGTAAAGATCAACAGGTTGGGGCATCGAGAGAAATTCGGACATATCGCCTACTCTTGCTTGAAAAGAAGACATGGAAAGACCAGACTGGAGGAATATTTCGGAACGGAGCCAGAATCTGAATGGGCTCAATGGAACTCTCTCCATGTTGAATGTGGTATATTAAAACGTAACTGGGAAGCACCTAACAATCATTCCAAATGCAGATAGTCGTGCCAGCATTAAACGTCAAAGATGTTCTAGAAGAAATGCACAGTGGATCATCTGGAAGACATTTGGGGGTAAATAAAACAATTTCGAAAATATGAGAAAGGTTTTATTGGCTACATATGCGAGAAGATGTGGAGGAGTGGTCCCGCAGATGCAGTGTCTGTGCTGCTTGCAAAGGGCCGCAATACAGAAGCAGCAAATTGCCTGAAGCTCATGCAATCCCTAATCAAGAGGCAACCACAGTTGGGAGTAGTTACGCTATGGGAGCACCAGGCCACCCTTTTTAGCTTTCAGGATTTCGCCACAGATGGCGACACCGCCGCTAGGTGGTTCGAGTCCATACTAAACGTGGGGTCGTGTATTGGCTGTACTGGTTTATGTCTTGGATGTTGGGGATACGAGACCAGCATAGGGAAATATCATAGGTTTTCGATTTTGTTTCTGAAGTTCGCTTATTTTTCATCTCGAGTCTTGGGGATACGACACCACTTTGGGGATACGAGACCACTTTTGGCACTCTCCAGCATAGGGAAATATCATAGGTTTTCGATTTTGTTTCTGGAGTTCACTTATTTTTCATCTCGGAGATCGTAGCTCTAAACATTTGTGAAGGGGTGGATGTTTTATTGGTGGAGGTTGCTGGTTAAGTTTGATCTGGTCTTGGAGGCTACAATTTGTCCTTGAGATGCCCTCCTGTGTCTGGATACTGGAGGTTTGTTGAGAGCTTTATTGGCAATATCTGATACTATGACTAGGACTGCCTGGGGTGTTTTAATTGGGCTACGTTTCCTGTGCCAAGGCTTGGGTAGAATGTGTGCGGCTTAAGTATTGATGTGAAATGTCCTAAGCGAACTTATATCGGGGCTGTATACTTGTCAGCTTGAGTTTGTTGTTAGTTGTTTACTATAGTATGAGATGAGTGCCTGTGATATGTTGGGCTGGGCTACTTGGTGGCTGAGGAAACGGTACCTAAGACGTGGATAGATGTGTGCAGCTGTGTATTTATGTGGATAAGAAATGTTGTGAAATTCCCTAAGTGAATTAGTGTAATTAGTATAAGTAATAATTCAAGTTAACCCTAGAATATTTTTGTTCATACCAATAGATTCTAGAAGGTGTCAGTGGGGGGTCTTAGTTATAGGGGTGGACAAATTTTTTATCAGAAATCCTCTACGAGCTATGGTACGAGATATTGGCGATCTTACCTTCTCAAGTGTAATTAATATTAGTAGCTCAAAAAACAAAACAACAACAACAATAACCTAAGTTATGGATTAAAGATTTGATGATATTAATCTGTCAGTGTCTTTTATAAACAAGATTGCACCATATGATCATATATCTAAAAATAGATCAGGCGAAGCTGATTGGGGAGAATGTAGGTAGATATGTTCACTTACATAAATAAGTAATGGAAATTAGTAAATGTGTAATTTTGCTCTTCAGGTGGAATGCTTCTAATTTTATTCCTTGCATAAACAAATTCGCACAGTCCAGTAGAGTAAACAAATTCGCAGTTGAATAATGTAAACAAATTCGCACAGCAGCCGAGTAAAGTAAACAAATTGAGCGATTTATATTTTTTAATATAATATTCCCAATTTCTTTAGCTGAAAACAACAACAACTGATATTACTCTGTAGGATATAAGGCGCTTTCGGCAAGCACATTCTCAGTGAGACAAGTGAGATATTCTCAGTTGGCTCACTGAGACTGCACTTTCGGGGAACTGTCTCAGTTCCATATTGAGCTACAATTTCGAACGCAACCACTGAGCAACTGAGACAAGTGAAACTGGATTTTCTTGTCTCAGTTGACTCAGTTTCGTTATTTTGTGATTTTAATTACAAATAAAAGTTTAGTAAGCTGTTTGAATAAACTAACAACACTTT
Source organism: Dioctria rufipes (assembly GCA_963924295.1). Taxonomy (NCBI): domain Eukaryota; kingdom Metazoa; phylum Arthropoda; class Insecta; order Diptera; family Asilidae; genus Dioctria; species Dioctria rufipes. The sequence goes on from OZ002741.1 coordinate 56,222,671, forward strand.
CCTCAATTTATTACTATCCAATTCTGTGTTCAAAATTATTTAAATGTCAAAATTGGCAAATCAGCTGATTGGTTTGAACTGAGACGATTGCTCAAAGTTTTGTCTCAGTTGTCTCGCTGAGACAGTGCTTGCCGAAAGCCCCTAATGTCTTAGATGAGTAGTGGAAGTTATAATTGAAAATTTCTTCTGCTGAAAAGACAACAACAACAACAACAACTATAACGTAAGTTGTGGTCTGTAGGTGTCTTTTATAAACAAGAGTGATCATGTTATGATATTCGATGTGTAAAAATTGATCACGGCTGATTGGGATACATGAAATCATTAGAAGTAATGGAATTTGATATCTTGCGTAAACAAATACGGCCAAGTAAAGCAAACAAATTGAGCGATTAATGTTTTTTTTTTTGTATCTAGGAGTTTGTATTGAAAAGTCTTACATTTTATGAAGAATTGTTTTTTATTTTCAATAAAATTTCTCAATCAGTCACACTGTTATGAGATTTGATTGATCCCCGATGTCATAGTTCACATGAAGCTGATAAGAATATGATAATTTTATCTTCATACTATTGGGGCAGGTACATTGTTTACTTACCATTAAGTTGAGAGTGGGTTAAATCAAAAGATTTGATAGAAGAACGCTGTGTTATGATATTAATGTGGTATGATATGTTGTCTCAGGTGAGTAGTGGAAGTTGTATGGGAGCTATGAATAAGCAGTAAAATCCTAATCAGCAATCTCGCTGAATATTTATCTCCTCTAAAGTGTCACCCGAATGGTGGAGTATGAAGAGAGAAATAGTTTATAATTCTCCACAAGTCCATAGTGAAGATCGTGGTGGGGGGAGTGGATATTTGGAATGATATAATCTTTAAATCTTACCATGAAAGTATTGGGTTGGAGGTGGATTAAATTAAAAGTTTTGATGAAAGAAGATGGAGTTATTATATTAATATAGTATAATATGTTATCTTAGATGAGTGCTTGAGAGCTGTGAGTAATATGTGGAATCAATGATAGTAACTAGAATTAATGACGTGGTATCCTGTATACCAATTTTACGCTTACCTCTTTTGCCACGCTGAATCCTGTATTCAGCGTGGCAAAAGAGGTAAGCGTAAAATTGTTCTTTTGGGCCGCTTGTGTCAATACTACGAGGATCAAGATCATGGACCACCTGTTAGTCGGGACGAATAATTTTAATAAGGGGGCAGTGTTACGTGCAACAAAAAGAGACAAGTGGTGACATCTACTGGAAATGGAGAGTAAACAACTTCAGGTTCGGAGAATCGATGATGAAATCTTCGGGAAGGGTCAGGAATAGAATAGTCAAGAAGATTCTGGTATAGAACACTCCAGAAGAATATGAAGAGTTTCTAGGGTATAAATATTACAGTTGTCACCGCCAGAAAAAGAGTCTTGTCTTAGACATTGCAGTGTTAATAAATGAAATTAATAAAAAAGCGAAAGTGTTCTAATTGGATTAAGATAATTGAAAGTACAGTATTAGCGATAATTAAAATTAAGTTGATTAATTGAAGGTTTTTAAATTATGTAAGATTAGAGTAAAATAAAGAACTTGTATATTAAGGGCCTGTCCGGATCCAAGTCTTCATCTTCGTCTTCGTCTTGTTATTACAGGTAGTGACGTAACACAACAAGCTCAGCTATTATAATAGTTAGACGAAGACGAAGCTAACCTGTCCGAATTCGTTCCTTTGCTCAGCTTGATTTCACAGACAGCAAACAAACATTACCTCACAATACGTTGTCTATTTAAATAAGTCAACTCGAACCTTGACTCGGTGATCAAGCTAACCAAATGTCAAAACTGTTATACAAACTAGCAAAGCTCGGTGGCATAGACATGGATTCGGCTAGAGCTTGTCTCGATGTTACGTCACTAGCTGTAATAACAAGACGAAGACGAAGACGAAGACTAGGATCCGGACAGGCCCTAAAAATTTAATATTGTGTTTTAAATAACGAACCTAAAGGCCACGCTTGCAACAATATATACATATCTGCCAAAAATCCAAGCAACTAAATTTAGCAGCCTCATTTGGTTTCGTAACTTTTCTATGTATAATAATTGTGTATAGAGTATATAGTGGTTGCAAGTACAACTTGTTAACTGCTCGCTAGATGGCCATAGCTGTACATGTTTGAGAATATTGAGCTTTGTTATACAACTTTTATACGTAGAACAAAGCAGGTTAGTTGAGTTGAGTTTCTTTAAAGTTTTGATGACGTAACATATTAGGTGTTTACATACATATACCTCGGTAGCGAATGCAAAATTATCACTTCTAAACTATTCTTCTAAGTATCATAAGTTTTTAAGTTATTTTAAATATATATTATAGGATATTATAGGATGAATATTTGAAGACATGATTTTGGTTTTTCTTGTTTTGGTAATTTAAATAAATCATTCTGATTTGGTTGTTGGATTTTATTGACTAGCTTTTGATTTGGGTTTGACCATTGTGCATAGAGTATACATAGTTTGACGTCAGAATCTTGAAATCTTATTTTACCCTAGAATCTAGATGTTGAATCAATCATTGTCATTCAGTTTGTAGTGCATAGAAATAATGATGGACACCCACCACGGATAATATTAAAAGTTATTATGATTTTTGCATTTCCATCTGCTTAGTCTTTCTGACCGGACAATAACTTGAGAACGCGTTTACATAACTGAAATTTTGCACACGGCCTTTTTAATATAATTGCATATTTAATTTCGGAAATGGGACAAATCAGGTGAAAGAGTTAGAGAGAGTAGATTGCCATACAAATATTTGGTTTTTCACTATATATGTTTTGGCACTGCCTGAGAACGTGTTAATGTAGAGAGTTGAAAATTTGTTCACGGCGTTTTAATAAAAATAGTCAAAAAGATTTTAGAACTGGACTAAATCGGGCAAGCCCTTCTTATCCTTCCCATACAAAAATGTAAGGCTTTTACGTATACTACTATGAAAACGATTGATCTGAACGTTTTCAATGTACCGAAAAATTCATCAGAATATGAAATCCTATGAAATTTGTTATAATCATTTTTACTGTCCGGGGAACCGTTCTCAAAATATATGCGATGCCTGATGTAATTGCGGCTTACCATAATTGGCACAAGAACTAAATGTCGCATGCAACGCCAGAGCAGAGTATATACATATAAATTTTATATGGTTGATGGGACATTATGGAATGGACTCTATACACAATGGTATAATATAACATACATATACATATATCGAAAAACAATTTTTAATTTTAACCAATCCATGCCATAACTGGCATATACAAATTAAGAGGATGTTCATAATAATGAAGTAGCGAACCGAATCAATCCAACTTTTTTTAAGGTGCTGCAGGACGCCAAGCGCATAAAATTTCTGAAGAAAAATTTTCAAGAAAATCCACAGGAAAAAAGTTATTTTAAATAGAGCCCGACTATGTGAGTCACATCTTTCCGAAGTGGATTTCTTTTCCATGAAGTGGATGCAATTTGTAGGAGAGATAAACTAAAAATGAGTTAAGTTTCGATGAAATGTTTGCTTTTTTATCTTACATATTATTACAAAACAGAGATTCAGTATATGTATTTATGCTTAAATTCGTGTAATCTGAATTTTGTTCTTAACAAGGCGCCATATTTTGATGATGTGATCCAGGGGTAATGATCGCTCCCCCTGCTCCCTCCCCCCACTCCCCTAGATGTGCTTCTGTTAGGGTGATATTTTGCTCCCCCCAGCCATACAATTTTTACTTGTCTGTACGAGAGCAATTATAATCATATTAGTCTGGGACACCCTGCGTAATTTAAGCTTTGCTACATGCAACAAGTTTCAAATATACCGATTTGTACAGAAAATATTTTAGGCTTGGTAAACGCACCAATTCGCTGCCATTTAAGGAAATGCCATCCTTACAAGAAGGGTTTTTAGTAGAATTTACTTAATGTCGTTGTTTAAACTTTTGTAGTACAATAGTAAGTTGAATATTTATCTTTTGATTTAAATTAAAAACTCAAAACATTTATCTAGTCTGCATAATAATTGAAAATATCAGTGTAAGCGGAAATCACCAGTTTGCGGCCAGTGTAATCCAGTTTGCGTCCACCAAAGTGCCAATTCGCGGTCAGTTTAAAAAAATTTTTTTTCTATGGGGTATTAAATACACGTTGTTTTGAAAATACGACTTTATTAAGTTTTCGTTATTTCTGATTTGAAAAGCTATTAAAAAATAAAAGTTGTGATATGATTCACAGTACATAAAACATAACATTCTTCAGATTAAAACTATGTAATTCAATTCAAACTGTGTTGTTTTACATAACAGCATCTTCTAAATTTCATTAAATTAAAAGGAACAAATCAAGAAGGAATTATATAATATAATGAAATTCAACGTTTTATAAATTAGAATAATAAAACATTTTTTTGCCTTAAAGCTATATTCAGTTCAATATACTTTTTGGCCAAACTTGAACCTCTTGGTCTCTCCTCTCCACTTTTATTATGGATTGGGAGTTTTTGATCTGTTTGATGTGTTACATCTGAAGCTCACCATATAAATGCCGTGTGCCCCAGGGCTCTATTATTTCTCCGTTTTTCCTCTTAATTTTCAATGATCTGCTCTGCCTTAATTTCAATCCCATCCGTAGTTTTGCCGATGACAGTACCTTGATTTCGTTTATTCCTTTGACACTCTTGCAGACTTCGAGGGAATGTCAAATACGAGATTAAATGATTAGATCATTGAATAACGATCTTGACAATATTCTCGGTTGTGCAAAGTGATCACGTTGAATTCCATGCCCCTAAGATCCAAAGCTAACTAATCTCTTTAAATCAAGATCATCACTTAACCACTACCGTTACTTTTGATGAAGCATTAGTTGAAAACATTAACACCTGCTCGTTGTAGTATATGTATTGTGCTAGAAGGAAGTGCGTATAAAATTATCTCCTTTGCCTGAAAAACTCGCATAGCTCCAATTTTAAGTGGAACTTGCGGCCCTCAGCAAAAAAGTTCACATGTTTTTGAATTTGTTCAATAATTAACCATGTAACCATTAACCCCATTCGCGAGTATTCTCATGCATCCTGACTCAGAACGAACTAAGAACCTGACTTCTGGCATGGCTATTGACTAGATCCCTAAGTGGTCGTAAGTAAGGGAAAACAATGTTTCTTTAAATATGTCTCTTGCATTCATCTCCTTTATATAATTTTGCAGCTCATCAAACCATTTTCGTATAACCTCTTCAGAAAGAGTATCTTTGGCTTCGGTTAGGCCTTCGGGAATTGGATGTGCTAGCACTGGATTGCATTTCAGGAAACGGTCGTAACATTTTCGCCCTGATCGCCTATTTTTGAAGGATGTATTCGTGCTATCGCCTTGCTCCTTTTTTGGGTTCCGTACCCGTGCTAAGCCTCCGCTGTCCGTCTGTCTGGCAGCGGGCTGTAGTTGAAATTTTTATTGAGTGTGTATTTCTATTGCTGCTATAATAACAAATAGTAAAAATTAAATTAAATTAAAAATTAAAGGGGGCCCAAGAATCTAGATTTTTTCAGCGTGTTTTGCTCGACCTTAACAATCGCTGTATCTGTTGAACCGTAATAGGTAGACACACGAAATTTCCAAAGAGTGAGAAATACTATAGCTGCTACAACAATACAGCAACAAATAATGAAAATAAAAAAATAATAATAAAATGAAATTAAATTAAAAATTAAAGGGAGCCCCCCATAAAAGAATCTAGATTTTTTCAGCGTTTTTTGCTCGACCTTAACAATCGCTGTATCCCTTGAACCGTAATAGATAGACACACTAAATTTCCAAAGAGTGAGAAATACTATAGCTGCTACAACAATACAGCAACAAATAATGAAAATAAAAAAAAAAAATAATAAAATTAAATTACATTAAAAATTAAAGGGAGCCCCCATAAAAGAATCGTGATTTTTTCGGCGTTTTTTGCTCGACTTTAACAATCGCTGTATCTCTTGAACCGTATTAGGTAGACACATGAAAAGAGCGAGTAATACTATAGCTGCTATAATAACAAATAATAATTAATTAGAAAGGACATAGCGCTAAATCTTGTACGAGGAACCCTTCGTGTGCGAGTCCGACTCGCTCTTGGCCGGTCTTTTTGAACTGTGCTTAAAAGGCTATCAGAACTTAATAGAAACCCACATGTGGTTAATGACTCGCATCACTTAACTAGTTTTTTCCTCGGTTTCCGTTGAAATACTTCATGGTTCAAACTTGTCTACACCTTCAGGATATCTTTCAGACAATTTATCCTGTAATGTTTTTTGGAATATTTTATTTGATGCTAGATGCTGTTCTAATATAAAATTTTCCTTGTCGAATGTCTGACAATACTTCATTTAGTGTTGTAGCAGTATATTTTTCCATATTTCCTTATATTCAATGCATTAAATCAGACTATTTAATGAAGAGCTGCTTGTAGGCCGCAATTTGGACAAGGTAAAAAAATGCAGCTCTAATTTGCGGCCACCAGTACACGCGAACTGGCTCATGATAGTAATCATTGATCCATTTCGCGGACACTAAAATTAATGTGTTTATTCCGAAAATTTACTTAAATTTCAAACAATATTATATTTATTTGAAATATAACTACTTACAAAACTTTCTTACGAAATAAAAATGGCATAAAAAACTCAGTCTCTTACATTTTAAACTCATAGCACTACGTTACAAAAAAAAAAAATGTTTTCTTGCATTTTCGCATTATTTACATGCCGACTCCTAATGAACTAAGCTCTGAAGGCTCAGATTTAACTCAACCATCCCATTGCTCACTTTAGGGGTAGCAGCCATATACACGAACATGTAGTTATAGAAATAAAGGGTTTTCCAATAAGAGGTCTTATTTTAATTAGCCCGCTATTTCGGTAGATGTCACTTTTGGAGCTGTCATTTTTTTACATTTGACAAGTAGAAACTACGCCATTAATAAAAATGGAACGATAAACGATTCAACAACGCATTGAAATTATTCAAATTCCCTATAAAAATGGTGAAAATGTGGCAGAGACGGTTCGTAAAACTCGAACATTTTTGGGTCGTCGTGAAGCACCTTGTCGGACCGCAATACAGAAATTGGTAGAAAAATTCGAGCTGTCGGGACAAGTTAGTGATGTGAAGAATAAAACCCGTGCACGTCGCTCAAGAACACCAGAGAATATTGCTGCTGTAGCCGAAAGTGTTGAAGAAAACCCAGGTTTGTCCATTCCTCGTCGTTTTTTGGAATTAGGCATTCCACAAACGTCATTACACCGTATTTTGAATAAAGATTTGGGTCTTAAGGCTTATAAAGTTCAGTTAATACAAGAACTCAAGCCGGCCGATCATCAACAACGTCGAGTCTTTGCTGATTGGGTCCTTGAAATGCATGAAAATGATCCGGAATTCCATCGAAAAAACTCATCTTGAGTGATGAGGCCCATTTCCACCTCAATAGCTTTGTCAACAAGCAAAATTGTCGCATCTGGGGCTCGGAAAACCCAAGAGTTATTGTTGAAAAGCCTCTCTATCCTCAACGTGTGACTGTTTGGTGCGGTTTATGGTCCCGCGGGGTCATTGGACCTTACTCTTTCGAAAATGAGGCTGGAGCAACAGTTACGGTGAATGGATTGCGCTATCGACAGATGATTAATGATTTTTTATGGCCGGAATTGGATGGTATTGATCTGGACAACGTTTACTTTCAACAAGACGGCGCGTGCTACGTGCCATACAAGCAACGAAACCATTGTTCTTTTACGGGAAAAGTTATCTCTCGAAGAGGTGATCACAATTGGCCACCGAGATCTTGTGACTTAAAACCTTGCGACTTCTTCCTTTGGGGCCACGTGAAAGAGAAGGTCTACCTACGCCAACAGCCCAGCGTCGATTCAAGAGCTCAAAGATGGAATTCGTGAGGCTATCGAGGACATAGGGCAGCCACTTTGCGATTTGGTTATGGAAAATTTCATGAAACGGATATGGTCCTGTAGGCGTGGTCGTGGTGGTCATTTGACTGATGTTATTTTTCATTATTAACGGCATACCTTCCTCTTTATAATGAAATAAAGATCCGATCATTTATCTCAAAAACTGGAATTTTTCTTTGAATATCAAAATAACACCTCTTATTGGAAAGCCCTTTAGTTATAGAAATATCTGCATTTTCAGGAAAATACGTCGTTTTATGGCATGTTATAAAATGAAGTGGACGCGAATTGGGTAGTGGACGCGAATTGGTGCATTTACCCTACCTACATTGAATCTACAAGTCTAGGTAAATTTAAAATTTCCCACAAGAAGATGAAGATTTTTTTTTTGGTACAGAATCTAAACAGGTATCTACTAATAGAACAACAACATTAGTACAAGCGTTGTTAGACGTGTTCACTTCAAATTTTGTGGTATGAGTCCCAGGAATCAGGGCTACACCAGGCTAATTATATGCTGAATTGTAAACTGATGTGGCACTATTGACAGTGAGTTTACCCTTCTTTAACCTTCTCATCACGTGCCTACATATACCTACATGCAATACCAGTTCGAATGAAGGATTAATCTCTTCTACATGGGGAACTACTATCATAAATGATTATTCTCATATCTGAGATCCAGTGATAAAATATAATGAAAATAATAATTTAAATGGGACAGAATACATCGGAAACAAAAAGCACATTGTTCGTTATATTTTTGTGAACATATGTAAAATTGTACAAAAACAAAAATTTAAGGGAATTTGCTGGCGGCGGCAGTGATTTATGTATATGTTGCTGTGCGACAAGTAAACATCTAAAGAATAAAGGGTTTTTTCTTGTTGAGTTCAACTCTCTGAAAATGTCCTATACAAGGTGAACGTGGAGGTGCAGCAGTGCTAACATGACATAAATCTCACCCTGTATAGTTGTACATATAATACCCTATTGTGCTTCCTTGTGTTGTATATCATCCTTTGACATTGGGGAGCTAAATGTATGATATATGAAATTATGTACATACATAAGTAGGATGCCTTCCAGCGAGTGTCGTTCATCATGACTATATATCCGCAGACCTGAGCTGCACAAGCATTGAATGTAAACTTTAAATCCCGCTTATACCTACCTACAACCGAGGCTGACAATGTTTACATTTTATAGAGAATGTCGTATAAAATATTTTTAAGTGCAAATTGAGGATGTGCGGTTATTTTTTTTTTTTGCTTGGGAGCGCACATCTCTGTGCAGATCTTGGTAGCGCACACGGGGTCAAATTGACCCTAGTCTATTTTAAAATTTCAATATGTAGGAGGAGAATGTCGTCAGGGTTGGCCGGTCGTCCATGTAGGTCGGTGATCTGTGTTTTTTTTTAGTTTTTACCATTAGAGCCACCAATGTTCGAGCGCAGAAAAACTTCTCGCAATAACAGGGAACTTTTCGTGACCTTACAGATTTGGAGCGTGTTTAGCATTCAGTGGTTTGAACTGCCAAAAAAAGTTATTTTTAGCAGCAATACGGCCAGCGGAGAAAATATCCAATCGTCAAGGTAAGCATTGCGAGAGTGTTGTGTATGTAGTTCATGCTTGAAATCAAATAAAGAGGAAAATTCAATCCTGTAATATGTTTGGTTGATATGTCACGTGATGCATGATGCAGCAATGGCGCTTGTCGTCAACGTTGTCCATTTTGTGTGGTCAGGGTTTGCCCTACTGTGGTTGCGTGCTTGAAAGAGACGCCCAAAATACGTCGAGCACCAATCCCAACGAAATCCGCCAATAAAACACCAGCTAAAGGAAGATAGCAGCCCAAAAAAGCCCAGAAAAACCCCTCTCGTTCTAAACCCTAGATAGATAAGCATATTTCACTATACACTAAAGATAACCATACGTCGAATCGACGTGCGCATGTTTGAGTGGACATATTTTGGATTGTTTATGAATGGTAATATGCCTTAATATTATGTAATTGTATTGTGGATAAACGGTTTTATTTAATTTTTATTAGAAAAATTAAAAGAATAAAACACGGTACTTTTACGAGTTATATCGATTTTTCAAAATCGATTACGTCGATTCGCCGTAGGTTATCTATCTAGGCTTAATGAACACTGGTAAGCTTGCATCTATCCGTGTTTTCGTTTTTGCTACTGAAGCATAGCACCAGGGACAACTGGGGTTAATCTAACCCTGCACCGAAGTGTCAATTGCTTCAAGTGCTAAGCTTAGAATATAGAGCAAACAGGAATGGTGATAAGCCAGATTTTGCGTAATGAATTCCTGGTTGTGTTGGTAGTCCAATTTTACATGTATTTACACGCCATCCCTATTCTAAACAACTTGTCAATTTGCAAAAAGTAAACAAAGGTTTTGTGCGGAGCGTCTGTGGTAAAAATGTTCTTTTTCTACTTTATTCTGAAACAATTCACATAATTAATTTATATAAATCTTTGCTTCTATTAACAAAAAAGATAATTTAGGTAGTGCAGTTGCCTCAAACAGGATTCCCTAGTTTATAATCCAATTTATATTTGCAAGCACTGACCGAACACTTCATTTCTGTTTTTTTAATTGATATGAAGATTTTTACAGGCACTAGTGCCACTATAAAACTTTGCACTAAATAAAGTTCAAAGATAAATAGTTTTGAAAAGAATTGATTCGGTATTTTTGTTAAATTTCACAAAAGAACTTTAAGTTGACCAAATCTGCTCACAAAACAAAAGCACATTTGACAATTAATCTACAGCTTTGACAATTTCTCCATCCAGCATCTCACTTACTCCTATGTATAGTCTCCTGCTCTTGACAAATTACGCTCATGTACACGAATTTTACACGATTCAACCATTCCTGTTTGCTATATATTCTAAGGTGCTAAGCTCCGTGTTCGAATTAACTTGTGTTATAATCTGTCATTCAAAATGTCACCAACAACACCAACTGGCAATTTTTGCAGTTTTCAATTTATTAGAGCATTACCGTGAGGAAATAGAGTACCTACATATTTCGAGGAAAATAATAACGTTTTTGATAGTTGTGAAAATGTGATGACTGTGATTATTGGATTTTTGCGCGCTTGAATTTAAGAAATATCCAATGAAGTTTCCGTATTATCACTCCATATTACTCAATTCACATGTTTCACCTTGTAAAAAACAAATGTCTCCATTGAGATCAATTGCTGGCACTTCTATATAGAATGCTTGAAAATTGCTGTTAAAAAATACTATATATTAAATTAAAAAATAAAAACATTTCAAATCTGTAACGATTTTGTCAAAACAAATGCAACACACAATTTCAAAATGACAATTCAGAGATTCGTATACTGAAATTAATTACATTGTGTTAGGAGGGCTACAGCTGCCCCTCATCTGAGCTAGGGGATAGGAGAGCTAACACCAGGAGTCAAATGTGACATGACTCCAAGGCCGGCACGCAAACTCGAACATGTGTTTGCTTCTTCAAAGGACAGGAGTTAACCCCGAAGCAATAACGAAAACGCCATATAAAAGAGTGTGCACTTATATTTGCAAGCCAAGAAGTACGTTCCAAATTAATTCTTTCCGCACATATAGAAATTCCAAATGTGTCTCAAAGAAACTTAACTAAAAAGTTGAAAAATCCAAAGACGCCGATCCGAAATGTTCTCAGTAAATTTCGGTAATCTTGTAGTGTCCAGAAAAAGTTCGGGTCAGGAATGAAATTAGGTTCGATAGACCAAAAATTGGCTAAAGAATTGGTAGACAACCTTACGCGAAATGTCAACATGTTGTTGAGTGATATAGTTGATAACGCTGGAGCATCATCTGCTACGGTTCATCGAATTAAAAAAAGTGAAGGTCTACGAAGCTTCCATGTTCAGAATATACCGGACAGAACACTAGAAAGGAACTATGTAACCCGGGGGTTACACCTGCAAGTACAGCTTGCATGATGCAAGCCTGCCTTCCAACACGATTTTTAACTTGACAGCGGAAGGCAGTTCGGTTGATGTCTTATCAGCTTGCATGCAAGTTCATTTAAAAAATAGCATTGAGACGTAAACATATTGGAAAATTATGGCAATAAAGGAAGTATCACAATGATAAAAACCCAAGAAAAAAGCAAGATGAAGGTGTTGGTAAATGATGTATTACAAATGATCCCAGAAAATTTCATTTTCCCGGTATAAATTTATGAATTTCTCTCAAGTATTTCGTTTCTGCCATTTTGAAAACTGTATAAATGTCAAATTACTATTTCCCAGGTGCCATGATTTTTCATCATACAATGTAGCAATTGGATTACACGTGCAAGAAGGATGGCAGTGCAAGTTGCATGCAAGCTGTACTTGCAGGTGTAACCCCCGGGTAAGTTGACAAATTCAGGAGTCAGATTTTGTATGAAAATTTCCTAAAGAAATTCAATTGTTGGAAGATGAAAACGAACTTCAAGTAGCTTCCACGACAGCAATTTTATGTGGAAAAAAAGAGGGGTAACATAGATCCCAAGTTTAAGAAACGTCGGCGAACCATATTTCCCGTTAAATACTTAATTAGGCAAGCAATGTGTACGTGTGGACCATCATTACCTTTCGTGACAATAGGCACAATTAACACGGATATATACGGAGGATACTGCTTATCCTCAGAAACGTCTAATTTTATTTCGTAGAAAGCATGACGCAACAGCTTTCTTTTGACCTGATTTAGCAACTTGCCGTTATGGTAGTAAAGCGAGAGGTTTCTACGATGACCAATCCATACCTGTAGTATCAAAAGAAAGGAATCCTCCAAATTGTCTCGAACTAAGCCCAATCGAAAAATATTGAGCTAATATTTAAAAAAAAAACTAAAAAACAAAACCCACCCTCTAGAATAGACACTTTTGAGAGGCAGTTCGATACCGTCTGTGTATAAATTTTAATGAAGAACATAAAGCAAAAAGTCCACTAATTTTATGTATGCAGTAATTACATATATCATATCAGTTGTGAATAATGTAGATGATAATGAATTTCATCATTTATAGGTGGTCGGTTTTTGTGTCTGAATCAGACATTAGCTGTGTTCTTTTGTGTTCCTTGTCCTAGAACTCTCATATACTGGAGAGAACAAATTGTTCTGTCGATTGAAGTGAACTATTTGTACTGTTCGCTTTATTTATAAATCTTCTAAAATGAAAATGTATGAGGCGCTCTTTTGTGTATCTTTTATTCTGCGAATAAAAAAGAACACAGCTAAGTATTATATCGAAATAGTTTTTTAATGGTTTTGAGTTTGTTGAAATCCCATTGTATCCTTTTTTCTTTTTTTGTAAGGCAAGTGGACAAGAGATCCCAAGCACGGAGGCCAGAGTGGCCCATTGTGCCGTCCTGCTAGAAATACTATGTACATATCATCAAAACCTTCCTGTCCTCTTAAGAGGAGTCAGTACCAAGATTTGCAAGTTTCATACATTTTTCAATGCGAATTTCTGGCGAACTATTTGTAGCAGAATAATGATTTATACCTTAAATAACGTCGGAAAAAGTAAGTAAAAAAAATGTATTGGAATGGAGATATTAGCTCGGAAACTTCTAAAAAATGGTAAAAATTGAAGATTTTAAATCGAATTCCTGTTAGTAGGTATTCTCATTTCTTTAGTTTGTGACTATTTTAGAAAGATAAATCCTAGATCTATTGAATAACGTCGATTTTTTTCATTTTTAGTTGCGTTTTTTTTTTTTAATTATTTAGCTCTAATAGTACCTACTTGTTTTTTTTCGTGATATTTCACCGACGAGAAATTGTAATATTTCATTGAAAGTTGCTCGAATACAAAGTAAAATGGTATGCTAAACAATTATGTGAAAAAAAAAATGTAGGAGAGTTAATTCTCGTAAATATTTTCAATATATTTGATCTGCAAATATAAATTTTTCGTTTTAAATTGTCGCTTGTTGGGTTTCTGTCTCTTATGCTAGATGTCTCTAATGTGGTCTTTGGTTTAGGTTTAGGCTAATTTTATATGAATTTTCTCACTTTCAGGACACAAACCTACGTATAGTAAATTTTATTGTCTACAGGTTTGGTGGTATTTAAATTGAAACTTTTACTGAAATCTAACTCCTCTTAATGAAATGCATTAGGTCTTGGTCCTGTACATATAGGAGGGCATACCCTAGAGCCTAGAGTATCCAGCATGATCCCGGCGAAAGCCTGACACGCACACGAAAAGTGTTCGGGCCTGCCTCCAGGCAGGACAGACACTTAGGGCTGTCAACAACTCCCATCCTTGTTAGATGAGCGTGAAGTGAGCTGTGGCCGGTGATCATGCCAATCACAGTTCTACATTGTTTCCTTCCGAGCCGATTATTACTTACTTCAAGTACATATTCCTTTACTTATTGATTATGCCAGGCCAGATCTTATTGGAAAATTCAATTCGTGCCGTCAATTGTTTCGTCATTATCAGCTGCAAATTTTCTGTAGGAACTATATGTCCTCCTTTTTTGCATTCTGTTTTCCTCTTTGAATTATAATTTTCCCCAGTCTATTATTATAGAAAATGTATAATCAATCAACTGAGTATATCGAATCTAATAATCTGCTGTCAAAGTGGCAATCTGGATTCAGAGCAAAACATAGCTGTGAAACTGCTCTTTTAAAAGTTACAACTGATATTCATGAAGCTCTTGATAATGATCTTCTAACAATACTTGTTCTTCTTGATTTCAGTAAAGCATTCGATAGTGTCAATCACTCTATTTTACTTTTTAAACTTAAGAATAAGTTTTCTTTCTCCTCATCAGCTTTAAGATTAATCAGAAATTTCCTGTCGATGCGAAATCAAGTCGTTAAAGTGAATAATGCATTTTCTAATGTAAAGCTCCTTTATCAAGGGGTTCCTCAAGGTTCTATCCTTGGTCCTTTACTATTCAGCATGTATATCAATGATTTGACAAGCGTTGTGAAGAATACATCCATACATCTATATGCTGATGATGTTCAGATTTATTTAAGTCGACCAATTGGTCTACTGGAAGACTGTGTGCAACGTATCAATGAGGATCTACACTACATATATGAATGGTCACTAACTAATATCCTCTCAATCAACCCTTCAAAGTCTAAGTGCCTAGCTGTGTACAGGAATAATACTGAAAATATTGACTTACCATCTGTAACAATGAACAATACGCCATTGGCATATGTAGACTATGTAAAAAATCTAGGTGTCACACTGAATTCAAAATTCACCTGTTGTGACTATATGTCTGCATTACTCGGTAAAGTGTACGGAAGTCTTCGACAACTCTGGATTACCACGAGCTGTTTGTCGATAGGCTTAAGATCCAGATTAGCAAAAGCACTTGTTCTCCCTCACTTTATATATGGCAGCCTTGTATTTGCCAAACTTGACTCACAGTGTCAGAGAAAATTAACTGCGGCATTTAACGACGTAATTCGTTATGTTTATAAATTGCGTAGGCATTCACATGTGTCGCCGTATGCAAGTTCGTTCCTTGGTATTTCCTTCGAAACTTTCCGAGCACGTCGCGAATTAACATTCTTGCATGCGTTGATTTATGAGAAAACACCTGAATATCTTTATGAAAAACTGCAATTTCTAAACTCAACACGACATCTTAAACTTCTTGCTCCTAGATGTTCTTCACGATTTGGCGACCGCTCTTACCTTGTTCAAGCAATTCGAAGGTGGAACTCTCTTCCCGGTGGTGCTCAGCGTGCGAGTTCTCGCAGAGCCTTTTCTAAAATGATTAAGGACTTACCTAGCCTTTAGTTATGAATGGTGCAAGCTATATAGTAATTAATCAATTTATTGCTTTTAATTAAAACTTTATATACATACATATCTAACTTGGATATTTTGCTATTACTTTTTCTTTTTTCTCTTTAACTAATTCATATTTCTCTTTTTTAATTTTTTTTTTCTTTTAATGTGTTTTCTTCTCTTTGATTTTTGTTAGTCTAAATTTTTTGTATACTTAATCCTTTACTTTTTTTTTTGTTTTTTTTTTATATTTTTATTTTATTTTTCATATTTTTATTTTTTGTATTTTTATTTATTAATTAATTAACTTTTCGTTTTTATTCATACTTACATATTTATTTATTTATATCCACATTTATATTTATTTTAGCATTAGTATTTTTTCCCTCTCTTTTTATCTTACAATGATTTATTTCTTCATTATTGTTTTATTCATGTTTCTTAATTATTTGGTTAATCTTTTTAATGTATCTAAGTATCCAGGCATAATTTTAAGTTTTCCTAATTTAATGTACCAAATTAGAAGTACATAATAAGATTGCAATCTTTGTACTTGGGCAGTAAATAAATTATTATTATTATTATTATTAGCTCTCCAGATCATAATTGAATCTTCTCTGCTATTGTGACTTAATAATAACTATTTTTTATCCTTTCGAATACCCTGAATATAAAGGGGCCCATACACGGTCACGCATGTTGGCCAACTCGAGTAGGACAACGATGTTGTCACGCAGATTTGACCGTGTGTGGGCATGTTTGCGGTGTGACATGCATGTCAAGCGGTTGGACGAAAGTAAAATTAGTTTGATTTTTAGTGGCGGTGCTACGTGTTTCACAACATATTGAACCGTGTAGGGTGATGTTAGTCACGCATTCGTCATTCTTGAGTGAACTCTATTGAAGAAAATATAAGAATTATAGATTCTGGCAACTCCTGATATGTATTCCTGTCCTAATGTTGGACAGCATGTTTGACAGTGTGTGGACAAAAAGCTTTCATGTGTGACACACCAAGTTGGACAACTAGTTCACCGTGTATGGGCAGCTTAATATGGACAATAAAAAAAAAAATCATTTTTCATCAGAGAAGATAAATTTCTTTCATTCTTCATTCCAGCAAATGTAGGTACTGTTGTATAAACTGCAGCCGAGTTCCTTGATATATGAGCCTTAGTACTTGCTAAAGTTCCATCCTTAAGTCCAGTTTGGCGTGTAGATAGTGTAGATTTCCATGCAATTCTTAATATTTGACGCCGCTTTATGTCATTGGTCGCAGTCTTAATTTCCCCTTTGTAATTTTTTCCACAGTTTTCGATACTCGAAAATTCCCACTGATTCTGAGATATTTTAATTTGAAATAAATTTTGGGGTCCTGATGACCCCTTTTGTTAAATTCTTAAAAATTAAATATATAAAAAAAAATAATTTTTTCAATCGAATAATTCATTTATTTACCTTAAAGCTACTCACAGGGAAAAATAACTAATTTTGTAAGTAAAATAATAATAAAAAAAAAACAGGGCTGAGGAATGTTTGAAATTTTTTACATTTTTTTTTTTTTTAATAACGAGTGCAGTAAATGAATTATTTAGCCTTATGAAAATAATTTTCAATCCTGCTATATGGAAGTAGCACCTATACTTCTTATTTTTTTTTTTTTTGTATATACTTATATATATTTCTATTGTTAGTATATAGATATGTTTGTATATATATATGAATCACCTAAAACTAAAAGTGTATTTGATCCAATAGAATTTGGATAAGGAATCGGTTTCGCTTTTGTGTAAATTTAAGAAAATTTCAAGTACATAGGCCTATCATTAGCAAGTTACATTTTTATAATTTAAGTACATACAGGTAATATTTCGTGATGTTAATATTATTTAAAACGGAATCATTGTGCAAATTAAGTGTACATATTAAAGCTCAGCAATTCAGATTGATTTTCGTACACCACTTCTTTGCGAAAGGACAGAGTTTGGATTTTTTAGTTCCATCGCTAATTTGTATCCAAGCTCTGGTCGACGATCTCGGCCTTCAACCATACCTTTAACCTAAAAAAGAAAAAGAAAAGAAATACAATTTTTGTTTAATATGAAAATTTTATTTCAATACAATGATAGTACGTATGTATGTATAGATATTTGAAAATTGGGCTACTACAAAAATAGGTATTCAATAAATTAAAGCTTTTTCTCACCATCGATTATGCTTCTGACAATCAGCTGTCTATTGTCGCATCCGATTAACCTTTAAGATATCGCCTAAATAGCTAGTCAATCGGAAAGAAAGTGTCAAGCGTAAAGAAAATTGAGTATCGTGCAGTCATAAAGTTCCTGACAATACTAGGAAAAATACTTCTTGCCGATGGGGGAGTACCATGACTTATAAGTGGTATAATCTTTACAAGCAAAACGCTTGAACGGCCCTTACGAGGGTTCTGGAAACTAGTTGGAATAGCGCCTACAAGCATTTTGGGAATTTTCTATAATCATCTTGGCATGACAAAATTCAGCGAATGTTTATGCCACTTCAAAAACAGAAACGGGTCGAATTTTTACACGAGTTTTTGAACCTCTGCTGTGGTGAAGCCAATGATAACATTTTATGCCGGAATGTTACCGGAGATGAAAATTGTGTTAATGAGTTTGAGTCGAAAGAAGGACCCTCGCAGTGATATAAAAATGGTACACTACACTATACCCCCTAAGAAGTTCAACCTGTCGCATATTGGTGGAAACGAAAGGTATCACAATAACGGGCAAAATGGCTGCATTTCAGAAGTGAAATGCGCGGCTACCATTCCATATAGTGTAGACCTGACGCCGTTTGACTATTATTCATTTTCCAAGGATGAAAACAGAGCTTCGAGCGAAGAAGTTTGGGAACCACGAAGAAATGAAGTCGACGATTTCGACCTATTTTGAGGCGATTCCCACCTGGTCTTGGTCCTGGGCTTCTTTAATTTTCCTTTCACTTCTATTCCTCGCTAAAAATGGCATGTGTGCCCAACATACTTACGTAGCCAAAGCTGCGGTACCTTTAATAATTTGTAGTTAGTTTTTTTTTTAGTTTGCGTTATAGCTTATTATATCATAGTAAGTACAATATACAATTAATACAATTTAATTGCATTTATGATAGTCAAGAGTTATATGACTGCTTTGTGAATATTACCCCTAACACATTCTGATTTCAGGGACAAGAGTTTGTTTTCAAGTTGATTAATGCATGGGAGAGAAATGTAAACATCATGTAAAACAGTACAAGCCTTAATAAAACGTCAAATGCCAAGCTAAGGACACGAATTCGGACAGGTTAACTTCTTCTTCGTCCAATTCTTATAATAAATAGCTGAGCTTGTTATATGACGTCACTGGCTATTATAACAAGACAAAGTTGAAGACGAACGACAGGCTCTGAATAGTCGCATCTACAATTTCCATATTATAACAACTTCCCCCCCCCCCCCCCCGCCCTTGTGTAATAAAGTCCTAATTTTTAAGTAACTGAGTAAGTGAGCAGAACGAAAAAATACGTCTTCTAAGAATCAGATACGTTCAATGACTGTCAAGGTCAACAAGGGGCTTTCGTTATAAAATGACTGTATGTTGGCATCAACAACGGTCTGAGCGATTATTTCAAGCCACGATATACAGAGTAACAAGGTATGATTGTCCGGGCTGTCAAGTGCGTGTGACGTCACACGAATCGACTCTTAAAACGGGAAAAATAAAGTGCTAATATTTATGTAAATTTATTCCACTGGATCCATTAAAAAAGGTTGGAATAAATATAATATGAGTTTCTTAACATAAATATACCTTGAATTTGTTAGTTTAAAGCTCATTTCAGGGAAATCAGTGCGGATCTAAACAAAGTGCCACGAAAGTTTTATCGATAAAAAATGCAAAATAAGACTGAAATACCTATTATTTGCATTTCTAATTGATTATTTAAGTTCTTTTTATTATTTATATAGTGAAATTAGTTAGTGGTAATCGTAATTTTCTCAAATAGAAGGCAAATTTGCAATGCATCATAACTAGTGTAAAAAGTGGGGTTAGTGTCAAATTAAAATGTGGAATACAATTCTAATAATTTTGTTTAGAAAGTAAAATGGTACTTATTTTAATATTTTAAATGGATCCAGTTGAATAAATTTACATAAATATTAAACTTTATATTATTTACTTTTTATGGGGCCGGATAGTCATACCTTGTTAGTATGTATACCGTGATTTCAAGCACCCACTCAAAGTAAACGCCTAATGCCCTAGACACACAGCGCTCTTAATGAAGAAATAACTAACGACTCATTAGTCAATAATGATTCATTATAAACTGCAGACACACAGCCATATCTTTAATTAAATTGTACTGTCAAACTGGTTTTGATTTACTTACGACATTAAAGAAGTGATATGGATTTAATCAACGCGATAAGCTTCGTTTTTATTAATTTTAATTTTTATTTATTTTTATTTTATTTCATTTAACGATTGAGAAATGTAAAAAACATTTTATTAAAAAATATTTTGACATAATTACTTTGTGCTTTGCATTTCTTCTTCTTATTTTTCAAATCAGCAGATGCACAGCGGAGCTCCATACTTAAATTATATGCTAAATCTAGCACATTTTTCCTCATTATAGGTATAATAAAGGAAGAAAACACTTCATTAGTGTACTTCATTACCATTTGATTTTCGAGCCATAATGACGTATACTATATTGTAGTATACACATGTAATACAAAGATAATTAATCACCTTGTAACATTATATGCACGTATATACAAACGTACATGAATAATAATAATGCACAATGCTTAATGGCATGATATGAGCACATCATTGTACGCACATACATTATTGTGCAAGCGCCATATCATGCTAGTAAACAAGTATATCTCATATTGCAAAACAAAAATTAACAGAAATACAATTTACTTCCAATTTATCAAAAGAAATTACAATCTTAAGAATCAGCAATTTGATACCATTTACAAGTAAGTCAAGTAGGTGACAAAAATGTGTGTCGTAACAATTGATGTGAATTATTATTGTAAAAGGTCATTCAATAAGTAAGAAAGCAATGAATTTGCTTATTGGACAATTCATTTCTGAAATTGCCATTTCTTGCTTATGGAATGATTTTCCATAAGAACCTATGTAAACCAATTATATAAAAGACGAAGAAAAGAATAAAGAACTCAGACTTGATTATCACTGCATTGGAGTATATTCATTTCTCACAATTCGGCTTAAAAGCCTATTGATCATAAAGCGGCAATCTTCAGCCTGATCAACCGACCTAAGCAAAGGCAATAAAGCGGCATATAGCCTTGCCTTGCTTACCTTTAAAGCTTAAAGACTATAAAGCGGCAAATTAAGCCTAGACTTGAGCTTGAACATACAATTGAGAAACAATAAAAAACGTTACCACGAAGACCGAGATTGATGAGTAAAATATTGCATAGCAACGTCAATACAAATACAAAAATATTACAATATGACATACGGCATTTTAATGAGTAGTTAGTACAAATGATTCATTAGGTCGTGCTGTGTGTCTAGGGTATAATACAGTAAGTAACATCTAGTTCTACTTCTAATAATTGCTTACCTCATTTGATTTAACGATGACACCAAAACTGGAATTAACGATTTCTTTTGTATTCTCAATATCATGAAGATCCACACCACGACAACAGTCATCAATAAGAATAGTTCTGTATCCGACAGATAGGGCATCAGCAGCTGTTGCACCTAAATAAAATAAAGAAAAAACAAAATCTACAAGAAATTCCTTTTAGTTTTTTCCTCTAACTTACCTACACACACGTCATACGCTAAACCACATAAATAAATATCAGTTGTTCCCTTCATTTTCAATTGAGCATTAAGGGTAGTATCTGAGAGTTTTTTGTTATCCCAAAATACCGAATAGGAATCAACTTCAGGATTTGCACCTTTATAAACCTTAATACCGTGATCGACTACCTAATGGGATATACAAATTTTGAAGTGAAAAAATTTAATTGTCCAAAAATACCAACTTTCAAATCTTTATGCAGTTCTGCCCCCCAAGAATCCTGTACACAATGTCTTGGCCACATTCTTTGTTTCATTGGAGGTGTGCCAGAAAATATTACAGTGTCATAGACTTGCGCTGAATCTGCATCTATCTTTAATAATAATATATATATATATGTATTTTTTTGTATATAGATTCTTTAATAAAAAACATTTTAAAAATGACTCTTAAAATTAAAACAGGGAAAGGAACTAAATCTAAAAGGTGACGCAAAAGGCTCAAACAATTGTACAAGAACTAAACGAACAACAACCGGTTTAAAAGCTAAATAAGGCACACTAAAAAGATTAAGTTAAGTTCACTAAAATTTTGAAAATAAAGATTTAAAGCAAAAGTCAAAGTAATGCTAAAATTTAAAAAATGTGTCTACATTTGCAGATAAGTGGCTGTTCCAAGAAGAGTTCCCCATTAAAATTTATCAAAATAGCTAATAAGAATTTTTGTAAAACGACCGAATGAGAAATTTAGAGTTTTTAAACAAATAATTTTGTCCAGTGCCACCGATCCATCATAGAGTCCCGCTATAGAAGCCTATAGTATCGTAGACTTCTACAAACTGCCCTCATCTTCCCTCCAGCTCAAAATCTCTAATGGAGTGCATGTCTTTCCAACAGTGCTTGCAATTGCAACGACTTCAAGGCAGGGAGAAGCCTCGTGGACTCGTGCTGCAAATACTGTGGCTGGTCTGCTATCACCAGCGAAAGACAAGAGCACCGTCATGTACAACAAAAGATTGTAGATTTGGCTAACGGCAACATAAAGCTAGTCAAACAATTCGTCTGACTACAAGCTCTTATTCCCCATAGAAACGATGTTCAAGTAGGTAATGCCGAAATTCGAGTGGATCAATTGAAACATCATGCACACGAGTTCCATCAGATTTTGCAAAGCTGGTAAACAGGGTGCCTTCTCCAGCACAAGCTGTGCAGATCTTCTGAACTCATCGGTCAATATGTGACAACTGATTAGGATGCATAAGACTGTGATGCAACAATTTGAATGCTACATCAGCATCTTCATAATTAGAAGGATAACTGTAGACTACTCTGCAAGTTATCCTTCCCATTATGCCCATATTCACCCCTAGGTATGTTCGCCATCTGTTGTATCCTGTATACTCCGGAGGTCTTATGGACATAAGCACGTCACGAGGCACACGTGTTCTGAAAGGTGTGTGAGGTGGTCTGTTCAGAACGAAATCATCTTCCAACTCAGTGCCAGGATTACTGGTTTCAAGTTGGAGAAATCTCTCTCGAGCAGAGCAGCCAGGTCGTGTACTTGTGAAATGTGTGTGTCTATTCAACAGTTTTCGAAGATATCAATAAAATCTCCGAGAACCGTCAGAGGATATGTGTCAGCTTCAAAACCTCGAGCATTACTTAATAATAATAATAATAATACAATTGTTTAAATATATTCCCCCCACTTGTTTGTACTTACTGGTGACGATTCATCCAATGGTCTTTTCTTGATATTATCTATAAAAGATATATGATCACTTGGATGCCAATCTAGAGAATAAAACACCGCGTCAAATTCGATAGTGTTCAGCAGATGATTTATTGGTTCTATGATCTGAAATTGAAAATTGTCCAAACTTGTAAAAGAAAACAAAAATCGAATCTATTTAAAAATTAATACTTATTTTGTGAATGTCGGTTTTGGTTCTAATTGAAAAAAAAAAGAAAAAAAACGGTTTGACTATGCGTCAGTGAATTCTTATGCAAAATTTGAAAAATATATTTTTTACAAACAATTTTTCTTTTCCAGGTTTTCCTACATTTAGATTTGGTTGTAGGTCATTCTACACTGTAAGTCTCTGTCCTGAAGTAGTTGACTATGTGATTTTTGTCGATTTCAGAAAGTTTGAATAGAAAGAAATTATAGAAGAAGAAAATATGTGTCATAGGGCCAGCCCAAATGTAGTAAGCACGAGGCAACAGTATTTTGTTATAGTTGCACCTAGACGTGTCATCACAAGTTTGCCACGCGGTAGTTCCTTATATGATTACAGAGTTTAATTGTATGCGTACTCAACTTACGTAGATAAGTCCAAACGCTCAAGCAAATCATACGAGTGGGCCATGTAGCGTGTGTAGGGCAAGTCGCAGCTTGAGTTGAGATTGAAGTCTGCCATGAATGAAATCTGACGAAACTATTGTGTACAAGCAAACCTGACGATTTTGTTATAGGTGTGGGTTGTGAATGCCAAGTCATATGATTTGCTTGAGCATGTGTAACGGCCTTAAAGGCTTAAACACAATTCCGACGACAGAGCGACAGAACGACAGACGACAGCGAAAATTTCGCTGCGAAACAGGCATTCTAAAAATTGGGAGCACAATTGCAACGACAGGCAATGAGCGACGATTGGGAAAGAAGAAGATATTGAAATTTCTTTTGTTAAATGTTTTGAGCGTTTTAAAAGGAGATTTTTATCAAGAATATTTTATATCATATTGAAAGAAATGCAATGAACCAACGTGTGGAAAAAAAAAACTGAAAATGCAGATATTAACTAAATTAAACGCCTTGAAATATCCATCCAAAACACGTCTTTTTTGTCGTCCACTTGTCTTAAATCATAAATTATTATATGATTTCGCATTTCCTTGATCAATTTTTCCTCAAAGCCCATTATTTTAAAATTACCGCGGCGTGCTACCACCTAAAAAAGACAAAAGTGAATGCCACAACCATTTCATTCGATTAATTTTGTTGGTAGGACTGCAGCGGCGACGGAAAAATTAGAAACTGATCAATCCCGGCGATAATGTCGTCGATCGCTCAACGTCAGTCGTCGCAATTTGGTGCATTCGCATAAGATGCCGTGTTTTTAGAAGTTTGACAGCGATATATCGTCGTCGTTTGTCGTCTGTCGTCGGAATTGTGTTTAAGCCTTAAGGCCGCTACACACGCTCAAGCAAATCATACGTTTGGGTCATGCATGGTCCAGAGCGCAAGTTACAGCTTAAGTTGAGACTGAAGTCTGCCAT
This sequence comes from Dioctria rufipes, assembly GCA_963924295.1. Classification (NCBI taxonomy): domain Eukaryota; kingdom Metazoa; phylum Arthropoda; class Insecta; order Diptera; family Asilidae; genus Dioctria; species Dioctria rufipes. The sequence goes on from OZ002741.1 coordinate 56,247,563, forward strand.
GAATGAAATGTGACGAAACTATAGAGTATATAAGGGTTCTCCAATAAGAGGTGTTATTTTAATTAGCCCGCTATTTCGGTAGATGTCACTTTTGGAGCTGTCATTTTTTGACATTTGACAAGTAGAAACTACGCCATTAATAAAAATGGAACGATACACGATTCAACAACGCATTGAAGTTATTAAAATTCACTATAAAAATGGTGAAAATGTGACAGAGACGGTTCGTAAAACTCGAACATTTTTGGGTTGTCGTGAAGCACCTTGTCGGACCGCAATACAGAAATTGGTAGAAAAATTCGAGCTGTCGGGACAAGTTAGTGATGTGAAGAATAAAACCCGTGGACGTCGCTCAAGAACAGCCGAGAATATTGCTGCTGTAGCCGAAAGTGTTGAAGAAAACCCAAGTTTGTCCATTCCTCGTCGTTCTTTGGAATTAGGCATTCCACAAACGTCATTACACCGTATTTTGCATAAAGATTTGGGTCTTAAGGCTTATAAAGTTCAGTTAACACAAGAACTCAAGCCGGCCGATCATCAACAACGTCGAGTCTTTGCTGTTTGGGTCCTTGAAATGCATGAAAATGATTCGGAATTCCATCGAAAACTCATCTTGAGTGATGAGGCCCATTTCCACCTCGATGGCTTCGTCAACAAGCAAAATTGTCGCATCTGGGGCTCGGAAAACCAAAGAGTTATTGTTGAAAAGCCTCTCTATCCTCAACGTGTGACTGTTTGGTGCGGTTTATGGTCCCGCGGGGTCATTGGACCTTACTTTTTCGAAAATGAGGCTGGAGCAACAGTTACGGTGAATGGATTGCGCTATCGACAGATGATTAATGATTTTTTATGGCCGGAATTGGATGGTATTGTTCTGGGCAACGTTTACTTTCAACAAGACGGCGCTACGTGCCATACAAGCAACGAAACCATTGATCTTTTACGGGAAAAGTTTCCGGACCGTGTTATCTCTGGAAGAGGTGATCACAATTGGCCACAGAGATCTTGTGACTTAACACCTTGCGACTTCTTCCTTTGGGGCCACGTGAAAGAGATGGTCCACGCCAACAGCCCAGCGTCGATTCAAGACCTCAAAGATGGAATTCGTGAGGCTATCGAGGACATAGGGCAGCCACTTTGCGATTTGGTTATGGAAAATTTCATGAAAAGGATATGGTCCTGTAGGTGTGGTAATGGTGGTAATTTGGCTGATGTTATTTGCCATTAGTAACGGCATACCTTCCTCTTTATAATGAAATAAAGATTTGATCATTTATCTCAAAAAATGGCATTTTTCTTTGAATATCAAAATAACACCTCTTATTGGAAAAGCCTTTACTTCTATACACAATGGTCTCATTCTATTGAGAATCGGCAACGTTATGTATCTATTATGGCGTGCAAAGTATTTAATTCAATAATTGCAGTTATATTAAGTTAAATATAATAAATTAGTATTCTAAGAATATCCACTTCACATTTCAGAAGTACATACATATTTCATCACGAAAGCTTTCAGCTTCTCAACATTGCTAAGAAAAATTTTTTTTTTGTTCCTCTGGTGGTAATCTGTTTGACATCAGTTTCTGCAGGGAAATGGCTAAGCATTCTTTACTCTTCTTATTGTTTCTTAGGCTTTTCCTAATCTATGTCACGAAACGTATTAATTTAAAACTCACCTCAAGGGCATTATGTTGCGCACTACAGTTGCTAATATTAAGTGATCCACTGATGAAATCATTTTGAACATCAACAATAAGGAAGGCATTAACAGGACGAACAATCTGTAAAAAAAAAACAAAACACGAAATCAAATTTATTTATTGATTTTTTTTTTACCATTCCGTTTAAACGAGAAAAAAAAATGCTTTTAGGTTTAAACTATTTTCCTATTATAGATAGGCACCTACAACTAGAAAAGATAGGAATTTTAAAACAGTAAAGTAACTTAAGGGACCATATTGCCTTTACATATACCTACTATGTATATAAGTATAGTAGGTACTAGATTAACTCAAAACAGCTTTATTTGGCGGAAATTGCTTTTGCACCTCATGGTTGCGATAGAAATACTTCTATGGCTAGCCCCACTTTTATATGCTTCAGGTTGGAATATTTGATCAATGTTGCTTCCTGCTATTTCACCGCCCGCCCCTACATAGATATGAAGCACTATGTTGCAAAGGATTCACTGTACATAGACCAAGGGCTCATGCCATGATTGGGCGGAGAAGTAATCCAAAAATAGCTGAATATCACGTCAAATCGACGCACCTTTAAAGTGGAAATCAGATAAGTTAAGTGAGCCATTTTATGCACCATTTTCGGATTATATTTTCCACGGAAAATCACTGCTTGTTAGTTTTTTCGATATAAAAATTTTACTGTCAAGGAAATGCTATAAGAGAGGTTGAGGTGGGGGGGGGGGGGGATGTTTGTATACAAAGTTATTGATTAGGTGTATACAAAAATTTCATATGCAATAAATTTTAAATTTTTGTATTATATGGATATTGCTTGGAGGTTTAATTCCAGAGTCGCAGTCGATTTTTAATGTGAAATAAATTGTATACAACAATTTGATTTTTTCTTTTATAGAGACTCCCCACCATCTCTAGATATTCTAGAATCCTAATTTTCACTTACTTTAAGCCTAAAGATAATAGCTCCATAGACCTACTAGAGATTTCTGATGATATTTGTGTATCTATATAAATTCTCTTGAATAATGCTACTAATACACTTTCATTAACACTTATACAAATATAATCATTATACATATATGAAATAGGTAGGACTTACCGTTTTTATCCATTGATTCCAACAAAATTGAAATTCTTCACGATCAATGAAACCATCTCCATTCGTATCGAAAACAGCAAACATCTGCTCCAGACGATCTTGCGGAATGTCGTAAATATGTCCCTTGTCATTGCGGAAAAGGGCACGACAAATTAGCGTAAATTCAGTCAACGAAAGGCGATCATCCCTTTAAAAGAAAACAGTGCAAAATGAATATATATCTGTACTAAAATCTCCAATTACTAAAATCCTAGACATAAATTAACACCTGCTATCTAAAGGTATATTCCTGGTGTGCTCTTTATGGGGGACCATAATCCTTATCGATTGATTCTCTTGGATTAGCATTTTTGCTTTTTATTTTGTAAACAACCTCAAGTGCCCATTCAATGAAACAACTAGGCTCATTTGCTTCCACCTAAGTTAATGAAAAAGCTCTCAGAACCCCACTTAGATATGGATAGTAATATAGAAAAGCCAATTTCTTAAAGAATTACATAAGAATAAATTTCGAAATTGAATGTATACTCTGAAGATGGTGTGATATATGCTAGTATGGGTGGTAAAAGAAATTTTAAGGGATTTCAATTTTTTTAACGATACTTGAGATATGTAATGTGGGTATTAGGAACAAAAAAAAAGGATGTGCAAATTATTAAACCGCTCCCGTGTATTTTAGCCCATACACTTTATAAGTAATTTCATTTATTGTAATAATTTATTTAAGAAAAGTCAGTATTAATTGGCGAGCTGTAAAAACTGGTTAAGAAAATTGATTTGTTCCCAATTTTATGCTAGCTTTGTTTTATAAGTTGCGTTCCTCTTCTCGTGTTGAATGAATTTGTGTAAATTGACAGAACGCTGCCATAATTTAATTTTGTGAACATGGAAAAAGAACGAAACAGAACCATTTCAAGTGTTTGGACATTTCTTTCATATCACAAAAGCAAGTATAAATTCGTATAAATTGTTGTCTATCAAAAACAAGTAGAGAATTCCATTGTGCGAGTCGGCGTAACCACCGAATTTGTCATTTCTCGGCTCTTTTCTTCTCAGCACACCAGTAGGGAGGAAAAGAGCACGTGAATAACTCAGGTGCATTCAGAACCATTCGAAGTCCGAAAAAAGCGACGACAGATTGAAACTAAATCGTTCGGCCCGAGAAAAAGAACGACATGGATTGAAACAGATTCATACTGAACGAGAAAAGGAACGCAGCAAGAGAGTGTCGGAAAAGTATGGACGTATACTTTAAGAAAAATATTAACTACTACTAAGATGTGATTCTACAATAGCTTTTTATGCAAAACTCAGTAGAACTTAGTAAATCCAATGGCAACATATTGCAAGACTGGTATAGATTGGAAAGATACGGTGTGCTACTTATGTTCTGAAAGAAATTCTTGATTCCATCCGAATTGCGCAACAAATAGATTTAAATATATTTGCAGATCCCTCTGCTCATCAGGATGCAATGAGGTCTCAATATTGTTGAGGACTGGTGCACTCGTCATGATATGACAGTGAACCCAACAAAGACTAGTTTGTTGCTCCTCTCCAGAAGACCTAAGCTTGGGTACTTTGTTCTTCCAAAGCTTTTTGGACACACTCTCTGCAACTCTTTTCCCATGTCAAGCACCTTGGAGTCTACCTTGACTCGAAGCTTACGTGGGGATTGCACGTAGAGAAAAAAGTTAATGCGGCTTTGAAGGTCTTCGCTCAATGCAGGAGAACCTTTGGCTTCACATGGAGCATAAAAGCGAGGGTTTTGTCCTGGATGTACACCTCGATTATCATGCTCACATATGCCTCCTGTATATGGTGGCCGAGAATGCTTGTCGGGACTTTGATCTAATAGTCAGGCAGCGTTGATGGCTCTGAGTTACTGGTAGATTGCCCTTCGTCTGTGGATAAGTTCAAATTCAAATTCAAATTTATTTCATTAGGATGCTACAAGATTACAAATCTTTTATCTGCATCGTTAACAGAAAGTGGGTTACTACAGGGTACAAGGAAGCCTAAACTAAACGTAAAACTACATAAATAATATACCTGATCAAGAAATACAGGATCTAAAATTGAATTAGACTATATCTAAAGGTATACATTACAGATTGAAACTACTAAAACAACATAAAATACAAAAAAAAAAAAATAAAAATAAATAAAAATAAAATAAAGATGAAGAAAAATAAAACAAAACGAGAATAAAACTATGCTAATCTATGCAAAGATGTGTCACTGCAAGAAAAAGAGAAAAAAACAAATTCAATTAAGAAAATCAGTTACAAGTTTCCTGAATGTGCCGATAGTGCTGGCTCTTTGAATGTTATGGGGCAATAGATTCCACAGACGAGTTAGTTGAGCAATGTTAGAACCCTCATAAATAGCAGTACGAAATCGTGGCATCGAGAGTTTATAACCCCTGGTTGACCGTAGAGGGTGGACCATACTACTTAGATAATGGGGCTGAGAGGTAGCCAATAGGTTATAGAAGAAAAATAAGGCCCTCCGATTTAAATAAGTGTCCAGTGAACAGTCGAGTAGCGTGAAATTAAGGTGGGAGACATGATCGAATCTGCGTAGCCCAAATATGAATCTAACACAGTCATTAAAAGCGACATTTAACTTTCTACTGCAGTGAGAGTCAAGTTTTGGGAAAACAAGAGAGCCAAATGTAAAGTGCTGTAATACTAGAGACTTAATTAAGTGGCAGCGCATTTTCGGCGAAAGCATGCTAGACGACAACCACAAGCGCCTAAGATTTGTATAAATTTTAGAAAGATTCATTTTGACGTGATCACAGCATGTCATATTTGAGTTAAGAATAACGCCCAAATTGCGAACCTTATTCTCATAAGGAATCGGGATTCCATTCAACGTTATTGCGGGCAGGGCTGACGAGTCAATGGTCAATGAAGAGAAGGCAATGCATTTAGATTTGCTTGGATTAAGTTTCAGATTATTTGCTTTAGACCAGTTGTAGATCTCATTCAAATCGTCGCTCATTCGAGCCGCACAATCTTCGATTAGTCCTATTGGATGACTTAAATAGACCTGCACATCATCAGCATAAATGTGAATATCAACATCAGGTACTACTTGCGGCAAATCATTGATGTACAGGCTGAAGAGCAAAGGTCCCAGAATAGATCCCTGTGGGACGCCGCTGCCGAGGGGGAGAAAGACAGAATAGTTATTATTATCCAAAACTACCCTCTGGAAACGTCCACTCAGAAAGTCTCCCAACAGGCGGATTGAACTTCTAGAGAAATCAAAGCGGTGGGATAATTTTTCGAGCAGACTCCCATGGCAAACACTGTCAAAAGCCTTAGAAAAGTCTAAGAGGGCCAGAATGGAAATTTCTCCCTTGTCCAATGCAGCGCGAATGTCGTTTGTGACCTTCACAAGAGCGGTTTCACAACTATGCCTAGGTCGGAATCCAGACTGCCAGCAACTCAATAAATCATTTTCCATTAAAAAGTGCTGAATCTGCCAATACAACAACTTTTCAAAAACCTTAGAAAGAAAACAGAGCAAACTAATGGGCCTAAAGTCCTCTGGTGACGTAGCTAAAGCCTTCTTAGGAATTGGACTGACATTCGCTAATTTCCAGGCTGTAGTGAATTGGCATTTTGTGATGCATGAATTAAAAATATGAGATATGGGACCAACGAGAAGTGGAGAAATGGAGCGAAGTTGTGTATCCACAACAAGGTGTCACTACAGTGGGTTCGTTATCACATGGGGAACATGGGGAATGAAAAAACTGACCTTTTAGCTAGCGCTGGGTTTGATTCTCCGTTCTTGGACCGGAACCCGCCGTACGTGTTGCCACCTTGACTATCGGTTCTCTCATCAAAGCGGATGTCCATAGGAAGTATCAGTAAAGATGGAAGAACCTGAGTACTTGCAGATGCACAAAACTGTTTCTTGATGGGCCCAGTAGGAATTTCTGATTTTCTCATGGGGCTCGGAAGGAGATAATGTAGAATTGTGGTTGGCATTATCAACGGACACAACTAGCTTCACGCTCATCTAACAAGGGTGGGAGTTGTTGACAGCCCTGAGTGTCTGAGAGCCCGAGACAACCGAACACTTTTTGTGTGCTTTTCTGGCCTTCTCTCGGAGTAAGCTGGATACTATAGGGTCTGCCTTTCTATATGTATATGAACTGAAATTTTTACAGGATATCACAATGGACCGGTTTGGTCCCATTGCCTTAAAAAAAGGCCTTCGTATCAATTCTTGAATGAGAATAGAATAGTTGTACCTGTACCCATGGTATTTGGAGTATCAGGTATGTTCCATCTGCGCACAATGTCACCAATTGAAAAATTTCCAAGGAAATATATGGACAATTTTTATTTATTTCTTTTTCCATTTTTACAATCCTTTACTGCACAATTAACCATTTTAAAAGATTTCCTTTGCTTCACTTCTATTAAATATGCACTTAAAAACTCAATTCGATTTATTCGCTTACGATTTCTTCACATCTGTGAAATTTTTGTCAACTGATGATGCAATGAAAAAAGAAAAAGTGTTTCTCTCATACTGAGATGGAACATACCTTCTTACTCTTTATACCGTGAGTTGTACCTTTCCAGAAGATTACATGGAAACTACAATAAAAAAAAAGCTTTTAGTGCAACAACAGGAGAACACTCCATGAATGGTACGAGCTTTTACGCCGATAGTGTAATTCCAACTTGAAATTCCCCTCAAGAATTTACAATTTTCTCTCATTTATTTTGAAGAAATTTTTTGTCGTAATTTTTTATTGGCTATAATTAAATTAAATCGGAAAACCTAAGGGAAGCAATGTTTCCCTTGTTTCCAAAGATGCCACGCCACTGGTCAGGATTCAATTGAGAAGAATGCAATATGCATCCTTATTATTTTCCAGGAAGATATGGAAAAGGGCTTTCTTCCTCTCATAATATCTTGAAGGGAACGATATTAACGGAAAATGCAGAGCAAATAAGATGCAAGCACAAAAATGACAGGTAGATTTAGATTTAAACGGGGCAAGTGCTCTAAGCACTGCAGCCATTTTTGGCTTATTGTGCACCGCTCATATTACAGTTCTTCTAACAAACCCACTCTTCCTAGGAAGTACAGTATTTTTTTGGAAGAAATTTTTTCGAAGTCGGCAGGCTTTAAGAAGTATGAGCCAAAGGCCTGGAATCTGCATTGTGCAATGGCCTCACATTCACACAGTACATTCTCGGATAATTCATCCTAAACATAACCTACACACCAGTGGCGGATCCAGGATTCCGTTGAGAGGGGGGGGGGGGGGGGGGTCGCAACTATGGTTTAAAAGTGGTATATGCTGAAAACTGAACAAAAGTTTGAAGACACTCGCCACCATTCGCAAATGCACAAAATTTATCATTTTAAATATACGAGATTAGCAGGTGGCTACCACTCGCAACGATGAAAGTTGCTCAAGGTTCTTTGCCACTCCGAAAAGTCAAAGAGGTTGTTAGATTATTCATTTTGTTTTGGTTTGTAAAAAAAAAGTGTAATACTTCCCGATCATCCATTTTAGTTAATAAAATTAGGGAAACGTACTTTATTCAAATTCACGAATCATCATAAATTGTATCTTTGTAAAATACAAGAATTAAAAATTTACATTTATTAAAAATAGCAGTCACAGAATAGATGCAATACATACCTTGTACGTATATAACTTCGTCGGCAAGCAAAGAAAGAGTGACTTCTTTTATTTTTTATATTATTAAGCCAAGCTCAGGGGATATCCCATGAACTATGATGCAAAGCACAGCATGGCCAGAAGGTGATAAAGGAAGGAATTAGGGAGCGTAAGGAGGGTGGCGAAGGTACTGATGTATGTCACCCTTAAACTTTCGTAGATTGCATGCCGGAAGAAAGACAGAAGCTTGGAGACTGCTCCACGTTCACACCCGACCGAAAGTATTTTGAAGGGTAAAAGGATGTGCGCGGCTTGTAGTGCGAGTATTACATGGAGGAATCCGGGACCAGACTAGACATTTCATCAGAACATTGATCATGCATGTAGCAATATTGGAACGAAAGACAAACAACATTGCGGCGGTGCTTGTATAAGTCCATATGACAAGTTTTTGCCACATCGCCAATGAGCTGAAGGCTCTCTTTTTGACAATATCCAACGAACCTCAGACTCTGCGACCAGCCCCGGCCTACATATAGAAATTATATTCCATTCTAGGTCTTATGTAGGACTTGTAGGGGAGCGCTAGAATCGATGGGCTAAAATATTTCTGACACATTTTCAGAAATCCAAGATATTTCGATACTTATTTGACAACAGAGAAATTGTGATCTATTCAGCTGAACATACTGCAAATATTAATGTCAATGCATAAAGATGGTATATCGTCAAGCAGTGCTCCATCAAAAGAAACGGGAATGGAAAAATTATGATCTTGTGTTAAAGAGATGGGACAGTTTTGGAACTTAGATGTATTGAATTCGATGCGATTCGGTTTGCTCCAAGCGAGGATATTATCATGGTGGTTATTCAAGGATCTAATCATGAAATATAGTTTGACAGATGTGACATTTCCTCTGTAGTCCCCAAGAGTGTCAAGGGAGTATGCGAAACCAAGGGTACTGTCATCGGCAAAACAATGGATGGGATTGAGAGAAAGGGAAAGCAGATCATTAATGAAAATTGGGAAGAGAGATGGAGAGATAGCAGAGCCAGCCCTGAGGCACCCCGGCATTTATTGGCTAAGATTGAGATGCAACGCCATCTAATATAATCCGTATTAAGCGACCAGATGAAACACTTTACATTCATAATAGAAGAGGACGAGAGAGGCCAAGTGCTTTAAATTTGGCTAAAAGGGCTGAACTCCAGACACTATGATGGGCCTTTGAAAAATCTGGGTCAACAATTTTGGACTCACCAAAATTGTAAAGACTACGGTTGCAACGATCCGTAAGAAAAGTCAGCAAGTCTCCAGATGAGCGTCGTCGGACAGCAAAAATGATTATAACCAATTTCATAGGATTTAATATTCTGAAGATCTTTTCAGTACAATAAAGTGGGACTGATCCTTTTCATGGCAACACCAAGAACAGTTTGCCCGATTTAGTCCATTTTTGAGGCCAGCCCGTCCCTTTAACTCGTGCACGAATTTGTCTGTCTATATATTTCTTTTTTACTATTTTCGACACTCTTGTAGACCCACTTTTCGTCATCGCAGCGAGCAGGTTCATGTCGCGTGACAATTGAATCTATTAAAATTTGAACCGGAAATTTCCATGGAAAACCCGGAAAATCGGGAAAAATCATTTGAAAATTTGGTACAAATTTGATTAGTGATAAATCCATTTCAGGAAAAATGCAGAATTTTCCGATTTTTCCGAAAATTTTTTCCGGAATTTTCCGACTTTTCCGGAAAATTTTCCGGTAAAAAAGTTTTCTAAATTATGCAGGATCAAGTTCCCTATCAACTGGATCATTACTTTCCCTCCGACAATGGTGAACACTTGCAGAAAAAATCGTGGAAAATTCATGTAAAACGCTTTTCCGGAGTTTTTCCGACCAAGGAAGCGTTTGAGAGTTTGGCAACCTAAGACAAAGTTGTAGAGCGAAATGAGTTGCATAAAGTTGCTTTTGTGGAAAACTCCATGGAAAACCCGGAAAAGCGGGAAAATCATCGGAAAAATTTTCATCGATACGATTAGTGATAAATCTGTTTCAGGAAAAATGCAGAATTTTCCAATTTTTCTGGAAAATTTTCCGAAAATTTCCGGAATTTTCTGACTTTTCCATAAAATTTTCGGACAAAAAAGTTTTATAAGCTATGCGGAATCTTTTTTTTTTCGTCCTACTGGCATCAATACTTTCTCTTCAGCAATCATGAAAACTTTCATGAAAAATCGAGGAAAATTCATGTAAATTTTGAAAAAAATTTCATAGTAATAGGAAAAGTCTGTGGAAAACATGGAAAATCAGGAAAATTCATGTTATATGGGATCAAGTTGGAATACAGATAAAAAGCGCTATTTAAAACATAATTTGAATTTCAGAAAACCGTTGCAGTACTTCAACGAATTGATACTCGAATAAATTTTTTGAAAAACTGATAAATCAGTGTCTTTTCAGCCGGTATAAAATTATTTTAAAATATCTCTATGCAGCACGTAATAACAATTTTGTTAACGTGAAAAAGGCAGAAAATAAAATAAGTAAAAAACGAGTTTTCAAACAAAACTGAGGCTAAGCCGCATGAAAAAGTAGAAAATAAACTTTACTTCACACACAGAGGTGAGCTCAGATTTTACTCGCTGACAATCACCGATATATTTCAGTATGATCAATCAGAGGTATTAAGTGATTTGATTCATGAAGAGAAAGAATATTCAAGAGAAATGGCCCAATCAAAAAATCTGAGTCCACCTCTGTGTGTGAAGAAAAGTTTATTTTCTATTTTTTCATGCGACTTGGCCTCAGTTTTGTTGGAAAGCTCGTTTTTTACTTATTTTATTGAAATTTAATTTACTATTGCTATGAATATAGTAAAAAAAAAACAAAATATTTGTGTGGCAACCCTACAGACGGATATGCAAAAATCAAAATAACTTTTAATATTATGCGTGGGTGTCCAATCCATTCTGTGCGTTGCAAATGGAATGACAAACTTAGTACTTATATCCCATGATACAAAGATAACAAGGTATGGCCGATTCGAGAGGAACTGTTTGCGTTACTACGTCATGTGGACACAAATGTCATTGCGAATGACAAAAGTAATTTTCAAATTGTCAACAGCATAAAAAATTTTGTAGTATCATTGAACATGGCACCCATTCGTTCGACACACAGTTGTTATCCAAAGCCGTACTTGCCGCTATAATCAACACATTTGGATATCCATAAAACAGGCTGCGCTGCAGGATCGGTGTTCTTTCTTATCTCGTAGATTGCCAAGTTGAACAGGATTAGTGTTTATAGTTTAAGAATTACTTATATAAATTTATCACAACTTACCTGTACCCCCTAATTATTCCTAGGCATCTATATTGAAGCTGCAATGGCATCATGCAAGTTATTATCTAAAAATGTTGAGTCCAGTTTTGTATCGTTCACTGCCATTACATTTATTTCAATTAAAGTTGTTATCTTGCTGCCCTTGCTCTCAAGATTTTTCATCAGATCAGGACATTGTGCCATTGTAAACTCGAAATTAAGAAGTTGTCCGATTGCGATTGTTGGCCGTTTTTCGAGATTAGAATGTGACATTATAATTGTTATATCAACTTGACACAACGACAGATTTCACTGAATGGCAATAGTCGCCACATGACGTAAGCATGCAATTGACAGAAAAGTCGGCCATACCTTGTTAATATTTGTATCATGCCTATATCCTATAGATTTCATCTAGGGTATAAAAACTAGAAAAGTGTATTTTTAAAACATTTTTCGGGATCACTCTTTTACCAGATAATAATAAATATCTGGCAAAAGAGCGATCTTTCGTTAAAATCGGTAAAAAAAAAGTATTTACCACGAGAAAAACTATGGGAAATTTCGGTAACTCTCAGACCATAGAGAAATTTTCAAATACTCGTAAATGTATTTGCATCTTATGAATAATGTCACTGATTCCATTTATAGACTTAATTACTTTAAAAAAAAAAAAAACAAAACAATTTTAAATATTTGTATGTATACCACTTTGTTAAATATTAAAGACAGAATTTTAATTATCAATTACTACCCGGAAATAAATTACAATTCCAAACTAACAAAAGATAACAAGCAAACCAAACAATTCTATGACTTTATGTAATTCACTCAAAATCTAAAGTACCATTTCAAGTACGTTTAAACTCAGCTTAAGTATAGCACTTGACACTTTGGCACGAAAACTTTCACAGTCATTTAAAGTCATTCGTAAAAAATAAAAAAAAAAATAAATTGATTTCCTCTTGCACTTTTTGTTTTGAATAGAAGCAGCAAATTTCAACTATACACTTTTTGACTTTCGACACTTTCTACACATGTATGACAAGCCTCAGTAACAAAACAAGACTCTTGCAGGGGGATTTCCGCCACATGGTAACAAAGTACTTACTAGAATCGTTATTAATGAGACAATCGAAAATTTTATTAACCACTAAAAGCACGACAACCTGTAATTTTTCATGCTACATACCCTCTGAGTTCATCATCAATAATAATTGTCAGAGATTGGGCTATAAATTATCACAAATAAATTGTACACTGTTTTTTTTTTTTATGGAGAGACTTCTTACTATGTCTTGCTTTTTTTTTTTTCATTATCATTTCACAATATTTCACTATTTTAGCGGAAATTTTTTATCAAAATATTTATATAATTTAAAAAAAAAAAAAATAGAATTTTTGTTTTTAGCACTCACCCATCTTTATCGAATGCAGTAAAGCACGCGTCCATTGCGAGCTCCTTAGGTCCCTCAACTGATAGTGTCGGTGTAGGTGAGTCCATTATTGAAGTGCGCCGAATTTTGATTCTGGCCATCTGCAAAATGGAACAATCAACAACAAACGAACCAAAAAAGAATGAAACGCTTAACCGATAATTTATCGAAATAACAAACTTCAAGGAGTTTACCTGGTTTCCAAAGTAATTCCCTCCAATCGGATGGATAGGTAGCTTTTTATCTATTGTATGTAGCAGGCGCAGATATAGCTTTTATTCAGGACGGAGAAGAAATAAAAATGCCAAGGAAATTTATAACAACCACACTAGGCTAGGCTATAGGTAGTATAGGTAAGACGAAGTAAAATGTACGGTTTTTTTTTTCTTTTTTGATTTCGAAAAAGTTTTACACGCTACTGCTACTGGAATTGCTACATTTTCTTCACAGTTGAATGAAGAACAATGATGTGATCGGAAACGGAAATATCACTGTTTTGTAGCTTAATCGACTGAAAAGTTTTTAGCTGACATTGAAGTCTGTAGTTTGTCTTGATTGCTTTACTCTTATGTATTTATGTACCTATACATAGACCTATAGGTATCGGAAAAATGATTGTGCTTGAGAAGTTTTAAATAAATGATGCCATGAGTTACTGCGAAACTTATGGCTATTACATAAGCTTTCACTTTTACATAAGAGATGCATTTGATTGAAAATTGTGTTTTTTTTTTTTTTTAAAGAGTTAACCCCTTGAACTTATATATTTTTTTATTTTAATAAGATTATCAGGAGAAACAAATATTTGCTGGAAAAGTGGAGGGTAGTGTCTGTTGGGAGAACCAAAAAATGTTGATAAGAACTATTTACTTATAACAGAGAAATTATTAATTCAAAATTGCATAATTATACTCTAGATGAAATCTTTAAACGTGTCATTTCGTTTGTAACGTATAGCAATAGCTGCTGGAGCAAAATCAATTCAACGCTCATGTATAATATTAAAAGTTATTTTGATTTTTGTATATCCGTCTGTCAGTCTGTGCTCACCACTGACATAATAATAACAATGGACTGAGCCATCATATCTAATTCCTATAGGGTCATTTCATAGAAAATCGACCAAAAATCACAGAAACTGTGACATCAATTTTGTTGAAATTTTACATATTTATGGAGGGTTTGTGAAAACAAAAATACAAATTAAAAATTTCTCCTATACAATGCATGGCATTTTCAAAATTTCGCGAAAATTCTGTCCTGGTCTTCTTTAAAAATTCATATATATATTTTTCTAATCATGCTAGGACAATGAAATATGGCTCATTTAACTGTCAGAGGGTCATTTTTGAGGGAAGCTTTAGGGTTTCTTAAATCCAATATGAAAACTTGGTGTTGATGAAGTGGTTTTTGATAAAATAAGTAGTTAAAAGAAAACCGAGTTAAAATTTCAAGATTTTAAATTTGTTTTCCCATAACTTCAAAACGGACAGGAGGAGGGGAAAAGTTTAAAACGATTGAAAAGGTCCAACTATTATCAATCCATTAGACTGTAACGTTCAGAATTTAAAGGGTGATCTATAAAAACATACCCAAATATCTTAAAGTTCCGTTATCTCGGAAATCGTTAGGATTTCCCCCTACCACTTATACAATCTATCCATAGTCTTCAGGTGCAAGACAATATAGGGGATACCCTGTAAAAAAACAAAATTTTTTATTTGTATGTAGTTATAGATGTATTTTGGTGAAGCTTTCTTGATTTTTTACTCATTCATCCCGTTGATATCCCAGGTAAAAATTTTAATATTTTCTAGTGGATAATATAAGGTAAAAATAAATAAAAAAAAAAAATATGAATAAAATCAAAAGTACGTCTTCCAGGATATTCAAGGATAAAGGATAAAATCCTTATTATTGATATCCTTTTGCGCATATATTTTTAAGATGCTATTTTTCTTAGATAACTTGAAATCTTATCTTTCAGAAGAGAGACCAGAATGAAATTTTTAGGAAATTTTGAAAATGCCATAAGGAAAATTTTTAATTTGTATTTTTGTTTTCAAAAACCCTCCCAATATGTAATATTCCAGCAAAATTGGTGATGATCATGTCACACATGCTGCCTATTTGATATGGTATGACCCTATAGTAAAAAATGGCACAAATTTTGGGTAAAATCTATTCGCTCCTTTCAAGCTCAAAATGTACGCTGAACTGTAACCAA
The DNA here is from genome assembly GCA_963924295.1 of Dioctria rufipes. NCBI lineage: Eukaryota > Metazoa > Arthropoda > Insecta > Diptera > Asilidae > Dioctria > Dioctria rufipes. The sequence continues at coordinate 56,263,023 of OZ002741.1, forward strand.
TTTTGGAAACAGTACGGGCTGTATTAAATGGAATGCATTGGTATTGACATAAGAATTCAGACAAATATATTGCTTATATACGTCTATCTCCTTCAAGCTCAATTATGTTTGACATCAAATCTGTAGAGAGGAACATTTTTCAGTAATATTAAAAATTAATTTTTGTGTTAATTACAACAAGTTTAACTTTCTTAACAATTTTTTATGTCATGCAATACTATTTTATAACATCTTTAGTGTTTCTAATGGACAAGTACTTATACATAAATTATGAATCGGTGCAAAATTGTACGAAATAAAAGGTTTTTACAGCCTGTTGAAAATTTTTGCGCGATAACTCGAGAAAGCGTTTACTTAAGCTATGGTTTCTAAAAGATTTCGCCGACACAAATGCGCCAGCGTAAATGCGGCACGGCCACAAACAAGCTTGCGATTGACCTTATCATGTAAAAAAGGAATGAAGAGAAACGGTCAACAGGGTGTGGAGCAATGTACAAAAGAGTACAAACGTACCCTATAGCTCTAACGAAATTGGAAGGAAAATTTTTTCGCCTGAATAGCCCACAAAAGTCCGGATTGTTGCCTTAGTGTTAAGTTTGAGTTGCGCAAATCACTACAATTAATGGAAAGCCTTATCATTCAACGTCATTCCGTGTGGTTTCCAAAGAAATAATATTTAATAGTAGAATGACTTTTGAAAGTGAACTTTTTTTTTATGCATGAGGAAGATATAGATGAAGAAAATCTGTTATCGTTAAGTTTAATAAAAGAAATTCCGTAAATGAAATTTTAATTAAAAGACATTTAATGGATACGATACAAAGTTCATGGTAAGTAATAGTAGTAAGTAAGTTTTTAATTTTATATTGTAAATGGGAGAATGCGATTTTACTAAATCAATGCGTTCAACATTCTCCTCATTTTAAAATTCACTCTTTTTACCATAACTGCGTGATGTGAAGTACAAACTTCAACTGAAAACGCCGACGCTAATGTGTCGAAATCAAACAATTTTGATACAGCGCAATTGCGTCCCGCCCACTTGCGTTGCCAAAATCTCTTGAAAACTGAGGCTTTAGAGAGCTAAAATTTGGCATACGTACTTTAAAAAAAAAATAATTTTTGGGGGCCGATAGCAATTAGGCAAGGTGCCCACAATTACTGCGTTTTCTGAAGCGGGTAACTGTTCTGAGCAGATATTCGACTGTCTTTTAAAGTAATGATCTGTGTAGTCTTGAATCAGTGGTACTTGTTCGATGAGCGACTAGATGGGGACTGCGCTGCCTGGCAGCACGAGTCCGCGTTGATTGAAAGGTTTACTGATCGTGTTGTGTTCAAGCCTGAAATATACTCCTTGCAAGTAACCAGCTGTCTGTCAGATGGAGGAATACGCCTCTAAAGTTCGGACTATTCTTATAACAGTCGAACGGTTGCTATTCCGCAAGAAGACTGTGGTCTGGAAATCCAGCCGACTGAGAGAGGCACGGGAATCAAGTCGATCCTAGGGGCCGCTACACATGTTCAAGCAAATCGTGCGACTTGTGCTTGACCCAGTTGTAGACTGAAGTCTGGTATGAACGAAATCCGCCGAAACTATTGCGTACAAGCAAATCTTATGACTTTGCTTTAGAATTGAAGTAGACAAAATCGAATGTAAGCTTTTGCCTCCACTTGCAACGAATTTTATGCTGACTTTAGTTCAATTCTAGAGCAAGGTCGACTGGTTTGCTTGTACGCAATAGTCTCGGTCCATTACATTAATGTTAGACTCCAGTCTCAACTCAAGCTCCGATTTTCGCTATACACGTTCATGCAAATTGTATGACTTGGCTTGTGAATGCCAAGTCATACGATTTACTTGAGCGTGTGTAGCGGCCTTATGTCGACTAGACGGCCACAGGAAGAGCAATGCCAGTGTTGTCTGCAGGATTCTCTCTCGGCCGGTACTGTCTGCCGGGTTCATTTCTCAGCACCAGATTGACAGTTCGTATAAAGTTAAAACCAAAATTGCTGAATATTCTGTAAGGTAATTTGTATTTAGTTATGCAAGGAAACATCTGCATATATTGATTTTCATGAGAATTATGTTTTTATTATTTGCGTAAGCGTTCTTGATTATATCGTTTTAATACCCTAGATGAAATCTAAAGGTTTTCCTAAGTTTGTCATTCCGTTTGTAACACCTAGAAATAATGATGGTAGAGCAAAATGGATTAGACACCCACGCTTAATATTAAAAGTTATTTTAATTTTTGCATGTCCGTCCGTCCGCACGATAATTCGAGAACGCGTATACTAATAGAGAGCTGAAATTTTGCGAGAATGGGACAAATCAGGTAACTGCTACGAAGGAGTTGCTATACAAAAATTTCGTTTTTCACTAGATATTTGGATACTACCTGAGAGCGCGATGTAATAGGTTAACTCAAAGAGAAGAGTCTACGGTTTACAGTTTTTATAAAAAAAGTTATGTTAATGACCTTTTTGCAAAAATAATAGAGGTTAAATTAAAATGTAAGAAAATCCGAAATTTTGAGTTTAGACAACCATAATTCTTGAGAGGAGAGGAGCTGATTGAGCAGTCGTTCGAAAGGCCATGGAGTTCTGCATACAATGAGCTCCCAACTGTGCCCATTCCCCCTGTAGTTTTTAAGATACAGGGTGTTTTGTGAAAAACTAGCTTTTTTTCTTAATCACCCTGTAACTCCTAAATGGCTGATATGGGCCACCCCCCCTGCCATACAATTTTGTGTTCATCTAGATAAGTACTATCACCTCCCGCTCTACTGACCTCCTGTAAAGGATTTTCCAATGAGAGGTGTTATTTTAATTAGCCCGCTATTTCGGTAGATGTCACTTTTGGAGCTGTCATTTTTTGACATTTGACAAGTAGAAACTACGCCATTAATAAAAATGGAACGATACACGATTCAACAACGCATTGAAATTATTTAAATTCACTATAAAAATGGTGAAAATGTGGCAGAGACGGTTCGTAAAACTCGAACATTTTTGGGTCGTCGTGAAGCACCTTGTCGGACCGCAATACAGAAATTGGTAGAAAAATTCGAGCTGTCGGGACAAGTTAGTGATGTGAAGAATAAAACCCGTGCACTGCACGTCGCTCAAGAACAGCCGAGAATATTGCTGCTGTAGCCGAAAGTGTTGAAGAAAACCCAGGTGTGTCCATTCCTCGTCGTTCTTTGGAATTAGGCATTCCACAAACGTCATTACACCGTATTTTGCATAAAGATTTGGGCCTTAAGGCTTATAAAGTTCAGTTAACACAAAAACTCAAGCCGGCCGATCATCAACAACGTCGAGTCTTTGCTGATTGGGTCCTAGAAATGCATGAAAATGATCCGGAATTCCATCGAAAACTAATCTTGAGTGATGAGGCCCATTTCTACCTCGATGGCTTCGTCAACAAGCAAAATTGTCGCATCTGTGGCTCGGAAAAGAGTTATTGTTGAAAAGCCTCTCTATCCTCAACGTGTGACTGTTTGGTGCGGTTTATGGTCCCGCGGGGTCATTGGACCTTACTTTTTCGAAAATGAGGCTGGAGCAACAGTTACGGTGAATGGATTGCGCTATCAACAGATGATTAACGATTTTTTATGGCCGGAATTGGATAGTATTGATCTGGACAACGTTTACTTTCAACAAGACGGCGCTACGTGCCATACAAGCAACGAAACCATTGATCTTTCACGGGAAAAGTTTCCGGACCGTGTTATTTCTCGAAGAGGTGATCACAATTGGCCACCGAGATCTTGTGACTTAACACCTTGCGACTTCTTCCTTTAGGGCCACGTGAAAGAGAATGTCTACGCCAACAGTCCAGCGTCGATTCAAGACCCCAAAGATGGAATTCGTGAGGCTATCGAGGACATAGGGCAGCCACTTTGCGATTTGGTTATGGAAAATTTCATGAAAAGGATATGGTCCTGTAGGCGTGGTCGTGGTGGTCATTTGGCTGATGTTATTTTTCATTACTAACGGCATACCTTCCTCTTTATAATGAAATAAAGATCCGATCATTTATCTAAAAAAATGGCATTTTTCTTTGAATATCAAAATAACACCTCTTATAGGAAAACCCTTTATAAGAACACTTTCGAAAATATACACGTGTCAGTTAAATTAGTTGTTCTTCTATGGGATTTGAACAGCAACAAAACATTAATAAATTTGTTTTCAGAATCTAACTGCTTACATTTATTTTCATTTGGACGCGCGGCCATTTGTAAGTAAGGAAGTTCTTCAAATGTAGTATATCGGGGCACAGTTTATAAAAATAAATGTTATGTAATAAAAAACGAGAGACCTATTTAAAATAATTTATATATTAGTTTTAATTAATGCGGAACTTTTAGTTTCAAGGAGCGCAGACATATCTACCTAGAAGAGATGCTCATTTAAATAGTTTTATTGTTGGTAATGAAAACTCATGATACTACTGCTGTATGTGTGTATACTAATACGATACATAAAATCTATCATTAGTTTTCTTAATCTATACGTTTTATAGTACCTATACACTCTAGCAAAACTCTCATTCAATTTATTGCTCGCTTGAATCTGGCATAAAAGTTTTCTGAATATAAGAAAGATACCATCAATATGAATTTTTAACATCGCCAGTTTTGTTTTTTTATTTTAATGCCAAAAGTAAGAAAATATGACCGCTTGCATTTAGTTGCATTTACTTGATAATGATACAAACAACCAAAAGTTGAATCAAGAATATTCTTTCCTGAAAATAATAAAAATTTACTTGCCGCAAAATTAACAGCTTTTTTACTTGATATTTATCAAGATTTTCTTAAAATGAGTAATTTTTTCTTTCCATGTACGAAAGTTGCGATTGCTGCTAATCCTTCTGAGCTCAAATGGTCGAGAATTCCAAAGTCTAATGGACTGGATAAAAAATTGGCACTAAATCGGGAGAAAAATAAATCGTGGCATAATAAAACGAAGATGTTCTATTGTATTGGGAAAAAATTAAGTAATATGGCTCATTACTTATCATAAGATTCCTTAAAAACATTATTGTACGAGATTTAATATCTTTCTCAAAAATATACATCCCAAAACTTAGAATTAGATTTAGAGTACGTAGAAATATGAAAGTCACATCGTGGTATGATTAGGGTTAAGAGAGAATCTTGTTCTAAGAACGGGCAACTTTAGCTAATATACATACATATAAAAAAGCCCAGACTTTGTCTGTAACGCGGACGAGTGAGCATATAAAATTAGCAATACAAAAAAAATAAAAAAATACTAAAACAAAAAAATAAATATAAAATTTTAAACTTAAGAGAGAGTCCCGTTCTAAGAGCGACGAATGAGCTCGGATTTTTGATTTCTTAAAAAATAAAATAAAATAGCAAAACAAAAAATAAATATAAAATAAATAAATAATTATAATCTTAACCCTTTGATTAGTGAGTTAATTTTGTACCATACACGTCCCTGGGTTGAGTTATTTTTGCATTTTTAAATAGATTTCGCAGATTAGTCGGATTTTTCAGTTTTGCGGTATGGGTGGGGTGAAGATTTCTTTTCAAAATTTGGTGTGTATATTCGTTTCAATGGCGCGCATCTGCTGGTCAAATCGTATATACGTGGGTTAGTTTTTTACCGGCGGGGCGGGGAACATAAAGTTTTGAAATGCTTTTGTTTATTTATCCTGAACCAAGAGCCGTAGAGAGTTCATTGATATCTTAAATCAAAGCTGCGGTTCTAGGATACAGATGGTATTATTTTAGGTTGCTGGGTGGCTAGAGGGCGAAGAAGAAGGCAGTCAAAATATCGATTTTTCTTCCCATATATTTACAAAATACTGCGAACGAAAGATCTCCTAAACCAACCAATCGATTGCATTTTCCTGAAAACGCTTTCTATATAATTATAGCATGGGTGCATTAGGCTATTTTTTATTTCGATTTGGGTGGAGGGGGCAGGATTAGATTTTGAGTTTTCAATAATAACTCAGCCTTTTGACCATAGGATGTGGGTATTCAAACTTCTTCTCAGAAAAAAATATATTTGAATCTGTAGGTACTAGATTTTCCAAAATGTAATAGAACAAACTTTAACCCCTCCCCCCAGGGGGCGCAGTATATTTTTGCTTTTTTAAAAAACGATAGCATTCTTTAGTTTTGCTGTTCTTTCGATTCCCATACGCACTTTTTAGTACTTCCCTTTTTTCTATTCTAACTGTAGTATTAGATTTTTTTCACTTTAGATATCTTCTAACTCTATAGGGTTATGTCCAAACGGAAAACCGATGTCACTGTTCGGTTCAACTAATTACTAATTACTAGCTACAATTTTTATCGAGGGTAGTTAATTATGAAGCTTTGTTTTTATTACTATAAGCTTTTCTGATTACAATTATAGTTGGACAAAGTCAGTGGCTCTCAACATTGTACAAAAAGAAAATTTTTGAAGAAAATATTTTTTTAAATTTTCTAGTGCTAGATATAAAAAGAAATGTTATAAAAAGATAATATAAAAACTAAAAAAGTATAAGTAAAGTCTTGTCATATAAACTTACTTGAAATTTTAAAAAATAAACCCGTTAGTTCAACACTTTTTGCTTTGCTCTGGATAAACGAATAATTTCAGATTGAGATTCCAAATTAATAAAAAAAAAACAAAAGTATTATTTACTATTGAGGACTCCTAGCAATCTCTTTTTGTATTTTTATTTTGAAGGTTAGAGCCTTATCTATCTATGTACAAAAAGTTATGATGGTGTTCGGTTTCGTTTTTGAGATAAGAATTTTTAAAGCCACGGTATACCCAAAATAACCTGTAGGGGAGCACTGCACTGAGGGCAATATGTTTTTTTTTGTTTTTTTGTACTGGGGATCTCTAGTACTTTTTTTACATTTTTCTTTTGAAGCTAGAGGTCTTACCTATCTGTGTACAAAAAATTGCGAGGATATTCGGATTCGTTTTTGAGATATGAATTTTTAAAGTCACCGTATATCGTGCGGCCGTGGGACGTATCGAATGCCGCCGCACACGTGCGGCTATACTCCTCAAAAGGTTAAGAGAGAGCCCCGTTTTCGTTCTAAGAACGGGCAACTTTAGCTAGTGAAAGATATTATTTCAAATGCGTTACTATAAATATGTAAGTGCTGAATATTATTAGGTTTTCACCATAGTTTTATTTTTATTTATCAATTTCATCTACCACAAAATGAACTTAAATGAATTTTCAGTGAATAAATGATAAAAAAAACTACAAATTTGTCAACTGCTCCAGGTGATTCTGATCTTTTGTCGTACTTTAATGTCAAAATATACGACTAAATGAAATGAACTTTTCTACTGATTTTCTCGTGTTTTTATCCAACTCAGCAAACCTTGCATTACATAGAATGAACGGAAAATGACACTTCGCATTACAAATTTAAAATCTTATTTCGAACTTAAGCACTTGTATTGCTCTGATTAGATGTAGAATATAAATTTACCACAATATAAAATTTTTGTCACAACCTCGGAAGCAGTTGACTAATTTGTCGTACTTTTAGGCGTGTATTCTGACATTAATTCATTGCAAATTCATTTTAGTTTATTTTATGGTTGATGAAAAGGATAAATCAAAATGAATATGGTGAATATAAAAGTACGACAAATTTGAGGTGAAGTGTCAAAATATGTGACAAAAATATACGCCTAAGCTACGACAAAGAGATCAGAATCACCCCCCCCCCCCCTGATCTTTTGCCATACTTTAATGTCATAATATATGACAAAATCAAATGAATTTTTCCATTGCTGTTTCCATAGTTTATAATTTTTGTTACAACCACGAAAGCAGTTGACTAATTTGTCGTATTCTGAAGTTTGTTCATCGTAAATTCATTTTAGTTTATTTTACGGTTGATGAAAAGGATAAATTAATATGAATATGGTGAATTTGCAAATTACGACGAATTCGCGGCGAAATTTCAAAATATGTGACTAAAATTAACGCCTAAGCTACGACAGAAGATCAGAATCACCCCCCCAGAGGTTGTGGTAATTACTCCATTTTGTCTTATATTTTGATATTTTAATGCCATTGTGAAGAAACATATGAATTAGGAGAGTTTTTTTTTTTTTTTAATTTTAAGGATATATTCAAGCAAAGGATTCTCAAATGGTGTGGTACATACATAATATGTATGTATGGTAAAAAATACGGTGCTGAATGAATATAATCATTAAAGTCTACCTTCACTTTGTGAAGGTACGCACTATTAAAACAAGTATTCATTTGAATTTGTAATTTTTGAAATAATCAAATTTGTTTTCCAACACGCAAAAACTACGCTTTATATCAATTTAATTGGAGTGTAACTACCATTCATGTGTGCTACCAATGCAGCGTTATTCATGAAACAATTCACTCCAGCTATAAAATAGATGGATATAACGTCATATCCAAATGCGTTCAATAATCTCTCATGCACTATTATTATTGATGTGAGAAGCCCTTCAATTACAGCCTATTGAAATTTTCATAAAATCTGGGCCTGATTGGCGTATACTGCAGTATCTAACTTCGACCAAATCAAGTAAATATTCCCTTTTGCATGCATATGTACAATAGAATGTATACGTATGAGGTATGACCCATAGAGATAGGAGAGTGTGACAGAACATAGAATTTCATTGCACTTGTGTAGTATCAGTTCATGGTACTAAATGTTACCACTCATCATCGTGTTACCTTGTTGGTAGTATAGTAACTATCACTTCATTTGCCTGACTTTGTTGAGATAAGTGAAACCGTTCGAATTTTGTACCTTTGGCCTTATAAGCTAGCAACTTTAGGTCATGAACAATGTTACATACAATATACATATATGAACATGCTGCACTATCAATATATTATGCAAGTGCAGTTATATACTCGGCACCCTTTGAAATGTTCCTTCCAACCTTCGAAAGTAATTTTCAACTTAAAATGCTATAGACAGAGACAATGTTTAAAATAACTATGAAATAGGCACAACCTTCCTCCCACTAACTATATAAACTATTGATGTTTCTGGTATTTAGGTAGCCTCGATGAAAATATAGAGGTAAGGTAGGTAGGTATCCATATACATATGTATATGTTTTTAGATGTTTTGAAGTTCACCCCTCAGCCTATAATCTTAAAATGTAATATGTTCATCGTACTTCGAATCTTTCAATGGGCATCTTAATAAAGAAACAGAACTCATTAATTTTAGGAGATTCAACTTGACCTCGTGCGTTCAATTTGAGGGAGGAAATCATCAAATTAATGGCTTTGAAATTTTTCATTTTCCGTTGACCTATTCATGCAGGAACAGTTCTTATTATGAAGAGAGAGGAATTAATTAGTAATAGAAAGGTTTTATTATTTCACATTTATATTGAACTTAGTTCATCAACATCCCTTCAGGATGAAAGTATCGCTTTAGTGAAGTTTAGGTCGTATCAGGATATGATACGTTATTTCATTTTAAGTCAATTGACTTTTTATTTTTCATTGTTAATATTAAATCTACTAGGAACAGTGTTTTCGATACCCTAAATGAAAGTGTATAATTCCACGCATAGAAATAATGATGTCAAAGCAAAATGGACACCCACGCATAATATTAAAAGTTATTTTGATTTCTGCATGATCGTCTATCTTCATGATAACTTGAGTTCGCGTTCATTTAGAGAGCTGATATTTTACACACGGCATTTTTTACTAAAAAGTAGATTTAAGTTCGAAAATGGAAAAAATCGGGTAACACCTTTATAGGGTTACCATACGAAAATTTCTTTGTTCATGTATAAGTATTTGGACCATAGAATATATAGCAAACAGAAATGGGTGAAACGTGTATAATTCGTTTACATGAGTGTAATTTTTCAAGAACAGGGCATCATACATAGGAGTAAGTGAGTTGATGGGAGAGATCTATTGTCAAAACTAAAGCTTGATTTAAAAAAAAAAAAAAATCTATGCAAAGTCAGGCGTTTTGTAATAGCAGGAACCGTATTACTCATCAGGACAGCTTGGTTCCCGCTTGCCTGCTGAACTCATATATGCACTTAAAATAATTTTTAAGATTTTTCGATTGCAAGAGTTTTTTTCCACTCAATTCTCGAGCTGCGGATTTGGCAGCAAACTCAGTCAATTTCATATTGACTAAATTCGCTATGAATTTATTTCATACCAAAATCTCTATGAAGCTTGATTGTCAAAACTGGAGCTTGATTGTCAAATGTGTTTTCGTTTTGTGAGTAGATTTACTCAATTTATAATTCTTTTGCGAAAATTAGCAAAAATAAGGAGTCAGTTTTTTTCAAAACTATTTATCTTTGAAGTTTTATAGTGCCACTAGCGCCTGTTAAAATTTTTATAACAATTAAAAAACAGAAATGATGTGTTCGGTCAGTGCTTGCAAATATAAATCGGATAATAACCTAGGAAAATCGTGTTTCAGGCAAGTGTACTATGTAAATTATCTTTTTTGTTAATAGAAGCAAAAATTTATATAAATTAAATATGTGAATTATTTCAAAATAAAGCAGAAAAAAACATTTTTACCGCAGATGTAAGACTTTGTTTACTTACTTTTTGAAAATTTACACGTTGCTTAGAATAGCAATGGCGTGTAAATATGTATATGTAAAAACATGGACTACCAACACAACCATGGTTGTCGGAAATTCGGTCTTAAAATAAAACCGAAAAGTTTTTATATAATTTTAATCGAAATTTTGTCTCAAAACAAAATATTTTAAAGTTTTAAAAAAGTACAACCCTCTCAGTGTAAAATTTAATAAAAAGTCGAGTTTTAAATTTAAATGACGGAGTTTAAGACGAAAACCAAAAAAACGTTTAAACTGTTTTAAACTTAATATTATAAAAATTGAGAAAAAACTAAGTTTTCGAATGCAAACTACTAAAGTTTGTATTTTCCTCTTTCCTTGATTAAAGAGTAAACTTCAGAGTAATTAAAGTATAAATTTTAATAGGTTATGCAAAACATTAACCCACATAAGAAGGGAAAGTGCCCCCAGTGATGCACTTCTATTAAGGTGGTTAAGGTTACCTTACTTGTCACCGTACTTTTAGTGTAGGCAATTAGAGACCTTCATAATGCATTCGTGATTATTGCTATGGTTTTGGTACAAAATTGCATGATTAAATCAGAGAATTATTTCAGTAATTTAACTTTTATTTCAAAATAATATAAATACATATAATACAGACATAACGATACTATATCACACCAAATAACTGTTAACTGTTATTCACTTGAAACTGCGCAATGATTTTTTACTTTCTACCTCAAGATAATTGTTGTGCAGGAAAATTTTACTAATAAGACGCGTGGCAGCCTAGGTCATCAGAACCAGAGGTCAGAATTCAACTAATATAAGTACTTAATACAAAACAAACTAACACAAATAGGATCAAGTGCATTTTATAAAGAAATTTGGTCTAGCTTGCCCTAAATGATAAAATGGCGTCCTTTTTAAAACTTTTTAAGTTTTAAAAGAAAACGTCATGAATATAAAAATCAGAAAAAAATCAGTCTGTATTCGAATGTTAGAACAATTTCCGAAATTTGGAATGCATTTTGATTTTAGATTTCTTCTTTCTCTTTCATGGACGTGTATTACTTCTGTTTTATAAAATTTATTTCTGAATTCAATGGAATTCTTGTATCTAGACTTTCTCTTGGTTTCAGAAAAAAACTTATAAAGTCTAAAAACTATGAAAACTTTTTTCAGTTTTTCTGATAATTCATTACGCGAAATCTGGCTTATCCCCATTCCTGTTTGCTATATATTCTAAGATTTGGACATTACCTGAGATCGCGTCGACTTAGAGAGTCGACATTTTCATAAAAAGTAGTTGATGAGACAGTTATAAGATAGTTGACTAATTAAAAATAATAACTTTTTCAATAGAAAAAATATTTGCATAAGTAGAACATGTGTTAATCGGACAAAATATCTGTTCAGAGGCGAAAGAGATTCGAACCTTATTATTCTGATTTATACTTCGCTATAGGTACTCTATCAACCGGAATGCATTAGCGGTAACCAAATATCTTTTTACCGGAGAAGCCTCAATCCCATAACTCATCCACCTTAAAATTTTATCTGCCCTGAAAAATGCGTATTTTACTAGCTTTTATGTTTTGATTAAATTGCTGTTGTGTGAGATCTTTTCCATCTCAGTTGGGCCCCATTTTAAGAAATGTCCGAACAATTTTCGAACCTTAATATTATATTAGTAATATTCCATAAGTTTGTCATTCCGTTTGTAATACCTACACAGTAAAAGATAATTCCTTAAAATGAGTGGCAACAATTTGTGCCACAAAGCTTAGGTATTTGTCGATAAGATTAGGGAAAGCTCCACCTTAGAAAACGTAGATTAGGTTTTTATCAATAAAATAGAGGTAGGCTTTACTCCCTCAAATGTAGGGAATTTTTGTTTTTTCCTCTAAAATTTAGAGAATATTCTATTCCCTAAAATGTAGAAAATTTTGTTTTTGTTTTTTTCCCCTAAAATGTAGGGACTATTCCCTAAAATGTAGGGAATAGGTGATAGCAGCACACTTCACCATAGGATATAGAACACCACCCCCAATAAAAAACATAAGAATGAGCTGAGTAGCTGATTTCTTATGGCTACTAAGTAGTACGGAAGTTAAGGCTGGAACACAATGTGGCGCGGTAGCTCGTAGCTGGCGCGGTAGCTGGTGCTGTAGCTTGCACTGGCGTGTGCCATGTAGCTAACATTGGTTACAATGATGCAGCTTGTAGCCAATGATATGGACGGTGAAATACCTCATTATTTACTTTTACTTTGATCTATGGAATTTGAAAATATTATTTAATATGGAAGAATTACAAGAAATGGCCTTTTTAGAATGTGTAGTGCAATCAAAGTATAAATAAGTATAAGTAGAGACAGAGGCGAACAAAATAGGAAATTTTTCGTGTTTTTTAGAATGAAACGAGTAAAAGAACTTGGCTATACACTATTGTAGTGCAACCGAGACAACGAGCTAAAAACAAAAATCGAGAGAACGTAGGATTACCCGAACGACAAAATCTTATTGAATCCCTCAAAATCCTATCAAACTATTCATAATAATGTACATCAGGTCACACTACCTCCCATTTTAAAGAAAAAGACAAATTTCGCTTTGGCCCACATGCTGAAAGGAGATGTAAAGTTCCTCTCAAATGAAATTCTCATTTTTCCCAAAAATATCAGAGAAATCAGCATGAGTTCTCCCACTTATTCTCTTCATAGCAAAACGAATGTAAACAGAAAAACGTGCTGTTCAAATATCATGCGATTACATCAACAAAGATTAGAATTCCTGCGAAAAACATTGGGACAACTCCGCCCATTCTCTCTTATTTACGAAAAACATTGGGAAAATAAATCATTTCCCACTCCGTTTCGTTGCATGTAATCTTCGCTTTCACATTTTTTGTCTTATTCGTAAAATGTTCAAAGAGGGTTTGAATTTTTTTTCATTTTTTTCTCTTTTTTCCTTCCTTTTCTCGCCGTGTATATTTAAATGGAAAACAATCGGAACACTCTTCTGTGTCCTTTTTTTTTAGTTATTTATTCTTTGGTGCAATTGTGCTTTTATAAATATTTAAAGACAAAAAACGCAGCAACACCTCTATATCAACAGAGGATGAGTTCAGGATTCTACGAAAAAAACATTTGAATATATAAAGGCTTAAATACAATTGCGAAGACAGACGACAAACGACGACGATATATCGCTGTCAAACTTCTAAAAGCACAGCTTCTTATGCGAATGCACCAAATTGCGACGAGCGACGATGAGCGATCGACGATATTATCGTCGGGATTGATCAGTTTCTAAAGGCTTAAACACAAATCCGACGACAGACGACAAACGACGAAGATATATCGCTGTCAAACTTCTAAAAACACAGCATCTTATGCGAATGCACCAAATTGCGACGACCGACGTTGAGCGATCGACGACATTAAGGCTTAAACACAATTCCGACGACAGACGACAAACGACGACGATATATCGCTGTCAAACTTCTAAAAACACAGCATCTTATGCGAATGCACCAAATTGCGACGACTGACGTTGAGCGATCGACGACATTATCGCCGGGATTGATCAGTTTCTAATTTTTCCGTCGCCGCTGCAGTCCTACCAACAAAATTAATCGAATGAAATGGTTGTGGCATTCACTTTTGTCTTTTTTAGGTGGTAGTACGCCGCGGTAATTTTAAAATAATGAGCTTTGAGGAAAAATTGATCGAGGAATTAAGAAATCCATAAAATAATTTATAGTTTACAAGATAGGCAAGACAAGTGGACAAAAAAGACAAGGGTTGGATGGATATTTCAAAGCGTTTAATTTACTTAATTTCCGCATTTTCAGTTTTTTTCCACACTTTGGATCATTGCATTTCTTTCAATATAATATAAAATACTCTTGATAAAAATCTCCTTTTAAAACGCTCGAAACATTTAACAAATGAAATTTTAATATCTTCAGCGCCAGCTACACATTTGGAACGCCATTATAGACTTTCCGTGCTTTCAAATTTTAACAGGTCTGGCTACCGCGCAAGCTACGAGCTACCGCGCCACATTGTGTTCCGGCCTTTATGTTGGTACGCTGGGCACGCTCAAATAAAATATTGAAACACAATATATGACTTGTTTTCAAAAACAATGTGTGAATTAAATAAACGAAAATATATTTCCATAAAAAATGTAGCATAACACTTAATTTATTGAACGTTATCTTCCTTATATCCAAGAGAGCTAACATTTTGGAATTTTACGTACTTTATAGGTTTTTTGGTGTCTAATACCTAAATTCATTGAATGTTCCATTGACTTGGGGGAAATTAAGCTGATTTTCCCTTTATATCAGAGATTTTAGGGCAAAATTAAGTTCGAAAATGGGACAAATCGGGTAACTACTTCGTAGCTTTCTCATACAAAAAATTCGTTTTTCACTACATTTTTGGACATTACCTGAGAGCGCGTCAACGTCAAGAGCTGAAATTTTATACACTGTGTTTTCATAGCAATAGTTAATATAATTTCAAAAATAAATTAAATCGGGCAACCTATTCTTGGTGTTGCCATATAAAAATACGTTTTTAAATGTACCGAAAAGCACTTCAGTATATGAAATCCTATAAAATTGGTTATAATCATTTTTTTCTGTCCGACGAACCGTTCTAGAAAAATATTCGAAAAACCACTTCAAAAATCAAATTTGCACAGATGGATACTGTACGAAATATCATATGGGCACTCATCTAGTCTTATTATTAGACCAGTTCTAGCGTTTTTACTTGTTATTACTAAATTTAAATTTTCGTTGCGAAACATCAAAAATAAAAAACTCCAAACACTTAAATATTTAATGCATGAAATTAAACAAATGAAAGATGCTCATTAATGAAAATTTTGCAGAGTACTGAAATTATCTAATGCTAATTAGTGATAAGAAAAACTTAAATAATGATTGTAATAATTACGATGTGTTATATACAAGTATGAAGGTACTTACTAGAATGGTATTTTTTATTAGTTCTCTGGAATAATTGGATTTTTTTCATATTTTAATTGTGTGGATAAATTACAAATTGAAGAAATTTGGCAACTTTTAAAATATTTATTTTCATTTTATCGAATTCTATAAAACTTTGTATTTAGAAAATTTTTACTTTATTTTGAAAGTAGGTAGGTACATAATTAATATTTGATTTGATTTTCCGCCGGCTTCCTTTGATGGTATCAAAAGCAAAAACATTTCCAAATGTTTTGTATAAATATGGCAGTCATGGTTGATTTATAAGTATACATTGAACGTCGAAAATATTAAGTATCTTCTTGATAAAAGGATGGATTCTTCAAAGGTTGAAATTATAATACGATCCTTTTATGATTTCTATGCCCATACACATTGATTTATTTCATATTTTCCATTAATTGGTGTATTAATGATATTGCTATTAAAATTATTACTTTTTTTTTAATTTACAGAATTCTGAAACCGCGCCTTTCCAAATACGTTAGGAATTACAGCCACGTGGTTATATTAATTATGTTTCGTAATATGGCTTAGGACATTAATAAGCAATTGATTTCTGGGGTTTATTTCTTAATTGATTGATTTCTTTTGTCATGCTATGGTAAGACTAACTCGTTAGAAACATGTTTTACTAATGAAGTGATTATCATTTTTGATATAGAATGTAATAGATGTATCCCAAATCATTTCTTTGTTTCATAGGAGATGTCGCTACTTGCAAAAAATATGATAATGGTAGGTACAATAAATCAGATTTTTCCAGCATATAAAGTAGAAACGGTTAAAAACAAAATCGAAAACAATACTCAGCCCTTGAAAATTCTTTTTATTAGAAATTTTAAATCTGGAAATAACAATTGAAAGACAAGTAGAGATATCTCCTATAGAACACAGAAACGATTGTGGAGACATCGGCTACTAAATACGATCTTGTTCAACGAAGCAGATAAGATGAGTGCGAGCTCAAAATTTCACGCTAGTCATTGCCGTCTTTATGTTCCAGGCCGTGACATCGAATTCTTTGAATGTATTAGAGTGGTACGATTTCGTACTTCTCTTAGCATTTTGTTCTTATGGAAAACTGCATTGCCTTCAACCTTTTACACAATGTAAATAAGCCTCCGTACTAACAGTTTTATTCAGGAATTTTGTTATTTAATTCTTTGTGCATTTATCAGTATAAAAATCTAAGTACATTCCTTAAGAATTTTTATTATAATTTTTCACCCAAACATAGCTCTACCACACAGAAAAAATGAAAAAATGTGTTGAATTCTGTTGGCTTTATACCACAAACCACACTAGAAAGCAATCAGATCTTTGTGCTTGCCTATTCAGTTATATGAAAAAAAAATAAGTCTTTCAATGTACACAGTAACATCTTAAGTAAAGGGTTTTCCAATAAGAGGTGTTATTTTAATTAGCACGCTATTTCGGTAGATGTCACTTTTGGAGCTGTCATTTTTTGACATTTGACAAATATAAACTACGCCATTAATAAAAATGGTACGATACACGATTCAATAACGCATTGAAATTATTAAAATTAACTATAAAAATGGTGAAAATGTGGCAGAGATGGTTCGTAAAGCACCTTGTCGGACCGCAATACAGAAATTGGTAGAAAAATTCGAGCTGTCGGGACAAGTTAGTGATGTGAAGAATAAAAGCCGTGCACGTCGTTCAAGAACTGTCGAGAATATTGCTGCAGTAGCCGAAAGTGTTGAAGAAACCCCAGGTTTGTCCATTCCTCGTCGTTCTTTGGAATTAGGCATTCCACAAACGTCATTACACCGTATTTTGCATAAAGATTTGGGTCTTACGGCTTATAAAGTTCAATTAACAGAAGAACTCAAGCCGGCCGATCATCAACAACGTCGAGTCTTTGCTGATTGGGTCCTTGAAATGCATGAAAATGATCGAAAACTCATCTTGAGTGATGAGGCTCATTTCCACCTCGATGGCTTCGTCAAAAAGCAAAATTGTCGGCTCTGGGGCTCGGAAAACCCAAGAGTTATTGTTGAAAAGCCTCTCTATCCTCAACGTGTGACTGTTTGGTGCGGTTTATGGTCCCGCGGGGTCATTGGACCTTACTTTTTCGAAAATGAGGCTGGAGCAACAGTTACGGTGAATGGATTGCGCTATCGACAGATGATTAATGATTTTTTATGGCCGGAATTGGATAATATTGATCTGGACAACGTTTACTTTCAACAAGACGGCGCTACGTGCCATACAAGCAACGAAACCATTGATCTTTTACGGGAAAAGTTTCCGGACCGTGTTATCTCTCGAAGAGGTGATCACAATCGGCCATCTTGTGACTTAACACCTTGCGGCTTCTTCCTTTGGGGCCACGTAAAAGAGAAGGTCTATGCCAACAGCCCTGCGTCGATTCAAGACCTTGAAGATAGAATTCGTGAGGCTATCGAGGACATAGGGCAGCCGCTTTGCGATTTGGTTATGGAAAATTTCATGAAAAGGTTATGGTCCTGTAGGCGTGGTCGTGGTGATCATTTGGCTGATGTTATTTTCCATTATTAACGGCATACCTTCCTCTTTATAATGAAATAAAGATTTGATCATTTATCTAAAAAAATGGCATTTTTCTTTGAATATCAAAATAACACCTCTTATTGGAAGACCCTTTATTTGCTCTCACTTTGAAATCAGCTTTCATTTCTCTGTGAGAAAACCCATAGAGAAATGAAAGCTGGTATGAAGGCAACAGAATTCAAGGCATTTACTCATGAAGAGGTTTTTTCATCTAAAAACACTTAAGAAATTTTTCAAAATCTCATATAGCCATTTTCTTACATTTTATAGATCAAATGTTTCCAACAAGGCATTTTATATAATTTGTGCCCAATAAGGCTACCCCATAGGCATTGTTTCCAATTTATATCATGAAGTTATGCCCGCTAGGTAAAGTTTCACTTTGGTGTCTCCAGATGTTTCTATATAGGCACTCCTACAACTTTATGCCGCCAGATGTGCCCACAAAGTAAGAGTTCCTATTCAGTGCATATAATTCCTCTGGCAAACAAAACATTTAATTTTCAAACGAATTTTCTTTCAATGTTGAAGATATTTCTTGAACAAATGCATTAAGAAAATCAAAGAAAAGCTTGCTTTCCCACAATAAATTCAAACAAGAAAAACTGGTAGCTTAGGTGCTTCATTAATGGTACAAAGAATCGGTGGGTGAAAATTCGGTCTTTGTGCTGGATATAATGAGCAAACCATCAATATCAATATCAAATTAAAGAGACATTTTGGGGGCATTCAATTTGTAATAAAATATTTGTTATATTCTATTTCACTCCATTATGCCAGTAACTTCCATTTTCAATATTTGTGATATTTGACGTGTACTTGGGAGTACTTAATAATGTTCTACTATCTTTCGGTACGTGATCGAATCCGTTTTCACGAAGTACTTTTAAAAAATTTTTCAAAGCACAGTATGAAATTTTGTTGTTTAAAGCTCAAAGTTGCAGCTTTTCTAAAATAGTTAATATTTTTTATAGTTTTGTGAAATGAATGGATATTTTCACAAAGGGGTTCATCAGAATTACATAATTCGTCATCAGGTAAACTCTAATTATGGTCTTCATTAAGACTTGAAGTCAATGGATCTTCTGCGAATTTATTTCGAAGAAAATTTTTGTGGAATGTTTTGACTTTCCTATAAAAAGAAGACGTTGCTTTAAATGACCGTTTGTTTTTTTATTACTAATTAATGTTATTTTAATAGGAGCTATTATTCTTTATAGTTTTCGAATGACAGTACACGATACGCACATGTCAAAAATAAATATTGTAACTATGCAGACGTTATTCCTTTATTGAAATATTTTTTATTGAGAAACCTTTTAGGCACATATACGTTTTCACGACCTACTTACAATATATGTCTCTAGGAAGAGTGCTCTTAAAGGAACAACACAAGGAAACATTTAGGTAACTATTCCAAATTGGAAGTAACAATGAAGTAATGGTACCCTTGCAGGCACTGTTAGTATATAGGAACTTTTAGGGGAACATTTACGTATTCAGAACTGGCATTGTGCCTATTGAGGCAAGACGAAAAAATATTTTCGAATCAACGATGTGTAAAATAGAATTTCAGAAACATTAAGACACAAAATGTTAGTTGGGTAACGAATATGCAATGAAGGACCTACGTGATATAAAAATTATCAAATTGTCGTGACTATATTTCAACGAAGACCAGGATGGAACTGGCTTTATTTACAATGGAGACAATATGATCCTCAAATAACAGAAGAGAATTTAAGTTGAAACTTAAATCCGTAGTTTTGTCAAGTTTGCATAATGTGTTCCCACCCACGGGGTAAGTAGTTAAAGAGAAGAGAACATTTTTTTTTTGGGAGAAGAAACACAGTTGATGCAATTTCAATTATGAAAACTGGCTAAGTCAATACCAGTAACAGTACGAAACAGCTTTTTTAAGTAAAGCAATAGATCTATAATTTTAAAATGTAATTAAGTAACATGTAAAAGGTTATATGTATGTATGTAGAAGCCAAAAGAATGTCAAACAAATTTGAGTTTGTAAAATTTTTTTTTTCATCTTGTACGGCAGGCTAGACAGGCTAGGTGGATTTTTCTTCTCGGGTCTCCTAATGGCTACCCCAAATTTTGTTGTAGGGTAGCAGTTTACAAGTTGTCTGTAGTTTTATATTTTACTTTACAGTATATGGTTGAGGTGGCGTGAGGTAGCTAAATGGCGATTATAATATGTAGGTACTTCTCAAAATTGCATTTAAATGTAGTTCATAATTTTGTTCAAAAATGTAATAATAATAGAAAGGCAACATGTATATGTTGGCAATGATGCCGGTATGCTAGGTATGCTCCAAAATACGGTATCCAGAGAGTTTCCTTAAAGCAATTTCCCTCAAATAAATTTCCCTAAAATAGTTTCCCTGAAAACAGTTTTTCTATGAACAATTTTTCTTAAAGCAATTTCCCTAATGAACATTTTTCCTAACAACCAATTTCCTTAAATTTAGGAACTTCAAATTACGGAGTACGGATATTATGTACAATAAAGTATCGAGTATCTTTGCTAATACTAACTTAAAAATCCAGTTTTATGAAATTTTCAGTTTTTTGCTTTACTAGATTTCAATAGGTACTAAACTATGCCTTTTCCAAAAATTCAAATTGCTCGTTAGGGAAACTGCTTTATTTAGGAAAACTGGTTTTTAGGGAAACTATTTTAGGGAAACTGGTTTTGGGAAATATTACAAAGCGGCGGCAATTGTAATAAAGAACTGACATAAATTAATAAATGCATTAATTGAGAAAGACCATCAATTTTGTTATTTCTTTGTATAGTACAGTAAGACGTTGTCAAAAGAGCGATTTGAGATACATAAACTAGGGAAGAGATTATAATTAGCTTTAAACAAATTTCGGTGATACCCTATATCCAAGACCGTAAATATAGCCATCCTAAAAACTTTCAAATCGGATGGTAAAAAATTGATTTCCGAATAGTTCGTCAGACGATAAAAATTGTTATAACCATTTTAAGTCAATTAATAAGTAAAAAAAGCTAGAATTGGTCTAAGACCAATTTTTACGATACTCTACATGAATGCCGGTATTTAATTTCATATGGTTACCCCCATTTATGGAAGATTGATTGTGAAGCGGTTTTTCGCATATATGTATTTCTAAAACGGTTCGTCAGACAGTAAAAATGGTTACAACCAATTTCATAGAATTTCATATTCTGAAAAATTTTTCAGTATAATAAAAACGTACTGATCGTTTTCACAGTATATGTAAAAAACCTAAATTTTTATATGGCAACACCCCAAAAATGGGTTTCCAGATTTCACCCATTTTTGGAATTGTGTTTAATATTTTTATGAAAATATCTTGTACAATATCTGAGCTCTCCACGTTGACGCGTTCTCAGACAGTTTCCAAACATTTAGTGAAAAACAAAAGTTTTGTATGGCATCACCAAGAAAGAGTTACTCGATTTAGTTCATTTTTGAAATTTTATTTACCATTGATATGAAAACACCATGTACTAAATTTCAGCTTTCTACGTCGACGTGTTCTCAGGCTGTGTTCAAATATATAATGAAAAACGAAATTTTTGTGTGGCAGCCCTATGAAGAAGTAGCCTGATTGATCCCATTTTTATACCCTAGATGAAATCTAAAGGGTATACTAAGTTTGTCATTCCGTTTGTAACACCTCGAAATAATGATGGTAGAGCAAAATCGATTGGACACGCACGCATAAAATTAAAAGTTATTTCGATTTTTGCATGTCCGTCTGTCCGTCCGTCCGTGCGGACGATAACTCGAGAACGCGTGTACTTAGAAAGCTGAAATTTTGTACACGGTCTTTTTTAAAAAAAAGTTAATTTAGTTCGAAAATGAGACAAATCGGGCAACCCCTTCGTGGAGTTGATATACAAAAATTTCGTTTTCCGCTATATATTTGGACACTGCTTGAGGACGGGTCGACGTAGAGAGCTGAAATTTGGTACGTAGTGTTTTCATTGTACTGGTGTTGCCATATAATAATTTAGATTTTTTACGTATACTGTTTAAATGATCAGTCCAAGACAAATTTATTGTACAAAAACCTTCTTCAGAATATGAAATCCTATAAAATTGGTTATAATTATTTTTTCTGTCCGACGAATCGTTCTAGAAATATATGCGAAAAACCACGTCAAAATTCAAACTTGCACAGAAGGGTGACAATGCAAAATTTCATAAGGGCATTTATCTAGGGCAGTTGTGGCCAAACTTTTTTCCCGTAGGGGCTACTTCTTCTGTAAAATATAGTCTGTGGGCGACTATAAATATGGGCAAAAAAAGACAAGAATTTCAAGTAAACAAATATTATGGCAAATAAAGAAAACAAATAATTATAGTTTTGTTGTTTTATAAAGCACAATAATATTTATTAAATTAAAAAAATTGCAATGTAAAGAAATAAATACACAAACATTTTAGCAAATAAAGAAAGAAATAATAATTATGAGATGAAATACTTATTAACTTAAAAAAAATACACTGTAAATGAGCAAATGAATAAAAATGTTTAATCGGATGAAACCTGACATTGCATAAGTGCAGCAAGCTTTTCAAAATTTAGCTCATATCTACATTAAACATGATTC
Source organism: Dioctria rufipes (assembly GCA_963924295.1). NCBI lineage: Eukaryota > Metazoa > Arthropoda > Insecta > Diptera > Asilidae > Dioctria > Dioctria rufipes. Next base: position 56,285,827 of record OZ002741.1, read on the forward strand.
CAAATGTTGATCTGTTAATTGCGATCGATGTTTTGTTTTAGTCGCATTCATAAATGAAAATGCGGATTTACATAAATATGTTGATCCAAAGAAAGCATTGAAACGTGCGACAATTGTCCAAATATTTGGATATTTATCTTTATTTATCAGTTTCCAAAAATTACAATCTGAAACCAGTGACCTAAGATTTATGTCGCATTTAATATTTATTATTTCTTCTTCCAAGCCTGCCAAATTTGTAGTACTGAGAAAGTTGTTTAGTTTCTGAGCTACACTTTCAACATTGATGTTGTCATTAAATGGGCAAGACAAAAAGCTGGCAATATCTTCAAGTTCACTTAATTTTAGAAATCTTCTTTCAAATTCTTTTAAAAGCAGTGCAATAATATCGCCGTATTTGTTGTAAGCCAGATTTTAATAATGCTTTAAATCACGACGTTTTAATTGCATTACAAGCACATTTAGTTTCTCTTTAAATGACTTCAAAATGCTTATCATATCTATTATTGTTTTACCTTTAACCTGTTGTTGCAGATTTAATTGGTGTAATTTTTCAATAACATCGCAGAAAAAAGCAAGATCAAGAAGCCATTCTTGATTATTTAATTGTGGATATGAATCACCTTTAGTTTGTAAATATGAGCATATTTGTAGCAGAAGTTCTCTAAATCTCGTTAAAAATGCAGCGCGACTTAACCATCTTACGTCAGTATGTAGCAAGAGTTCACTGTGTTCCTCGCCGCATTCTTTTATCAAAGCGCGAAACTGACGACGTGGAAAACTTTTAGATCTTATGGAATTTACTATTTTAAATGCAACATCCGTAACATGATCGAATTTCAATACTTTTGAACATAGCACTTGAATATGTATAATACAATGATAATCCATAAAATTTGGAATGTCGTCATCACCTTTACACAGAGCAACGAAGCCACTTTTATTACCGATCATTGCCGGAGTCCCATCAGTGGTTATTGATACCAACTTGCAAATTGGAAGATATCCTGACCTCTTGTGCGTCCATGCATTGGAATAATAGTTAATAATTCTTCCGTGGCCGACATATCATCGAAAACCATTCGAATAAAGACACATAATTGTGCAGTGCCGATATAGTCAGTAGATTCGTCAAACTGTAGTGATAATACAATACATTTATTAATGTTTTCATGTAAAATATTTTCAAGATTTTGGCTAATTCCTAATTCCTGTTCTACGCATAACTGTATTTCGCGATAACGACATATATTTGATGGATGCCATTATTTCCGATTTATTTTTAAAGTGTTGAAACAACACTTCACCAGCTTTAATAAAAGCCTCCTTCCATACTTCCCAATCTTGAAAAGGTTTATTATGTTTAATTAAAGTATCAGCAACTTTGAATGAGGCAATCGTAGCACTCTTCGAGTTCGTGTTGTATTTGAAAAAACTATTTTGTTGCGCAGTTAATTGTGCTTTCAGTTGCTGCATTTTGGCCTTTCTTAACGCAGTACCACGTGGATAATCTACTTCATAGTTTTTATGAACTGTTAGAAAATGTCTTTCAACGTTTGCTTTCTTAGGCAAAGCTACTGTTGCATTGCAAATAAAACACACACATTTATCTTTCATCATAGTAAAGATTGCAAATTCGACTTCAACTGCGTCAATGACTGAAACTGAACTTTGCTCAAAGTGAAGTGAAACGTTTATGTCGGCTGCGGTCAACTTCAATTCAGAAATGTGTACGTTAAGGAAAAAATGTGCAAGGTAATCGGCAAAGTCACAGTCCGATCAATCCGTAACTGTAATTCGGGCGTAAAACTCCGGAATTTCATAAAAATCATGTGACACCCATATGTATTAAGGTGAAGCTACATGGTGAGAGACTGGCCTCCAGAAACCCGTGTATACACTTCGAAGCAGCGTTGCCAGATTGTTGAACTCGAAATTCAACGAAAATGGGAACTCTCGGTTATTTTACCCTAATTTTTATTTTTAAATCCCCATTCTATTAAAATAAAAAATAAATGAGTATAATAAAAACAAATCACCTTAATTCAAGGGAATTTAAAAAATTAAATATAAAAATTCGGAAAGAATACAATAAATATAATTAATAAAAACGTTAAAACTATGATCAAAAAATTGATGATATAAATTTGTGGAATTGTGTAACTGGAAATGCACTTTCGTTGGCACAAACTTCGCACAACTAGTTTCGTCTGCCTGAAAATTTGATCTTATTAAAAAAATAGAATCAATTTATTCCTGTAAGTAGCTTTGACCTCAGTAACAACTGAAAATATTCATTCTGATTCTGCAGTCGAATGCACAGCATCGAATAAATTAAATTTAAATAAAAAAGTTGAGTTACGATGTTACGACACAAAAAATGTCTAAAGAGCCCTTGGAGACTTTTTTGGTTTCCGGTTTCCCGTCGTGTATTTTAAAATAAACATGTCTCCAGTTTCGGTCTCCGGTCTCCAAAGTTTGTTCATTTGTCGTCTCCAGGTCTTCGGAGATTATTTGCGTGTTCCTGCTCAGTTAAGTGTAGGTCTACTCGGAAAGGAAAAGGAATAAAATGGAGTGAGTTTGACAAATTGTTACAAATAAATTAATAAAAAAATTAATAATTATTGTCATGGATTTAGAATAGAAAATTTGTTTCGTCAATAGAGTTCTGGTTATTTTTGAAAAAAAAAAAAAACAAACAAATCTCTTGCTTGACAATTAACAGAGATCTCTAGAGACCAAAATTCAAATTTCGTCTATACACCTCGGAGACGTGTCTCTGGAGACTTTTGTATTACGGTCTCCGGAAAACTAATTTTTTGGTTTCCAGAGACAAAAGTCTCTTGCCGTGTAAATATTTCGAAGATTTTAGACTCTGTAAACCGGAGACTGGAGACTAAAAGTCTCTCACCGTTTATTAGGAATTCGTTAATAATTATTTGTGATCCCTGGCATTTTCCACTAGTTATATTCAAACAGAAAATTTTATGTCATATTTTGTTGTTGTATTCGATGTTTGTATACTGAATGTGGTAAATCTGAAAATAATACGCATGAAAAATCACTAAAATTGACATATTTGGTAAAAGTTCGAAATGAACATTGAAAATTTGATTTGAAATTCCCCATCAATGACAATGTCATCAAATATTGAAAATTCCATTCGGTTAATATTGCGTCGCCTAGAGCGGATTCATATAAAATTCCTATAGGAAAAGTTATGTTTCGATTCAATGCTCTCCATTCAAATTAATTCTGATTTTCCAGGTAAATCCAGTAATTAGTTTTTGTGTGGCTTATAAAGTTAAAAACCAAAACATATACGATTTTATTCTACTCAGGTAGGCAGATAGATAGTATTAAAGTGAAACTCAATGAGAGAAATATCGAAATTTATAAATTTGTTTTATTCTGCATTTAACATGGAAATAAGTGTGGCAATATTTCACGCAACGTTGAATATTCTTAACGTGTATGTAAATAGGTACTGATCCAACTGTAGTAGTGGTGTTGATGGTGTTCTCCAAGGTCCTTCTGTTTTAATTTTTTTTTCTTTTGCAAAGATTCATCTGATATTCTTCGCTCTTGGCACTTTAGAATCTATCTTAGGCTTCTTTTAAGAGCTGATAAGATTAGGTTAGATTAGGTTGTAGGCGTGCCGCTGAGATGACTCTTTACCTGCTTCAGTAAGACCACTATTAGGTGTACCCGATAGATTATGGGATTCAATCATTCTAGAGGCATCCCTAGATCCACCCTGTTTCCCAAAAAAATCTCAGGATACACACATCTAAGCTCAATGCCTTGGAGCTCTTTCAGCGCAGAGAAGAAGTGGATACAAATCGGCCAGCCTCTTCTGATTCGATTTCTTCCAAAACTTTACAGCTTTACATTTTGTCCGGACTTTTCCATCCACAAATAAAAGTTGTTAGGTTTTGTCCCTCAAGTGGTGTACGTTACAGCTTCCTTCGCCTAATATTCCCAGCCACAGCAATCCTGATGCATATTCTCTCATAGCAAGTTAATGATTGATGTCTGCTCCTCTGACGTCTGCCATAATACTTCTATATCAACTACTCAGAGATGCATGATTCTTTTGATTTCTAGTTCGACAATCAGGTGATACCGAGGTCTGTTTGTATGTTGGCCTTGTTCGCGTTGGGACTGATTTGAGCATCCATATATATCATCCATATATAGGACGATAGTATATAGTTATAGAGTTGAACATTTCATTCAGTCGCGTATAGGATTCGTTTTAATACTGAATGATAGTCATATTTCTTATCCAAATTTTTACTCCGGCAATTATAATCTTCTGATATCTATGACCAGCTGCTAAAACTATAGACCTAGTTTCCTTTGTGAGTATTATGCCGCGCAAGTTAGATCCAAGTCCAACCCTAACATCATAAAAATACACTCAATAGAAGACATAATAGAGAAATATTCTCACAATTATTAATAGTCATATTTGCCTTTGTAAATAATGCAGACTTACATTAAAATTTCACTTTAAAACTCAAACGCTGTAAATTCCGGTAATGTTCATGAAAAACAAAAATATCACATTTCATCAAATTCAAAGTTCCCACAGAACGTTGAACTGTGTCAGCATTTTTTGTACAAAAGCAAAGTACGTAAAGACAAGCCATTTCCTGTAAAAAGAAGATTTAAGCATTTTTGTATTAAAGTAAGCTGAGGTATAAGTTCTGCAAAATTAAATAAGTTAGTCAAATTCTAAAATCTGAACAGAAAGGGTTGAGCTGAAGCTCAACCTCGGTTAAATAAATTTAATTTCATAATATAAATTTCGTGTTTTCTTTATTTGATGTTTTTTTTTTATTATCAAAAGATAATAATCATTTAAATCGCGCGCCGTTCGAATCTTATCCTTTTACGAAAAGCAAGAGTCGTGTCATCCTGAAATTAGTTCAGCTCCGAGGCTATATTTGCGGGGTTCGTAGCAGTCAATTAGAAAGTAAAAATAAATGAAATTACTGATGATAAATAAAACGGTACAATCAAGATCTCAAATCATTTGCGAATTGTAGGTATATTTCCATTTTCCGGAAGGAAATTGTCAAGTAAACCTCCTATAGCTTGTATCAAGTTCAAAATCAACACAGGACGAATTTGTAAATTTTCAGTGTTTATTTAATTACATTTGACCTTAGAATTCTGCCTGTGATGCGTTTGAGGTGCAGGTCACATAGAAATTGTTTACTGATGGACACACGTGCAAAATCAAAATTAATTTGAATGCAGAACATTCCATGGAAGAATGCATTTTCTTGGGAATTTCATATCCGCTCTAGGCGGCTTCAATATTAACCGAATAAAGTTGTCAATATTTGATATTCTTGTCATTACTGTGAATTTGAAATAAAATTTTCAATGTTAATTTCGGATATTTTCCAACTAAATAAGGCTTTCAGAGTAAAATTCATACTTTATTACATTTATTGGGAATATGTAGGTGTATATGTAAGTGTGGAGCGAAAACTGATACTACTGTAACTAAATAACCAGTTTTATCACAGAAAAATTAATTATTGCGTATATACATATATACAGGGTGTCCAGTCTTGTGTGTTAAAACTGGAGGCTATGGAGAGGTCATGCTTAGACAAGTTAAAAATTGTATAGGTGCGGGGCGAGGGTTTTTCCAAGATAACGGAACTTAAGAGGAGTCAGTACTCAGCAAAAATTTCAATTTAAATACCAGCGAGACTGTAGGCAATAAAACTTACTATACGTTGGTTTGTGTCCTGAAAGTATGAAAATTCATATAAAATTAGCGTAGACCTAGACCACAAGTCACATTAGAGACATCTAGCGTAAAAGACAGAAACCCAACATGCGACAATTTAAGACGAAAATGAAAATTTGCAGTTCAAAGAAATTGAAAATTTTTAACTTGAATGAACTCTCCTAAATTTTATTTTGCACATAATAGTTAAATATACTATTTTGCTTTATATTTCTACAACGTTCAACGAAATATTGCAATTTCTCATCGGTGAAATATCGAGATAAAAAACAAGTACTATTAGAGTTAAGCAATTAAAAAATGCACCACTAAAAATAAAAAAGCTCGACGTTATTTGCTAGATTTAGGCTTTATCTCTCTAAAATAGTCGCAATATAAAGAAATGAGAATACCTACTAACAGGAATTTGATTTGAAAAAAATCAATTTTTACCATTTTTTACAAGTTTCCGAGCTAATATCTCCATTCCAATACAATTATTTTTATTTTTCTCAACGTTAATTACTAGATATCTTCGCTACCTTTAATTTAAGATATAAATCATTATTCTGCTACAAATAGTTTGTCAGAAATTCGCATTGAAAAATGTATGAAACTTGCAAATCTTGGTACTGACTCCTCTTAAATATATTTGGGTATATTTTTATATATTACCCTGTAACTTCGCCACGTTACACTCTATTATGATGATTTAAACTTTGGTAGATAGATAATCGTTGGATCCTTCCCACGGTATATTAATTTTCCCCTGCTCCTCTCAATTTTGAATTTATGGCTCAACAAAGTTTTAAATTTCGGAATTTCAACTCGTTTTTTTTTTATTTAACTCCTATTTTTATCAAAACATACGTCATCAATACCATTTTTCCAAATTAAATTTAAAAATTCCAAAAGCTTAGCTTTAAAATGACTAATCACACTCTGTACCCAAAATGTAATCCTTTCAGCGTTTAAAAATCATATTTAGCAAAAATGGCTGATAAAGTTCAATAAGTGCCAGAAAGTAGGCAATTAACTTTTGGAAATGAAATTTTTGAGCCATTTTCGCAGGATATGCTTAAGAAAAAGTGCAAAAAATCCAGAAAGGATTACATTCTGGGTGCAGAGTGTAATAGGTCATTTTAAAGCTAAGCTTTTGGGCTTCTTAAATTCAATATCAAAATTTATTATTGATGCTGTGTTTTTTGACAAAAATTTAGTTAAATAAAATAAAAAAAAAGGAGTAAAAATTCCGAAATTTTAACTTTGTTGAGCCATAACTTAAAAACGGAGAGGAAGAAAGGTCCAACGATTATCTATCTATGAAAGTTTAAAGCATCATCGTAGGATGTAACTTTCAGAAGTTCCAGGGTATTCTATAAAAACATACCGATATATTTTAAAGTCCCGTTATCTCGGAAACCGTTTGGATCCCACTCCCCCCATCCATACTGCTCGGTACTTTTTCTATCCACACGTACATCGAAGGATGTAGTCAACATAAAAATAGGGAAATGAGGATAATCTTGCAATTTATTTATTTATGACCATATAGTGATAGCTTACAGACTAAAGTCTCGATTAAAAGCTACCGGTTAATATCGAAATCTAAATATTTGATTATTTCATATTTCATTGAGAAGAAGATTAAAATATTAATAATAAGAATTCATTTATAATAATAATTACTAACTATGACTATAGACTAGTTATGTGCAATAGCATAAGAATAATTTAAAAGTAGAGCATGAGAAGCTTTAAACAAGCTAGGAAATAAAAAAAAAGGAAAAAAGGACAAAAAAAGAAATATATTAAAAAGTAAAAAGGATACGAGAAAAATTAAGGAAAAAAATACATTTAATGGGTAGTGCAGTGATTATTCAGGGAGGGTAGTCTGAATCTCATCTCTAATGATTTTTCTAAAGGTGCAAAGACTAACACCGACGATGTCGATTTCGTTAAATAGGTTGTTATGATTTTTTTGGATTCTGTAACAAGGGGATTTATACCGTAAATTAGTCGTGGCAGTAGTAATTTGAAAAGTTAACGGGCAGCGGGTGACTCTAAGTGGAGCAAGGAAGCTAATGTTACGGGATAATTCAGGGCAATTTGTAAGGTTGTGTATTATTTTAAATAAAAACATTTCATCTAAGAAAATACGACATTTTTCCAGAGAAAGACTATCAAATTTGTCGAGGCTAGTAAAATAGTAAAAATAGCGTCCTTCTGTTTTATATAAAAGAAATCTGGTGAATTTTCTCTGAACTGCATCAATTTGCTGCACATATACACCATAAAAAGGGTTCCATATAGTGCATGCGCACTTTAAATGATTTTTTATTACAGAATTATAAAGAGTTATTAGTGATATAGTAGACTTGAATGATTTATAAATTCGGAATACAAGATCAAACAGTTTAAAAGCCTTGGAGGTAATCCAGTTAATATGTGATTGAAATAAAAATTTCTGGTCAAAAATTACCCCTAAATCTTTCATTTCTGTAACGCGGTTAAGAGATGAATCACCCCTTATGTAATCATAATATTGACTTTTCTGGAAAAGGTTATAACTTTACATTTGGAGATATTCAACGGCAAAAATTATGTTTGCTTCAATTTTCTAATGTAAGAATATCACTTTGAAGTAATTTACAGTCCTCTTCTGTTCGAATGACCTTAAATTTTTTAGCATTATCTGCATATAAGAGACAATCGGATATTAGCTGGTGCGGTAGGTCATTGATGTAGAGGAGAAAGATATAAGGACCAAGAATTGTACCTTGTGGTACACCAGAGGTTTGTATGAAAGGGCAGGACTGGTGACCGTTAAGGACTACTATTTGCAGTCGTTCGCGGATATATGATGCAAACCACGCAACTAAATTATCGCATTTTATGAAGTATACAAGAGTGGGAAATTTTGTCGAAGGGTTTAGCTAAATGGTTTTGAATAGAATCAACCTGATTCCCTTCAGCGCCAGGTTCGTGGTGGTGGATTTTCCCGGTAGAGATCAGTGCTGTTTAGAGCTCAATATGGAGAGGGTTTGGGGTAAGAGTTGATTATAAATAAGTTTTTCAAAAACAAGGGCCAAGCTATTAGAAATTGATATAGGTCTATAATTATTTACGGATTTATTTATTTTTTATTTATTATTAATTAGATTAGGATCGTCAGATTTAAAAATTGGGGTAACGCACGATATATTGAATGCAAATGGGTAAATTCTGTGGCTCAATGACAAGTTGAATAGTACCTACGCTTATAGGAGCGCTTAATACAGAGGAGCAGTTCTTTAGGAAGATGTTCGGTATGGTGTCGGGACTAGCTTTCTTACTTAAATCAAGACCTAGAATGACAGTTTGCACATCCTCGGGAGAAATCGGAAACGTAGTTATTGAAGAGGAAGAAGTGGTTGGATGAGAAGAGACACGTGTTGTGGCATTACTGGATGTTGAGTGATTATTGCTTGAAATGTTGTCAGAATACACAGATTTAAAGTAGTATTACAAGTATCCTGAGGCGTATTAGAAATTGTATCATTGTAGTACATCTCAGTAGGAAGGAAATTTGAGGATTTCATTGTTTTCGAGTATGCCCAGAATGCTTTGACATTATTCTATAAAGTTTTCTCAATTTCATTCAAATAGGTTCTATAACATTCTTTAATCAAACTTTTAGATAATTGACGAAATAATGATAAGCTCTTGTAAATTGCAATGTTAGATATGTCGTAGACATTTGATGTAACTTTGCACTTTATGAAAAGCTTATGCACTTCATGAAATGTAGGCAGTTAGTGCAACAGTTTGAGCTTAATGAGTTTTTACACGAAGTGTCTGAAATTTTTAGCGACTTCATGAAGTGGTACGAGCCTTTACGCCGCGCCGATAGTGTAATACCAACCGATACAACCGAGTACTAGGAGAGTGCAATGAGTGGTCATGGGGGAGGTCGCGCCCAGATTTGCAAGGCAGCCCCTCCCCCACACACACACACCAGGCTCGTACCACTTCCTGAAGTGTTTAAAAATTTCAGACACTTCGTGTAAAACTCATTAGGAGCAAACTATTACACTATCTGCACTGCCTGCATTTCATGAAGTGGCTAGACTTTTCGTGAAGTATTGAGCTACATCTACGTCTACGGCAGATACACATCAATTAGGTGGATGCTCTCAACACTGAAGTGGATGAATGTCACACAGAGAATTGATCTTAATGTGCTGAAATTTATATTTAGGATCAAGAACGGGGACCTTCCGCCATAATTAAGAGCGACAATAACATTGGTGACGGATGCAGACCGCAGCCATATAATCTAAAACGAATGCAGACCTAAATATAAGATTACTTAACTACAATAGATCAGATATAAGGGTTTTCAATTGTATAATGATTAGCCAGTAGTGATAAAGGAAAGAAGCCTAAATGGATTTGTGAAACTTTGTATAGAATATAGTATTTTTGGATTAAATGAAACCATTTTCGAATTAAATGAAACCATTTTCAGATTAAAAGAAACCATTTTCACATTGAATATATAGAATAAAATATGAATTTAATGTTTTCGTACGTTTTATATTCATTAAAAAGGTACATTAAATTTTATAGGACAGTGTATCAAATAATATAATTTATTTTGTAGCCAAGTGATTCTCACTTAATTGCCCATTAAATCGTTATGTGCCTACAATCAATATATAATAGATGAAATTAGTGAATTATATAATGGTCCTGATTTTTATTTACCTTGCTGGCATTAGTGAAGCGGTCGCCGATCTGTGTAGTTTGTGGTATTTGCAAAACCATATCCGCTACATAGTTTGAACAATCATTTTGATTCAGTTGCTGAACACTTTGGTCAATTACATCAACAATACTATGTAGTATTGGAAATTATCTTTTTGTGGACGATACCTCCATTATTCATAGCGGCGATCAATGTTACCATTTCTTCTTTGATTTGAATTTAATTGATCCAGATAATCTTCATGAACTACTTCACTATGGCTTAAATCAATAGAAGACTCCTCGCTAAGTTGCCAATAATCGGAACTTCCAGAACTAGATCTTCACCACTCATTTTACTAGTAACTTTCAATTGAATAATTAGCACTTATTTGCTGCACTGCTAAGACTGAAATGACACGTTATCAGTTGCATTTGCATGTCATCTGTATATGTATATTAATTGCAGAACACCTAACGGTTTAATGGGCAATTAAATGAGAATTGCTTGGCTACAAAATACATTATATTATCTGATACACTCTCCTATAAAATTTAATGTACCTTTTTAATGAATATAAAATGTACGAAAGCATTGAATTAATATTTTATTCTATAAGGTTTCATTTTATTTGAAAATAGTTTCATTTAAGTTCAAAATAGTTTCCATCAATGTGAAAATGGTTTCTTTTAATCTGAAAATGGTTTCATTTAATTCGAAAACAGTTTCATTTAATTCGGAAATGGTTTCATTTAATCCAAAAATGCTATATATTCGAGCTATGTCGTAGAAATGCGTTAATTGTTTTGATTTTTGTGAAAAGTGAGCTTAGTGCTAATAAATTATTATTATTATTATAACTAATAGATAGGGTTGCCATACAATTTTTACAAAATTTCGTTTCTTACTATGCATTTGCCTGAGTACGTATCGACATAGAGAACTGAAATTTTGTTCTAGAAATAGATGCGAAAAACTACTTCAACAATCAAACTTGGACAGAGGGGTGACAATACGAAATTACATACGGACATTCATTTCGGGTATCGTATGAATTGGTCTTATACCAATTCTAGCTTTTTTCCTTGTTGTCAGTACCTATTGCCTATTTTAATCTTTAAACACTTTGTCAGTAAGAAAAATCGGTCGTTAAATACAGATTACGCCTCACGCCCCTTTGCTTCTATCTTATACAAATTAATGATTAATTAAAAGTAGTAATTATCATCTTGAATTTCAAATTCCACGCAATTCGTACACAATTATCAAATTATTTTTACCTTGAAATATGAAATTACTTTTTATCATTTTACTTTTATAGGTTCAGAATAAATTTTGCAAATTAATCAACAAATATTTCATATGTCAACAATTATTGTAAATGCTCAAAACAGAAATAAAAACACATATTGAAATGTCAAAGGTTGGTAACTACCTACTACCTAGTTATCGTGTTTGCAAAACTATTCCCTTTGAAATACACCGTCAGGAGATGATTTATGATATTAGTTTAACTCACTTATGTAATCCTGTTCAAACTTTGTGTAAAACTTTGTTTACTTCTCTTTCACTTTAATCTTATTGATTTTACTTGAAATGGCAAAGCACCTTCACTTGATTCGACTATATATCCACCATAACTTCGGAAAGAAAACATAAAGTTAATTTCGTTCGAAATCAAAGACAGTAGAGAGGTAACGAAGCGTTAAGTGAGGCCCTGTTTATTACATTTTGACCTTTAGCTTGCTCGTAATTTTTCTATGGCTCATCTTGTATAAAAGAGCCGAAAATATTAATTTGTTTTTATAGAGATAAGGTTAGTTACGAACTCCCATGAAATTACTACTTTTCAGTTCCAGCTAGTAGTAGTAGTAGTAGGAGTATATATAGATAGATATTCAATACAATTAAAATCCATTAATTAAGCTGTGAGAACTAAAGAAAAGCATACGAATAAAAATAAGAGAAGCACAAGTATATTTGAAGGACTTAAATAAATGTAGGTCAGGCGGGTCATACTTATAAATAACATTTAAATGGATTAAATGACACTTAAGATATACATAAGTATAAGCTAGATAAAATAAACAATTATGTTTGCTCCTACAAAACAATAGTCCCACCATTGGCATGGTTTTCAAACATATTGCGGACAAACACAGCAACATTGAACATCAGAATAGCAACAATTCTACAGTCGTGTTGGTTTAGAAGTATAACAAAACATAAATTGAGCTATTAGCTATAAGGTGTAGGAAAGTTTTTTCTTCTTCTTTGTTAATGTTAATGTTAAGAGTAGGGGCGACTGGGCCTCCAGAACCTTGCGTACACCGCGACCATAGTTGATCTGCCTTTCCCTATAGTGATTAGGCAAAATCGAGTCTTTTAACGAGCTCGATTATTGCTTTCGGAGTTAGATTGCAGACATTATCTGGAGAGATAAGTTCTCTTCCAGTGATTTGCATCCTTAGACCTGCAAGTGCTGGGCACTCGCATATAACGTGCATCGAGGTTTCATCTTCCTCTTCGCACAGTCGACACAGTTCACTGTCGCATTTGCCTATCTTCTTCAGGAAGTGACGGAAGGGGCCATGACCAGTGAATGCGTTAGCAAATAGTCTGAGCGACTATCTGCTAAGTCCAATAAGTTGACGCGACAGGAAATGAGAAGGATTAAAGAATTTCTTCGCCTGCCTCATACCGAGCGCGCTACCCCAAAGGAGATCCAGTTGCCTGTTTTCCCACTTAAGCAGTTCCCCCTAAAGTGGCTTTTTGGTAGGCCAAATGTCGGATAGGGACCCTGGAGGAGGTGCAATCATCTGACCTTTTCTTTCGAAGCATACTGGCTGCAGCTTCCCTCTGAATAAAGAGGTAGAGAGGCTGTAAGCGAAGAATGACTTCAAGTGTTCGTTGAGGACATGATGTAAAGGCGCCAGTGGCGCCTATACATGCCATCCTTTGCACCTTGTCAAGGGCTCTTCTGGTGGTTGCCTGCAATGTTTTAGGCCACCACACATTTGACCCATACGAAAGTATGGGCCTGACTATGCCCTGGAAGATCCATAGGGTCATTTTGGGGTTCAGACCTCACTTTTTCCCGAAAAGCCAGTGGCAAGAGCTGAATGCCCACATGGCTTTGTTTGTTATCATTTCCAGGTGGGGATTCCAGGTAAGCTTGCTGTCTAGGATTATTCCTAGATATTTTGCTTCTTTGGAATATTCTATTGCAATTCCATTTAACTTAGGAGGTGGAATCTGAAGGCTCCTTTTCCTAGTAAAAGGAATTAGCACTGTTTTACCTGGGTTTATTGATAGTCCCATGTTCTGGCACCATCTGGTAACGATGTTAAAAGCAGTTTGCATAAGCTCTGGTAAAGCTGATTCAAACTTTCCTTTAACACAGATGACAATATCATCAGCGACCACATACAGGACACCCAGTATACCTCACTTAAGAAAGTAATAAAATAGTTCTGATTACAAAGTAACCTTACCATTCACGCTCGCTAACTTTCAGCTGAGTAATAATTGTAGGTGCAGCCGGAGTCTGAATGTGTAGCCAGCTACATTCGGTATCATCAGTCCACGGCATTCCATGACGACACAGCGTCATTCATATGCAATGATTACTCAGCTGAGTGTTTTTGTTTGAGGAATCGTAGTCATTTGGTTCAGATTAATTTTTTTACATAATTTTGTTAGGAAAGGTATAACAATTTTATTTTGGTTCTGAAGATAAGAAAGCAAGCTTAAGATTATCAGAACACAAATTTTCTGTATGAATGTTAGTTTAGGGCAGAGCAGCTATTCAAATTAAACTTTTGTCAGTTTTAAATAAGAACACTGCAAATATTTTAGAATGTACCCATCGGGAAATATGTCAAGCGCTTGTCAGGGGAAGCGCTTCCACAACATAGCCAGAAAATATCTTTTCCGAAGCGCTCTTTTACCATAGCCAAGGGAATCTTTGCGGAAGCAGATCTCTTCCCTGAGTTTAGGCTTATTCGTTTTTTGTTGTGAAAAGATGACTCATATGCATCTAAAAGCGCCCAGCGGGAAATGGAAGCGCTCAAATACGATTGTAGGAGCGCTTCTTTGGAAGTATCCTTGTTCATATCGTTTTAACGTGAGCATGTCCGCAGAGGGAAGCGCTCAGTTGCAGATTCTTGGGAAGCGTTCTTGGAGCGTTTGTAGGGTGGTACTCTTGGAGAGCTTGCAGGGTAGTATTCTTGGAGCGCTTGTAGGGTAGCACTCTTGGAGCGCCTGTAAGGTGGCACTCTTGGAGCGCTTTCAGGGTAGCATTCTTGGAGCACTTTTAGAATAGAAGTCTTTCAGCGCTTGTAGGGAATACAGAGGGAATCAAGAAAAAGGCTTTATTAACAATTTCAGTTTTCAACTTCAACTGACTACTAAAGACTGAAAATTCTGGTGCTCTTTCAGACGCACAGGAGTCATCTTTTTACAACAAAAAACAGAGAGGTTATGAATAAGCCAACACTCAGAAAAAGAGATGTGCTTCCACAAAGCTTCCTTTGGCTATGGTGAGAGAGCTCTTCGGAGAAGATTGAAATTACTGCTGCTCTTTCAGATACATATGAGTCATCTTTTCACAACAAAAAATGAATGAGCTTAAACTCGGAGAAGAGATCTCCTTCTGCAAAGAACCCTTTGGTTATGGTAAGAGAGCGCCTAGGAAAAAATATTTTCAGGCTATTGTGTGGAAGCACTTCCCTTTCCAAGCCCTTAACATATTTCCCGCTGGGCGTAGCAGAATTTTCATTTTTTAGTAGTCATGCCCTTGTAATTCGTATACATAGATTAAATATTAAATGGAGTGCCCTGCAAGAATGCTACCCTACAAAAGAGGTACCCTACAAGCGCTCCAAGAGTGCTACCCTATAAGCGCTCCAAGAGTGCTATCCTACAAGCGGTCTAACAGTGCTTCCCAAGAACTGCATTTGAGCGCTTCCCTCTGCGGACATGCTCACGTTAATACGATATGAACAAGGATACGGTAGGGAAGCGCTGCGAGCTTCCAAAGAAGCGCTCTTGCATTCGTCTTTGAGCACTTCCATTTCACGCTGGGTAAAGACTCCGTTGGGGCTCTCATGTGGTAGTGAGAGAGTCTGTTTCATGGCTTGTGAAGAATTCTCGAGGGTTTTGTAGATGGGCATGGCGATAAGTTACTTATGTACCCAGCGGGAAATATGTTAAGGGCTTGGAAAGGGAAGTGCTTCCACACAATAGCCTGAAAATATTTTTTCCTAGGCGCTCTCTTACCATAACCAAAGGGTTCTTTGCAGAAGGAGATCTCTTCTCCGAGTTTAAGCTCATTCATTTTTTGTTATGAAAAGATGACTCATATGTATCTGAAAGAGCAGCAGTAATTTCAATCTTCTCCGAAGAGCTCTCTCACCATAGCCAAAGGAAGCTTTGTGGAAGCACATCTCTTTTTCTGAGTGTTGGCTTATTCATAACCTCTCTGTTTTTTGTTGTAAAAAGATGACTCCTGTGCGTCTGAAAGAGCACCAGAATTTTCAGTCTTTAGTAGTCAGTTGAAGTGTGAGCTTAATTAAAATTTAATTTAAATTAAAATTAAACGGAGCGCATTCATAGTAAAACTGAAATTGTTAATAAAGCCTTTTTCTTGATTCCCTCTGTATTCCCTACAAGCGCTGAAAGACTTCTATTCTAAAAGTGCTCCAAGAATGCTACCCTGAAAGCGCTCCAAGAGTGCCACCTTACAGGCGCTCCAAGAGTGCTACCCTACAAGCGCTCCAAGAATACTACCCTGCAAGCTCTCCAAGAGTACCACCCTACAAACGCTCCAAGAACGCTTCCCAAGAATCTGCAACTGAGCGCTTCCCTCTGCGGACATGCTCACGTTAAAACGATATGAACAAGGATACGGTGGGGAAGCGCTGCAAACTTCCAAAGAAGCGCTCCTGCAATCGTATTTGAGCGCTTCCATTTCCCGCTGGGTATTTTAATTCATCTGTAAGCCTGTGTCTATAATTCATAATTCCCAGATATATAACCACCACTAGTAGCATGAAAATGAGTTCAAACGTCAAGCAAAGCTGATATATATAATTGACTTCATGTGAAGCAATAGATGGAGATCCAGTTTTATTGCTTTGTGAAGCAATGGATGGAGATAGATTTTTAATTATAGCATCTTTTGGCCTAACTTGTTTTGTAGCATAGGATTGAAATATATCATTGTGGCTATGTAAAGCAATTGATGGAGTAAATTTTTTATAATTTTTTCCATTGGAGATTGTTATCTCCGTATATAATAAGCTTTTTGTTTGAAACTTCTTTTCTGGGTCTTCGCCTTACAAATAAACATAGGGATAATTGATGTTATATTGTCACTTGGGATAAGATGCATCAGATTCATTTACCTCTATAGATATAAATTTGTTTTTGTATTCGATACTCCTATTGTATCGAGATAAAAGGTCATGACCAATCAAACCATCGTGTAAGAAGATGGAGTTACTTCCCGCAATTTGAAAAGGGTGTTCAATGATGAAGTTATTTTGTTCAGACTTCAAATTCAATTTCTGTAGAAATGGACTCTGTATGAAACATTTTAAAATAATGGTAATGCTTGGATTTATTACTCGTAAGGTGGCAATAATTATGTATTATACGAATATGGCTGTGCTATAAGGATTTGCTACAACAACCAGAAAATACTTTTTAACCAAATAAACAGAGTTCTATTACTTAAATCCAACTCTTCAAATCAAGAGATTTAAACAAGGAACAATTTACATCCTGATATAGCAGGACGGGAATGGTTGCGGTTTGAGCTCAAGCAATATGTAAATGTATGATTGATAATTTATAATTTCATGTCAAAATTTCGTATTATAACACAACTTACCCCACACAATTCAAATGATATTTGAAAAAATTGGATTTCAACTAATTTAATTTGGTTTTGGTGGTTTAAAAAAAAAATTAACCAAAAATTTAAGGATTTATTTAAATTTTCCTAAAATATCGTGTAACTTTAGAGTTGGTTGGATATGAAAAGGAAACTATTTATCCTGTATTGCAAAATACTGAAATCCTTGATATAAATATTATCAGCAAAATTTTACATTTCCACGCCGCTTCTCTTATTAATTTCATTCAACATTTTGATTTTAATTTGAATTTATGGATTTAATATGCTTATTGAAAACATTAATGGCGTGAAATTCATTGAATTCTTTTAAGATTGCTGTGCTTATGCTCTAATGATATTAATATGAAAGTGCGGTCTTTGAAACCAATTGAGACGAAATTATGAATTTTTGTTTGTTTATTCAAACGTAAATGGCGTGAATTTCATTGAACTCTTTTAAGATTTCTTTCAATGTTTTTATAAGTTCTTTGGAAAAGGCGGAGAGGTCTTCTTTCCCCAAAGTTTTAGCATACAGCATAGAATAATTTTTAAAGAAAACCTGGATATTACGAGTTCCGTTACTTTGGGCTTCAGTACTCTGTCGTAAAGAATAACTATATTAAATTTAAAATATCTAAAGAATTTTCTAGAATAATATTGCTATGATCCAGTTCTATGTAAGTCCAGGATCACTTTTTGAATTAAAAAGAACGAGACAAGAGTTTGGGTTGCATTGAGACTGTTAAAGGGCGTTATGCTAAAGCCAAGGAACTCCTTATCCTATACAAAAACTATATGTAAAAAAAGGTCAAAGAATCCTAAACGAATTTTTTTCTCTGCCGATTTCTTCAAATAGAATGCTAGAGAAAAGAAATTCGAATAGGAAAACTCTAGCTCTCGATTGACAAAAAGATGTCGTTATTTTTTCAAAAATTTACTTATGTAAATATTTCTTTGAGAAATTTGTACCGAAACATTTATTTCAGTTAGGAATTTTGACGTTTGTGAAGTAATTTGAAAGCGGCAAATGGAGGAATAATTCTTTATTGTCTGAGATATCACGCAATTGTTAAATCCAAATTGACAAAAATCTCTTGACCTAATGTAAAGTTTTCTTTAGGAAATAAGTGGAAAAATTCCTTGACGGAATTAATTACATTCAGTTGATTTCATATCGAAATTACATATCCTCTTCAGGATGAGTAACTAACTTTATGCAAGAGCGTAAATGTATGAATTTACTAGATTTTCACAACGGTAAAAGTAAACAGACGGTTTGTGGTGAGTAAATTCGAGTAAAAGTTTTTACACCGAATAAAAAGTTTCGAGCTAACAGACAGACCTTTATCTGAGTCCTCGAACCGGCCCAGACAAATGACCTCAAACCAAGTCTTCAAAAACGACTTTTTTCAAAGACAAACAACCCACAGTATATATGTATGTATATGTGGCTCAAATGGAACCTTCCCACTGAACTGTGCAAGACATAGTTAAAATGTTTGCAAATCGAAGAGAAGTCTTCTCACAAACAAATACTAATGCTAATTTCAAAATAGATTTCGTGATATATACCTAACCACTAATAATAAAGAACCCTCCTAAAATTGGATTTTTTCTAGAATTTTTAAGACTTTAATAAAGAAAAGGATGCAAGAGCTTTATATTCTGGAAAGATGTAGGCACAAAATATGTATAAGAGTTGTTGGCCCTTTCATCCTTACTATTAAAACTAAAATGGAGAGGTGAAAACGAGGGAGACCAACAATTTTACTCATGAAGGAATTGAGGACTGAAGTTTAGTTTTGCTAAGGTCTCATCCTGGCAGTTAGTGCTGTCGTTTGGAAAATTTCAAGAGTAGTACAATTTGCTGCCAAAGCTATTGAAACAAAACATTGTTATTGGCAACCCTACTTTGTAGAGAGTTTTGCTATGAAAATTCATAGCGAAATAAGTCAATCTGAAATTGACTCAGTTTGCTGCTGCTCGAGAATTGAATGGAAAAAAATCTTTATGCAAACGAAAAATCTTTGAAAAAAAAAAAAAAATCAATGCAAAAAGAGGGCGTTTCATATAAGCAGGAACCGTATAATCGTCAGTACGGCTTGGTTCCTGCCTGCCGTATTCGCCAAAACAAGCATCTAAGCTGACCTCATATATAGACTTAAAATAAATTTTAAGTGTGAATTATATGAGGCGAAATGCTACGTATTTACTTGAATGCCTAGCAAGATTTAGCCCTATGCGGGACTAGCAACGACTAGCAGTTCCTAGAGAGTTTTGATATGAAAATTCATAGCGAATGCTTATATGAAACGCTTTCTTTTTGCAATGAAATTTCTTTTTTCAAAGATTTTTCCGTTTGCATAAAGAGTTTTTTCCAACCCTAATTTGTCAATTTCGACTACTCGTGGTGCCCATATTGTTGTTGTTACTATAATTTTATAGAAAATATTTATTAAATCATCTGCCAAATATGGAAGAAAATAAAAGTAAATTTTTAATTTGTAATAAATTATTGCGAAATTGAAAGTTTTTACATATTTGTTTATAGAAAAGATTGAAGTTATTTCGGACATAGTTTTTCGTCCATTTATTAACAACAATTATTATTATTACAAACGATTAAAAACTTTACAATTCACAATTTGAAAACTTGACAATGTAACAGTTCGCGATTTGTACCATAAAAATTGGACGGGACTGTACGTGAGAGGCACTGACATATATAAAATGTACTGCTGATACTACTGAAATTGCTTACATTATTTGAAATTATTATGAGATCACTTTTCTATAGTTGTGTTTTTTTGGTTTAACTAGTTTATTTCGCGGAACTATAAACAATAATGGCCGGTTTCACAGTCAAGGCTTAAGCCACAGCAATGGCTAAGCCAAGGCTTAATACATATTTCGGTTTCACAGTCAAGGCTTAAGTGAAATCACTGGCTTAAGGCAAGCTTAACTTAAGCCCGTCATCTCGAAGGCTTAATTCTCAGATTATGCTGTGAAACACATAAGAAATTATTGCTAAATATATATTTTGCCTAAATATTATAATTTTTGTTATTAAATGAACGTGCATATTTCAAAATTTATATTTTAAAACTAAATTGAAATTTTCCAAGCGAAAAATAGTTATCTAATTAGCAGTTTTGAGTACTGTCTGGCAGCTAGTGTCAGCATTCCAAGGTGTGACCCGTGAAAAAATTATAATAAGGCGCCCGCAACATTTCGAGAAATGGGATGACGTTGATTTTTATTCTCGGTTTCGGCTATAGAAACATTCGGCTTTGATGGTTTACGTTGTCGAAACATTCTGCAACAATGATTTTGGGTTTGATATCCTTCCAGATAAAAACCACAACAAATTGGTAAATAAAAAGTTCTTCTTCTTTTCGCTTAGTTTTTAATCCACAATGGCAATTTTCCTTTAAAAAATTCGCAATTACCGCAGTGCTGACAACTTAAAAATTGTCATCCGCGGCTTAACTAAGCCTCAGCTTACTGAGTACTGTGAAACCGAGTAGGCCTAAATTCTGGGCTTAAGCCACACCCATGGCTTAACTAAGCTCTGGCTTAAGCCATAGTCCACCATATTCCAGTTGCAGTTCAGTGGTTTTCCAAATGCATATATAGAATAGAAATATATGGCAATACAATATTTGTAATCCTTTCTTTGTCCTCCATACCTACTTTTAGGGCAGGTAGACAAAAATTGCTTAATTTTATTTATTTAAAAATCAAGTTTAAAAAATATTTGATGTGGTAGGAGATAAGCTTCCAAGAATAGAAATAATTTCGAAGCTTCTGTAATTTGTTGAATTTTTAATATGAAAACTAAAAATAAAAATAATTTTCATACCCTGCGAAAAAAAGTTGACCCATATGAAATAGAAAATCAGGCAGTCCATGTTATATATGTATGTCAGTGGTGAGATATATTGCAGTGATTTCTTGGGCAGCATTTAAATTTCAATAAACTATCTATCTCACAATTTCTATAAAAAATGGCATGCCATCATAATGTAAATCTTGCTTTATACTGTCAATACCAAGTGTGTAAAATTTCATTTTAAAACATGCATAATGGAATAAAGAGCACTTTTTGGCTTCAATGAATCACTGTGCGTTGCTAGGAAATTCTCGAAATAAAAGTTTTGATTTAAAAACGTGAAATAATGAAGTTTTAGTTGAAACGCACACACATAATTTGCCTTCGAATTTTAAGTGCACTTCATTCGTGCTCAACGAGGCAATAACTAAAGGAGATGCAATCATATGTACGATCCGTGTACATGAGCGTACGCAAAATTGCCCTGCATTTGTGTATGTTTCACTCCGCCATTTTTGGTCTTCACTGTCAAATCCATACTTAGGTTTGGATGGTTTTGGGCTTGGTGCATTGACGCAGGAAAACCCGTGAAATAACCGTAGGGGCCACGAAGCAAATATTACTCACAAACTTTTTACCACTGAACTTTTCTTCAAAATTATTAACTTTTTTACGTTCACGTTTGCAAATTCAGTAAAGACTTTTGAGTATATGAAAATAAAAGCGATTAAAATTGCGCATAGGTTGTACAATTGTGTACAGGTGTACAAATTTTACGGCGGTTATGTACAAACAATATCAGTGTCATTGTGCTAGACTTGCGTACGCAATATTTTCTCATTTGCATCTCCTTTAGTTCTTACCTCGTTGTTCGTGCTACAGAGGCAGCATACTGACAAAGTTACTTAACAACCAGTTAAGAAGCAGGCGAGATTTCCGAGTGTTTTACATTTAAAATGCCACGGCAAGAAAAGGAAGAAAAAAAGAAAAAAAATCAAACTATCTTTAAAATTTTTATGAATAAAAACAAGTAGAAAAGCTAGAATTGTTCAAGGACCAATTCTTATGATACCCTAGATCAGCGATTCTCAACCCGTGGTACGCGTACCCCTAGGGGTACGCGAAAAAAATTTAGTAAAGGCGGATGTTAAAAATATACTAATCTCCTCTCTTCGGAGGAACGCTACGCTAGAATATAAAATCAACGATTCCTCAACGTCTTGATGCCGTAACAAGCCAGCAATAGGGTAAATGTACCAGTCACCGGCCAACTAACTTTTTTATCGGCTTTGAATAGCTACCCTTCGGTCATGCAAAGTCCAAAAATAATTATATCAAGTGTTTTGGATTCGTACATGAATGTTGCGGAAAATAATTATCCATAATCACTTACATAAGTATCAGTTAGTAGTTATAAGTACGAAAACTTCAATAAAGTCATATATCACCAGTCTACGGCCCCCTCAAATCAAACCAGTCTCCGGCTACCGTGTGTATCTAATTCCGGCCAAGCATTAATTTAATCTAATTGTTCATTTTTAAATATTTATTAAATAAAAATACATATTCAGACTTTTGTAAACAGAAATATATTAACTATAAAAATATAGAAACAAAACAAGTAATTCACAGCTCATATAAAAATAAAAGGTTTTGTATACTTCAGTCTTTACAAACGTTACAATAAAATTGCGTTCTGGTAGCTTCTTCGTAACTTTTAAAATTGGTGCATTTTAAATGAAACCAGCTAATACATCCGTCGCAACCAATGTTTTTTTCTTCTTCATGCTCAGTGTCGCTAATGAGCTCCTCATCGCAATTAAAACACTTCTGCACTACTGTCTTCTTTCGTTTTTTAATTTTCGGTTCTTTTAACTGTTCCTTCCTTTTAAGTCTATCTTCTTTTCTCTTCTGGATATCTTCCGCTTTTTTCTTCTTTTCATTCTCCTTTTTTATATATAGGACCCGCCAATTTAACGAGGATATTGCACTTGGTGCTTTGTCTTTTTTATTTGTCTTTCGCGTAGAAAATATATGGTCGGTCTTCGGCAATTTTAGATACTTATCAAAGCTGGGAGAGCACGTTCCCGACTGTCTTCTACTTTTGTTAAGATGACTTGAAGATAAAGGTGATGAACAACATGCATGTGACTCCTCATTGCTGGATACAGGAACAGGATTATCATCGTTGTAATTGGAATGATTTTCCAACAATACAGATGATTTTTGTCTGTTTGGAGTCGATGAAGAAAGTTGACATGCCGATCCGCTATAAATTTCAGCATTTGGCTCTGATGTTACCGTCGACTTGGGTGCATCAATATTTTGAATGAAGTTTTCCTCAGAGAACAATATTTCTCGAACTACACTTCCATCTAAATCGACGTCATAGATTCCAGGATTTAGTCCAGCAAGGACTTCTGTAAAACTTAAATCCAACGGTGAAACTTGTGTAAGGGTAACATTTTCTTTTGCCTTTCTTATTTCGTCAATGATTATATTGATGGTATTTGGGCTTACACCACGGGCATACAGATTTGATTTTACGGATTCGATTACTTTTATGGCATTTTCGTGACGATCAGGTGCTGTGCTAAGCTCAAGTTTGCTGTTTTCTTCAGCAGTCTTTAAATCCTCAATGGTATTTCGAACGCATTTCGAATAATCAGCAGCATTAGGATCGTACGGGTACAGACCACACTTGCGAAATCCGTTTTTAATACTGTCGGGCAATGTATCCATTCGAAAAATAGATTCCAGTAAAGGGCAAAACGTACTTCTGGTAACGTTATTTATGGCAGTCGATCTTTGCCAGTTTGATGTTACCTTCTTCCATTCGGATTTTAACGGTTTAAATACAGCTACGTCGGCAGGTTGCATCATGTGAGTCGTATTAGGAGGAAGAGCATATAGAATGATTCCATTATTAAAACAGAATTCGCTTAGTTCCACTGTCATGTGAGACTTGTGCCCATCCACAAAAAATATTACAGGTCTTTCGATATCATTGTCTTCTAACTATTTATGTAGCCCATTAGCCACGTATTCATAGAAGACATCGCTCTTCATCCATCCGGTTTCGGATCGTCCAAGATACCAAGTGGGAGGCATACTTGCTACAACTTCTTTAGGTGGACGCAAATATGGGAAAACTACGAGAGATGTCACTACTTCTCCTCTTGCAGTAAATACCAGTAGAACGCTTATTGTGTCCTTTTCACTACCTGTTACAACTTGATATACGTTGCGATAGCCTCTTGGAGCCAACACTTTCCCAGTTTTTGGGCACATGCTAAATCCAGTTTCATCCCCATTTAATATTCTACTGGGGTCTTTCATTATATGTTCGGCGTTTATCTCTTTAAGGTAGCTTTCCAAATTGTGAAACTAATTGCGGATCATTCCTTGTGTCACAACTGCCCTTCCTTTGGTTAAGTTTTCCGAAGTACTTTGAACTAATTGTGGATGTCTTTTCATGAAAAGATCAAACCATTTTCTACTAGGCCTATTATTTACAAAGGGTGTCAGTCTTCCATCATCTGCGATAATTTTTTGTACCGCATTCAAAAGTTCGTCTCGTTTAATTGGAAAGCCACACCTAGTGAGAGCGATACACCAATCTACAATCCTGGTTTCTTCAGCCGTGGTCAAAACAGTGGGAGGGCCAAGCTTACACACTGATTCTGGGAGCTTCCCACATAATTTGTCCTGTAATGT
This sequence comes from Dioctria rufipes, assembly GCA_963924295.1. Taxonomy (NCBI): domain Eukaryota; kingdom Metazoa; phylum Arthropoda; class Insecta; order Diptera; family Asilidae; genus Dioctria; species Dioctria rufipes. The sequence continues at coordinate 56,310,758 of OZ002741.1, forward strand.
CGTTCTTGGGATATTAAACATTCGGCTTGCTTTCCTTATTCCGACCGACTCATTTCCAACGCAATTTATTGCTTTCTTCAAATCCTCGCAGGTGTATCCTCGGGTTTTGGACTTAGTTGTCATTTTTCTGAATTAAAAAAATATATTACCTATCTTAATTCCAAAGAACTTGCTTCAATTAATGGCAATGAATTTAAAAATTTGAAAGCGGCCGTAATTAGGAACATCGGAGGAAAATCGGCTCAATTAGCGGCCACTAAATTTGAGATATTCGGCAAAAATTTATAATAACAAATTTAATTTTATTTACTTCTACATGTTGTTTATAATGTTTTTCTTTGAATTAAAAAAAGAGATTTTCTTTTAAAACATTTGAATAAGGTAGTTTTATTTTACAAGCTTTTCAAAATTGTGGGCATCTGTTACATACACTTTTATATAGTCAGTTGCTTTCATATTTAACACTATTTGCCAAATGATAAATTTTTATTATTATTTCATTGTTCCAAGGCCTCTATTTTTATGCAAAATGTATCAAATTGAATATTTATTTAAGAAATATTTAAGTAAAAACTATTTGGCCGTAATTGGGTTTTGAAAACCAAAGACCGGCCAATTGTGGCCGTGCACTGGTATTCTTTGCGAAACATGAACCTAAGTCCGGCCGCCTTCTATATATATGATTCATAAATATTTTTTTCAATAACGTTTTAGAAAATTGATTAGTTAACCCTATACTTCAGTTAACCAAAAAGCGGAATCTGTAATTATAAAGAAACGTGACTTACAGCTCAAAACAATTTTCCCTCAGAGTTGATTGCACGCGAGACACAGCAACACGTCTTCACCACTCAAAAAAAACACCACCGATTGAAGTTCCATTTACTCATATACCAAGAACCTCAACTAAATGAAACAATATGAGTGTGTACTAACCACATATGATTGATATAAAAGCAAAACATAATATGTTAATGTATTAATTCAACAACATATTTGGTTTTTTTTAAGGAATTGGCCGCAGACTGGTGCTGGCCGGACTTAGGGACATTTACCCTACTTCACTGCAATATAAAATCCAACGATGCCTCGACTTAATGTAGGGAAAGCCGCAAATTTTTCTTAGAAATTTACTGGAAATTTTTTCCTTAGAATTGCTATGGATTATTGGAGGTCGACAAATGCTTGGGCCACTTACAATTTTTATGAGCATAGAGGCGTACGCGTAGATGAGCAATAAGCATTCATTTCTTCTTAGAAATTTACAGGAAATGTTTCGGCAGAATTTTTATTCAGAATGGTGGCCGACTGGAGTTACTTTCAGATACAATGTGTGCCGTTGAAGCTAGTTACCGCATTAGTTACCGTATTGCTACATGCGGTAAAAATCATACAATTGCTGAGAATCTAATTGAACCCTGTATAATAGATTATGCAAAAAATAAAAAATAAATCCTCTTTCATACAGTACAATATCTCGAAGAATTTTGGATATATCTGATGATATTGAAGCAACAGTGATTGATCGAATTAAAACAAGTAAAAAAGCTAGAATTGGTCTAAGACCAATTCTTAGGATATCCTAGATGAATGCCCGTATTAAATTTTCGTATGGTCACCGATCTATTCAAGTATTGATTTTGAAGTTGTTTTTCGCATATATTTCTAGAACGGTTTGTCGCACAGACAAAATGATTATAACCAATTTTATAGGATTTCGTATTCTGCAGAAGTTTTTAGTACCATAAAAATGTCTTGGACTGATCGTTTTCAAAGTATACGTAAAAAACCGAAATTTTTATATGGCAACACCAAGAAAGAGTTGCCCGATTTAGTCCATTTTTGACATTTTATTTGCTAATGTAGTAAAAACATCATGTGCGAAATTTCAGCTCTCTACGTCGACGCGTTCTCAGGCAGTGACCAAATATATAGCGGAAAACGAAATTTTTATATGGCAACCCCACGAAGGAGTTGCCCGATTTGGCTCATTTTCGAACTTAATTTTACTTTTTTTTTTAAAGTCTGTGTACAAAATTTCAGCTCTCTAAGTCTACGCGTTCTCAAGTTATCGTGCGCACAGACGGACGGACGGACGGACGGACGGACGGACATGCAAAAATCGAAATAACTTTTAATATTATGAATGGGTGTCCAATCCATTTTGCTCTACCATCATTATTTCGAGGTGTTACAAACGGAATGACAAACTTAGTATACCCCTATGATTTCATCTAGGGTATATAAAGTAAGATTTTCGCTATACAAGTTGATGAAAGAACAGCTGTTGCTAATTTTGCTATTTTGCTTGTTATTGCGAGGTATTTAAAGGACAATGAAGCCGAAGAAAACCTTTTACTTTGCATTGCTCTGTCAGAACACACAACAGGTGAGGATATATTTAAAGCTATCGGATCGGTTATTATTTCAAAGAAAAATGCATAAAATTGGCGTGGGCTATGTACCGATGGTGGCAAGTCTATGTCAAGTATTTATTCTGGTCTGCGTGGTCATGCCATGAAGATAGCTCCCAATGTAAGTTGGAGTCACTGTTGCATCCACAGGCAAAGTTTGGCAACTAAGCACCTTCCAGTGCAAATAAAACTTGTTCTTGACGAAGCTACGAAAGTGGTTAATTTTATGCAGTCCAGGTCAATCAACTGGAGAATTTTTAAAGCTCTTTGTGGAAATTTGAATAGTGTTCATTCTATTCTACTCTTTCATACAGAACTAAGATGGCAATTCCGAGGCAAGGTCCTCACCCGATTGTTTGACTGTTATTGGCTTCAGACGCTTGCATATTTATCAGATATTTTCCGACGTATAAACAATTTAAATTTAGCTCTTCAAAATAACTCCATAACGATTTTCAATGTTTCAGATATAATTGAATCAATGATTAAAAAAATTGATTTTTGGAGGATATGTATTGGAAATGATCAACCGGAGGTATTTGAAACTTTGCATAATTTTCTATCAGAGAATAAGCTTTGCCTCTCCAGAGGATTGAGCAACAACGTATCTCAACACTTAAAAGAGCTAAAATCAAGTTTCGAGAAGTACTTTCACCAACCTGATGAAGGAAACAATTGGATTTCAAATGAAGAATATTTTCGAGTAGCTAAATTATCTATCAAAGAAAAAGAGAACTTAAATTGAACTTTCAAATGACTCTGCTTTGAAAGTCGAATTTAAAGGACTCTGTATTATTAAATTTTGGTCACATATCAGCACCGAATATGAACAGCTTTCTGCTAAAGCGCTTAACGTTTTGTTGCCATTTACAAGTACAGTGCTAGTGGAAAGAGCATTCTCTTCGTATCTCTTTATCAAAAACCAATACCGTAATAAGCTGAATGCAGCTCCAGATTTAAGATTATACCTTGCATCAATCGAACCTGATTTCAAAGTATCTACCTCAAAACAAACTCAAGGATCTCACTGAATATAATAAGTTAATTTAAAATTAATGTAAAATTGCGAATATTTAACTTTATGTTTATAATAGTTTATATTTATTAAGTACGTTGTTTTTTATTAAAAAGTTACATATATCTATAAAAAATCTTTTAGTTTTCATCAATAAACATTCTGGGCATACTCCTTGAAACGTTGTTGCTATTTATTTAGTGTTAGAACAAGTTTAAAATAATAACAACTACAAGTATTTAAATTATAAACATTTTTCTAATGTAAGGGGTACAATTTAGGATAATGAACTGCCAGAGGGTACGCAAACCAAAAATTGGATGATAACCGCTGCCCTGGATGAATGCCTGTATAAAATTTCGTAAGGTCACCGATCTATGCAAGTTGAATTTTTGAAGTGGCTTTTCGCTTATACTTCTCGAACGGTTTGTCGCACAGAAAAAATGCTTATAACCAATTTTATAGGATTTCGTATTCTTAAGAAGTTTTTAGTATAATAAAAATGTCTTGGACTGATCGTTTTCAAAGTATATGTAAAAAACCTAAATTTTTATATGGCAACACCAAGAAGGAGTTGCCGGATTTAGTCCATATTAAAAATTGTATTTACTATTTTAATGAAAACGCCGCGTACAAAATTTGTGCTCTCTATGTCGACGCATTCTCAGGCAGTGTCCAAATATATAGTGGAAAACGAAAATTTTTGTATGGCAACCCCACGAAGGAGTTGCCCGATTTGTCTCATTTTTGAACTTAATTTTACTTTTTGTTTTTGTAAGTCTGTGTACAAAATTTCAACTCTCTAAGTATACGCGTTCTCGAGTTATCGTACTCACAGACGGACAGACTGACGGACATGCAAAAATCAAAATAACTTTTAATATTATGCGTGGATGTCCAATCCATTTTGCTGTACGATCATTATTTCGAAGTGTTACAAACGGAAACTTAGTATAGATTTCATCTAGGGTATAATAAAAAATGTGAAAGCGTAAATTGCATGCAACGAAACAGAATGGCAAATGTTTCATTTTCGTAAATAAATGAGAAGGGGTGGAGTTTTCACGTTTTACTCTCATAAAAATGTTCCCGCACTTTTGTGAAAACTGGTTTTCATGAAATATTGACAACGTTTGGTCACATGTTGTTGCTGTAAATAGGAATATGTTGTTGCTATAAACTAATGATATTTGAACAGCACGTGTTTCTGTTTACATTCGTTTTTCTATGGAAGAGATTAAGTGCGAGAACTCATGCTGGATTCTCTGATATATTCGGGAAAAATGAGAATTTTATTTGAGAGGATTCTTAAAAATGGGAGAGTGTAATCCGAAGTACATTATTATGAATAGTTTGATAGGATTTTGAAGGATTTAATAAGATTTTGTCGTTCGGGTAATCCTACGTTCTCTCGAATTTCGTTTTCAACTCATTATCTCAGTGTCACTGCAATAATGTATAGCGACGTTCTTTTCCCCCATTCATGCAAAAGACGAAAGTATATGAAATTACTTGTTTCATTCTAAAAAAAAAAACACCAAAAAATTTCCAATTTTGCTCTACTGCTTCTTAACTTGTTATTAAGTTAACTCTGATACTGACACTGACCCATCTAAACAGGCTTAACACATGCAGCACATTCAATACTACCCAAAAAATATTTCGCGTCACTTGCCTTGGCTGCTGCCTTTCATTAGTTTTGCCTAATTAAATATAGCAACAACTAAGTACTAATTATAGGAGCTACTCGTACTATCATTATTTAAAGTGGGATGTTTTTTATCTTTCATTCACCACACCACACGGCTTTAATTGTAAGAGTAGCGTAAGACTATTAATAGCAAAAATCTAATTTAACTCACCTTTTCGCAACAGAATCCGTCATCCAACTCGTCGTCATCAATTCCCGCTCTTCTTGTCGGAATATTCTCATTCCCGGTTGTTTCATTGCTTTCTGTCATTGCGTTGCGTGGTTACCTAGTCCTACATGGATTTATGTATGGCAAAAGTTGATTGAACGTGGAATCTTCGACCGACGGAAGAGTAAAACGTGCATAACAGGGCTAAGTGGGGTTCTTTACATATAAAATGCCGGAACTGGTTATTTTGTTTATTCACAATTAATTTAAACATTTACTGCCACGAATTCTATATGCAATTGTCGTAAAACTTTTACCGAATGCTTTTTATAAGGCTGACTATAAAATAATTATTGTTTTCACCACTTATTTTTGTTTTTATCCTTGGCAATGAATTATGACTGCTAATGTTTATGCTGAGCGGAAATGCTTGGCGCGCAAGTCTCACAAATTATGGAGAGAGATTATGGAAAAAGAGATTTAAGCTGTGAGTGAGTTGTGTGACCTGTGAAATGTGAGTGTGACTTAGCTGCGTCACGAATGGCATTAGAACGTAACAGGAACCACATTCGATATAGGCATGACGTTTATCGGTTTTCCTATTTCACGTGTTGTGCCGAACTAATCCAACAATAGTGAAATGCTTGCTGTTTACAGTTGGGTTAGAAATTTGTCATGCAATTCACTCACCCATTCCCTCTTTATCGTATATGAATGAGAAGCCTACAGCAAGAATAATATCTGCCTGGGGGGACGGCGCGGCGGCGACTCTAATCATGTTAAACCGGGGAGAATACTTCATCAAGAGTAGTTCGTGTTGGTGGATGCCCATTGTTGAGCACGGTATACTGACAGTAAAAAAAAACGAGGTATATGATTGCTATGAACCACGGTAGGCCATCTTGAGTGTCACGGCATCACACAGGACTTTTTTTATTTTATATTTATATTAACTTTAGCAAAATATTGGGCCCTATTCTGTAATTTTTCATAAAATAATATTTTATGTTATTTTATGGCGAAAAAATCCCTTCTTCATAAAATGAAAATAAAATATTTTAAAAATTCGTATTCTGTCGTGGTTCCATAAAATTATTTTATGAATTCTTTTATGAACACGTAACATAAAATATTTAGTGTATTCCGCAATGTTTTCTATTACTGAACAGCTGGTCAATTGACATTTGCGTGATACTCCCACTAAATAATATTTATGAAAGCAGCTGCTTTCTTAATAGCTCTTAAGATACTTTGGGTGTAAAAGTTCTAAAATATGACAACTCCTGACTGGAGTTTGATACGAACTATGTCCGTAGAAATGCAAAGCAGCAGAAAGACATCCTTTCCGTTCAATTTTAGATTCCTAATTCAAAGTGAACGGAATAGATGTCTTTCCGGTATTAGGCTATAGTATTTGAATTTGTTTTCTTAAAACGAAACATTTTGGGTATAAATTAGAATTATTCATAAGTTTGCAAAATTACAAATCACAATATAAGAAGTTTATTAATTATCCGGCCGGAAGAACTTTTGAAGCCTAAGGCTGGGCAACTCACATGGATCGTAGGAGTCACGAAGATATCGTATCGTATGATCTCTTCTGCATAAAATTAAAACCTAGGCAAATATAATTAACTTTTTATATTTTACCATACACTGCACTGGTGAGAATTTCTACCAAAATTGTAATTTTTATGTATGTGGACATTTTAGTTTTTAATTAAAACAATTTTCGCACAACAAATGTTAATTGACGCATATAATTTTCATAAAATGTGTCAAAATACCTTTAAATTGTGCTGCTTAGGTTCTTTTATGTTATGCTCCATAACAGGAAATATTTTATGTTACGATGCATAAAATAAAATATAATTTCTGGTACAGAATAGGATTTTAGGGAAATATTTTATTTTAAGGCATAACATAACATAAAATGATAAAATTTTACCGACAGAATAGGGCCCAATAACACTTTAATGCACGGATTAAAATTTCTGTAATTTCTTACCAGATCGCTTGCAAAAAGTAATACTTTTATTTATTAAGCTGTCTGGTAATTATATATTTTTTTAAGATATAAGAAAGCCTCAACGAAAAAAAAGGTAAAATTATACATATACAGGGTGTCCCGTATGTGGTATTAGGTACACCAGAAGGCTATTCATAGGTCATGCTCAGACAAGCAAAAAATTGTATGGGTGGTGGGGAGGAGATTCTAACGGTTTTCGAGGTAACAGGACTTAAAGATATTTTGGTATGTTTTTATAGATTACCCTATAATCTCTGCACATTTCACCCTATGACGATGATTTAAAATTTGTTAAATTGATACTTGTTGGAACTTTCTAATGATATTTCCTATACTCCCCCCCGTATTGAAGTTATTGCTCAACAAAGTTAAAATTTCGGAATTTCAACTCGTTTTTTTTCTTATTTAACTCCTTCCTATTTTTATCAAAACACACGTCATCAATATTAATTTTTATATTAAATTTAAAAAGCCCAAAAGCTTCACTTTAAAATTAACTTATCCAGCGAAAATAGCTTAAAAAGCTCATTCCCAAAAGATAATTGCCCACTTTCTGGTACTCTAATTTAACTTTTCCGCTAGGTATGCTAGGTGACAGTTTGGGTACACAGTATGATAGACAATTTTAAAGCGCAGCTTCTGAGCTTCTGAAATCTAGTATGAAAAATTGGTGTCAATGACGTATATTTTAATAAAAATAGTAGTTAAATAAAAACTACGAAGTTAAAATTCCGAAATTGGAAATTTGTTGAATCATAAATTTAAAACGGAAAACAGAAGAGGAAAAATTTAATTTAATTTTAAATCATCATAATAACATATCCAAATATCTTTAAGTCCCGTTATCTCGGAAGCCGTTTGGATTACATCCCCACCACCCATTCAATTTTTTGCTTGCTTAAGCTTGACCTACCTATAGTCTTCGGGTGTAAAGGCACTTTCACATCGAAACCGAAAACCGATAAGCTCTATACCGAAAATTCGCTTTTGCTTTCACATCAAAAACCGAAAACTTTTTTTCGGTTAAATAGAAGTAATATTTAATTATCATAAAAGTTGTATGATGAGAGCTCATACAAAAAATGTATTTTAATTTTACTTCGAAATCCCTATCCAAGTTATAATAATATAATAAATAATAAAATAAAATAATATAATTTTCAATGTAAACACAAAAGTGGGGTTCAGTACGACTGAAAAAATTTTACGTCCCGAAACGTTCCACATGTGGAAACCGAAAAGAAATTGACAGATGCGACCGAAATTTCGTTTTTCGGCCGAAAAAAGATAAAAGTAGTGTTTTTCTTAAAAATCTGAGATAAATATTCTATTTTATTAGTAAAATTATTAGTTTATTCTAATTCCCATGATTTTATTAATCATTGGAGCAAAATCTTGTTTTAAAGTGGAATAAATTGAGTTCTTCGGTTTACCTTTTTTTGGTTTTCGGTTTTAATGTGAAAGTGCCTTAACACACATACGGGACACCCTATATATTTATTATGCTTAAATTTTGACGTAATGGATTTAAAAACACAAAACAAGGTGCGTTTCACACGAATGCGCAGCCGATCAGTCAACCCGGATACTATGAAATAATATTTCAGTGGAGGGTGGGAGACCCTAGCCCCTTTGGCTGATTCTGTCAGCAGTAGCATACAGCTAACCGATTAACTCAAAAGAAACAGTAGGAAAAACCACATCCTACCTCTTCATACAAAACCAAACATCATTCCAATGAACACTTCTTTGCACCTCAATTAAAATTATATTTAATTTAAAGAAAATTGAGGACATACCTATATAATATCAGGACTGATACTGTGCTATTTGTTTTTTACATAAATAATTAACATCTAACAACTTAAGACTTATGGCAGAAACACATCCAGGCCTCGACGATTCCTCGAGGTGTTGTCAAAATTTCCAACACAGGTTTTTAAATGATGCAACACAAAAGCAAGCTAGCAGCTAGCCTCAAGGCCTAGCCGCAAAGCGCGCTTTGCTCAATGTTGGAAATTTTTCTCTCTCAGGCCTACTTCTGTCAATAGATGTACTAACAAAATTACAATGACAGCACCAAGCCCGGTGGTATCATCAGGTTTGTTCGATGAGAACACCGTGTAAATTTTCCCCTACAGTTTTCCCCAAATTTACCCGGGGTTTTGTGCACTCATCGAACAAGTTTTTAAAACATCGGGTAAATCTAATGTAATGACATTTGTCTGACAGTTCTCCTGAATATAATTAATTGTAAAAAGTTATTTATAAAATGGGTGAATACAAATCAAATGTGCTTTAGTTATTTTTTTATTTCTTTTTCTGAAGAAGTAATTTATATGTCCCAATCAACAACAAATTGCAAGTGACTGTTCTCAAGTGACAACTGTCAAACCATTATCACGAGAAACTTTTAGTGTAAGCCCAGGTTTTTCAAAAAACAAGATAGTCTAGCCAGGTGTAGCTTAGGGGTTTACCTGGGGTTTTCATCAAACAGACATATTTTGTTTTCATTTCTCTGAGGCAAGCCTTCAGGCGAGCTGCGAGGAAGCCTTCAGGCGAGCTGCGAGGAAGCCTTCAGGCGAGCTGCGAGGAAGCCTGAGAGAGGCCAGGCCTGAGGCTGCTTGGATGTGTTTCTGCCTTTAGTGTCTCAGTGACTCACTTATAATTTTCCCTCCTATATTAAAAGCTGTTAACTTCGCTTGTGTAAACTATACTTTAGTCTGTATTGTCTACACTACAAAAACTGGTTACTTCACTCTGAGATCTTAGAACAGAAGAAATTTTCAAACTTACTATTCAGTAAGGAATGACTAAAATCTCAAAGCGATAAATATCTTGAAACCAGTTCCTTTTCCGTAAATGTTTCCTCTCTACACAATCTCAAATAAAGCATTTTACCACCTGTGTAGAGTAATGACGGTGTAAAAAGGAAAGAGCTTTCTTCCTAGAATGCCTGGTAACAATTTTGTAGATACATTCGATGATACTAATGTATCCCAGGGATTTATGATCTCGTTTCTTTATATAAGGGAAAGGAATGTTAAACTTATGTACAATGGCATTTTGTAATTTTTATATACTATGATATTACCCCTTCTATTTTTTCAAAGGTGTTACCAAATAATTTATTTTAATAATTTTTCTGAATTCTTGATACCGTGACGTCATAGCTCAAGCTAAGCTGCTGTTCTGTCAACCGTGATTGTTGGGCTTCCCATTGGAACGAAAAACACCACCGCTTCTGAAAGAAGCACAATTTAAGCGCTTCCATAGACATCAATTAGAAGCTCTTTAGAAGAATATTCACTTATCTATCTAGAAAAATAAACAAATGTGCAAGTAAGCAACTCAAGAGCTTCTATAGCCATCACTTGGAAGCAAGCTTTATAGAAGATTATTTGTGAGCTCCGGAAAAAGTGTAAGAAAAGCTGATTTCATGTAATTTTCCCCAAATCTAAACTGCCGTTTTTATACCCTAGATGAAATCATAGGGTATGCTAAGTTTGTCATTCCGTTTGTAACACCTCGAAATAATGATGGTAGAGCAAAATGGATTGGACACCCATGTATAAAATTAAAAGTTATTTTGATTTTTGCATGTCCGTCCGTCCGTCTGTCCGTCCGTCCGTCCGTCTGTCCGTCCGTCCGTCCGTCTGTCCGTCCGTCCGTCCGTCTGTCCGTCCGTCCGTCTGTCCGTCCGTCCGTCTGTCCGTCTGTGCGCACGATAACTCGAGAACGCGTATACTTAGAGAGCTGAAATTTTATACACGGACTTTAAAAAAAAAAGTAAAACTAAGTTCGAAAATGAGACAAATCGGGCAACTTCTTCGTGGGGTTGCCATACAAAATTTTCGTTTTCCACTATATATTTGGACACTGCCTGAGAACACATCAATATAGAGAGCTGAAATTTGGTACATGGTGTTTTAATTATACTAGCAAATAAAGTTTAAAAAATGGACGAAATCGGGCAACTCCTTCTTGGTGTTCCCATATAAAAATTTAGGTTTTTTACGTATACTGTGAAAACGATCAGTCCAAGACATTTTTATTGTACTAAAAACTTCTGTAGAATACGAAATCCTATAAAATTGGTTATTACCATTTTTTCTGTGCGACAAACTGTTCTAGAAATATATGCGAAAAACAACTTCAAAATCAATACTTGCATAGATCGGTGACCATACGAAATTTAATACGGGCATTCATCTAGGGTATCATAAGAATTGGTCTTAGACCAATTCTAGCTTTTTTACTTGTTTCCACTAGTATTGTGCGAACTAACGCATTTATCGTTTTCAATGTGAATTTCAGAGTGATTAGAAGTGTAATCTGAAGATTTTATAATATTATTATATTATTTGGATCAAATTTCTTCGCGCTCTCTACTCATAAAATATATTATATAAATATATAAAAAAAAAGCACCCTAAGTAGTCTACTGAAGTGCTTCTTCGGAAGCATGTACCGCTGCTTTTCACCATCCTAGCTCCTTGCCTAGTCTTGCTTGCAGTGTCAAGCGCCTTACTACTGTTCTCAGGATGCAGTCTTGAAGGCTTTTTATGAGATTAAGGAAGAAGCGCTATGCTTATTCAAAAAGCTCATTAAAGTTTTTGAAAAGACACCTTCTAAAAACTTCTTTTTCATTTAACATACCCCCTAGAGTACTTCTTAAGAAGAACAGCAGTGAAGCGGTTGCCTCTCCGGACATGCCTATGTAAAAAAGCAATGAACTGGGATAGAAAAAAGAAACGCTGAGAACTTCCAGGGAAGCGTTTCAAGAAGTTTCTTAGAGCGTTCTTTTTCCCAATGGGATGAATTGGGAAGTATTTCCCTAAGATTTGGACAACACTACACAACACTTTTTACAGGAGAGCGCTAAATTAGTTCTAACATTCTAAAAATATTTGCAGTGTTCTTATGTAAAACTGACAAAGGTTTGATAGCTCCTGCGCCCTAAAACAGTAGTCCTACAGAAAAATGATATACTGATAATATTAAGTTGGTTTCTTATCTTCGCAAGTTTAATTAAATTTTTATACCTTTCTTAAAAAAAATATTTAAAAATAAGTAAAAAAGCTTGATGATACCCTAGATCAGGTGTGGGCAGACTTTTCCAGGGTACGAGCTACTTCTAATTTATCCAAGATGTTGCGGTCCACTCAGTGGCGTAGGAGTAGTGAGTTAAGAAAAAAAGTCAACTCAAATAAATATGTACCTATGTATTTCTTTTGCAGTCTCATAAGAAAAATTATTAATGCATCTATTTCATTTGGTAATGGAGTTTAAGGTCGGGGATAATTAACTCTATGATAATTATTTTTTTACTCGTTTTAACATTAGGATGATTTCGTTTTTTGCGCTTCACGTCATTCATTGCAGAAAATATACATTCAGCAGCAGCACTTCTGTAGGGAAAACAGCTAATACACACTTATAATGAGACAATTCTTCAAATATAAATGTTGAAAGAATAATCATCTTTTTAGCTAAATTTTTCCTGAATCGTATAATATTGCCATTGTAAAAGGCATGTATTTTTGTTTTCAGAGCAAATTTTGTTCAGTCGGTTCATTAAGTTTCTTGAAACTTATATACCAGTGAATTCTGTATATTCGATCTATTGTATAATTGTAGTCTGGAGTTCTCTGACGTTCCTTTTAGATTATACGGCTGAGCTCTGCCTTCCACGTGATCATATTTAAAAGATATTCCGGAACCAACACATTTTTCATTTTGAATATAACATGCAATACATTTTGCTCAATTCTTTGTTTAATATTAAGCAATAATAAAGAATTTAACATTCTACTAATAGGATTGAAACGATTACAACGCATTACCTTAATTTGTAAATTTTGTAATCTGCTCAAACCCCCTTGATTACATATAAACCATATTGTAGAATAGTATTCAAAATGTGGTTTTATAATACTGTTGTAAATATATTTCGCGGCAAAACCCACTCCCAAGTATTTATATTCATTCACACATTCCATAAGTTCACCATCCATTTCAACAAACACATCCGTATTACTATTTATCGTCATAACATTTGTTTTACCTACATTCTGTTTCAATTTATTCATCTGTAACCAGTCACACAATAATTCTAAATCTCGTTCTATTTTTATTTTCAATTCAGTAGTTTGTTTCCCTGATATAGACAATAATGCATCGTCAGCAAAAAGTACTATTTTTGAGAAGTTCAACAATGATTTAATGTCATTCACATATATAATAAACAAGATAGTTCCAAGTACTGATCCTTGTGGAACGCCTATTGATACTTCTATTTTACTGCAAACTGTATTATTTCTGTATTATTTATTTTGGTGTTTTGCGTTGTTCCATTCAAGTAGCCACGAAACCATTGAAATTCCTTCTGACGAATTCCATATTTTGCTAATTTATTTAAGAAAATGCCCCGGTCTACAGTTTCAAATGCTTTTCTTAGGTCTAAAAACACAACAACAACCTATTTGAGGCATCTGTTTCTTCCGTCCATTGGCACACTACCCAATTAATCACCGTTTCACAGGAATGTTTTTTCCTAAATCCAGACTGTTCTAATATAATCAATTTATTTGTTTCCATGTAACTTTCTAATTGTTTTTGAACCACTTTTTCTAAAACCTTTTCATTTATAAGCAATGTATTTATTGGTCTGAATTTTTCTGATTTTTGTTTTTTGTTTTTAACTTTCTGAACAGGGATAACAATTGATTCTTTCCACAAACTAGGGAATTCTCCACTCACCAACGATTTATTTATTATGTGAACCAAAGTAACACCCCAATTATTGCAGTTGCCTAATATTATACCTATACTAATTGAATTATAGTCCCGTTTTTTATTCATGATTTTGCAGATATCTTTCATTTCATTATACTCCACCCTTCTAAAAATAAAGTCATAGTCTATAATCATGTTCGAATATATTCTATGAGGTATAGATTCTTTTATGATCTGTACGCTTTGAATAAATTATTATTTAGTTTCCCTACCTTTTCATCAGGTCGCTGGCATTTACAGTCACCAAATTGAATTTCCTTTATTTCAGACTTTACTTTAGTGGAAACCCTGAAACACAGTCGCGTCGATTGTGAAAATCGGACTCTCCAGTCTAACTGGCGTTGGTCTTCCATAAATATGTCTCTTTTTAGTATGCGTGTTTTACGTCTTAGTAAAGGCGGTCACCCAAAAATGCCTTGGCGGTCTACCGGTCGATCGCGATCGACTTAATGCCCACCCCTGCCCTAGATGAATGCCCGTATGAAATTTCTTATGGTCACCCATCTCTGCAATTTCGATTTTTGAAGTGGTTTTTCGCATATATTTCTAGAACGGTTCGTCGGACAGTAAAAAGGATTCATACTCTGAAGAAGCTTTAAGTACAATAAAAATGTCTAGGTCTGATCATCGTTTTCACCAGTATACGTAAAAATCCTTAACACCATGAAAGTGTTACACGAATTAATCCATTTTTTTAAATTTTATTTACTACTATCAAATTTCAGGCAGTATACAAATATATAATGAAAAACGATATTTTTGTATGGCAACCTCAAGAAGGAGTTACCCGATTTGTTCCATTTTAAAACTTAAATTTGCTGTTATTTTTTTAAAAAAGCCCGCGTGCAAAATTTCAGTACACGCGCTCTCGAGTTACCGTGTGGCAGACAAACAGTCATACAGACAGACGGACGGACTTGTGTCCACAGACGGAGATGCAAAAATCAGAATAACTTTTTAAATTATGCGTGGGTGTCCAATCCCTATAGATTTCATCTAGGGTATAAAATATATCTTAACCGATTGACTATGATTCCCCAAACAAAAATCTGAACTGAGTAATAATTGCATTATGGTGCATGGTCCGATGGATTCGAATGAATCTGCCTGCAGATTAAGATAAGACTACAGTTGTACATGGACCACAGCAGACCTATAAGTATTGCTTAGATGAGAGTTATTGATCGTAAAATGGTAAAGCTAGTTTTCATTCAAAGGTACATATTTTATTATTTTGTTAAATGAGGGATACATATAGTAATGTAGCCGTTGGGAAGGTAAGGAGCCGAAACCGAGCTTAAATTGAGTGGAATTCTATACTCGATGATTCAGTGGCGGATCCCGGGGGGGGGGGGTCGTGACCCCCCCTAAATTTGAAGAAAAAATATTTAATTAATTGAGTTATTTGAAAAAATATATTTTTTATTTTATACTTTTTTTATTTATATAATTCAACTTAAAAAAATATTTTATTCCAAAACTTAAAAAAATAAAAATTTATTTCAATGAATGCTGTTGTATGCATGTGATGTATGTGTATAGGTTTTTCTCGGAATTTGGGTTTTGGACCTCAGAGAAACACTTCTTAAGCCACGAAACAGACTTCCTCGCTACCACATCAGAGCCCTAACTTAACTTAGTCCTAGCTCCTGTTATATTTCGGGGCTTACCTTAGTCGAAGGCAATCACTCTACGCCGTTTCAGGAAGCTATGATTAAGACAACTCGCACACTTTTATTTTATTTATATATATTTTTTTTACTTTTGCTTTGTTCACAAACTTTTTCTTTCACAAGCTTCCTCTTATGGTTATTTTTACAAAACGTTTATTTTTTTTTTCTTATCGTAACATCTATTTTCTTTACCTGTTTACAATTAGTGTTCAGCCTACCGCGGCGGACGATGGTTGAGATGAAATTTGATATTTTCATAAATATCAAACCATCGTCTTGGTATCGTGCATACATTGTTGCACCCAGAATGTATGCCGCTCGCGACAATTTGCTGAAAGGAGGCTTTTTGGTGATCGTTTAAATCTTCACCGAGTAAATTTTATGCGCCCGATATGTATGTAGGTATACTATATATGTACATACATATCGTATTTTTGTTTTCTGAAGGTAAGATTTGTCGTGGGGCTTTTTTTCTATTGAAACGACTCGGGTTGAAATTTAAAACTTTTATTTGTCCAAAGTCGTTCTATGGGAAATACTTTTTGTTTTTAACTGAGGAATTTGAATCAATTGCTGATGGCAATTTCTTCGCCTTAAAGAGAGATAAGCCCCTGTTCAGGTAATTTTGGTATCTAACACTCCTAACATTCTAAAATATTTCCAGCGTTCTTATGTAAAACCACATTTAAAATATGGACTGACTACGTCCATAGAAATACACTGCAGAAAGTGGGCTCATTTCTATATAGCGTTCTCTTTCGATCTAAGCACCAACTACTAATTCGCACGTCACATAGAAATGTGACCTAACTCAAAATTTGTCGTTCTTGAGTTAATTACACCATGAAATTGGCATATTTCTATCTGATTGTTTTTGCCGCTAGATAGCGATAGTGTCACTTTTCTGTTACTTAAGAACAGAGATATTCTTCATAGAACAGTGTGTCAGTGTCACTTTTTGAGTTGTGACGATTTTCATAACAAACGTAAATATGTTTTCGACATTTTAACAGTATTATTTTAAATTGTGTCACTTTTCCACAAAACAGCATTTATTTCTTACAAATTTTATTATGAGTTATGACATTTTTCCACAAAGTTCAAAGCATGGCATTTAATTCTTAAAAATCGTATTTTGAGTTGTGCCACTTAAAAAAAACTTGTAAAAATATTTATTTCGTAATAAAGAAAAGCGACACAACTTAAGAGGATGCGGGATAACAGCTAACCTCGCCAACTGCGGTAACAAAAACTTCAAATTTCTTTTATATAAATCTTCAGAAATATATTTACTAACAAATTTAAGAGTTCAGACTATTTTTAGCAAATAATTACCCCCCCCCCCCCCAAATTTCAATGCTAGATCCGCGCCTGCGGTGATTTCAGCTAACTTTTGCTAAGCGATATTTTTGTGCGATGCTGCTTTTAGATATGAGTGTAATGACCGTTTACTTTAATTTCCGTGATTTTAGGATTTTCGAATCTGGAACAAAATTGGCCGCCACTTTTTTCATACCCAAAATGTTAGGAGCAATTGCTTCGCATAAGATGTATAATAAGACAATTACTAGCACAGCTTCCTTGCCTCTTCAACGTTTGCACCATTCATGAGTTCTTTTTTTTTCTATTCTATTGTTTTAGCTTCTATATCTTCAGTGAACGGTGATTCATTAAGTTAGAGGTTAGGTTAGAGTGGCGGCCATCTCACGAAACCCTGCGATCAACATCACTTAGACAATTTGCGGTCCATTGTGATATACATTACATTGTAATTTCGACGGTGACTTATAACTACTTTAATTATTTACTGAATTATTATTATTTATTTATTGTGAGTCCCTCCGCTATAGATGATACAATTTTATAAACTATTTAAACTTCATTGGATACTTTACCTACTCCATCATTGGTTTGCTAAGGCACGAATGGTATTGCAATTGGCAGTGCAAGTTCATTTAGGACCTTCGTGATCTTCAACTTTCTCTACTCTAAAAAATTGGTCATTAAAGGTAAAAGCTTTTTGTATATTACTTAAGAAAATTGACAAAAATAAACAAATAATAGTTTTACTTTAATTAAAATAAATACAAAAAAAATATACAGATTTTTCTAAACCTAGATGATGACACATTCTAATCTCTCGTATGCTCGTTGATCCAATCAATATATTCCGAAATTCTTGTATAAACTCCAGGATAACCAGGCTCACCACATTTATTTCCAAATGACACTATTCCCAATTGGGTCCACCTTGTATCTACTCTCATCATCAATGGTCCACCAGAATCACCCTAAAAACAAAAAACAAAAATCAACTCAGATTTAAATTATTCAAATTAATAGAAGACTAAAAAAATCTCAAACCTGGCAGGCATCTACTCCACCTTCTGAGTAACCAGCACATAAAAAGTTATCAGTAATAGGTTGAAAGTATGCACGATCACAATCTTCATTGCGCCAAATAGGTAGATCTGCTTGTCGTTGAACAGTAGACTCTTTTCCTCCGTAATAAGTCGTACCCCATCCAACTACAGTTGCTCTACGTCCAGGCAGATGTTCCCTTGGTGGCGTATGACCTATTCGTGGCAAACAAACTGGAATTACGTATTTTGATTTTCGTACTGGCCTATCTAGAACTAAAATTGCGACATCATTATAGAAGCCAACTCTGGAAAATCTGGAAAATATTGAGGAATTGTTCAGACAGCTTCGAACTTAAGAATATTGAAAAAGTTTCACCTTTCATGTGCTCGAACTTCTATGACATTAAAGGTTACAGGCGCAGAAGGTTCAGTATCTGTTGATAAATCAATATCACCCAAACGGACAGTAAATTGCTTAGAAGCGAACCTTTGAATGAATTGAAAATATTATTATCAAAAGATTTGTCGAGAGTCATATTATAAAGTGTTACGGTTTTTGTCTGGAATCTCTAGTACAATGAGCAGCTGTTAAAATAAATCGCAATCCAATCAATGAACCACCACACCAAAATTCTGTTCGTTTTGGTCCGTGTAGAAATATAGCAGCCATCCAAGGCCACTGGCCATTAGGAGCTTCAATTCCACCAACAATACGCCCAGACGAATATTCTTGTTGACCACAATCATCAGGATCGATGATATTATTACTGGTTAGTCCATTTAGATCATTTGAATTGATATCAGTTGGTAACGAGGGTGGTTGTGGTGGCTGCGGATATCTTTCGGTTGTAGTTGTTGTTGTTGTAGGTCTTATTTGCGGTAAGAGAACTAAACTTTGTAAAGGTCGTGTAGTCGGTCTAAGAGTAACTGGCCTTTGGGTAGTTAAGATTGTACTTTGTATTGTGGGGCAACATACTCCAGGTACGAAGAGACTTTTAAAACACAATGATTCTCTTAAATTTCCTAAGTCTAATAGAAGGGCAGGACAACTACTAAGATCTTCACATCGTCCAGGTCTGCCGTCAGGGGTTATACATCGATTTTCTCCCTCTTTACTAGAAACATCACTGACTAGAACTATATAAAAAAGGAAGAGATAGAAAGAGAGAGTGAGAGAGAGAGGGGGAGAGAGAGAGAGGGAGAGAAAAGAAAAACAATATTTAACCCGGAAAAAAAAAAAAGACCTTACAAACCTGGAACAGGTGCTAAAGTGGATGTTACGCTTAAACTTGTAGTGTTCACGATAGGAGCTAGTGTTGAATATTGTTGGGTACCACTGCCTTTATTCTTTTTTCGTTTTTTCTTTGTGTCATTTTGATGATTTGTTTCTTCATCTTTTCCTACTCTCTTAATGAGCGGTTCAATTGTTTTGGTTACGTTTTGTCCCAAAACAGTCTTCGTCAAGGTGAGAATAGCATCTGGAACACTCTGAGAAGAGTCTTCATCTGAATCTGAATCTTGACCACGAGTCATATCAACAATAAAATGTCCAACAGTATTTAATGCACCAAGAGTCTCAGATATTTTATTAAAAGCTGATGGAGAAAGCAGTCTACCTTGAGTTTCATCAATACCACTAAAGGTGGTATCTTCTTTATAATTATTTCGTACTGAACTAACAGTATTGCGCTTTACTAACGATCCATCTTGAAATGGATTATTATCGAAAGAAGGTCGACGAATATGTCGAGCATCTGAAAACGGACTTCCTTGATATGGCTGAAAATAAGATGCTGCCTTAAAAGTAGATATGAATCCCGTACAAGTTTTTTTTTTATAAAAAAAAATATTTTTTAATGCCATTGTTTAACTTACCTTGTTGATGTGAAGGGAAATAACCTGAGTAATATGATTGTCCGATAGCATGCATCGGTAGAAATAGTGGCCCTATAACTGGAGAAAAAGAAAACACGGATTAATAATTATAAATGAGGAGATCAACACATGAAATCTGAATGCATAAATTAAAAATCGACTTTCTATCACGTGTGATCTTACATAATTCTTCCAGACTAGTTTTTTCTTATAGTAAGACAGTTTCTATTTGGCATTGTTTTTTTTTTGTCGTAACCATTCTATGTTTGGCAAATCCTGTCAACACATTTAATATTTCATACCTAATGATTCTAAATAATCGAGGTTTTTTTATGATGTTACGAAAACTTATGGGAATTGGGAAAGGAAGCCGATAGGCCTTCTTTTGGACTTTGTCTAACGCGAACAATGAACCCCAGCCCTTGTCAAAATATAGGAATAATATTGTTACGTGCAATAGAAAAAGCAGCGAAATTTGCATACTTCGCGTGAAATGACTAATTAAGTACGGACAGAAACAACTTTCGGAGAATCGTATCACAGAAAAGGGCAAGCGACATCTATAAATTACGGACATAATTAACTTTAAATTTGAAGAATCGATGTTTCGAGAACGAAATATTCGGGAAGGCTGTAGGACAATTTGTGTAGTATAAATACCGGTGCTTCTCTCCTGGTGGTGAGTGGTGGTGGTGGTGGTGGCAGTATTATTTCAGAACGAAGTAAGCTATTTTGATTGCGATAATTCGAAGTACAGTACTAGTCATAACTAAAGTAGAGTTGATTTGATAACTATTTGTGAATGTTATAAAAGTAAACAGTATAGATAATTAAAGCAAGAGCTTGTAAATAATATTTGAAATATTGTGTTTAAATAACGAACAATGTCCACGCTCATAACAATATTCTAATCTAGGTCTGATATGAGACTTGTAGATTTGCGCAAGTCTATTGGAGTAAAATATTTCTTGCATCTTTGCAAGAAATACCTAAGATGTTTAGGGATGATGCGTACAAGATATCTATTCCATCGATGGAAATGGGTTGAGAGGGGTGTTGGGTCACGTTTAAGTGATAACAGACAACATTGCGTTTTGAAAGCATTAAACAGACTCGATTCACTCTATCCCGAAGTATTGTTATAAGGTCATTGTTTAACGAACTAAACATTAGACTACGTTTTACAAATATAATATTCCTGCAGTATGGAGTCGAACAAGAACATGTAATCAAGGGTGATACCTTCTGCAAAACTATGAATATGATTGAAAGGGAAAGCTAGCAGATCATTAAAAAAATAAGAAAGAGAGTAGAAGAGAGAAAATAGAACTTTGTAGTAAACCAACGTTGATTATGAAATGGTCAGACGTAACTCCTGTCAATATAACTTGGATTGAACGGGGAGAGAGTAAACTTTCGATCCATTTTAAGAAAATTGTGGAGACATCTCCAGTAGAACGCTATTATGGTGGTTAGTCTCTAGATATTTCATGAAATGGGTGTTGATGAGTGTTTCGAAAATTGTGAACAGAATCGCTGCCTCTCCGTTTTTGGGTATCAGCTGCATATGAGCATGTTTGCATGCGGAAAGAAAGATTCCTGTCGAATAGGACAGGTAAAAAATAGTTTGCCTAGAAGAAGAGTCGCAGACCTTCAGTACTAGGGCGAAATATTATCAGTAATGTATGCAGTAATTAGAAAAATTCCCCGGTATTTATTTTTAGAGGAGAGTCACTTGGACGTACTATGTGTAAAAATGTGAACTCGCAAATACTGGATCAAATCAGCCCCGGGTCTAACTAAGTCTTCAGAAATGGTAAGAAAAATAATATATAATCGCATACTGCCACGGCACATGAAAATTTTAAGGCTGAGAATAAACTTAAAACACTCCCAGACTCTCACCCGTTCGACTCCACGTATGCCTTTAAAAAAATATAAAAAAAAAAATATAAAAAAAAAAATAAAAAAAAAAAAATAAAAAACTAAAAAAAAAAAAATAAAAACATAAAAATTATTATAAACTTAAGGCTAGGCTAGGTTACCGTTCATGACGATGAAAAATTCGAATGTTTTTTAACATAATTTTCATCCTTAAAGTGTTTAGAATATGCGGGTAAAAGGATATTTCAAATCTAAAGTATTCAAAACCTGTTGAGAGTGAAACCGTTCGTCGGCTGGAAAGCAAGTAGCTGAGGCGCTCGGAGCGTCCTTGCTGGGGAAATCTTTTCTCGATACCTGAAGTACTGTCATAAATTTCGTGAAACCGTTAACCTTCAGATTCAGCACAATCAGTTCTTGGAGGAAGAAGAAGACACTCTGTATGGTGCTAGAATAGCTGAAGTGATTTTTGTCAAAAATTGATTTAGAAAAAGTTTCTTAGTTCAAGCAAAAAAAAAAAAGTAAAAAAAAAAATTGTGGTTTTTTCAAACAGCTGGCATTTCGTTATTCAGAGGTTTTTTTGGAAAATTAAAACCAATATGGCCACCAAATTTCATCTAGTTCAATAATTTTCAACCCTATTTGTTTCAAATAAACTGACAGCTATGGAGCACCCCGTGCAGACCTAAACACGCCGTGCAAAGCTTTGTTTGATGGGAGCTGGAGCCGCCATTTTGGATTTTATTTATAAATAATATTGGAATTTACTCTCAATTGATAGAAGAATAAAATTAGGTTAAAACCGATTTTCAAAAGTATTTATTTTATATAAAAAAAAAAATCCCAAAGTTCATGCATTTCTCATGCCTTTCGACGGTAACCTTCCCTTAGAAAGAATCCCGTTCTAAGAATGGCCACCACCTTTAGCTAATATTTTATGTATGCCTTGTCTCATACGGGACATGAACTCACAAATTTTAGAATAAAAAAAGGCATCTGTCTCGGTAGCTCAGTGGTAAGAGCAGACTCCCGGAAAGGTGGAAGGTCCCGTCTTCCAAAACCGGACAACGAGGTTGCTTTTTTTCTTGTATTTAATATGTAAAAAATAATCTCAAAACAGATTTTCTATATCATCTGAGAATATTTTGTTATGACATCTCATTTGTATTGTGCCAAGGTCGCTAAATAACAGGTAAACAACTTAAGTAACATAAATTAGAAATCTTCTAGTTAGAGAAAGAAAGAATATTAGGCAAGAGCCCTGATTTTTGGATGATTTGGATTATTTTTCTTATTAATCTTGTGAGTGATTGCGAAACTAAAGTGAATTGTGATATGAACTTTCTGTTCATAGTCAAGGTATTTTTCACTTGTGCATTTCGTATGCTATATTTGTAGTTTCAATTTGTTGATAAAATATTTATGAACCTATTTACAGTTAACTATTTCAGTGCCATTTTAATATATATTAATGCAGACCAACTGACCTAACTATACAGGTTGGCAAATGAATAGATATACAAAAATTAAAATTTTTGGAAGGATCTTAATGAATTTGTCAGTACCTGCCATAATAATATTTGCTCGTCTATAAAAACGGTAGGATGAAATTAATATACTCACATCTAAGGTAAATATAAAAATAAACACGAATTGAAAATTGGCAAAAAACATTAAAAAAAAAAACGGGGAAAGTGAGCATAGAGATAGTTTTCAGTTTTCTGCTTTCATTTCAAAGTTATTACCAATTTAATGGATTTTGAATTCTACTTATAATTATGTATGTTAAAAAAATCGCCTTGCATTGGTTTAATTTTCATAGAAACAAAAAGCACATTATTATACTTAATTAGATGGGAGAACTCAATTCCATAAGAAAACTTCAACGTGAAATATCCACGAAATTTTCGTAATTATATTACCTAGGTACTCACTGTTTTCTATTTTGTCTGTGAGAAGGAAAAAACCTTTCCGTTTTCTTCCTCTGTACATTACAGATTTTTGCTCCATTATAATAAGAAAGGTAACGAGATATTTACTTTCATCAGGTACATTAGTTGCATCAAAACAAAAAGAAGTTCATAGAAAGAGGCTATATCTGTACAAATTAATGGTGAAGTGGAAATATGCCGACTCATAAAATTCTACTATAACTAAGTAAGTTCACTTGAATGAAAAACGACTTATGTATTACCTATCTGCTTCTGGTTAAATTGGCTTAAAGGTTTTAAGCTTGATTCTTCGATAGTAGTCGCTACTTTATATGTATCTACTTTATATAATAATAAAAATAATGGAACTTTTGTGTCATGTCGTCGTATGAGATTTGTATTATTTGTATATACATATTTAAGTAGAGCTTCCTAAAAAATTATCATCTAAAATAATTTATCATTTTCGGCTACAGCTAAAAGAAGGTAAGCGCAATTTTAAAATGGAATTTCATTAGCTTTCCAGTCATCTCTGTCTTGGTCATTGAGAAATCTGTTTGATAATCGCTCGCATTTTAATAATTCTGAGTTTTAGTAGGATAAGTGCATACTAGTCGTTGTCACATTAATTACTTTAGACAATTTTTATGTAACACAGTTCGGTTAACTTCATAGCCATACATATGTATGTGGGCGGGATTTGAATTAATGGAAAGCAATTGTAAATCTGTCCTACAATAAACTAACTTTGCTTTTAGTTTAAGTTTAGTTGAGTTTAAGTTTAGTTGAGGCTTAGTCTATTAACTAATATTATTATTAACTAATATGATTTATCCCTGTAATGACATATATACAGGGTGATTCAGATCAAGATACCTTCCGGTATACCACGTGATTCCTTGAGGTAAGATGATCAAAAAATTGTTACACATACCCCCCTCCCCCCCTCCCCCCTAGAAACCACCTTCCTGTAGGAATTGTGGCCAGTTGAAGATTTCGCTAATATTCGTGAGAATAAATGAGTATAAGTTTTGAACCACCCTATAGATTTTGGTTATTGTTAGATTCATAAATAGCCAAGAATAGTAGCTATTGAAAAGTATATTACTCTGTATTTTTTAATTAAGCATCTTTAAATTATTCTCAAATAATTCCAAAACATTGATTTTTTTACACACAAATTTCATAAATACCGTTATTTATTTCAAAAACTTTTGTGTGTAAAAAAATCAAAATTTTGGAAATATTTGAGAATAATTTAAAGAAGCTTAATTAAAAAATAGAGAGTAATAAACTTTTCGACAGCTACCATTCTTGGCTATTTAATAAGCCAACAATAAACAAAATCTATAGGGTAGTTCAAAACTTATACTCATTTATTCTCATGAATATTGGCGAAATCTTCAACTGACCACAACTCCTAAAGGAAGGTTTCTAAGGGGGGTGTGTGGAACAATTTTTTGATCATCTTACCTCAAGGAATCACGTGGTATACCGGAAGGTATCATGATCTGAATCACCCTGTATATAGTAAATGAAGATATGAATGCGAAAATCGAAAAAGAAGATTTTATTCTATGCATAATATTTGTTCAAGAAGGAATTTATTTAGAATCTCCAGTATATAGCAAAAAGCTAAAAATATTTTTAATTTGTTATTTCATCACTCAACCCATTATATTTTTGGTGACAAGTTTCAAGTCTTGGTTTTGACTCATCAACATATCCCAAACAGCGAAATTGAGTGACTTGAAAAACAAATGAAAAAATAGAATAAAGAAAAGAAATGAAAAAATAAAAAAAAATTTGAGAAAAATAGAAAAAAAATTTTTATTAAAAAAATTTAAAAAACCAGATTCATTCGAAACGAATCGAACCTGTATACGCCCGCAGTGGGCTGAAAAAAGAAAAAGAAAAAGGAAGAAGAAGAATTTTTTGAATAAAATTTTTTTTTCTATTTTTCTCAAATTTTTTTTTTCAATTTTTCATTTCTTTTCTTTATTGTATTTTTTCATTTGTTTTTCAAGTCACTCAATTTCGCTGTTTGAGATATGTTGATGAGCCAAAACCAAGACTTGAAATTTGTCACCAAAAATATAATGGGTTGAGCGATGAAGTAACAAATTAAAAACATTTTTAGCTTTTTGCTATATACCGGAGATTCTAAATAAATTCCTTCTTGAACAAATATAAGTTTACCCGGTAAAAAATCCGAAAGAGTAATCTCTACTTTTATTTCTATGCATAACATAATTATGCAGTTCATACCTGAGCATGTTGTGATTTTTGTTAAAAAAAACAAAAAAAGTTATTAAAAGGCTGAAAAATGGTGAAATCAGTTAATCTACATTTTTGAAAATATTTTATAAACTAAACTTAAATTTGTGAAATGTTTTTAAAAATAAATTTTCTCTAAAATGATTTCATTTCAGTAGCATAATTAGACAGAAGGGCATAAGGTCATTTTTAGCTTCATTTATGATTATTCAGAGCTAAAACGAGAGCTCCAGTTGTGATCATTTCGGAATTCTAAGTGAGTGCTCCACTCTAATGATATGTATAAAATAAAAGGAGGTTGAATGGTGCTGATAACGAGCCTCCTCCTGTCATAGTAGTCATGTAGTATAATCGGTTTTCTTACTGGGTAGCTTCACAGCAGGTGTAAACGTGATAGTGGAATTCCATATTCTTCCCGTACAAAAACATAAATTAGAACATATAGGTATGTACTAGAGCTAAAAATTGGATCCGAATACACAGATCTGCGGGTTCGTTAGCATTTCCATGTTCCCAATAAAAAGGCATCTACTAATCGTAGTCGGTTTAGCAAATAGCGGGGAAAAATTTCATTTTTGAGCTGTGCTGCAGATATGCTCGTTTAGGATTGGCTAGAAGCCCGGATTTCCATTCTATTGAGAATCTGTGGGGCATTCTAGTTCATAGGGTTTATAACAATGGAACACAATTCGAAGCCGTTGATGCGTTAAAAACAAATATTCGCGAAGTGAGGTTTGGAATGGAATTAACGGAATTGAAAAATCTACGGCATTCAATGCTTAATAGGATCTTCGAGGTTATTATCTTGAAAGGAGGACCTACGAAATATTAAATTAAAGCATTATATTAAAGTTTTTTAGGGTTTCGTACCCAAAGGGTAAAAACGGGAGCCCTATTACTAAGCCTCCGATGTTGATCCGTCTGTCTGTCACCGGGCTGTATATCATGAACCGTAATAGGTAGACACAGATTGTGTATTTCTATTGCCGCTATAACAATAAATAATAAAAATAAAATAAAATTAAAAATTAATTGCCTTTAACCGTCGAATGCTAAACGTTAGTCGAATTTATTCCTCGCCGTGTTTTCATTGTCTATATATCGAAGTAGTCACAATTTCTCAGTACCTTCATTAATGAGTCTGCTGCGACTGTAGATGGAATATTGAAGCTCTTAGTTGCTTGTACGTTACATAACGGGTACGTATAAATGTCAAAATGACGTATGTTTAGCAATAGTGTTACTTTTATGCGGGTAATAAATTTTCTCATGTATAGTATTTATTGTGATATTGGATTATCTCCACAGGATCCGGAAACCATCATAAAAACTGAATGTGGGGAACGTACTATTAAAACTTATAGAATTATTAAAACTTGTTCCCAGAAATACAAAATTTTTGTATAATTTAGTATTTTCTATGCATTATTAATTTTAATTAATAAAAGGAAGAATATTGTTGTTTATATTACTATAAACATGCTTCGAATTAAAGGGAGTCAAATTGATGTATGTTTAGTTGTTTACTATTGTTTTTTTGCACATCTTTATTTTAGGGTTAAGTTTATTTAAAAAAAGCAAACAAATTGACAAAATGGAAATTGATTACACCTTTGGAATTCTTCCCTTCTTCTTCTGTTGACTTTAGTCGTCGGTGATTCTTCCAGTCGCTTTGAAGGTGCCCCATTTTATTACAATCCCAGCATTGAAGAATACAGCTTGATGTGGTCTAAGTCATGACTTTATTCTGTTGCAAGTATGCTGCCCAGCTCGACATATTTGGCATTACAATTTTCTCTCTTCTTTTCGTGATTAAATTCGTCGGCGTTTTCTACAGTACCTTAGAAAGTGTCCCAATCTATTATAATTCCAGCGTCGAAGGAGACCACGTGAAGGTGTATCTACTTTGTGATAATTGCATTCTGTTGCAAGTACATTTCTGCACTGAAATCTGTCTCACCCGTACTGCACTTCGAGAAACTTGTCAGTCGGATTCATATGCTAATGCATAGGCGAGTGCTTCTCTTATTGATTTCTTTCCTGCTAACCTTAACGGTTGTTGTAAATTTTGATCCGCAATAGCGTTCACAAATGCCCCCATTGCTACTTCATTAAGGAAATCCACATTTACGCTAGAGTATGAAAGATGAACCAATCTCCGCACATCAGCTTGGGGTTGATGTAGTGACTTGCCATATGCTTTTGAGTCCTATTGCGTAATTGTAGCGGCACTTTGCACAACTAATATTTATTTTCGATTTGGCAGTTCCATATTTTTCTGCCAACGTTGCAAAGTACACACACACAATCGCGCAAGTAATCGTATGCACAGCACCTTCTCCATTTTACCAAAAAAAGCCGAGTTATTTTTATTAGAGTATACACAGCTTGCCGCCAAGTTCAACGTCTCCTACGTCGAACAGAAAGAAGTTTGATTAGCTTAAGTGTTCAAGAATGTTTATTTTAGTAAATGTTGGAGTTAGTGAAGTAGAGTAATAAATATTTCCATTAGTACTTGAAGTGTTTATTAATCAACAAAAGGAACCCAACATAATTATAGGCAATACATACTTGCTGCATCACGTTGCTTTTCAATCGGAATAGTTTGTAATAGCTGTGAAGCATGACTTCGAAGAATTAATACCAGAGCTGTCTTCATCATTCCATGCCACGAATT
Source organism: Dioctria rufipes (assembly GCA_963924295.1). Taxonomy (NCBI): domain Eukaryota; kingdom Metazoa; phylum Arthropoda; class Insecta; order Diptera; family Asilidae; genus Dioctria; species Dioctria rufipes. The sequence continues at coordinate 56,339,550 of OZ002741.1, forward strand.
TTGTCCATCAAATATTGGAGGTTTTATTTTGCTTGTATCGGATATTTCAGCTCTTACATTCAGATGCCTTATCCTTTCCAGATTAGCTTTAAGTTTATCTAGCTGTTCAGTGAATTTTTATTGTTCCTGTTCAATCCCTTCAATTTTCAAATTTTGTTCTTCGAACGAGTTTTTCAGAAAAATTTTCTATTCCTTCAAACTAGTTTCTAGAAAATTTTCCAGAGAACTATTTTATTCGTCCGAACGGGTTTCCGGAGATTTCTTTTGTTTATCCAAACGGGATTCCATAGAATTCTTTTGTTAACCAAACGGATTTCCAGAGATTTCTTTTGTTCCTCAAAGGCATTCTTTATCTGCATAGCTAATGAAAGCTCTAATTTGCTCATTAGAATAGGTACCCAAAAGCTGATCCACACTGTAAAAAATATTAGGACTATTCCCTAAAATGTAGGGAATACTCTCTAAAATTTAAGGATAAAAAACCTTTATTTTAGGGTATATTCCCTAAAATGTAGGGAGTATTCCCTACATTTTCATTAAAATGTGGGGAATAGTCAATACATTTTAGGGAATATTCGTTACATTTTAGGAAATATTCCCTAATCTTATCGAAAAATACCTAAGCTTTATCGCAAACAATTTGTGCAAATTTTTTACTGTGTATGCTCATCCCAGACTCTTCTTCAGCTTCAGATTCTTGCAAAATATCTTCGAAAAGAAGTGCTTCAGGATTCGTTCCTTCCTTTTCCAAAGTTTGTTTAGGTCGCTCGACTAAAACAGTCTTTGTACCTGACGTTTGTAATGACCACTACCGTAACTTTACTTTGAAATCGTGTAATCGAAGCTCCCATTACTTTACTAATTCACTCACAGTACAAAATTTCAAAAAATTAATTACACTTTGAATTTAAAGACAAGTTCCACAACTTTATCTCGCTAATTTATTTCAATTTTGATACCAGTTCATACGACCGTAGTCTTAGTTCGTTATTTAAAACAAAATATTTCACATAAAGGGTTTTCCAATAAGCGGTGTTATTTTAATTAGCCCGCTATTTCGGTAGATGTCACTTTTGGGGCTGTCATTTTTTGACATTTGACAAGTAGAAACTACGCTTTAGGTCTCCTAGCAGGCCGGCAGATTGTTGGCGGCACAATTATCATGCGCCTGTAATCTAGTTATTGCGATACGTGAATGATTGAAAAAGCACGCCACTTAAAACGTTAAAATATTTATTCACTTATATACTTATTACTAGATAATTATTGAATGGTTCGTTGTTTTGAGTGCGTCAAATGTGCCGGTCGCCAGTAGACTTAAATTGTGGGGAAGGAAGTGACAATCCGATGTTTCTTTCCTTGGCCGTTTTGCGCTCGTGTCGCCGTATTAGAGCTGTGTTTATGCGATGGATTAACATCATGTACTTGGCTGCATTCGATGTGGTAGCCGCTGCTACACCACTCCCCTTCGCGAAGATGACCTGGCTGCGCATTTCTTAATTCGATGTCAAACTTTTAATCTTAGACAATTAGATCTTAACTAAGTTGAACAGTAGTATTTCATTCTAAGAGCAAAATGTTATTAATATAATTGAGATAATTTACCCTGACTGTCTACTTTACAAAAAAAAAAAAAAAATGTATATATTTACAAATTGGAATTCAAAAGTGGTTATGTATTTTAGTCTATGTATTATATAACTATCGGAGTAAATTTATATAAATTTATGTCTTTTCAATTATTGTATCTGCTTCTGAACTAATTCTCTACTGAGTGTATGTACTTACAATTTGAACAAGACTTTCCGTTTGGATTCTGAACGAGTAAATTTATTGGAAGTGAAAACGTTTGGGTTAGGAATGTATGCTGGTTTCAATCTATCCACATTTATTTTCTCTTCTTTCATGTTATTGAGGACTGTGAAAACTTTTTCTCGTCTAGCTAGCACTTGTAACGGTCCAACGTATGGAGGGTTAAGACTTCCTTTTAAAATGGGGTCTCGAACGAAAACGTGAGTGCAAGTTGCTAAATCTTGCGGTAAGAAAATTTTATTTTGGGTTCTGGTTCTTTTGTTTTCAGGCCGTATTTTGCTAATTCTATCTTGAATTTCTTTGGCTTGGGAAGTTGTAACCGTCAATCCTACAGGTATGTTATTCGCGACTAATTCCCCAGGCAATCGTAAAGGCTGCCCATATAAGAGCTGTGCTGGTGAAACTTTTAGGTCTTCTATGAATGCTGACCTAATGCCTAGTAAGATCCAGGGCAAATCATCCGACCAATTTGTCGGATTTTCAGTCGCACGTATTGCTGTTTTCAATTGCCTGTGAAATCGTTCTACACATCCGTTCGATTGCGGATGGTATGTTGTAGTATGTATTTTTTGACTTCCGATTAAGTTTGCTAACTCTTTAAAAAGTAGAGACTCAAATTGAGTACCCTGATCAGTGGTGATTGTCTTCGGTACTCCGTATCGTGATATCCACTGATGAATGAATGAATTAGCTATCGTGTTGGCATGTATGTTTTTAAGTGGAATGGCTTCCGGCCAATGGGAAAATCTGTCTTTAATTGTTAACAAATATGTGTATCTGTTTGAAGGTGGCAAAGGGCCAACGATATCCATGTGGATGTGTTCGAAACGTCCTGATGGTACCTCGAAGGTCCCATGTGGAGAATAAGTGTACCTACTTATTTTTTGCCTTTTGACACGCAAGACAAGCTTTGGCCCATCGGTTAGCGTCTTTATTTATTTTGGGCCAGAAGTATTTCGATGTCAACAGTTTTCTTGTTGTTTTTATGCCCGGATGGGAAAGATTGTGTACGCTGTCGAATGCCGCCCGTCGCAGAGTTTCTGGTATATATGGTCTTTTAACATTTGTTGAGGTTTCACACCATATTTCTTCGTTTTCTAGTAAAATGGGAATTTTTTTAAGAATGTACGAGGAGACCGGTGGTGTTTTTTCTAGATTAGCGATCATATCCTTGAGCTCGTCGTCGTTCTTTTGCTCTGCACTTAAAGTCGGTATATCAAGTTTTGATGGGAAATTGATGGCGTCAATGTTTGCTCTTGATAGAGTATCTGATACCAAATTTTGGGAGCCTTTAACATGTCTAATGTCGTTAGTAAACTGAGAAATGTATTCCAGTTGATTGGCCTGGCGGGGAGATTTTTCAGCTTTTGATGACATGACATGGGTCAAAGGCTTATGGTCTGTGTAAATCGAGAAGTCTTTGCCTTCGACAAAATATCTGAACCTCTTGATGGCCAAAAATACTGCTAATAGCTCTCTATCAAATGTTGAGTATTTTATCTGAGCTGGTTGTAGGCGTTTTGAGAAGAAACTAAGTGGTTGCCAGTGCCCTTGTTGGTACTGTTGCAAAACTGCGCCTACTGCGTCATTGGAAGCATCAACCCATATGCTAGTTTTTGCGTGTGGATTAGGATGAACTGACAATGTTTGGTTAGCAAGATTTGTTTTGATAGATCCAAATGCTTTTTCGTGAATGCTGGACCATTCGAAGGGTGACTTTGTTTTATTCTTTACGCTGGAAGTTTTTAGTAAGTCGTATAAGGGTGCAGCTTGCATGGCAATGTTAGGGAGAAAGCGGTTATAAAAATTAACCATTCCTAGGAATCGCTGCAATTTTTTAAAGGTATTGGGAATTGGAAAGTTTTTTATCGTTTCGACTCTGCTTTGGGATGGCACGATTCCTTCTTCGGTGATCTTGTGTCCCAGAAATTCAAGCTCTTTGGCTCCGAAGATGCACTTGAGTGGATTGACATTTAACCCGTATTTTTCTAGCCTGGTGAAGAGTAGGCGTAAGTGGCTCTTGTGCTCTTGAGGAGATTTGCTGCTTATAAGGATGTCGTCGACATATGTGAAGCAAAATTCTAGTCCCTGTAATACCTCGTTAATAAACCTTTGAAACGTTTGGGCTCCATTTTTAACCCCGAAAGGCATTCGAAGAAATTCGAATAGGCCGAAGGGTGTCGTGACTGCAGTCTTGTAAACATCTTCGGGAGCTACCGGGATTTGGTGGTAAGCCCGAACAAGGTCGATCTTTGAGAAAATTGTGCAGCCGTGAAGATATATTGTAAAATCTTGGATATTAGGCAACGGGTACTTATCGAAAGTTGTAGCAACATTGAGTTGGCGGTAATCTCCGCAAGGCCTCCAACTTGATACACCTTTTTTGGGCACCATATGAAGTGGAGAGGCCGCTGAGGATGCAGAGGGACGGCAGATACCTAACTTGATCATAGTGTCAAATTCTGCTTTGGCAATCTGGAGCTTTTCTGGGTGCAGCCTACGTGGGCGGGCAGAAGGTAGTGCACTTGTGGTTAGTATGTGATGCACGACGTTGTGCAGTGCTTCTTTTTTAAAGTCTGGCGGTTCTTTTAAAGAAGGAAATTCGTCCAAGATGGAGCCATATTCGTCTTTAACGAGGCTAATTCTTAGTGGACAAAATGAAATTTTGCGCGATATGCAGTCGACTGATGTAGACATAACTGTATCTGAGAGTTTTCTTTGACGAATATCAACAAGGAGTCCAAATTTATACAAAAAATCTGCTCCTATGATCGGATGATCAATAGCTGCAACTACAAAAGTATGGTTAAAACAGCGCTGAAGATTGAGGTTGAGGGTCAAGTTCTTGAGACCGTATGTGCGAATTGCCGTTCCATTGGCTGAGATTAAGTTAATATTGGTTTGGTCTATTAATTTTGATGTTGACTTTTTGGGTAAGGTTGACACTTCGGCTCCCGTATCTATTAAGAAGTGTGCTTTTGTTAATTTGTCAAAAACAAATAAGCGGCGAGAGATTTTGCTTTGTTTCGATGCCGCAGTCGAAACGGCACATTTTAGTTTTTTGTGTTGCTATGGTTTAAGTGATTGTTTTGTGAGGAGCTTTTGCAAGGTGGTACACATTTTCTTGCTTTGTTACCATAACGACTATGAAACCAGCACAATTTAGAGTTATCTCTTCTGTTTTGGGATAGGGGTCTAGAGGAATCATTTTTGTGCCTGAAATTAGGCCTAGATTGTCTCATTTCCAGTTGCTTTATGCGATTAGTTAAATTTTCAATAATTTGACTAACATTGGATGTTGAAGTATCTGTATTGCGGGCTTGAATTGCTGACATTTTAAATGATGGAGTCGTGTCGTGAATTCGGTCTGCGATTTCGAATATTTGGTCTTGAGTGTGCGAACTCTCAATGACAATAATGCAAGCTTGAATGGATGCTGGTAACTTGTTGATCCATAGTTTTTTAATAAGGGTTTATTTACCAGGCTGTTACTCCCGGCCAGGGATTCCATGTGTCGATATAATTCTGAGGGTTTATAATCACCTAAATCCACCTTATGTAGCAAGGCATCTAATCTTTTCTCCTCAGAATCTCTACTTCTAGCCAGCAAGAGTTTTTTTAAGTTCTCATATTTTTCAGATGGTGGTGGATTTAATAAAGCGTCTGAAACTATTTCCATAGTTTCGGGAGGTAATGAGGCGACTAAATAGTCGTACTTTGTATTGGACGTGGTAATGTTTTTTACGCGGAACTGTGTCTCAACTTGTAAGAACCACAATTCAGGACGATTGTGCCAAAAAGGAGGGATTTTCAATGTGGTTATGTAAGATGTTTGTGCTTCATTATGTGATTCCGTTTCATCTAGCCCCTTGTTTTCGAGTGTATCCGTGGACATTTTGAAATATTATTTTTCTATTATTTGAATTGTTAGGAAGTCTTAGCCCGTTGTGTAAATCTGTGATAATTATCTTTTCAATTGTTGCGATGTTATCCCAGTCTGTGACTTGATGTATTTGTCGTGATGCGTCGAATCCAAGATAATTTTCGGAATTATTTGCCATCCAGACAGAAAAATGCCTGTCTCAACGTGATGTTTCGCATCCAATATAATTTTAGGAAAAAAAATGCAATCCAGCCAAAAAAATACGTTCTGATGATTTAATTGTTGGCGAATACCGTTGTCCATGAAATATTGTTATTGATTCATCTGGTTTGGTTGAAGAAGAAAAAATTTTTTTTTTCTTCTGATGATTTAATGATGTGCATGCGATGGCACAATTTGTGATGTTTTTACGGCTTTTGTGCGTAAAATAAATTCTTTGCCCTGCATCGATTTTCGGTGTAAAAATTACAAAAACTTCTTGGCGACTTTTAACAGAATTAGCAGGTGCTTTGTTTTAATCTCCAGGCGGCATGCTTGTGAACGATCACGTCGGGGTCACCAATTTAGGTCTCCTAGCAGGTCGGCAGATTGTTGGCGGCACAATTATCATGCGCCTGTAATCTAGTTATTGCGATACGTGAATGATTGAAAAAGCACGCCACTTAAAACGTTAAAATATTTATTCACTTATATACTTATTACTAGATAATTATTGAATGGTTCGTTGTTTTGAGTGCGTCAAATGTGCCGGTCGCCAGTAGACTTAAATTGTGGGGAAGGAAGTGACAATCCGATGTTTCTTTCCTTGGCCGTTTTGCGCTCGTGTCGCCGTATTAGAGCTGTGTTTATGCGATGGATTAACATCATGTACTTGGCTGCATTCGATGTGGTAGCCGCTGCTACATACGCCATTAATAAAAATAAAAATGGAACGATACACGATTCAACAACGCATTGAAATTATTAAAATCCACTATAAAAATGGTGAAAATGTGGCAGAGACGGTTCGTAAAACTCGAACATTTTTGGGTCGTCGTGAAGCACCTTGTCGGACCGCAATACAGAAATTGGTAGAAAAATTCGAGCTGTCGGGACAAGTTAGTGATGTGAAGAATAAAACCCGTGCATGTCGCTCAAGAACAGCCGAGAATATTGCTGCTGTAGCCGAAAGTGTTGAAGAAAACCCAGGTTTTTTCATTCCTCGTCGTTCTTTGGAATTAGGCATTCCACAAACGTCATTACACCGTATTTTGCATAAAGATTTGGGTCTTAAGGCTTATAAAGTTCAGTAAACACAAGAACTCAAGCCGGCCGATCATCAACAACGTCGAGTCTTTGCTGATTGGGTCCTTGAAATGCATGAAAATAATCCGGAATTCCATCGAAAACTCATCTTGAGTGATGAGGCCCATTTCCACCTCGATGGCTTCGTCAACAAGCAAAATTGTCGCATCTGGGGCTCGGAAAACCCAAGAGTTATTGCTGAAAAGCCTTTCTATCCTCAACGTGTGACTGTTTGGTGTGGTTTATGGTCCCGCGGGGTCATTGGACCTTACTTTTTCGAAAATGAGGCTGGAGCAACAGTTACGGTGAATGGATTGCGCTATCGACAGATGATTAATGATTTTTTATGGCCGGAATTGGATGGTATTGATCTGGACAACGTTTACTTTCAACAAGACGGCGCTACATGCCATACAAGCAACGAAACCATTGATCTTTTACGGGAACAGTTTCCGAACCGTGTTATCTCTCGAAGAGGTGATCACAATTGGTCACCGAGATCTTGTGACTTAACACCTTGCGACTTCTTCCTTTGGGGCCACGTTAAAGAGAAGGTCAAGACCTCAAAGATTGAATTCGTGAGGCTATCGAGGACATAGGGCAGCCACTTTGCGATTTGGTTATGGAAAATTTCATGAAAGGGATATGGTCCTGTGGGCGTGGTCGTGGTGGTCATTTGGCTGATGTTATTTTCCATTATTAACAGAATACCTTCCTCTTTATAATGAAATAAAGATCCGATCATTTATCTCAAAAAATGGCATTTTCTTCGAATATCAAAATAACACCTCTTATTGGAAAACCCTTTATAATTCACAGACAATTACCAATCAATTAACTTTAATTATCATTAGCAGTATGCTTCAAACTATAACAATCCAATTAGAGCACTTTCGCCTATCTATATGCTTTCACTTCACTGTCTGATGAGAGAAGACTCGACCCTACCGCTGACAAGTGCTGTATTTATACATTAAAAATTCTCCAGAACCTTCCCGAAGATTCCAATCCAGAGAACCTAAAGTTGTTTATTGTCCGCAATATATCTTGAGTTTGTTAAATTTTAATTTTTAGTTTAGTTGCTATGATTACAGTTTTTTATCACTTCTCCTCTATTTTATAATTTTCTCATATTTTTTTCGCCAATTAAAAAGCCTGAAAGTGTTGATTGTCTCTTTGATATCATTTGGGTAATTATTTGACAGGCTGTGATAAGGTAAGAGTTCTTATTAGTATTTTTTGTAAACATAGTCGGGGCTTTAATATTTATTCGCTAAATACGAGAAGTATACGTAATAAAATAGATGACTTTAAATCTGTGTGCATGCCATTTTAATGGGTGGAACTTGTTGCAAAGTGATATCCCATCTTCATTAGTCTCTAGGATAGGCTATAAGCTATACAATTTTGACAGGAATGATCGTAAAGGTGGTGGGGTTCCTATTTTCTTGAGAGAAGAGATTAAAGCGAGAATTGTTAAGTCTTGAACTAATATATATTGAGGTAAATTTTTCCGAAGAAAAAGTTATTCTAGTGGAGGCTTATTGTCCTCCTACCTGTTTTGATCATGCGAATCTATCTAATAATTTCATTGATTTTCTTAAACTTTTCTCTCAAAAATATGACAATACTGTTGTGGGTGGGGATTTCAATGTTAATCTTCTTGATGAGGGTAGAAGTTCTAATGAATTTCGTTTTATATTGCAGTCTGTCCACTTAAACGTGGTTAATAACTGTACCTACTTACTACAATACTTCAACGTCTTCAATGCTTGACCTATTCCTTACAAACAGCTTAGATCGTGTATTATTTTATAACCAGATTGACACACGCAGTTTCCTTGACCATGACATCCTTTTCCTTAGTTATGATAACTTAGACAGTCCAAGTGATAATATGGCTACTTCTTATACATAGATCTTACTTCCTTGTATAATGAATGTGGTGGTTTACTATGGGATAGTATACTTTATTCGCCTATCGATGAGATGATGAAAATCATGTATGTAAGAATATCTATCCTACAATAAGTTATTAGTGTGCTGCCAATCTGACCTCCGACGTCATTACAGTTGTGAAGCTGCCTTACTGAAGGTTACTACAGATATTCGCAAGGCTATGCTATGGATAATAATAAGATTTCTATTTTGGTAATGCCAGACTTCACTAAGACATATGATAGTGTTGATCACTGCAAATCGCTTTATAAATTGGAGGCTATTTATGAGTTTTCATTACCTGCTTCTCGTCTTCTCAGAAATTATTTAATGAATAGGTAACAACAGTTGAAAATTGGCAATAATCTTTCCAGATGCTTACCATTAGGATTGGGTGTGCCGCAGGGCTCGATACTTGGCCGAATGCTTTTCAGTATATTCATTTATGATATGGTGGGTGCCGTTTGTGATGTTCGATTTTATCTGTAAAGACCTATTGGGTTAATTGAAGATTGTGCAGAACGAATTATAATTGTGATCTAGCGAGTATCTCTTATTGGTCTATGCAAAATGGTCTGGATTTGAATCCTGGAAAGTCCCAATACTTGGCATGGTCTCGTAGATCTCTCGATGGTTTACCCCAGGTTAAGCTTGGCAACAGGCTATTATCTTTTGCGAATTCTGTACGAAACCTTGGAGATGTTTTAATCTCCAACATGAAGTGTTGTGATTATACAGAATGCCAGCTGTCTAAAATATACTCCACACTAAGGAGGCTATGGCTTTCAGCAAAAATTCTGCCATTGCAAATACAACTGAAGTTAGAAAAAACTCTTCTATACTTCCTTTTTTCACTTATGGCTCCCTAATTTTCCCGGATTGGACTTAATGCTGCCTCGTGTAAATTGCAGGATCTTAGAGAACTCTCACTTTGTCCAAGCTTTTAGATTATGGAACTCTCTTCTCGCGCACGTTTAGCATGCGGGCACAGTTGGCACATTCAGGAGGTTAATAGAGGAACATAATAATTATTAAGTATTAGGTGTAATTGATTAGTAGATTTATTTTATTCATTGTGTAATTGCGTTCACTTGGTCTTATTTTATTTCATTTTATGTTATTTTATTTTATCTCTTTCTTCCGCTCTTTTCTTATTTTTTATACCCTAGATGAAATCATAGGGGTATACTAAGTTTGTCATTCCGTTTGTAACACCTCGAAATAATGATGGTAGAGCAAAATGAATTGGACACCCACGCATACAATTAAAAGTTATTTTGATTTTTGCATGTCTGTGCGCACGATAACTCGAAAACGCGTATACTTAGAGAGCTGAAATTTTATACACGGACTTTTAAAAAAAAAAGTAAAATTAAGTTCGAAAATGAGACAAATCGGGCAACTCCTTCGTGGGGTTGCCATACAAAATTTTCGTTTTCCACTATATATTTGGACACTGCCTGAGAACACATCAATACAGAGAGCTGAAATTTGGTACATGGTGTTTTAATTTTTCTAGCAAATAAAGTTTAAAAAATGGACTAAATCGGGCAACTCCTTCTTGGTGTTGCCATATAAAAATTTAGGTTTTTTACGTATACTGTGAAAACGATCAGTCCAAGACATTTTTATTGTACTAAAAACTTCTTCAGAATACGAAATCCTATAAAATTGGTTATAATAATTTTTTCTGTCCGACAAACCGTTCTAGAAATATATGCGAAAAACCACTTCAAAAATCAAACTTGCACAGAAGGGTGACAATACGAAATTTCATACGGGCATTCATCTAGGGTATCATAAGAATTGGTCTTAGAGCGATTCTAGCTTTTTTACTTGTTGTATTCTTAGTTACTTTTTAGCACTTTCCTTTTCTTTTCTTTTTTTTCTATTTGATTATCCTTTTAGTATTATTTTCCTATTTTTAGTAGTCCTTGTGCTCTTACTTAATTCTTTTATTTACCTGATTTTATATTATCTATTTTTTAATTGTACTCTAAAAGATTTTAAATCTTGTGGACTCTCCTTGTTCAGCATAAAATAAATTCAATTGAATTAAATTGAATTGAATATTTCTGTTGCACGTAACAATATTATTTACCGATATGAATTTTTAAATAAATTGAACGTTAATTATCTCAAAAAAAAAAAAAAAAGTTTTATGGAATTTCTTATGAATCAATTATGTTATGTAAAAGAAATTTATATTGGGCTACAACATGGCTATTTCTACCAAATTTTGTTGGCTGTAAAAATGATGAAAAGATTTAGCTTGAATGAATTGTTTACATACAATTCAATCTACAACTAACTTTAAACGGTATACAGACGGTTAAAAACGAACAATGGAGTCAGACTGGGCATATACGGCTCCAAATGCCAAATATCAAAGGCTCTGGGCTCTACTTCTACCGTATTCCAAGCCAAGGTATTGGCCATAATAGCATGTGCCAATATCTGCATTAAAAGAGCCATAAATGGCTTAACCATTAATATTGTCTTGGACAATCAAACTGCTCTCAAGACTTTAAAGTCCTACACTGTCATGTCAGGGATAGTCTGGGAATGTCTAAAAACCCTCGAAAACCTAACAAAGAGAAACAAAGATATCCTCATGTGGCTACCTACCTGGACATGAGGGCCACAGAGGCAATGAAATTGCTGATGGCCTAGCCAAAAGAGGAGCGGAAACTAAGTTTGTCGGATCAGAGCCAATTTGTGGCACTTCAAAGTGTTACCTCAGAGCTGCCCTAACCGACTGGGAGAATAAACAAAAATCCCTGTACTGGGAAAGGCTACAAGGATATCGTCAGGCAAAAAAGTTTATCGACACCTCTGGCGGAAAAACAAAAGAACTCCTACTCCGTAGAAGAACAGAGCTCAAAATAATTACTGAGCTCTTCTTAAGCCATTACCCCTTAAGGTATCATCTAAACAAGCTGGGTTTGACTGAGTCTTCATCTTGCCGTTTCTGTCAGGATGGATGCTCACGAAACCTCGGAGCACTTGCTGTGCAGACTACTCCACCTCGAACATGCTTTTCCTCCACCAATCTACGTGTGGAACCTTAATCCCAGAATGGTTCTAGACCTTATTAACAGTCTGACCCTAGAAAGGGAGTAAATGCAACGGGGACTCACAATAGATCTTTCAGGTCGCACTGATAGCAAGGCTAACGCCTACACACCCCTTCACAAATCTAATCTAATCTTACTTTAAACGCAAATCTATTGGCAAAAGTTTTATTAGACGAAATTTCATGTGCTTTCAAATTCGATATTCCATGAAAGCATCCTTAATAGAGAAATTTCACTTTTTATCTTCAACAAAAATTGGCTAGCCGCAAATATTTTGCCCTCATTCCATCTAATAATTTAAGAGGCTAAAAATATTATTTCCTCAGCAGCAAATTTCTCTGAATCCGGCCCAACCAAGCAAACGCATAGTTAAGCGCATGTACAAGCCATTAGTACGTACATACCAAGTGTATTTATTAAAAAAAAAAAACAAAAAACAGAAATAATAATAATAAACAACGCCTCCAATGTAGAGGCTATGTGCTGTTGACGAAACACATGTCATATACTCTACTCTGAATGTACAAAGAAAGGCGCATGCGCAAACATCTTATAATCGTTATGATGGATTAATATAACTTGCAACCTCACCGCGTGCATAGAATAACTAACCGACCTGAGTTAGGTAACGTAACGCACAATTGTAGTTTCATTTTCGGTAATCTTGAAGCAAGCATAAAATCCAACAATCGCTGTCAAGTATCATAATCCATAATTGGTATGAAACCGTATGACAGCGATGTATGGTCATACATATATATATATCAGTTGATCAATACGTTTGTATGCAGAAGCAAAATCAGTCAGAGCAAACTGGTTTCTCGGGAAGAAAGTGAAACTGCTTTCTATATTATTCCCCACCACCAGCGGGCATACTTCTATTACGTACGAGACTGGGCAATACCACCGCGGCGCCGCCTTACGGTTTTTAGCGCTGCGGTCAACTTGGAAGCAAAAATTGATGAGAATTTGCACGTTATGTAAGATGTCGATCAGCAGGGCGCTTATCACTGGAATTTCCAGCGTTAAATTTGAACCTGAAATTCGAATTAACCAATATACGAATTTGGGTCAATGTTTTTTTTTTGTTGATTTTTGTTTTTTTTTTTTTTTTTTGTTGAAAGTAGGTGAAAATGAATAGCGCTGTTTGCAACCAACAATTCTGTTTTTACCTTGACAAAAGGTAAAAATTGATGACATCTGATATATGCATGGATTAGGGGACGATGACAGTAATGAAAATTCCTATTATATTTTCAACTATCTAGTTGATTGTCAAGTTCCCACATCGCAACCCCAAATTTGTGTGATATCGTGAAGAATTTTTATTTCTGCTCTTTTTTTTTTGTTTCGCCTGGTATACATAATTTAAAATGGCGAAGAAATAAAATAAATGGAAAGTTTACCTCTTCCGTTGTGTGGTATACCTAGTTACAAAAAAAAAAAAAAAAAAATTATGTTATTCTTTTGAATTTTGCACTCTTATTAAATCTTCTCTCGAAAATTAACGATGCCTTTGTCTATAGAGATATTTCTCCTCCATTTTTGGTAATGCAGAGAAAACGGCTCATACCGGATCTTTTATTATTTGTATTCTACTATAATTATTTTTTTGGTGAAATCTACATAACCTAGTTTGAAAATCGTTCGATTGAATAAATTTTTATTTTATGAGATGTAATTAATTTATAATTATTCTATAAATGTAACGTCAATTTAGTACTTGTTTGCTATAAAGAGGAGCTTTTGTATTAAAAATGGTCACAAGTAAATTTCCGTATACTTTTTCACCATTCCAATTGTTTTTATATTTTTGCGGTCTTCAACTTTGAAAACGAATATCTAATAACCCAGCAAAAAATAGCGCATGAAATTCTTGTGAAATCTTTTGTAAAAATGGTACGTAAAGGGTTATGCCCATTTTCCATACGATTTTAGACCCGACATCAAAAGACATGAGAGATGCTTTAAACGATACATTATAATACTCTGAATATATTTTTATATAAAAAATGTTGATTTCATATGACATGACCGGGGGAAGCTGACTTTAGAGATCGAATGTAGCTTGAGCGACTTTCTTGGGTGAAAAATTGGACTTTTTTACTTGTCGGGATTGCATGGAATTGGTGCGTGATGAAAAATGACTTGTTATGAGAAAAATGCTCCCAACAGAGCACTATTGTCCAAGGAAGAAAGAACTGCAAAAATATATGCGAAATGTAGTACCTGGGATGTATGTGACCCAAGTGCATGAAACTGGGTTTTCCGGCAGCAAAAACGTTCCGAGAAAGTTCTCTGAATCGAGAAAAATGTATACCAGCTGATAGTATTTGACGAGACCTTTAATTTGATATGCAACATGACTAGTAAAAATATGCAAAAATAAATTTCTTCCATTGCTGATGCGAGCAGTGAAACCCGCTTTCCGATCGGACATTATCGTACCGAGTTAGAGTCGATCTAAAGTGCGAAAAATCTATCTAGTACCTCAGTTTGAATTAAAATGGAGCGAAATACATAAAAAGTGATTATGGAGACGGCTATAAAAAGCTAATTAAGCCTCCGAGTATAGTAGTGTGGGTACTCAAACTTCTTCTCATGACCCACCGAAGCCTTCTCCCGCTTAATTGAAATAAACATTGTTAATAAAATATGTTCAGGGTATTATAATGCATCGTTTAAAGACATCTGTCATCTCTGTTGATGTCAGGCAAAAACTTGGCATTTCCCTTTACATCGAAGGAGGGTGAAATTTTCCAAACGATAACATTACGTAGAATTATGCACCTATGTTAATATTAGAATAAAATATTTCAAAGAACGGAACCGATATTATTTTAAATTATTTTGTTGTCATCTTCAAAAAGTTTCATTTTTAATTTTCAATGTGTTTCAATAATTTCTATAAGAAATTTAGTGAAGAGTAGGCCACCTAGTGGTTGCAAGAGAATTAGAGATAAGAAAAAGTATTTTTTTCACTTTGAAGTCTTGAGGCGAGGGGATGTACATATTATATGTAATATTTAGTACTGAAATTTTTTTTACAGCTGTTTGCTTAGTGTTTATTAAAAGTTTTCACAGAAATGTTTAAGCGAATTAGGAGATTTCCCGAAATTGACATTATTCTTCCCTAAGAAATCTCAGGATACATCTACGCTCTACACCTTGCAGCCCTCCTAGCCGAAAAAAAAGTGGCTATGAAATATCCATATGATCGCTAGAGCAGGACATTCGCAGACCACATGTCGAACTGATTCGATTTCTTCAGGAACCTTACATATTGTTTCGATAGAAATCGTTGGACTCTAGACCCATTATCCTAGCATGGCTACTTATGGTTCAATATTCGTTATCATCCCTTTTTTTTTTTTGCTGTTCTACTTCCCGGTGCTCTATTTTTTTCTTGGTGATGTCGCGTTTTATGGTTCCAATCGGAATTTTCACATATACGATATTGGATCGGAGCTATTCATATCAGAAGCATTTGTTGCTTGCTCAATCGCTATCGGATCGTCCGTCCTACATATTTTTATGGCTAGGTATCCATATCCAATATACTTTATGCCATATGAAAATCTCTTCTAGGTTATTTCTGCATAACTGCACCACTTTTTGTTTTACAACCATAGCATAATATAAATCATTTCTTTAGTAGAAATAGATGAGACTTCCAGATTTGGAAATTGTTGCTAAATTTAAATTAAGAAATATAATATAGGGTATTTCCTCCATGACGCTTCATAGAGCGGGAGTGGATAGCACTCACCTAGACAAAAAAAAAATTGTATGGTAAGGTGGGGGGGGGGGGTCCATATCAACCGTGTATCTTGAAAAGTGCAGGGTGTTCGGAGAAAAATTTATTCAATTAAATTTTAATCATCAAGGAATGGACGTCATTATGACACACTGCATATTTGGCTCCATTTTGAGTGAGTTTAACTTATCCTGATGTTTATCTCGAAAATTAGTTCATCAACTAATTATTACATATTCCTTATGTAGAAATCAGAAGTAAAGAGAGTAATTTTTCGCTATACCTTGTTCCAAACATGTATAACAAATAGATCACAGTGTTGTAAAATTTCACCAACCTCCGAAACTCCGATAAGTACAAGCACAATCACAGTAATTCTCGATGTCATGTGGATTGATCAGATTTCATTGATAAAATAAATTTTTTATTGATTTAAACTTTTCCAAGAATTTATAAAATTTTCCATAGTAATCACAGCTAGCAAAAATATTAATCAAATGTGAAAAGTTGAAATGGTAGGAAAGATGTGTTGCGGAAATTGGATATATTCTTCAACTGGTGAGGTGAATTTCAGTTTAAGTATGGTGTGGTGACGTCAATTTGACGTGTTTTTGAAAATACCATTTTAGGTATATAAACATTGTGGAAACGTGTTACCAATGTTTTCTTAATTTTTATAAAACAATTTATTCAGATGTTGTAAGAAAAATAAAATCTTTATTCTTTCGAAGACCCATAAGAGCTAACAGTGTAGATCTTTTTTAAGCAGAGTATGGGTGAGATATAAGGACAAATATTCAAACAATCTGGTAATAACATAGCCAGATTGTCTCTATAATGAGTTAATTTTTTGATATTTAGTCGTTTCAAGGAAATGACGATATCAGAGGCTGTGCAGACAAAAATTAGTTCATTTGAAATGTCATTGATATTTACATATATCTACCTATGTCACTTGACAGTTCCTCATTGTGAGTAAAGATCATGGCATAGTTAACAATTTCACTAAATATGTACTATCAAAAAAATTTGCTGTAGCATTTAAACAGAAAATTATTTTATTTTTGAAAGTTAGCAAAAAGAGAAGGAAAGCTGCAAAGAAATATCATGATCAGCTGATGACTGTCACTGTCAACTTTATAGGAAAATCTTTTCACTTTTCAATAAATTCAGTTTATTTGAATGACGGTAGTTGGCATTTTTACTGCAATTTCATTACTATGAGGGTAAAATTTGCTTCAAATGAAATTGAAATGTTGCAAAAGAGTCCTTGATGCACATAATTTGTATGACAAAATGCACATTTGACTCCATTTAATTAAAAATGAAGTCATTATGAAGACAATTTGTTTAGGGTACAAGATTTTAGAGTAAGTGGAGATCTGTGTACATATAGATATCCCAGACCATTATTAAGAGGGTGTCTAAGCTGGAAGTGAGTCCATTATCAACATTGGAGTCTTGGACCGATCACTCATCAAAAGATTATAACTTTCCTGCATCACATCTTCTTTGTTACCAAAGAAGCACCGAAATGTCTTGAATTGCTGAAAAGATGTAAGAAATATTTCAGTCAATCGAATCTAGCACTCCTCCTACATTAGACTAAGAATGAAATACAATTTCCATATTTGGGCCGGGGCTGATCGTACAGCCTTAGCTTCATTGGGTATTGTCTCTTTTGGGCAGGTTCCACGCTCATTGGCAATTTGGCAGCAACTTGTCAAATCGTCTCACTCGAGCACAGCCGCAATGTTGGATGCATTTCGCTCTTTTATTGCTACACGCATGTTCATTGTGCTAATGAATTATCTTGATCACTTGTACAATGATTCTTGCGTGATGCTTTCTTATCCCATACTGTACGAATGTGGGACAATCTGCTGTACTTTGCGTTGAATCGAAGCGTGGAAAATGAGCGACTTGGTTGTAATAATGAGTATCGATTGACGGTTAATACAAGTAATATTGTCGTTTCGGTCCATGTACATATATTTTTCTCTTCTTCTGGAGGAGGAAATCCAGCCAAGTTCGAGCGGCGCCCCCCATTCGTTACCTGTTAACTGTTGCGGGATTGGCGAAATGATAACGAGAGTATAAGTCAGTCCTTTTCTTTGTCTTTTTTTTTTTTGTCTTTGAGCAGTATGCCATTTTTGAGAGCATCTGCTCTGTACTCAAGCCAACTGGACGTAATTGCTATGTCCCATTCCTCTGTTTTATAGCTGCAAAACCTCAGGCTCAGGTCTATCGACTTCAATATACCGCTTTTCCTTTTTTTTCATACCGATACAGTTTATCCGGCACGCCTATTTCAACAAAGTTTGAAGCCAACTAAACACCTTTGTTATCATACTATTTCGTGACAACAACTTTTCGGTCACGCCGATCACTTGTTCCGCACAGCCGCAGCCTTTCTATCACATCTCTACATCAGTCGGTAGAGGTGGATTCTAAAAACGATTGACATGAGTTTTTCATTTCTCAAGAATTTCCAACAGTGAGTTTTGAAAAAGTTGTCTGTGTGGAATTTATGGCCTACCGAATCTCGTGGTATTTAATAAATTTAATAATTCAAGAGCAATAGCCGCGCTGAAATCAAGTTTTTCCAAGAAGGCCGGTCCGATTTCAGTGGTCGAGCCTTGGTAGGCAATGAAGTCATACGTCATTCCATTTTTACCGCATAGCAGATAGAGCTTTATACCCAATGGCTTTCCTCGCATATATTGTTTTATCTGCAGACGTCCTTTGAACGGTATAATATGTTTATCGACACAAAGTGTTTCTTCCAATTGGTGCTTCAACAAACGTTTTCGAACTGCATCCATGATCAACCGCACACGATAAAATTTATCATTATTCTTATTATAGGTATCAACTGTGTGTCTACTACATGCAAGTGCTTAAAATCGATTACTGAAATATTTTCCGTGAATATTGGCAATGCAGTTCCGCTTTCTAAAAACATTTTAAGCCGCGGAAATATCAAAATTGCCATCATGGAAATTAGTAGGAAAATATTTGGTTTTTTGTTATAATCAATTGGCAACACTAATTCCTAATGCCAATATATAAAAGATGCACATCAACATGTCCATTCTGAAGGAAGCAATTTTCTTATGTTTTAATGGATTTCTTCATATGATATACATTTATTTACAGGGTTAAGTACCTACTAAATGTTTTACGCTAAGAAACGTACTGAGCATACACGGGCTGTTAGGTAGGTCTCGTGCTGAGGGATTCGTATTCCATTAAAAATTAAAAATTCAATCCCTGCATTTACACCCCACTCAAATGTGCATTTGATTTGCAGGGACTGGAACACTTACCCGAACATCAATTCTAAAAATTATTGTTTTAACGTGTTTATAAGATGTGCACGAATAAGATTGAATTTACCTATACAGGGTGTCCCGTCGAGATGATAAAAAATTTTAAGAGTCGAAAGTACAGCCTATTTGCGATCGAAAATGTTATATAACATTTTTTCGAGTTCGCACTATTTTCGAAGTTATAGGCGATTTTCGATTTTTTTGCAATTTTGAACCTTAAGTCATATTTTTGACCATAGCTCAGTTCAGGTTGCTCACCGGACGACCCTTTTTCTTGTATTTTACTCGTAACATTACAGGCTCTCAATTGGCGATTTGTTGCCAAAACATTTTTTTCGTCAGAAAATTCATTTGTCTTCAAAGTCATAAATCTCGAAAAGTAACCATGCTAACAGATGATCCGGTCCTCATAGAAAGCATCCCTCATTTATTATCTTTTATAAAAGTCAAACACGATTAGTCCACCTTAAGTATTGCCAGAGTTACAGTAAAAACTTGCCTGCAACATACCTCTCATAACTTGAGCAAAATTAATTCGAATTGCATAAAAATCCGGAAACGCGTTTTGCGGGAACTCTTATCTCCTTCGAAACTGTTTGACCTACAGCTAAGATGAATATACCGTTGGATTCGGAACATAACTCGTTAGTTGTTAAAGTTAAATTCAATTTCGAAAGTCGAACATTTTCGAAAATCTAGAGAGGCAAAGTTGACTCGATTTTCTGAATTTTTGTGCATACTTTTTGAAGATTTTTTTTTATTTTCATGTAGATTAAGGATGTAGACATTTTTTTTTAATTTAATCATTTTTTCGATTTGCCCTCTGAGACTGGCAAATTGCGTTCGAAAATACCCAATTTCAAACATATATTTCGTTATAGTTCGGGTAGTTTCGAGTGGATTTTAATGAAATTCGGTGTGTATGCCGGATTTGCAAATACACAACTTTTGGCATTTTTCGATTTTCAAAATTCGAAATTCTCATTAAGTAACTATTCGAAATTTGAAAATTTTCAACAATTTTTTTTATTTTTTCGAAATTTCATATCTAATTACATATTAAGCGATTTTCTTTCCCCCCATTCTCTAGATCCTATTAATCTGCAACTTTTAATTTAATTTTGCTCAAGTTATGAGAGGTATGTTGCAGGCAAGTTTTTACTGTAACTCTGGCAATACTTAAGGTGGACTAATCGTGTTGGACTTTTATAAGGGAAGGATGTTTTCTATGAGAACCGGATCATCTGTTGGCATGGTTACTTTTCGAGATTTATGACTTTGAAGACAAATGAATTTTCTCACGAAAAAAATATTTTGGCAACAAATCGCCAATTTTTCCATTATGTGTGAACGTTTTCAAAATCGAGTTACACCGAATGAGAGCCTGTAATGTTACGAGTAAAACACAAGAAAAAGGGTCGTCGTGTGAGCAACCTGAACTGTGTTATGGTCAAAAATGTGACTTAAGGTTCAAAATTTCGAAAAAATCGAAAATCGCCTATAACTTCGAAAATAGTGTGAACTCGGAAAAATGTTATATAATATTTTCGATCGCAAATAGGCTGTGCTTTCGACTCTTAAAATTTTTTATCATCTCGACGGGACACCCTGTATAGGTAAATTCAATCTTATTCGTGCACATCTTATAAACACGTTAAAACAATAATTTTTAGAATTGATGTTCGGGTAAGTGTTCCAGTCCCTGCAAATCAAATGCACATTTGAGTGGGGTGTAAATGCAGGGATTGAATTTTTAATTTTTAATGGAATACGAATCCCTCAGCACGAGACCTACCTAACAGCCCGTGTATGCTCAGTACGTTTCTTAGCGTAAAACATTTAGTAGGTACTTAACCCTGTAAATAAATGTATATCATATGAAGAAATCCATTAAAACATAAGAAAATTGCTTCCTTCAGAATGGACATGTTGATGTGCATCTTTTATATATTGGCATTAGGAATTAGTGTTGCCAATTGATTATAACAAAAAACCAAATATTTTCCTACTAATTTCCATGATGGCAATATTGATATTTCCGCGGCTTAAAATGTTTTTAGAAAGCGGAACTGCATTGCCAATATTCACGGAAAATATTTCAGTAATCGATTTTAAGCACTTGCATGTAGTAGACACACAGTTGATACCTATAATAAGAATAATGATAAATTTTATCGTGTGCGGTTGATCATTTTTACCATCTCGACGGGACACCTTGTATAGCTATGAACAATTTTAGGGATTTTGTTTTATGTCTAAGATTTGAGAGCGCAAAAATTAACTTCTTCGTTCGACCTTCCTTAAAAAATGTCTGAAAATGACTAAAAATTTTAAAGTATATCTCTTAAAGTAGGCACGCGTTGAGAGGAAAAACTGTTTATTGCGTTTAAAAAGAAATTACACTAAAACGTTTTTATAGTTAATTTTAAATGGATACCAAAGTCATGTACACTAGAGTGTACATCGATCCAAACTTTATTAATAAAATCCGGGTTGTCTCAGTTCGAGCCCACCAAGGAATTTATATAGTACAGGCTATAAACGTCATAAAATTAATATGCTAAATTTGTAAATTTAAACAATTTAAACTTGTTTATCTCTATTATAAATTTTTGCATATTTATACCCTAGATGAAATCTAAAGGGTATACTAAGTTTGTCATTCCGTTTGTTATACCTCGAAATAATGATGGTAGAGCAAAATGGATTGGACACCCACGCATAATATTAAAAGTTATTTTAATTTTTATATGTCCGTCTGTCTGTCTGTCCGTTCGCCTGTCCGTTCTCACGATGACTCGAGAACGCGTTTACTTAGAGAGCTGAAATTTTGCACACGGACCTAAAAAAAAAAATTAAGTTCATGTTCGAAAATAAGATTAATCGGGCATCTCCTTCGTAGGGTTGCCATACAAAAATTTCGTGTTTTTCACTATATATTTGGACACTGTCTGAGAACGCGACAAAATAGAGATTTGAAATATGGTCCATGGTGTTTTCAAAGGAATAAGAAATAAAATTTCAAAAATCAATTGAATTGGGTAGCCCTCTTTTGGTGTTGCCATACAAAACTTTGGGTTTTCATTTAATTTCTTAACTTTTATTTTCATCTAGGATATAATATTATTGGTCGTAGTCAAATTATAACTATTTCTCATTTTAACAAACCAAATTCATACGAAATTAACTTGAATATGTTGAGCCCTGTCAATATCAGCAGGTCTTTACTCATGGCCACAAAGTGAGATTCTACGTGCGATAAATAAAAATATGGAAAAACCCGAACTCTGTGTTTAACGCGGACGAATCACAGTATGTTCTTTTTTTAATGAATAAAATATTTAAAATAAATAAATAAAAAAAGTTTAAAAATAAAAAAAAAAAAAAAATATTAAAAAAAAAATAAAAAAACATTTACAAACTTTAGAGAGAATTCCATTCTATTAACGGAAAATTTCACTTAGTTTAAAATATTTACATAATTTAAAGTCATCACCACTATGGAATTTAATGTTTAAATTAGTTTTCCAATTTTAATTAAAATTTTGCAGAATAATTTTAAGTTCATAAAGAACAAAAATTCGTGTAAAAATTGTTAAATATACAAATTAAATTGCATAGAGAGGATACAAATTATAAAACTTCGTTAGTTATTACATACATACCCAGAAATGAAATCACAGGTAATCCCATGATGAAAGAAATAAACTGCAGCTAATACCTATGTATGTATGTGTGTCCAATAAATTGATTGCAGTTGTAGCCACTGTGGTGGATTTATATTTATTTTGCAGTGGCACAAAAAAAAAACACGTTCGGAGAATTGATATGCAATTTTCACTAGAAGCAAAAAAGGGGTTGGCTTTTATTAAAACACAAACTCCAGGAATCGTTGTTGTGGTGACACAAGTCTATAAATTGGATGCAGTAATTACTCTCAACACACTTCTCCACAACTAAATGCTAATCTCTGTATAAATACTCTGAGCTTAATTTAAAAGCGATGCAATGAAAATGAAAGTCGTCCCGAGTAAGTCCATTTGCAAAAAAAAAAAAAAAAAAAAAAAACAACACAACAACAAGATATAACACTTCACTATGCACCGCGTCGTAACGTTAAGATAAGATGACAGCAACAACGACGTCGACGACAATCAAATCAACTTTGAGGTATTCCCGCAACAAACAAAATTTCACTTTTTAAATACTCCGCGACGGCCACGCAAAAGTCAAACCTCGATCTTGCACCTCACGATGGTAAATAAATTTTGGAGCGTCCGTATTCAAACAAAACACCACGACGATGATAATTTCACTCAATGAAAATATTTTGCAGTCTGTTTGAACCTTCTGTGATATTTTGTTTTTTGGGGGGATATAAGAGACTCCCCCTGCCGAACAGAGTAGACTTTTCAATAAAGATTTTTCAGATATTTTTAGACAGTTGAAAAGAAAGAAGTGAAAGGTTTCCATCCGCTCTGGGCTTGGCCGGCCTGGGTAATATACACCTCAAGTTGCCCGTAAAAATTGCCGAACCGTTGCGGTCTCCATAGATGTAATCAAAGCGTTCCGTGAATCATAACATTGCGTAGATTGCTTGGAGCTGAATTGGTTGGAAAAATTAATCACTTCCCATCTAATTTAAAGGTCGCGTTTTAATCTTCAGAAATCCTGCAATCGAGCTACTGTGGTTAATGTTAACTCTTAGGAGTATTTATCTACCTAGGTAAAATTATGCGCGAAGCAGATTATCAATTTAAATTTAACTCTCTCTTGTTCCTCGTTGTTTTTTTTCTTCAGATATTTAATAATTTTAGCCGTTCTTTGTAATCATACATAGAGCGGAACAGACGCGGACGGAGATAATCATATTTTTCTTTTGGTAGGTAAATGGAAATTTTACGGAAAGTGCAACGCAAGACAAATTTCTGGGATTTCCTCTAATAATTTCGCCCTAAATAGTCATTTGTGGTGGTTGTTGTACATATTTAAAAGTTTATTAAATTTGTAGACAATTTCAAGATTAGAAAACTCACTTAAACCTACTAAATGAAACCTCTCAACTTTTCATTTTTTAATTACTGACTTTGTTTTTTGCAAATCTAGAATACTTTTCATTTCTCTAGCAGTAACATCTATTATCGAGTTAACAAGGAGCCATAACTAACTTTATAAATGGTCACAGTGTCAAACGCACGTACTTGTTTTGTCCAGTATTTTGTGCTTTGTCCTATAAGAGTCTTACGAGTCAATTTACTGCTCCCAACGTTATTTTACAGATATCGGTCGAAATAAGAGTCGAGTCGAAGCTCTTAGAATGCTGAATAAGGCTTAGCATGGGTCTGTACGATTGACGTATTTAACCACTAGGGAAATCATGGATCCAATGAGTCGAAGTATTGAGAGTTCTCTGGATGGATATATTTAATTATGGTTTAAATATTATTTAAGAGAACACTCGTTGCTATTTGTAACAATTAATTATTAGTCCAATCGATGTAAGCCTCGCTTCGTCTCAAAACAAAGTCCTGATAGTCAAATCCAAAATTTAAGCCCATAATTCAAATTGCTGCGAATTCACTAAGTTGAGTGGTTCTAAAAATCGAAAATCGAAATCGAAATCAATTGATCAGGGCTAACAACCATGATAAGGTGAACAGATCAAGTTTGCAGGCGGTCATTCAGTCAGTTTTGGATCGTCTTAGAATTTGAGAGGTAATCGGTAATTGGTAGCAATAAGAAGAGAAAAAAAAACGGAGAACCAAAAACGGACGGAGGAGGCAGTTCGGTTGATGTCTTATCATCTTGCATGCAAGTTCATTTAAAAAAATGGCATTGAGGCGTAAAGTCATGCGTATATTGGAAAATTTTAGCAATAAAGGAAGTAGCAGAATGATAAAAACCCAAGAAAAAGTTAAGAGGAAGGTGTTGGTAAATGATGTAATGCAAATGATCCCAGGAAATCTCATTTTTCCAGAATAATTTTAAGAAATTCTCTTAAGCATTTATTTTCCGCCATCTTGAAAACTGCATAATGTGAAATTACTATCACCTCAGCTGCCATAGTTTTTCATCATGCAAGTTCGCTGAAAGCTGAGCTGCCAACATGGCAGTAGAGGTTACACGTGCAAGAAGTATGGCAGTGCAGCTTGCATGCAAGCTGTACTTGTAGGTGTAACCCCCGGGTACATAAGTACAAATTTACGTTTCTTTTTTTAATTGTGGTTTCTCTTTTTTATCATACTGTTCTTTGTGGTGATTCCATATTGTTTAAAGAAATATAATAATTCAGTTTAATCCGGTGTATGTTGTCTCTATACATATTATAATAAATCGCAGTTCGTTCCACGATCGTTTATTTATTTTTGTATTAAGTCCCCATATTTCCAGTATTCAAAGAACTCTGGCCGGCTTCACTGAACTACTAGAGACGACACAGTAAATCCTCGTTACGAAGTGGTAAGGGTACCGTAACACACCACGATATACATACAGAGTAACAAGGTATGATCGTTCGGCTTGCTAAGTGCGTGTGACGTCATACGAATCGATTACTAAAACGGAAATAATAAAGTGATAATATTTATGTAACTTTATTTCACTGGATCCATTGAAAATGTTGCAATAAACTTAATATGAGTCTCTTACCATAAATATACATTGAATTTGTTAGTTTAAAGCTCATTTCAGGGAAATCAGTTCGGATCAAAACAAAGTGCCACAAAAGCTTTATCGATAAAAAAATTGCAAAATAAGACTGAAATACCAATAATTTGCAGACTTAACTGATTATTTAAGATATTTTTATTATGTATTTCTATAGTACCATTTCACTAAAATAGAAGGCAAATATTTGCAACGCATCATAACGAAGTGTAAAAAGTGGGGTTAGTGGCAAATTAAAATATGGAATACAATTCTAATGATCTTCTTCCAATTCATCTTAATGTTTACAAAGTAAAATGGTACTTATTTTAAGATATTAAATGGATCCAGTAGAATGAATTTACATAAATATTAAACTTGACTTTTTATTTTTTCGAGCTAGAAGTAACAGGCTTTGAAGCCGGAAGTATAAAAATCCAAGCTGGTTTCTTATTTTCAGGGTCCGAACCAGTTATGAGTTTTTACGAAAAAACTTAATTTACTGTTATTCTTATCCGGTAATAGTTTTGAAGCTAGAGAAGCAAACGCATCCGCTTGATATATTTTTTCGGTAAAAATATAAAAAGCGAACACGGCTTTTTATTTTTTCTAGCCAAAAATGATACTCGTCTAGAAAAAATAAGAAACCAGCTTGGCTTTTTATACTTCCTCAAAAAAATAACTAGCTTCAAAGCCTGTTACTTCCAGCTCGAAGCTCCAAGCTGGCCACAAAAAAAGAAAAAGAAAGCCCAGCTGGCTTTTTATTTTTGTCAGAAAAAATAAAAATCCTTTCCAGCTTGGTTTTTTAGCTTCAAACTATTATCGGTCAGGAATAACAGGTAAAGTTGGCTTTTTTCGTAAAAAGTCATAACTGATTCGGTCCCTAGTTTTTTTTCTTAAACGTGAGAAACTTTAACGAGTTGAAGTCTCTTTCCATCATTATCCACGGTCTTCCTGATCTACTTTTGCGGCCAACTGTTTCTCAAACTTTGTACGATAAAATAATTTTGTGGATTCCTCTCGTACTTACTGCCACACCTTGTTTCATTATCTCCTCAACTCTTTCCCAAATTCGTGTAGTCCAATAATGTAAACGTTTTGTGATGCGGTCAATTGTTTGCTGTAAAATTTAAAACAAACCAGCTAAGGTCATATTTAAATCATACTGAGAGAGATTGATTGTAAAGACATTTTCTCCACTTTTTCCAAACAATTTTTTTGAAAATCGCGCCAAATTTCAATTGCCTTCAAAAAAATTTAAATAATACCATAAAAGTGCAAAACAACATTCACTTAATTAAACAAAAAGCAAAATTACTTACAATTTAGTAGGAGGAATTATAAAAATATAATTTTTAAATGGTTGTGAGAATGTGAGAATCCATATGTATGTTGACGATATTCAGATATAGGCCAGTGGGGATAGTGTGCAGGAATCATTCTACAAGGGATTAGACTAGATAATTCATCAGACCATTGACCATGCATGTAGCGATAAAGGAACGAAAGGCATCCATCATTGCGGGGGTGCTCGAGTGAGTCGATATGCCAGATCGCCAATGAGCTTGAAGGCCCTCTTTTGGACAATATCCGAAGAAGTTAAGGTTGTGGACCAGTAGAAGCCTAGATATTGGAATTGTATTCCATTCCAGGTCTGATGTAGTACTTGTAGAAGAGCTCTAGATTCAGAAATCCAAGACACTTCGATGCTTCTTTGGCAACAGAGAAGATTTGATCTGTCCAGCTTAACTTACTGGAAATATTAGTGCCAAGAATAGAATGCATATAGAGGGTGTATCGTAAATCAGTGCGAAATCACGCGTACAGTTATCGGAAAATTATGGATAGGATTGAAAGTAAGGGAAATCAGATCATTAATGAAAATTAAGAAAACAAATGGAGAGAAAACAGAGCCCTGGGGCACATCGGGTTCTGGTGAAACGCTATCTAGTACAACCAATTTGAGGTAACCAGATAAAAGACTTTCAATCCATAATACAAGAGGAGGGGAGAGACCAAGTGCTTTAAGTTTAACTAAAATAGCTGGATCCTAGACTCTTTCAAAGACCTTTGAAATATCTAGGGTAACGATTTGGAGCTTACCAAAATTGTTCCAACGTTCCGTAAAAAATTCAGCAAGTTTCCAAATGAGTTTCCCGTTCTTCGGAGGCCATTTTGGCGATCGTTGATGAGTTGATTCGTTTCGATATACTTCATTACTTTAGATTTAACATGATGTGATATGAAAAACGATGAAAGGCGAAATCTTCTCCATCCCTCATCGCATTTGGAATTTTTTACTCTGAAACTAAACTTATTCTGCCGCAATTTATGTACCAGACTCTTAGTCTTTTCTCAATTAAGTATTGTTTGATTTCCTACTTCGCCTTCTTTACCTATGATGTAGTCATTATTACGAAGTCAAATCACTCTGCAATAAATTGTGATCAGCCATTAGGACATTTTTTGTGTTTAAGCTGACTGGGCATTGATAGATGCATGTTAAATGTTGTTTTTATTTATCCTTGCAATTATTACGATTACAAATAAAAAAAACGTAACTAATTTCATCACCTGTAAATTATGGAATAATTATACAGCAAGTTCTTGACGGTTCAAATGTGGATTTGTTGACCAGGCCATACAATTCGGGTTTGGCACTTCGTGATATTTTTTATTTCCTTTCATAAATGATAAAATACGCAGATTAATATTTAATAGCCCTTAAATTAATTAATTAATTAAATTAAACTTTTTAGATGACAGCAGAACGGTTGCTCAATGTTTATAGAAAACAAAACAAAAACAAAAATAGAAAAAAAAAAATTCTGAAATTACCTTTATCATCCGCAAAATTTAAAGGGTAATGCCCTAGATACAGAGTGCACTTAATGATGAAATATCTAACGACTCATTAGTCTACAATGATTCATTATAAACTGCAGACACATAGCCATTTCTTTAATTAAGTTGAGCCGTCAAACTGGTTTTGATAAACTTATCACATTAAAGTAGCGATATAGATCGAATTAACGCGATAAACTTTGTTTTTATTTATTTTATTTTTCAATTTAACAATTTATAAATGAGCAAAACATTATATTAACAAGTAAAAAAGCTAGAATTGGTCTAATACCAATTCTTATGATACCCTAGCCTAGATGAATGCCCGTATGAAATTTCGTATGGTTACCGATCTATTCAAGTTTGATTTTGAAGTTGTTTTTCGCATATATTTCTAGAACGGTTTGTCGCACAGAAAAAATGATTATAACCAATTTTATAGGATTTCGTATTCTGCAGAAGTTTTTAGTACAATAAAAATGTCTTGGACTGATAGTTTTTAAAGTATACGTAAAAAACCTAAATTTTTATATGGCAACACCAAGAAGGAGTTGTCCGATTTAGTCCATTTTTGACATTTTATTTGCTAATGTAGTAGAAACATAATGTACGAAATTTTAGCTCTCTAACATCAACGCGTTCTCAGGCAGTGTTCAAATAAAACGAAATTTTTATATGGCAACCCCACGAAGTAGTTGCCCGATTTGTCTCATTTTCGAACTTAATTTTACTTTTTTTTTTTAAAGTCCGTGTACAAAATTTCAGCTCTCTAAGTATATGCGTTCTCGAGTTATCGTGCGCACGGACGGACGGACATGCAAAAATCAAAATAACTTTTAATATTATGAATGGGTGTCCAATCCATTTTGCTCTACCCTCATTATTTCGAGGTGTTACAAACGGAATGAAAAACTTAGTATACCCTATAGATTTCATCTAGGGTATAAAAAGAATAAGTTTTTGATTTGCATTTCTTTGCATTTCTTCTTCTTATTTTTGAAAACGGCAAATGCACAGCGGAGCTTCACATTTATATTATATGCCAAATCTAGCACATTTTTCCTCATTGTAGCTATAATGAAGGTTGAAAACACTTCATTAGTGTACTTTATTATCATTTAATTTTCGAGCCATAATGACGTATACTATATGACATACGGGATTTTAATGAATAGTACTAATGATTCATTAGATCGTGCTGTGTGTCTAGGGTCTAACCTCTGTACGTATTTCTGATTGTATACAACATTTACAATAACAGAGACAGTGACCTATCTGTACCCTAACCCTCTGCGCTTCATCAACCATTGGCCTCACATGTGTTTGTGGAAGTAAACATTATTTATTTTTATATTCCACTCCACGATTTTCTTCCCACCTAGTTCCCTTTCGACTTTTATAGCTTTATAGCTCCTGTTGCTTAGTAGATTATCACAATTATCAGCCTTGGCCTTCGTGCTTTTAAAAACAAAAGACAAAAAATTAATGACTATTCTTCAAAATCAACTCACTATGGGCTGTTATTTTCTATTATTTTCTATGTGCCCAGTTACACAGATTGCTTCAATACTGGAGCCGATTTTCTGCAAGGATCTTTGTGCGGAAATTGACGTTTATCGAGTTGTCAAGACCATACTGATAAAAAACGAATATTGACATATGCTCGGATAACAACTTTTGCAACATCCCAATTAGTATTGGATTGAAAGCTAAACTGAGCTCCATTTAATGATGTAATGAGGTGCTTGTGCTATGGGTGAAAGACCGCAGCATTATTAGCAATGGTAAAGCAGTTGTATTCATTTGTTTAGAAGCAATCTTGAAGGCTTCTCCGTTTAAAATTGGAATTGCATCAGGACATCTTATTGCATATATATTGTGGGATGGGTTGACTGTCAATAAAATGGACCATAGCTCGATGTCTTCGTGAGTAGAGAAACAAAAGAACTGTGCGGGAAACTTAATTCA
Organism: Dioctria rufipes; assembly: GCA_963924295.1. NCBI lineage: Eukaryota > Metazoa > Arthropoda > Insecta > Diptera > Asilidae > Dioctria > Dioctria rufipes. Next base: position 56,370,090 of record OZ002741.1, read on the forward strand.
AGCTCAACGAAAAAGTTCCTGAGGCTAAATATAACTGATTTTTCAAACCGCTGGTTTCTATCATCACTGGATAATTCTCTCTTATGGTGTACCTGCATATGATAGTATTGATTAACAGTCCTGTAAGCAGAAGATGCTGTTAAGAGACCGAAATGGTGTCTCATTTTTTTTTTACTGTTCAGCAATATCAATACCTAAAAGATATAATGCCTCTTGTTTGGTATATCTTGAACGAGCAGGGAAAGTTGCGAGTCAATTCTAAAATTAATCAGAGCACCCAACTGGGATTCATGAGCGAAGTCTTTTAAAAGTCCGTTTCTATGCACGCGAAGTGATGTTTTTTTTTTTATATTTTCTTTGTTCAATCTTGTGGCAGTTAAGAGGATTCTTTCTGCAGAATATCTATAGTGACTATAATGTTTTTGAAAGAATACTTCTCAGAGCGATATCTGTGGGATTTTCCTTGAATGAAGTCTGATTTCAGGATATTCATGGTAAGTGCTGCAATGAATATTTCTATAAAGCACAATTCCAAATATAAGTCTTCTATTTTCTTGAATGTGATGATAACGATGAAAGAACTACAATCAATTTCATAATTTATGTAGAATGCAAAACCATCTTGCATAATAGTTTGAATATACTCCTCAAGAAGGAAACTTCGTTAATAATTCGCCGAAATAGGATCTTAAGGCCCAGAGGGGTGTAAAATTTTCGATTTCTACTAAATAATAAAGATTTTTTTCCTCTATGTCCTCTCCAGATAATTGTAAATTATAAAAGTTAAGCAATTTTATTCAAAAAGTGAGAAAATTAAGCTGCTGTTAGAAAAATAAGCACCACTGTAAAAAAAAATGTTGAAAATGAAGAAACTAAAATTGCGAAGAATGTTATATTTGTATAATTATTATTTTTCTCTTTAAAAAAAAAGCAGTAAATTTGATTTTCACATATTTCAAACCTAGATATACTTTAACCAATTTTAAACAGATTTCAAAAGAATCGCAATAGATTTATTTAATTAAATCCTCGAAAGTGTGTCGAATTTCCATTTACCATAAAAATGTATAAGCACACTAAAAAACTAAGTGTTTCCCCCATAAGGCAAAAAGGACATTTATATTTCACTGCAGTTGATATCAGCAACTGCGCTAAGTGAGAAAGAAGCTTTTACAATTTTTTTTTGTTCGTTCCTTTCAAATTGAAATCGTAAATTCGGAGATGATTTGTCAACAAAGCAAACTGAACGGGAAGGTAATCGAAGACTTTCTCTGTTTACCACTTTAAAAATGTTTTGGAAATATGCCAGGCCAATTTTGTCAATACAGCTGAAGTAAGCTTATTGATGAAAGAATCTTTTGAATTTATCAAGTTTGTTTCTATAAAGTGATCTGAATAAAATTTAGGAGAGTACATATACACATATTTACAAAAGTTTTCAAGCTATCCATAAGATTATGTGAGGGAGTTCAGAGGTGGAATGGCTTCTTTTTTGTTTTTATTGTGCAATGACTGCAATGTCTTATAAAACTTTCAAATATCATCGAAGGGATATCTACATATATGTATATGCATCCATTTTTATTTGTAAATATGTATATTATATATATGTTATAGTCATTTTTTAATGTAACACAAAAAATAATGGAGACACAAAATATTTATATCCGGGTCTATTCTTAACTGAGATGTACACAGGCTTTATTCCAGAGACGAAAGTTTGCTTGACTAGGTACGGATCGAAAAATATTTAATGAATAATTAAATTTAAGCTTTTACAAGCAAAAAAATGACACCTTAAATATAAAAACTAAATCTTTAGAAAAAGGTTTAGAAACTCTTAGAGTCCAACAATTTCATCACAAAAAAGATGAGGCTACATGACAGAGTAAGAATAGTGATTTTTCAGAAGGAAAAAGCGATAAAACCAAAGAGGGTCCTAGTTTTTGATCTCCAAATAAACTATCCACTATCTATAGGACTTGCTTACTATAGAAGGCACACTTTCAACTTTCGTGTGCATGATGAGATTGGCGAAAATGGATATAGGTAGTGTGTAGATTTAGAGTAAAAATCAAGCATCACGAGGAGCTCAAAGGATCGAGTCTTGTTTTTCAAAACATATCCAAACTTTTTTATAAGCCAACAAATTAATCATGTCATCTTATATAGCGATACTTGCAGGTACAGAATAGGAACATTAAAATATCATTGCATATTATTTGTACCCTTCGCTCCCTCCAGTTTACAAAATATTCCGCACTTAAAAACAATTGATCAAAAGTTCTTTTTTCCTGGGTTGAGAAAGTTATTAAAAAGTTTAAAGAGAAAATTCCAAAGTTTTTTTTGTTAACGCAACAAAAACAGAAGAATTTTTCAGCACTGAAATTTTTTAGAAAAAGTTATTATGAACAGTAAAACAAAACTATTGATGGAGACAAATTTCAATGGCCTCGAACCTATTGGATTTGAAACGAAAAAGAAATTTCGTGTATCCTAAAAAAAAAAAAAGAAGAAAAAACAACTCTTTGGAAAGAGTCGGTTTTCAAAATTGTAGATTTGTTTAAGCGAAAAAAAATTGTGCAAGTAGGGCAATTTTGAAAATCATCATATAGCTGAAAATATTCTAAAACCTCGCAACAAACTTCAACAAAATTATGCAATAGAGAAAAATAAACGTTTATTTGGCGTAGGTTTATTCTCACAATAAAAATCATATAATCGTTTTTCTTCAATATTTTTATACCCTAGATGAAATCATAGGGGTATACTAAGTTTGTCATTCCGTTTGTAACACCTCGAAATAATGATGGTAGAGCAAAAGACATTTTAATTTTTACATGTCCGTCTGTCTGTTCGCCTGTCTGTTCTCACGATAACTCGAGAACGCGTTTACTTAGAGAGCTGAAATTTTGTACACAGACTTTAAAAAAAAAAGTAAAATTAAGTTCGAAAATGAGCCAAATCGGGCAACTCCTTCGTGGGGTTGCCATATAAAAATTTCGTTTTCCGCTATATATATGGTCACGGCCTGAGAATGCGTCGACGTAGAGAGCTGAAATTTCGCACATGATGTTTTTACTACATTAGCAAATAAAATGTCAAAAATGGACTAAATCGGGCCACTCCTTCTTGGTGTTGCTATATAAAAATTTCGGGTTTTTACGTATACTTTGAAAACGATCAGTCCAAGACATTTTTATGGTACTAAAAACTTCTGGAGAATACAAAATCCTATAAAATTGGTTATAATCATTTTGTCTGTGCGACAAACCGTTCTAGAAATATATGCGAAAAACAACTTCAAAATCAATACTTGAATAGATCGGTGACCATACGAAATTTAATACGGGCATTCATCTAGGGTATCCTAAGAATTGGTCTTAGACCAATTCTAGCTTTTTTACTTGTTAAACCGACATTTTATTATAAAATGCCGTTATTTCGTAGTCCCAAATTATTATCTATAGTCGAAAAGTGTGCAGTGCTATAAGATATTTTAGTGACATTTTAAAGGTATATTTTACATTATTAGTGTTATTTTTTACATTTTATTGATTATTTGTTTTTTATAAATTTAACCATCAATATGGCTCGGAGTCTACCTTGATTCGAAGCTGACGTGCGGATTGCACGTAGAGGAAAAGTTAATGCGACTTTGAGTGTCTTCGCTCAATGCAGGAGAAACTTTGGCTGCATAATGGGACATAAGACCGAGTGTTGTGCACTGTATGTACATTTCGATCGTTAGACGCTTGTTGAGACTGCGATTCTAAAGCTGTCGCTCCTTTGAGGTTTTACTTAATTTGCCACCCCTGGATTTGTCATGAAGGCAGATACCAAAAAGGCTATGTGTAGATTGCGCTCATGGGGATGTTGGGAGGACAGCTGGATTGGCTGCGCTGGATCTGGAGAGCCCTCCGGTCAGCATGCCACTTGATGCGATGGTACTAGAGCTTCGTTTTGGCGTCGCTTCTCTGTGAGTTTTCCTGTAACGTAATCGTGGACTGAGGGAAGTGTGTTATCGTGCCTTCCCCTGTCGGCTATAAAATTGTTTACTGACGGCTCTCTCACTAATAAGGCAGCCGCTGCGTGCGCTTACTTTTCTGAACCTGACATTGGGATAGAGTATTTACTTGGAGGACACACTACTGTGTCTTCCAGGCAGAAGTCTTCTCCGTCGCAATGGCAGCGAAGATAGTCCTTGATATGAAGATCAAGGAAAACGATACTGCTAACCTTTCGAATAGTCAGGCAGCCTTGATGGCTCTGAATGGCCCTCGGATAATATCTAAGTTACTGGGCGACTGTGGATCGTCTGTAGATAAGTTGTGTATCCATAACAGGGTGTCATTTCAGTAGGTTCCTGGTCACATGGGTATCATGGGGAATAAAAGGGCCGACATTTTAGCTACGGCTGGCTCTGATTCTCCGTTTTCCTCGGATAGGCGCTCGCCCTAGGCATTGCCACCTCGAGTTACGGGTTCTCTTATCAAAGCGGATTTTCATAGGAAGCATCAGCAGAGATGGGCAAACCTGAGTACTTGCAGGTATACAAAACTGTTTCTTGATGGGCCCAAATGGGAATATCTCCGATTTTCTCATGGGGCTCGGAAGGAAACAATGTAGAACTGTGGTTGGCATCATCACTGGCCACAGCTCACTTCACGCTCATCTAACAAGCATGGGAGCTGTTGACAGCCCTGAGTATCTGTCCTGCCTGGAAGGAGAATTTGAGCCAACTGGACGCTTTTTGTGTGCTTGTCCGGCCTTCGTCCGGAGCAGGCTGGATACTCTAAGTTCTGCCCTCCTATTTGTAGAGGAGTTGAAAAACCTTCCTCACCAACACCAAATGCGCTTCATTAAGAGGACAGGGAGGTTTTGGTGATAGAGCTTCCAGCAGGACAGCAGCCTCCGTGCTTGGGATCCCTCGCCCTGCCACTAATTGAAAAAAAAAAAAAAATGACTGTGCGCAGTTACAAAAAACTCATCATTTCTTATGTTTTTCTGGATGAGTAAGCCTTTTTGAGCCAACAGCTCTTAGACTATTAGAAAGGTAATTTAGTAAGCTCACGACTTTGTATGACTTTTATTCTGGAACACGGTACTCGATAACCTGAGTGCCGTTGTCCAAAAATCACTCGGAATTCCGATCTACACATACACCTTCATAATCAGCAACACTTTGGTTAAGTATAGTTTCTAAAAGCCGTGAAAAACGATTTACGAATAAAATTAATATATATTCGAGAAAAATTTGTGAAAAGTGGACGGCGAGTGGCAAGATTCTCTTCAAAGTACGATGACTGGCATCTTGGTGAAGACAAAGTACTGAAAGACACTGATGTAGGGAGTTCTTTATTTCCTGAATAAGAGAAACTTAGAAGAACTAGGCACAACATTCAAGAGTTGGCAGCATCATGACCAACATAGGCGAGTTATTTGAAGCAAACTCGTCACTCAAATAATGAGCAAAATGCTACTTTGACCAGTGAAAAAGCTTTAGTGCATTGCATTGACATTAAATCGACATCATCATGCATACAAAATAACGAGGAAAAGGGCGATAGGTGTCGGCCATTTCATGTATCCCTCATTCTATAGTTTTATACCTGTGATACACATGGGGTAAATTTAATTGGTTCATTAAATTAGCCTACTTTTAATCCATGTGTATCAACAAATACCCCGAATATTCTGACAATTACCCCAAAAAGCAAGCGAGTAATTTCGGTGTATTCTATTACCCTGATAACAGCGCCAACTGGTAGTCGCTAGAAATATAACAATTTTGTGAGCACATATTAAAAGATAGACAGTGACAAGCAAAAACCAAAGAGGAAATGAAAAGTGACAATTCGAAAATTATTATTTGCATCGCCTGCTGACGCTTCGCTAAAATTAATGCAATTATACATCCATACTAAATATCATCATTCAAATTACCCCGATTTATGTATATCAGGGGTTTCCAATTAACTAGGTAATTCAATTACCCTGAAGCAAATACCCAGTTATATTTACCCTATGTTTATCATAAGCATTAGAAAGGCTAAAGCAATTTGTTTCCCCGATGCAATAAACATCGATGAAATTTAAACCATTCTGTAATGCGTCTATTTAAAGTCCAGGAACGTGTTATGAAAGAAGTAGTTCAGGCAGGTGGGTACATCACTTACTTTGATAAGTAAATAGGACTGTGACGGGATCTTTGGACATTGCCAATATAAGCAAAAGCTTCACGAAGAGGATCGTACTGACGAATTCTTTATTTATAATTTCATTCGTACGGTTGAAATGACGATACTTTGGGAAAATTCTAGAACTTCATCTAGTCATCTTATAAAATTCGAGTGTGAGAATATTAAAAAACAAATAGTTGAGTTGGTCCCAGTTGGCCTCGACTCAATTCAACGCAACTTATTACAAACAAATGATAGACAGACTCCTATAGATGCCAAAAATTGTAATATTTTTAAAAGGCACTAAAGGAAAACAAAAATCTTATATTTGTGGTGCCAAGCCCACTAAAATGAATTTTGTTTTAACACGTAAAACTGACGTAATAGGAAATTATAATTATTGTGGCTTACACTACACGCATGGATTAAAACATTGAAATGTTTCTTACATATAGGTTGACAATAATGGTGAAGCAAGTCAGATCAGATAATTTTAAAGAGGAACTCAAAATACGGAAAAGGGGAAATACAGAATTAATTTAAAAAGGAAATGTGCTGCCAGTTTCTGGAATTATATTTAAGCATTATATTGAAGTCTCTACTCATTGCTCCTCAAGAAACCCGAAACAAGGAGCAGACACTAGAACATCTACTAATAGAGACTTACTTACAATTCTTTTGATAATATCTGACCCAGGTATTAATGCATTCCAGAAATTACCCAGAAAGAGCCCTGATTCGATTTACTTAGAAATCTTCAAATTATTGGCTAATCTCTTTCATTCAAATACCAGAACTGTCTGATATTGTCATGGATGATTATGCAAGATTGGATTCAACGGAAGTTGATTCTAAAAGTAATTCTGCTAGCGATTCATTTTAATTTATTTTTTATTTTCATTTACTATCTGATATTGTCAACTTACTGCAAAAACAAGATAGTTCCATTTTCATGTGCGCCTCTGTGGGCGAGACAAGTATTCTACGCATAGAAAGGGTAGATGTATGTATGTACAAAGGATGCATGTGTCAAAAATTGGATAAGTAAGTCCAATTGGTTCATAGTTCTGAAAACTTCAATTTACATTTTCTCAAAACTAGAAAAATTTAGTTATCTTGATTTTGCAGTAATCCGACAATTATGATCTTTTGATTTAGTTTTACCTTATAAATGAAAATACAGTAACGTAGATAAGGCACCCGCAGATCTAGCCAGGCGGAAGGGGGGGGGGGGGGCACCTGAAATTTGGGGGTCCCAAATTTTCAAAAAATTCCAGCATTTTACCAAAAATAATATAATATAAGGATATCTCGCATGACCATGCTTGGGTTATACCAGAGTATTGCTTCCTGCGATTTGTTAGCAGAACACGTACGACCTCTTCTCAGGCATTAAAAACGCCATACATTGCTCTTTGTTTATAATTTCTCTGAGGATTTTATTTTCTTTTCTTTAAAATATCCTGAAAAAAGAAAAAAAAAACAACTTTGCTTGCGTTGTTTACGTTGGACAGTTTTTATGGGTGGTATAATGTGTGAATGAAGTAGTTATAGTATATACATGAATGTATGCTCCAATTCCAATATGAAATTATCCATACTTCGACCTGATGTAGAGAAGCCCTAAATTTTTTTCTCAAGAATTTCCTGGACATTTTTTCTTTAGAATTTTTATGTATATTATTGGAAACCGACACAGAATTTGAAAAAAACTACTGTCGGCCGCCAAGAGTGAAAAAAAAAATTCTGCAGAAACATTTTCTGTAAATTTATAAAAAAAGAAAAAAAAATGAATACATATTGCTTAAGGGGTTACACCACCTTGAGATTTCCAAAAAATCTAAATGTTTTAATACTGAGATAAATTGTTTATACTTTCATGAATATTTTAACCGTTTAACCATTTAAAATTCAAATTATCTCCGAAGTTATAGCAATTAGAAGTGAGGAGTAGTTGTTTTTTTCAGGAAACTACGTTAAAATATCTCAAGATCTGTTTACCGATTTTGATAAAATTCAAATCACATATTCTTTATAATATTATTTATGAGATAAAAGAATAATTTTTATAATGAATACCACATTTTACACCTGACTTTATTAGATATGATTTATATACTATATACATAGGTATGATATGTATGTAACTAGAAATATCTTATATTCCATACCTTTTTGCTCTCACTTATGAAGTTTTTGCGATATATGTACATATAAAATACAACATCGACTATACCTGAGAAGTTACAAATTGTGACTTCATTTTCTAAAGCTATATTTATAATAGTTAATTAAAAATTTCGCGGGTGGGCCCCTGAATTTTTATCTACGCCACTGAAAATAACAATATATTTATATTAATTTGTATGCGAACTTTGGTAATTCTATTTATTAATCTAAGAATATCGTAAATATTTATTTACCATTTCTAGTTAATAAAATTAGTTTTACAATGAAAGTGAGATTTTTTTCAATATTCAATTAAATAATTCACACATATATATGCCAGACAATTACCTAATAATACAAATGCACTAATTTACAATTTTATTTGAATTGATTATGTACATATTCTTGCAGTAATAAAAGTTTTCACTAAAATATATCTTTTAATTTATGACAAACAAGTACGCCCTATTCGGATGTAGAATCAGATAAAGAATAAAATAAATATAAATTAAAATAAATAAGTAATATATTTTCCTTAATTGACAATTGGCAATTCGCTAATTCGATTTTTCTCGAACCTAAAATAATTTACAAAAAAAGTTTACATCTCATTCTATTTCCAATTAAGAATTAAAAAAACAAAAAATCGCAAATAATTTCATTCGATTTTCTGGCAACGCTACATTTCCCGCGTATGTAACAACTTCAAATTCCAATACAACACTTGTCTGCAATTGATGCAATTAAGTCGACAACAGTTAATTCGCTAAAAATACTCTTCTACAAATCGGTACAGTAAAATCTCTCAAAACTCAACACACAAATCTTGCCGAATTCCCCTCAAAACAGAACTTCTCAAAAGCGACTACTCGCCCTGGGAAAATAAGTTGAAAAAATTCCCACCTAAAGGAAATGTCTATGTGGGTCTCTCCCAAGAAGAAATTTAAATGCAATTTAAGAGGCTCGGTCTACTACGCTCTAGACTATTTTGTGCACACGGAAATTTCGGTCGGAAAAGCTCTCAACTAAGCTCGACTTCTATATGTATGTATATATTCCATTCCAGTCAAAGACCTTTTCCATCTAGGCAAACCTCGCATAGAATAGTTTCTGGTGGAAAATCAGGTTAGATGATTTGCGCTTGCCCGTGCGTTGTGAAAAGCTCCCGCCTCATAGACAGAGTATTTTGCACAGCCAGCCACCACCCCCGGTAAAATATTTTCATGGTTTTTTATTTGTGTCAAACCAAGTGACGTCATAGAAATTGGGTCATTAATATCGGTCAAACCAAAACACCACACACCACCAGAAAGAACGAAAATTTTGACGAGATGTGTATGATGCGAGCATGATTTTCTTTTGTAGTATTTTCTCTGTTGATGGATTTATGCACTGTTAACGATTTGCAAAGAAATCATTCTAAAATTATTGAGATTGTGGCGCTTTGGATGACACGAAATGCCTATATGACATAGAGTGAGTGTACTCTGGGAAAAGTCTCATAATACGAGAAACTATGTCAACTGAAGTGGAAGGAATTGGCATCAGTGGACAGATTAAATTTTTACCTTGGAAATTACAAATTTACAAATGAAATAATTGTTATTTGTTATTTTAGAATAAAAATTTGAAAAGTGGAAACAATTAATGCTGTGGGAATAATTGGATGTTGTTTTTTTCATTACACGCAATGGGTGTGTCTTGAAAAATGCTGCTTGTTATAAAAATTTTGAAAGTAATATGAAGATTCAAAAGAAGAATTTCAAATATAAACTTGGAAAAATGTCTAGAGCCAAAACAACTTAATGGTGATGGGATTGGATTGAAATGAGGTCAAGTCCCTAGGGAGATCTCTAGAACGTAGGCCACAACAAGACAACAATGTGCCAACTTAATAGGAATGTTCTCAAAGCTTATGATTTTTATAAAAAATTTAAAGCTTTTCTTCATAACAAGATCTTATAGAAAAAAATTAAACATTAATTAACATAAACATAACCATTGACTCTTTTACTACTATTATTAATCATAAGACCCATTGTTAAAAATGTTTTTTTTAACCGAAATTTATTCAGGCTAGCTGAAAGATTTCTTATCTCGTATATGGACGATTCTAGTTAAATGGCAGTTAAAAATAAAACAATTTAACTTTTCGAATTTAATATGCCTATGCTGATAATTTCGTATTGATATGGATAATAGCCTATAACTTCCTCAGGAAATTATTCAAAATATCTCTGATAATTAACGTTCCTGGGCAGTCCTTCTTAACGGAATAATGAAAATTGATTTATGAACGTTGTTTAAATAGAGATTTTTTAAAGGTATACAAAAGCTATACTCTAGAAAACATCTAGCCTACGGGAAGGTTTTCAACTGCCAAATGTAGTAATTAATCTTATGCTTATGACAGTCATGAGATATCGATACCTAGGTAATCGAAATGTCCGGTTCAAGCCCCATGTGTATCATTAAATATTCACAATATACTCAAAAAGCTAGTGTGCATAGATAAGGTATCGATGCCTTTACAAATTGATGAGTTTAGCCTGATTATAGGTATTTCTTTCGTTACGCAGCGCCATCTAGTTGTTAGTAATACAGGGTGTTTCCATTGACAAAAAAAAATGTTGTACGGCAGGGATGAGTCCATATCAACCTTTTCGGAGTTACAGGGTGATTAAGAAAAAAAAATGTAAATATTCACAAAACACCCTGTATATTAATGAGCACAGACGGTGGCCATACTACATCCAGTACTTTTTAAGATACAGGATGTTTTGTGAAAAACTGGATTTTTTTTCTTAATCACCCTGTAACTCCGAAACTGTTGTTGTGCCCCCTCCCGCCTCTCTCATCCCTCTGCCTTATAATGTTTTGTTTGGCTTGGTGAGTACTATCACCTCCTGCTCTATGGATCATCTAGGTGGAAACACCCTGTATAATATGATAATAGAAGAGATTCATCCAAAAGAAACATGTTCCATGTAAATGCTCAAATGTTTAATACCAAGCTTTCAAGTAAGTAATATCTTAGAATAATAAATTTTATTAGTCTATGGTAATATGTTTTGGGTCACAAATCTGTGGTGGCTGATAATATGGAATGATTTGTTTTTTGTTCCCCAATCTATGGGAATTCCCGAAGACATGAAGATTTCAAGGTTATCATATACCTATGTTATCTGTACACGTTATATTTTCTTTGTCAATACAAGCAGCAACCACACGTTTTTTCAACATCTTCAAAACATCCAAAAAATATGATCTCTTGAGCTCTGAAAATTTGACGTTTATTTCAGTGATAACCTTATCGTTCGATGTGATTTCTTTCCACCAAGGAATTTCTTTATGTTTGGGAAGATAAAGAAGTATCAAAGTGGCAATCTAGAGAAGTACGAGGATGGGGAAGCAAATCGTAGCACAATTCGACAATTTTGACCATGGCAATTGAAGATTCTCGTGGTGGAAGAGATTTTTTTGACAAAATAGGGCCGTTGTTGTGCACATGATTTTTTCGGTCAATGGAACCGTGTTTTAGTTTCTTCGGACAACATTCGTCAGTAAAAAAATATTGTTTTGTCAAGTTTACTATACTCTTTTATTCCTGAAGAATATGTCTATTATTGTCTGCGAATTATTTTTTTCGACTAGGTCTTGAAATGCCAAAAAGTTTATCTTCTCATTTCTGTCGTCTAGAATAATTCGTGTTACGGTACAAATGGACATAACCAATCTCATAGGATTTTACATTACGAAAAGCTCTTCAATGTCTACATTAAAATGGCTCGAAATGACCGTTTTCTTAGCATACATGAAAAATTTAATCTTGTATATGGCAATCCTAAGAAGTTTCCTGATAAAGTTCATTCATGAAATTCCACCTAAATTTGTAATATAATCCTTGCTACCCAATATTTGGAATCACTTTGCCAACACGTTCTGACACATAATATTCAAATATTCATTAGAAATCGAAATTTTTGTATTGCAACCATTAAAAGGGAATTGCTCGATTTCAATCTAAAATTCGTACACAAAAGTCATGCACAAATTCGCTCTTAATTTATCATTTGGACTGACGTGCAAAAATAAAAACCAGCTCATGTATGGGTATCCAATCAATATTTTATTGCTGTTGATATTTCATCAAATGTCACATGCCTAATTTGTATAAGGAAATATACAGTTAAATGGAAAATTTTCCCTAATTAATCGTTATAATAAGGAAATCAAAAGAAAACTTCATCTACATATTCTTTTTTTACTCTGCCTTCATTATAGAGAAAGTTTTCCACTTCGATTGTGAGATTGTCTTGTCGAGAAATTCCGACTTTGATGTTTCGAAATTAATTGCTTAGGAGAAAATAATTTCGAATATGTGGCATCTAAGTGTCCCAAAGAATCAGTTCACATTTTTCATTATTTCCAATTTTTATAATTTTTTGTTTTTAAGAAGAAGCAATAAATTAATAATTATTTTTAGACAAAAATGTGGTATATAAGCACGTTCAAATTAAAATCAATTCTCAAACAAAGTCTGTTGGTAGTTTTAGTTTTTGTGATATAATTTTTAAAATAACAAATTTTTGCCAATGACATAAATATTATCGACTGAATTGCCTTAGTAATATTTAATGAAATTTGTTTAGTAATATTATGACTAAGTATAAAATCTCCATAAATAATTCTGTGTTTCCACTACCTACCTTTTATTTTCCGAGTAGATACTCTTCCAACAATTGCATAAAAGTGGCTTGTCAAATGTAATTTTTTCTGGACATTTCATAGCTTTTCGTAGTCTTTGGCACTACGCGAGTATCCTATCTATTGATAATTGCTTCAGATTAATTAAAGTTTTAATTTTGCCCTACTTCACTTACGGGGTAGTATTATATTTCTAAAGCTGAAATGTTTTTTGTCCGTAAAATGGAAATATAATTCAACGACTGCATCTCCTTTGTTTTTGGACCTGTTTCGCCTTTTCGACTTCGAGTACTTGGCTGTTTACTGTTTCCCTATTTGAGGCGACGACGTGTTCTAGTATTCTTATATAATTTAATAAATTGTATTAGACCTAGGTACTTACGAGTATTTTTTACAGTTCACAATATCACAGCGTAATAGGAATATAATGCTCCGACGTTTTTTATAAATCTTACATGTAAGGCTCTTTCCTTGTCAAAATTTCCCGTCTACAATATCTAATAGCTTTCCCTTGAGTGTCAAAACTATAAGCACTGACGGTACAATAAAGCGGAACATTGAAACACATACACGTATAGTATAATATTACTCTTCTTTTTATTAAAATTTATTTTTATAATCTACAAGCGGAATTTTCAGTAAATCCTTAAATTTAGCTGTAAAGCAAAAGCAAGTTCTAATTGTAGCCAAGTTTTCTTAAACAAATCTGGGTTCGTTAACATAATATAATCAATTTTCTCACTTCTTATAATTAAAAAAAAAAAAAAGAAAACACGCAGGCGCGGACCTAGCGTTAAAATTAGGGGGGGGGGTCATGGTCATCTTACTGCAAAATAAAAATTCAATTCTAAGGTGTTTAAATGACCAAAAACAACATTTATATAACAGATATGTATTTATATAACATTTAAATAATATGGTTACGTGCCATAGTGCAATAGAAAAGAAGACATCTATTGGAAATGGATACTTTGATTGAAAGACTAATTAACAACGGACATAAACAACTTTCGGAAAAAGAAAGCCAACATTATGGGGAAAAATTTTAGCTTTTATCTGAACACTTTCCAAATTTTGCGAAATGCTCATGGGCCAACCAACACACTTCACTTCTAGGGAAGGAAGGAATTTGCTGGCCTCGTGCAGAGACGTGTTATCATAATAGTTTTGCTACACTATATTCCTTATATGATTACCAGGTTAACTGTGTAAACATTCAAACAAGTAACAATTTTTGATATAAATAATAAGTGTATCACAAATTCACAGCACATAATGAGAATTTTATTATATTATCACCTCAAATCGGATGTAAGTCAGGGCCAACACGCGGGTGATTATAGGCAGTTTTTATGGGTGAGAAGTATTCGGAGGTAGGACAAATTCCGAAATGCTAAATTTTGATCGGGAGGACGGGCAGTATACCAATAATACTACTGAAAAGGAAATTGATTCGGTCATTTTAAAATTGCAAAATTTCTAATCGATCGATTGTATAGTTGTTTACCTGCGATTTGAGGTGATAATATAATAATTAAATTATCATTACGTGCTGTGAATTTGTGATACAGTTATTGTTTATTTCAAAAACTCTATATATTTGATGGAATCTTTCGTGACCGATTTGTGAAACATTATTAAAAGAAATCAAAGAGTATTCTACTTGTTTTTACATTTATTTCACAAAAATTTTTTCTTCTCGTTATAAATTTACTGACAGCTTTTTCGATCTCTATCGGATCATCCTCAGAGGAGTAGCACTTGTTTACTCCTCTGAGGATGGTCCGATAGAGATCGAAACAGCATTTGTTTACTCCTCTGAGGATGATCCGATAGAGATCGAAACAGCTGTCAGTAAATTTATAACGAGAAGAAAAAATGTTTGTGAAATAAATGTAAAAACAAGTAGAATACTCTTTAATTTCTTTCAAAAACTCTAACTTAATTGAACACGCACACAATTAATTTTGGCAATCATATATGGAACTACGCGTAACAAAATTATTGTGCTGGTATGTCTAAGCACAAGGGGAGCAAAACTCTTCCTTCCCTAAAAACTTCTCCCATTGACCGTAAAATAATAAGATTAAGATTACAAGTATATTTGTGCTCGATTACTGTCACTGATATCGACAGATAAGAAATACAAATAACCTGATATCGACGGCTGCACTACTATAGGTCTGTTCGCATATTTTTTTCAAATAAAATCATGAAAAACGTCAAATCATATGATAGAGAGAGAAACTGCGAGTGACACTCGCAACGTATGCGAAAGGCTCCGAGTAAGAACTTATGTAACGTCAAATAATTAGAGTGGATTACCTGATTTATTATTTAAATTATTGAGTTATTGTGCTCCTATTTGAAATAAATATGCATGCCGGAGAATTACTTTCTATAGTGCAAGTACAATAAACAAATTTAATTTACCACTTTGAATACGTAAAATGTTTTTGTAGAACATTCTACTTCCACTGGAATAGCAGGCTTATCCATTTCTTTAAGTAAACTAAAAACTTGAAAAATAGCTAAAAACTCAAAAATAACTAAAAACTAGTGGGAGCTGTCAAATCTGACACTTTTGAAGTTTTTACTTGACGATTTTTCTCTAGTCAAATCAAGTAATAAATTGAACGGAGGGAAAAAGTGATGTCAACAATTTCTCTCTCAGTTTTCGAGTACGCGAACGCCTTCGAGTAAGAACTTACAAAACAATGTCATCAATAGAAAGGAAATAGTTCCGGAAATTTTGAAATTGTGAAATTTCTGATCGGACGGCTTATTTAGGGCCAACCTACACGAGAAGTTTTTAGGGAAGGAAGAATTTTCCTCCTCTTGTGCTGAGATGTACCAGCACAATAATTATGCTATGCGGAACTCCGTATATGATTACCGAAATTAATTCAGTGCGCGTTCAATTAAGTTACAGTTTTTGATATAAACCTAAAGAGAACGCCATATAGAAGTGAATTCACTTTCTGCAGTGTCTTTCTATGGACATTAGTCATTATACATGTCAGTAGTTTTATATAAGAACGCTGCAAATATTTTAGAATCTTAGGAGTTAGAACTAAGTTAGGGCTCTGATGTGGTAGTGAGGGAGTCTGCTTTGTGGCTTAGAAAGTGTTTCTCGAGGGATCACACAAAGTTGGGGTCCCAAACTGAAATTCTGAGAAGAACTTATACATATACATCGCATGCACACAATAATGTTCATTTAAATAACTTTTGGTTGTTTTAAGTTTTGGAATAAAAATTTTTTTGAAGTTGAAAAATATAAATAAAAAAATAAAAAATAATAAATTTTTTTTTTTCAAATAACTCAATTAATTAAATATTTTATTCTTCAAATTTAGGGGGTCATGACTCCCACGACCCTCCCACCTGAATCCGCCACTGAAAACACGTTATTTTTCTTTTTTCTATTTATTCTTGAAAACTTGATTTCTGGCATCTTCCAAGTAAATATACAAAAAAATAAAATTGTTTACTCTTGTGTACAGTATCCTTAAATAATTACGAAATATAATATATTCTAATAAGAAAATGGAAAAGATCGATAGGGACACCTGTCGCTTCTGTATGGAAGATGACGAAACTGCTGAACCCGTCTTCTACGACTGCAAAGTTCTTGGATACTAAAAGCTAACCCATCAAGTATTCCCATTGCCAATAGATGTTACAAAGATGCCCCCAAGAACGTTATAGAATTTATAAAAGAGCTCAAGTTCGAATGGGCGTCCTAGGACACTTAGGGGTATTGTTACAAAAGATCTTAGAGGTCTCAATGATTATCTGGATTTCACACTTTAATAATAATTATAATAAATACCACTTGCAGAGTCTTGGACTAAACATTATTGTCGAAAAAAATGGCGCAAATTTTGAGTACTAGCTCTGTTAAAATTTCTACGCACATAAATTCATAATTTTTTACAAATTATTCCTCTATTGAAGAAAAACAGAAAATTGCATTGCAGGTTTCTTTTAGAAAACATAAAAAAAAAATAATTTTTATCATTATTAGAATTTTGAGTAAACACTCAAAGGATAGACACACTTAAAAACATTCTTTTTCTATAACTGCCAAATTTTATTCCACTGCCTAATTGAAATTATAATTCTAAACACAAGCAAATTGTAAATAGGTATATTTATTTTGAGTTGAATAGAGACAAGTTTAATATAAATTCGGTTAAATTTGTGCTATTTTTGTCTCTAGGAAATTCATAAGAAGCTCCATCAATTCCTATTACATGTCACTCAGATCACTTTAACAAAAAAGAAACAGTTGTGCGGGTAAATTGGCAGTATTCAGATGACACGAAACTTTTGTCAATTATTAAAATTTTAATATCCGTGAAAAGCATATTTTAGTGGAGGGAAAAATCATATTCGATTTGTGTATTATTTTGAAGATTATTATTAAAAATTATGTTTAAAATTTTTAGTGTTATTAACTTTAATATGTCAAGAGTTCTGTTATAACTCAATGAACTATAAGTATATCGTATTTGAGTGTAGATATAGTAAAGTTATTGTGGGATTTTTATTAGTTATTATTGATTGATTGATGATAGTTTGTTTTTAATATTAAAACAAAATACACGTGTATACCTACGTAAGTTAAAAATTATTTTAAATAAAACTATGTTGGTTCCTTTAACTGATACCATAAAAACAGTGTAGAGAATAACACATATCTATCAAGAGCATCTAATTGTAAATAAAGAAGCAAATTAATAAAGAAAATATTTTGAACAATATAAAATTCGGAGAATATAGGTAGATATATAATTCCATTACATATTTATTGCTAAAACCTTATAAGACAATCTCACTAGGGATTACTTCGATCGACAACGTACTGCAACTAAAATTCCCACCACAATTTGAATTTGATTCATTTTGCTCAGGTGATTCCAATCAAAATTCTAAGCTATGCATTTTCTGGATAGGTTAATATAGCATTCCCATAAGAATGTTATAATTGCAGTGGAAAAATATTTTTATGCTTATAGAATTCTTTATCAAATTTTTATCACTATTCCTTTTATGAGAAAATGTATTCTCTTTAAATGAAATCAGCATCCCGAAATAGCTGAATTCCATCTTTCTAGATATCGGTTTTGAATTTCTCCAATGACGGTGTTACCAAAGACTTACTAATAAAAATTTGAGGATTAGTAATAAAAACGAATTGCCCACACTCACGCATCTGTTTTTAAAACATATCTTAAAATCTGTCCTATGTTATTTTTTTTTTGTAAAAACTAGATGGCGTTGAAATCTAATTACATGTTGCACTAAAAATTGTGTCGTCACAAATGTCTTTAAGCCAAATCTTCTTATGCTCTTAAATTTAGAATTACACAGAACTCAACGCATTCATCGCTATAGCTTCATATCTATGATGTTGTTTTTATATTCCACTAATACGAACAGAAAAGTTCCAAGCGTTGTGTTGTATACTGAAGAATCTAGTACACCATCGGATAGCTGATCTTTTTTTTTTTTTTATAAAATCTGAGTACCAACACTCCCTTTCACCGAGATCAAAAGGGCTGAGCCACAATTAAAAAAATGTTAAGATCTTAATTTCCCCCTACTACCCGGGCGGTAAGCCGTAGGCACTTTTGTATAATATTGCATTCTTATGGCCCATCTACTTAAGAACTAATTTATATATATTTATTTATTACAACTTGATAGAGGAAAGTAGCCTATTATGAGACATTTTTTGTAAAACTTTAATATTTTCGAAACCAATGCACATATAAATGTAATTGTAGTTTCAATTTATAACCTGAGATGTAATTTAATGAGTTTAGGTCAATTTTAGTTGTTCTTGCTTATATTTGTTTCCCCAATTTCTAAAAACAATTACCATCAGATTTTTCTGCTTTTATTTTTGGCCGCCTAATATGAGACACAAGTGTTTTGCAACATGAGATATGTCTCATATTAGGAGCTAAAATTTTCTACAATTTAAGAAGAAAAAAACTGGTATTCATTTTAAGATGATTTTTTATTTGTAATTGATACCAGGTCACAAACCGAACAAAGGAAAATCTATCCTTTTATTTCACCACAATCCTCATGAGCCCATCGATAGCACGACTTGCATCTAGCCTACTAGACATGTCGGTCATCCGAAAAACGGCCAGTGCACAATATGCACTCCATGTAAATCAGATCTGGTACTGTTTCAGGCGAATCTGATGAATCAGTAGATATTCTCTTCTTGGGTTTAGCACTCCCTTTTGGCTCACTAACAGAAAATTTTGTTTTCGGCTTTCTTTTGGATTGGCCTTCCTTAAATGGCGTTGATGTTATAAATTTGGCCGTTTGACTCCGGGATTTCTTTTATGTGGTTATGGGGATATTAAGCTGTGGTATAGGGGTAATATCAGAAGGTCCTATTAAGTTTCTCCCTAGCTCTGGAGTCCTCTCTCTCAAAAATCTGGCAGTGGTGTCATAACCTGCGGACCTTTGTGGATTTGGTTCTTTATCCATAGAACTATCGACAATTGGCTCGCAATCCCTTGAACTATGGGCCACAGGCTCGTAATATCTGTAGCTGGTGACGCCTGGTTCGCAATCCCTGTAGGTATGAGTGGCTGGTCGGTAATCGCTGGAACTTTCAAAAACAGACTCATGAGATGGAACGTTTATCTGATCTGATTCACAAATCGCAAAGTAATGTTCTCTGAAAATATTCCTGTTGCATGGAAATGTCCTGTCTACCGAAATGAATTTATGGGTACTTCCATTATTGCTGGTCTCTCATAAGCTCTACCATATAATTTACATATGCTTGTATTTGGTACAGTCCGACCAGGATTGTTTTTGAGCCATGTCTCTATTTCTTGTGCGTAGTAGATCTTAAACGGTGACATAAATCCAACATAAATCCACATTTTGTGTCGAATGAGGAGGTAGACAAACGATTGCTACATGATTTTGTTTTGCTATATATATTACGTCCAAATTTCGAGTATGAGAATAATGACCATCGAGAACAAGCAACACTGGATCATCCTGACTCGGTTTTGTAAAAGACATAAAATGTGAAAGCCATTGCGTAAAAATGTGTGCCTGAATCCACCCAGATGGATACAGAACTTCTGGGTGCGGCTTCCATTAAAACTTCTGTCATATTTTTACGTGGGAAAACTATAAAAGGCGGTTCAAATATTCCAGCTGCATTCATGCATGTAACTACTGTAATTAGTTTTCCTCTCTCCATTGAAGTTAGGCAGCAAATCTGTTTTCCCCCCATTAATGCCAACACCTTGCTATGTTTATGCTGAACTACAGTGATTGCGGTTTCGTCGACATTAAATAATCTGTGAGGCAAACACTTAATTTTTTTATGTTCAGGTTCATAAATATCGAAGAAGACACTGACATTTTCTGAAGTGGAAGCTTTTACTCTTGCTGCCGAAATTCCTTGTGGTGTTCTCATGGACAACTGTTGGTTTCTATTAAAAAATCCTCGGAGCCATTTTTTGCCAGCAATCTCCTTTCTGCCTCTGAACGGATGACGAATTCCATTTTTTATTGCCAATTGGTAGGCCATACATTTAATATCCTTTTAACGTAACCAATAGAATCTGTAACAATTCGGTACATAGAATTGATTCTAACTAAAGTGGCACATTTCTATCTCTTTTCCATCTGCATGCAATGCGCGTAGCATCCGAAATAAGATTGATATAATGCTAGAGCTTTTCGAGGGATCGGGAGTTCATGCTGTTCTAGTTTCTGAAACGTGGTTAAATGAATATGTTTGCTCTCGTTCGGTCTCTCTGCCTGGATATAGCATCTTTCGCTGCGACCGTGTTGGCCGCAGAGGAGGAGGCGTGGCAATCTATGTCAAGGACTCTCTAAGGCCGAAATTGATGATGTATTCAAGTCCCTGTGCTAGTTTTGAGTTTGTTTGTGTCGAAATTAGCTCAAATGGATGTAACTGTGCGTTAGTTGCTGTTTATTCACCACCAAATAGTTTCAGTGAGGAGGCCGTTGCTGAATTCCAGAGGTTCTTGTCCGATCTATCAACGCGGTGCAACAATATCATAGTTGGTGGAGATTTTAATGTCGATGTTCTGCGAGATGATTCCACCACTCGCTGTTTAAGGTACGTTCTTCAAACTCTTGATTTAAAAATATTGAATTCAATTCCGACATACAACAACACTCAATATCCATCTCAACTGGATCTTTTCCTAACAGTTCACACGGATTCTGTGCTGTTAGTAAACCAGGTTAGCCCACCTGATAGTTTTGACCATGATTTCTTATACATGACATACAATTTTCCAGTCAATTTCGCTCCTTTGTTTACTTCATTCGCTTACCGTGATTACAACAATCTGGATCATGATAATCTGTTCAATGACTGCAGGGCGATGCCGTGGGAAAATGTATTTAACTGTCACTTGGTGGATGAAAAGGTTGTACTCTTCACAGAGTATATAAAATATTTATACGATAAGCACGTTCCATTGCGGATTTGCCATCAGCGTACCAGTGGATGCCCTTGGTTTTCAAATGAAATTCGCCATCTCATAGCAGAGAGAGATCTATTATACCATCAGTTCAGGACTTCTGGCTCTGATTCAGACCGTAGTCGCTACAGAGTGGTGCGAAATAGAGTCACTTCTGTCATTCGATTGGCCAAGCGAAGGTACTTCAATTCGAAATTAAATCCTGCTCTGCCCGCTAGAAATTTGTGGAGTAACCTACGTGTGTACTATAAAGACTCCGCTCCTTGTGAACTCGATCCTAATGAACTAAACAACGCTTTCACATCTATTCAATCCCCAGCCAATTTACCCTATCAGCAGCGACTGGGCACTGATGAAGTAGTTCAGAATAATAATAATAGTGGTTTCTCGTTCAGATGTGTAGATCTCCATGAAATATTTAATGCGATTAGTAGAATTAAGTCATCTGCTACTGGTCCTGATGATATCTCGCCAAGATTTATAAAAATCATTTTTTCATCCATTTCTCATATTTTAGTGCATGTGTTTAATATGTGTTTAACTACTTCGCAGTTTCCATCACTTTGGAAAAAAGCTATCGTGTTGCCAATTCCCAAGTCTCGAAAATGCTCTGCACCAGATGATTTTCGGCCGATTAGCCTGCTTTGCTTCCTCAGCAAAGTTCTCGAGAAATTAATGCATTCTCAAATTACTTCCTTTCTCAATCAACAAACTTTACTATCTTGCTGGCAGTCTGGTTTCAGGCCACGGCATAGCTCTGAGTCGGCATTGCTGAAAGTGGTATCGGACATTGGTGATGCAGTTGACAGAGATCGGATAGCCATACTAGTCCTTCTGGATTTCAGTAAGGCGTTCGATTCGATTAATCATGATATCCTTCTTCTCAAATTGCAGCAGAATTTCAGTTTCTCATCTACCGCTATCTCTCTTATCAAAAATTTTCTCCTCTGCCGTAGCCAATCGGTGAAGACTCAAACAGTTTCATCTCCTTTAACTCTTCACTACGGTATACACCAGGGTTCTATTCTCGGTCCTCTTCTCTTCTGTCTATACATAAATGATCTACCCACGATTTTACAAGATACTTCGGTCCACCTTTACGCTGATGACGTACAAATCTATCTAGATAGGCCAATTGGCTTAATCGAGGACGGCGTCATTCGGCTTAACAATGACCTTGATAGGATCTGTGACTGGGCCAGTCGCAATCAACTAATTCTAAATCCAAACAAGTCAAACTGTCTATTTGTGAATAGGAGGGATTATGACCTAAATGATCTACCAGTAATTAAGATCAATGGCATCGTCATACCATATGCTAGGTCGGTTAGAAACCTGGGCGTCGTGCTAAATACCAAGTTTACCTGTTGTGATTATATATCTAATACAGTTGGAAAGGTGTATTCTTCCCTGAGAATGTTAAGAATGTCTGCGAATATATTGTCACAATGCATGCGTATGAGGCTTGCAAAGGCTCTCGTGCTACCTCACTTTATCTTCGGGAGTCTAATATTTCCAAAACTGGACTCTGGCTGTCAGCGGAAATTAACGGTAGCTTTCAATGATACGATTCGGTTTATATTCGGCTTGCCCAGATTTTCTCATATTTCATCCTATGTCGACTCATTTCTTGGATGCTCTCTCGAAACATTCCTCATGAACAGAAGGCTGAAATTTTTGTACAACTTGATCTATGCGAAAGAGCCAGCTTATCTCCAGGACCGTATTCAATTCCTGAGCTCCACTCGACATCGTCGTCTTCTGTTACCTAGCTTTGTTACTCAAATTGGTGAGCGATCTTACTTCGTACAGGTCATTCGTAAGTGGAATGGCTTACCCGTCAGCCTTCAGCGGGCTGGCTCCGTTGGAACATTCGGCCGGCTCTTGGCTTCGACCCTTTTGCCTTAGTACGCACTGACTGATGCTGTGCACTGTATTGCGCTACACCTCTTCGATTTCTCGACTATATTTTTGTACACATTATCATTATTATTAATATTTGTTTTCTTTTCTTTTTTTTGCTTTCTGAATCTAGTTTAATTTTTTTTTTCTTCTTCTATTATAATATTATATTATCTCACATATCAATTATTCTAAATATTTGTATAACTTTTTCATTGTTATGATTCTTCCCGCGCTTGTATTTTACACACACACTGTTAATATTTAGAATTTTTCCTACGTTAATTGTACACTTTTAAGATTTCTAAAATCTTATGTATCTTTGCCAGCAATAAAATTTATTATTATTATTATTATTAATAGTCAACTAGTTGTTTCTCCAAGTCATCTGGAAGAGCTGTTTTTCTGCCTAACCGCACCGCTACTAACTCACCCACAGATCTTGTGTCCTTAGCATACCTCTCGAGAGTACCCCTTGGAACATTAAATACTTTCGAAGCCTTTAAATACCTTCAAATATATTATATATTTAAAATGCTGTAAAAATACAATTTCAGAATGAAAATATTGCATATAAAAAAAATTAAATATTTACACACCCCATTTCCTTATTCCGAACAACTTCAACCGCTTTCTTCATGTCTTCCTTGCACCACGTCTTCCTTTTCGGAGGCATCTGTAAGTATACCTGCTAAGTAAAATGAAGTTTCCCTAATATGAGGTATCTCCTTTTTGGATACCCAAGATATCTCATATTAAGGCCGCGATGATTTTTTGTTCAATTTGTTTTTGCGAGCTTATAAAATATCGTGCAAACGACGAAATAACGAAATCATAAAAATAAAATAAAACTAATATAACAATAAACTTACCTTTCAAAATATATCGAATGCAAAAATTCACTAGAAAATGTCTATTTGCACACTTACCAACCAAACTTATCTGCATGAGATCTCTGATGACAATGACACTCGCCACGCTTACGGTTTACTTTTACCAAGAAAATGAGAAGGTTCCGTTTGGATTTACAATATTTTATTGAAACAGAAACGAAATGGAGCACTGTCTCATATTTGGCGCCTATCTCATAATAGGCTACTTTACTCTATACCTACATATTTACACGAAAGTTCTGACCCTATGGTTTTTTTTTTATATTATTAAGTCAAACTCAGGGGATACCCTATGATGCAAAGCACAGCATGGCAGGAAGGAGACAGGGAAAGGATTAGGGGACATGAGGAAAGTAGCGGAAGTGCCGATGTATGTCGCTCTTGAATCTTCGCAGATTGTATGCCCGAGGAAAAACCAAAAGATAGTAGACTGTTCCACATTCGCACAATTCGGCATAAGAAGGCAGCACGGAATTTTACTGTACGGCCGAAAGTATTTTGCAGGGTGAATGGATGTGCGCGGTTTACAGTGCGAGTATTGCATGCAGGAATTAATGTACAAGGGATCAGACTAGATATCTCATCAGAACATTCGTCATGCGTGTAGCAATAAAGGAGCGAAAGACATACAACGCGGTGCTCGAGTGAGTCGATATGACAAGTTATCGCCAAATCGCCAATGAGCTTAAAGGCTATTTTTTGGACAATACCCAATGAAGCTAAGGCTGTACGGCCAGCCCCAGCTCAGATATGAGAATTGTATTCCATTCTAGGTCTGATATAGGACTTGTAGAGGAGTGCTAGATTTGATGGGCTGCAATATTTCTTACACATTTTCAAAAAACCAAGACATTTCGATGCTTCTTTGACAACAGAGAAGATGTGGTCTGTCCAGCTTAATTTATTGGAAATGTTAATGCCAAGAATGCTTAGTGACGGTGAATCTGAAATTAAGGCTCCATAAAATAAAATGGGAGTGGTTAAATGGTGATCTTATTTTAAATAGCCAGCTTTGGGTCTTAGATGCATTGAATTTGATGCGACCAAGCGAGAATAATATCAAGATCGTTATTCAATGATCTAGTCATGACATCTCGTTTGACACATGCGGCATTCCCTCTGCAGTCTGCAAGAATATCAAAGGAGTAAGCGAAATCAAGGGTACTGTCATCATCGGCAAAGCTATGGATGGAATTGAAAGTAAGGGAAAGCAGATCATTAATAAAAATTAGGAAGAGAGACGGAGATATAACAGAACCCTGGGGCACACCGGCATTTATAGGGTGAGGTTCAGATGTAACGCCATCTAATACAACACATATTTGGCGACCAGATAGAAAACTTTCAATCCATAATAGAAGAGGACGGGAGAGACTAAGCGTTTTAAGTTTGGCTAAAAGGGCAGGATACAAGACTCTATCAAAGGCATTTGAAATATCCAAAGCAACGATTTTGGATTCACCAAAATTGTGGAGACTACGGTTCCAACGTTCCGTAAGAAAAGTCAGCAAGTCTCTAGATGAGCTTCCAGTCCGGAAAGCCATATTGGCATTCGTTGATGAGTTTCAAGATACTTCATTAATTTGAAATTAATGATAAATTCAAAAACCTTTGTCAGAAGGTGCCAAATAACCGTCGAGCGGCTTACAAAAATAAATTGCATGATAAGTTTAATTTTTATCTTGACAGATATTTCTCAAGTAATGAATTAGTGGCTAATTGAGTTATATGCATCAGATCAGGGGAGTGATTCTGATTTTTTGTCATAGCTTAGGTATATATTTTTTTATTCACACATTTTGATATAACACCATAAATTTGTCGTACTTTTATATTCATCATATTCATTTTAATTGATCCTTTTCATCAACCACAAAATAAAGTAAAGTGAGCTTGCAATGAATAAACCTTAGAATATACGTATAAAAGTATGACAAAGTAGTCAACTGCTTCTGAGGTTGTGACAAAACTTATAAACTATGGAAAATGAATATTCTACACCAACTTATAGCAATACAACTGCTTAAATTCGAAATAATATTTTTAAATTAAAATATCATTTTCAGTTCATTCTATGTAATTCAAAGCTTACTGACCTGAATAATAACATAAAAAAAGCAGTTGAAAAGTTCATTTCATTTTGTCGTATATTCTGACATTAAAGTACGACAAAAGATCTGGGGTGCTGATTCTGATCTTTTGTTGTACTTTAATATCAAAATATACGACAAAATGAAATAAACTGTTTTGTTGCTTCTTCTGTACTTTTATTCAGTTCAGCAAGCTTTATATTATGTAGAATGAACTGAAAATGACACTTCGCATTGACAATACAAAAATTTTATTTCGAATTTCATTACTTCTAGTGCTCTAAATAGGTGTGTAGAATATCCATTTACAATAGTTTAAAATCGGAACCAATTGACTAATTTGTCATACTTTTAGGTGTAAATTTTGACATTTATTCATTGTAAATTCATTTTGGTTCATTTTGTGGCTGATGAAAAGGATAAATTAAAATGAATATGGTGAAAATAAATGTGTGACAAATTTGTGTTGAAATGTTAAAATGTGTGAGAAAAGTAAGTACGACAAAAGTTGAGAGTCAGCACCCTGGAAGAGGCTTTTTCTCGTCTTGCGTTTTTTTTTTAATCTCTAGAATGTCTGTTGACAGTAAGTCTTTTCCGAAAATAAAACTCATTGCAAGCTTTCCAAATGTTAATATCTCTTTTGGAATTTACCTTTCCATATTTGGAATAAGTTCAGAAAATGTAGGTTATTATTTTTTTTTTTTAATTTATACTGTTAGAAAATTAATTGCATCATACAATGCGGCAGTACTTGGAACTAGGAAATCCGCATTAAGCGGTGTGGATGATTTTTTAGTATACTTTTTTTTTTACAAAAACTAATTTTTTTAATAGAATAGGGTGCAAACTGCAGGAGTCATTCAAGCCCAACTTTTCTCAGTTTTACACACTGGCATATAATATGGACTGCTCGATATGCTATTTCATGCGGGTACATTTTTTGTGTCAAAAATAGTTCATACGTCGGTGCCAACATTGAAAAATCCATTGGCGGAAAGTTGAAAAGTGAATCCTCTCGAATTTCTATTAACCCAAGTAATTAATTTAAAAACATTTATTTCGACAAACCCACTTATTTATTTATTGTTTACAGCCCTTTCTCAGTTCGCACGTTACATAGGAAAGTGACCAACTCAAAAAATGCAACTTTTCAGGAGAGCGAAAAAACGAAGAGCTGTACATAGAATTAATTCTAGCTTAACGTAGTAATTGTTTGCTAAAAATAGTCTGAACTCTTAAATTTGTTAGTAAATTTATTTCTGAAGATTTATATAAAAAAAAATTTAAGTTTTTGTTACCGCAGTTGGCGAGGTTAGCTGTTAATCCCGCATCCTCTTAAGTTGTGTCGCTTTTCTTTGTTGCGAAATAAATATTTTTACAAGTTTTTTTTTAAGTGGCCCAACTTAAAATACGATTTTTAAGAATTAAATTACTTTGAACTTTGTGGAAAAATGTCATAACTCATAATAAAATTTGTAAGAAATAAATGCTGTTTTGTGGAAAAGTGACACAATTTAAAATAATACTGTTAAAATGTCGAAAACATATTTACGTTTGTTATGAAAATCGTCACAACTCAAAAAGTGACACTGACACACTGTTCTATTAAAAATATCTCTGTTCTTAAGTAACAGAAAAGTGACACTATCGCTATCTAGCTGCAAAAACAATCAGATAGAAATATGCCAATTTCATGGTGTAATTAACTCAAAAACGACAAATTTTGAGTTAGGTAACATTTCTATGTGACGTGCGAATTAGTAGTTGGTGCT
Source organism: Dioctria rufipes (assembly GCA_963924295.1). Lineage (NCBI taxonomy): Eukaryota > Metazoa > Arthropoda > Insecta > Diptera > Asilidae > Dioctria > Dioctria rufipes. Next base: position 56,398,318 of record OZ002741.1, read on the forward strand.
TAGACCGAAAGAGAACGCTATATAGAAATGAGCCCACTTTCTGCAGTGTATTTCTATGGACGTAGTCAGTCGATATTTTAAATGTGGTTTTACATAAGAACGCTGGAAATATTTTAGAATGTTAGGAGTGTTACATGCCAATATTACCTGAAAAGGGGCTTATCTCTCTTTAAGGCGAAGAAATTGCCATCAGCAATTGATTCAAATTCGTCAGTTAAAAACAAAAAGTATTTCCCATAGAACGACTGGGGACAAATAAAAGTTTTAAATTTCAACCCAAGTCGTTTCAATAGAAAAAAAGCCCCACGACAAATCTTACCTTCAGTAAGATTTGTCGAAAATAAAAATACGATATGTATGTACATATATACCTACATACATATCGGGCGCATAAAATTTACTCGGTGAAGATTTAAACGATCAAGTCTTCACCAAAAAGCCTCCTTTCAGCAAATTGTCGCGAGCGGCATACATTCTGGGTGCAAGAATGTATGCACGATAGCAAAACGATGGTTTGATAATTATGAAAATATCAAATTTCATTTCAACGATTGTCCGCCGCGGTAGGCTGAACACTAATTGTAAACAGGTAAAGAAAATAGAAGTTGCGATAAGAAAACAAAAGATAAACGTTTTGTGAAAATAACTATAAGAGGAAGTTTGTGAAAGAAAAGTTTTTGAACAAAGCAAAAAAAAAAAAAAATATATAAATAAAATAAAAGTGTGCGAGTTGTCTTAGTCATAGCTTCCTGAAACGGCGTAGAGTGATTGCCTTCGGCTAAGGTAAGCCCCGAATTATGACAGGAGTTAGGACTAAGTTAAGTTAGGGCTCTGATGTGGTAGTTAGGAAGTCTGTTTCGTGGCTTGGGAAGTATTTCTCTTGGATCATCCAAAGCTGAGGTCCGAAACCCAAATTCCGAAAAAACCTATACACATACATCACATGCATACAATAGCATTCATTGAAAGAAATTTTTATTTTTTCAAGTTTTGGAATAATTTTTTTTTTTTAAGTTGAATTATATAAATAAAAAAGTATAAAATAGAAAATATATTTTTTCAAATAACTCAATTAATTAAATATTTTTTCTTCAAATTTAGGGGGGGTCATGACCACCACGACCCCCCCCCCCCTGGATCCGCAACTGCCCAGCACTACTATCAATTGAAAATGCCTTAATGCGGGAGATAACATTTGAAAACCTTTATTCTTAATTTTGCTTATGCAGTGAGTCCCAAAGTTAATATCATTTAACTTATACTAAATTGTTTTTTATTACAAATCCTATTAAATATGTTTTATAATTTAAAATTTTTTAAGTTTTCTTGTATTCAGCTCAATAATTTATATTTAAAATTTCATTTTCAGACTTGAGTAGGTACGTAGCTTCTAGGCACAGTGCCTACCCTGCTTAAAAAGGTGTAGTTATAAAAATTCCGTTAACTTTTAATGATTTGCAAAAGCTTTGAAAAAATCTTCATTAAACGAAGGAAAGTACCCTCACTAGTGTGAACACGTATTGTAGATCTGGTTTTGCCTTTGTAGGTAGGATATAAATCATAACGTTCACGTATTCAATAAATGATTTTGTGGCCACTACAGATATTTTATTTTGAGAATATATACAATCCCTAGGCCTGTAGATAGTGGGTTTACATTATTGTGAGTATACCTTGGCAATTAATTTTACAAAAGAATGGATGGATTTTTCACACTTTCTGCATAAAAACATAAAACACAACCCTTCCCTTGAAACATACCGAAAATTCATGGAAAAAATACACAACTAAAAATATTTTACATATTGGACGATTTTTACTTATTTCACTAATATAAAGGGCTTTCCAATAAGAGGTGTTATTTTAATTAGCCCGCTAAATCGGTAGATGTCACTTTTGGAGCTGTAATTTTTTTACATTTGACAAGTAGAAACTACGCCATTAATAAAAATGGAACGATACACGATTCAACAACGCATTGAAATTATTAAAATTCACTATAAAAATGGTGAAATGGTGAAAATGTGGCAGAGACGGTTCGTAAAACTCGAACATTTTTGGGTCGTCGTGAAGCACCTTGTCGGACCGAAATACAGAAATTGGTAGAAAAATTCGAGCTGTCGGGACAAGTTAGTGATGTGAAGAATAAAACCCGTGCACGTCGCTCAAGAACAGCCGAGAATATTGCTGCTGTAGCCGAAAGTGTTGAAGAAAACCCAGGTTTGTCCATTCCTCGTCGTTCTTTGGAATTAGGCATTCCACAAACGTCATTACACCGTATTTTGCATAAAGATTTTGGTCTTAAGGCTTATAAAGTTCAGTTAACACAAGAACTCAAGCCGGCCGATCATCAACAACGTCGAGTTTTTGCTGATTGGGTCCTTGAAATGCATGAAAATGATCCGGAATTCCATCGAAAACTCATCTTGAGTGATGAGGCCCATTTTCACCTCGATGGCTTCGTCAACAAGCAAAATTGTCGCATCTGGGGCTCGGAAAACCCAAGAGTTATTGTTGAAAAGCCTCTCTATCCTCAACGTGTGACTGTTTGGTGCGGTTTATGGTCCCGCGGGGTCATTTGACCTTACTTTTTCGAAAATGAGGCTGGAGCAACAGTTACGGTGAATGGATTGCGCTATCGACAGATGATTAATGATTTTTTATGGCCGGAATTGGATGGTATTGATCTGGACAACGTTTACTATCAACAAGACGGCGCTACGTGCCATACAAGCAACGAAACCATTTATCTTTTACGGGAAAAGTTTCCGGACCGTGTTATCTCTCGAAGACTTAACACCTTGCGACTTCTTCCTTTGGGGAATTCGTGAGGCTATCGAGGACATAGGGCAGCCGCTTTGCGATTTGGTTATGGAAAATTTCATGAAAAGGATATGGTCCTGTAGGCGTGGTCGTGGTGGTCATTTGGCTGATGTTATTTTCCATTATTAACGGCATACCTTCCTCTTTATAATGAAATAAAGATCCGATCATTTATCTCAAAAAATGGTATTTTTCTTTGAATATCAAAATAACACCTCTTATTGGAAAACCCTTTATTACGTAAAATGAACTGAAAATGACGTTCTTTTAGGCGCTTATTCATTGCGAGTTAATAGTATAGTTCATTTTGTGGTTGATGAAAACGCTATAGGCCATAATAAATATGGTGAAAATAAAAGTATGACAAAATTTTGATGATTGTTAAAATCTGTGACAAAAATATGTCCCTAAAAGTACGACAAAAGATCAGACACAGGTGTTGTTCTGATGGTAGGAGGAAACCGAAAAATTAGCATTTTTCCTTTTTGTTTTTCTTTATTCTGGCGATGATGAATAACAGAACTAGAAGGCGATACAGGTATTGATAGATTTGAAAAGTAACCATTTCAAGTTGGTACCTTTCGTACAACGGGCGACTTCTCTTACCACTGAGCTAAAGAGACAGATGTTTTTCCCTCTTGTAATTCACGATTTTCTAGCCTTTTAACCCATAATTGCTCTCAGATGGCATTTCGCCAAAGTCGATTGTAACTTGATATATGACTTAATTTTTTATGTAAAAGTTTTTGATATTATTAAAAAAAAAAAGTATTCATGTCAATCAAAAAATTTTTCCCTTATTTCAAAGAGTTTTATGAAGTGGCTTTCATTTAATTAAAAGTAGAAATTTAGACATCACGCTACCTCCAAAGCTTATTTGAACGCAATTTTTAAAAGTAAAGTTCAAAGGTAGGCACTACCTACTATGTATAATTCAAAGGAGCTGACAAAAGGTGCAATATGAAAAAATAAAATAAAGAGGCTACCGCCCCTATCGGAAACAAAAGGTGGAAGTTCATTGCATAGTTAATACATTAAACAAGGAGTAGGGATGGATATGTGTGTATGCATGTACACTTATTTGCCTCGCAAATACAAAAGGGTTGTTACTATGACGTTTGCTTTTTTTCTCACTTTTCACTTTACCTGTTCGCAACATAGACAGTAACGTCAAAATGCGCTGCTATTGTCATCGAATTCGATCAGGCATAAGAATAACAGAGAATAGGTAGGTTCCGAGCTCATTAGCCCACAGAAAACAATAACTATAGTTATCGTACTTAGTTTTTATGTTTTGTTTTTTTTTCCTGTTCGCGACATAACGCTAAGTCATCAACGCTAACACCCCTACTGCTATTAGGTACTACAATTGGTTCGTGTAAAATTAGTCGAGCGCAAAACAAAAGCTGTCAAAGAGCAACATTTAATACACAAAAAAAAAAACGAGAGTTATCCATAAATATTGGTCAAGCCGAGCAATATCTGAGCAAAAACAGGACGAGAAGAGAAAGGATATTTTTTTTCCCGAAACAAAAATATGAAAATCGCGCAGGGGTATAAAAGTGTTGTTTCTCAGGGGTTTGTTAGCAATATACACACGAATGCAAAAAAAAAGATAAATGAAATTTCGTTTGAGAAAAAAATAAAACAAAAATTTTCTCAAGAGCGAAAAGCTTTTCGCACAATTTGTACAGATTTTAGCCAGACACAAGAAGCTTTCTAGATAATGGCTATGGTTCGACAGGCTATGGGACTATGGGGCTATGGCATTTTATCGTACGTACCTATACAGATGGGGAGAAGGAAATATTTCACCGTCACGTGGGTACGATTGCTTTTGATTTGATTTTGTCATAGGACTGGCGCGCTAGAACTCTCAAGCTTGACTATGATGTTGCATTCAACCCCTCCATAGCCTCTATATAGCTTCTGCTGAAAATTTGTATTATTGTTTCTGGTGTTGTTTTTATCTAGCGTTGCCATCTTTATAATATGATACAAACTCAATTCTAGCTTATATTTGAATGTGCGTTTCGGTGGCAAACAGCAGAGAAGCCTCCCTTAAATATCGGATCGAGGGTAGTACAGAGATGTAGAAGAGTATAAAAAGCACAGCAGCAGCATCCGAACAGAGCAATCGATTTTAGTCAGTTGTAGTCAGTGCTCGAGTTCGGTTATGGGGTTAACTTTGGCTTTTAAACTATAACTAAAAAAAAATAAATAAATATATATACTATATAAATAAAAAACAATAAAAAAAAAACGTTTTCTGTGTGTATTATTTAAAAATAGGGTTTTTTTTCTATTTACTATTCTAGAAGAAGTGCTAAATATTACCCCATCTCCGTTCAATGTTGGAAAATATTAAAAACGTGAAAATAATTACAAATACAGAATACCCCACAACTCTAACTCGAAAGTTAGTCTTGAATCTAAATTTTTTTTTTATCATAAATAAAATTCACCACACCCAGTCGAACAGCTTTTTAGCTAGTGAAATATTTCTCACCACACCGACGACGACGACTAACATTAATTAGAGAGAAGAAACAAAATAGGCAAAATGATGTTGCTTAAATCATGCTCAATAAGTTAAAATCTATGTTTACTACAGTTTTTATCTAAAAAAAAAAAAAGAAATACGAGAAAAAAAAGGAGAAAAAAAAGGAGAAAAAAAAGTGTTTTGCTGTAATGTTTGTAAGTGGTGTGTTGTGATAAATTTGTATTATTATTATTTTATATATATATATATATATATATAAGAAAATATCAAGATAAAAGGGCGGACGAGAAATAAGGCATTAAAGCTTTCAGAACGATACACAGGAGCACAGCAAAGTAATCATTTGTCCCAGGTATGTGATAAAAAATTTCTGATATTTATTTGTGAAAATTTAATTGGAAATCGAAAAAAAGAATTTTTGAAAGAAAATTAAATAATTAAAGGTGAAGATGGAAATATTTACACATGTAGGTAGCTAATTACAATCTATAGTGTACTACATGTAAACAGATTTAACCTATGTATATGTGTAGGTATATAAAAGACATTTACTACAGAAAATCTCACTCAATATACTCCACGCATCCCAAATCGGTCCATTCTACACCTTTAATCCTTTTTACCACCCGAATCCATTTTTCGTAACGATTTTGTCGATTTCAATTATTGTCCTCGATGGAAATATTGGCTTAAGGGATTTCACTTCAATACCTATCATTTTTCACATGAACTCAACATGATTGCCATATTCAAATTAGAAAACGTGTTGAGAAACTATTTAGATTTTTTTAATGTGAAGCTGGATTTGTGTAGATATTTATTACGTCATAAATAGACAAATTTATATGTATGTATGTTTGTATGTATGTTAGTTAAACAAGAGAAACTTCACTTATTTCTGAAGTAGGTACACTTGAAACTTATATGCAATAAATATCAACTTTGATTCAAATTTTATGAAGATTTCGTTCAGTTAAGATGTTATTTTGAGGGGGGATGAAGTGAATTTTTCAAAGTGCATCTTTGTTTCTCTATCGAAAGTTCAGAAGATATTTGAAATTTTCATCTCAGGTAGAAGATTTGATTTTCAACTACTTGAGTTGCACAGATCATAGGTAGACTTGTTTTTGTGAACGGAATTTACTTCTCCTTTTTACCGATATCCTGTGGTGTGCCTAAAGGATCGTTCTTTGATCCCTTATTATTCTCCATTTTTAACAATGAAATATTTCTTCAAGTTAATTTTGGTGATTTACATCTATATGCAGGTGATGTGCAACGGTACATCTTCAATCGTTTTGCTCTTATTGAAGATAATATATATCGTGTTAATAATAAATGACTATCAGAACCAGGTTAACACTAGCTCACTGTAGTGACACGTTTAATTAATAAACGGTCAAAAATACACGATTTTCATCACATAGTCGGTGTTAGTTTTAGTATGTTAACCTAAACATAAACCAAACATTGGATAAAATGACATGCAATGTGATAATCACGAAACTAAGTATTATGTAGAGGTTTTTTTAAAACATGCTTTGAAACCTCAACGATAAAATGCTCAGCCTTAATATTTACAGGAATTAGAAATTGCATTGATGAACAAACGTGATAGGGCATATAAAAGATGGAAGCGTTATCGTATTGAATCACTTAGAGACGAATATCGTCGGTTGCGAAATCTTGTTACATCTGCCATTTTAAAGTCTAAAACACACTATCATAGAAAAAAGTTTGATATCAAGCTTCCAACCAAGAAACTTTGGAATAACCTGAAGAATGCTAGAAATGCGGCATCGAAGAATAGTAATATTGTGAACTTAGATCCCAATGTATTTAATGCCGAGTTTGCAGCTTCTTCTACTAATTCATCTTCTGCTTGCGGTTTCTCATTAATTAGAGCTGAAATGGACGATGTTATTGAAGCTATTTTCTCTATTAAATCCAATACCGTTGGTCTTGATGGCATTCATCCGAAATTTATTAAACTTCTCCCTCTGACCCATGTCATCAATACTATCTTATTAACCTCGTCATACCCCCGCATCTGGAAGAGAGCAAAATTAATTCCTATAAGAAAACGAACGAAGACGGCTATTCCAGAATATAGACATATATCTATTTTATCTTTCCTTTCCAAAGTATTTGCAAAACTCTTGTACAAGCAGATTTGTGCATATCTGGAAAGCAATAATTTCTTGAATCCTTATCAATCTGGCTTTAGATCTCGATATAGTTGCACGACCGCTCTCTTGAAAGTTACTGAAGACATACGGCTGGCAATTGATGAAGAAAATTTTACTGCACTTGTGCTGCTGGACTTTTATAAGGCTTTTGATAAAGTCAATCACAGGCTTTTAATTAATAAGTTGGGCAACTACTTCAATTTTTCACTCTCTGCGTGCAATCTTATCTCTGTAACAGAATGCAATTGGTCGAAAGCAATAATTTATCCTCAGAATTCTTGTTAACGAATAGTGGTGTACCTCAAGGTTCTATTTTGGGACCGCTGCTTTTCTCCGATTTCATAAATGACCTATCAAATATGATAAGATATTCTAAATTTCACCTCTATGCTGACGATTTGCAACTTTATATCTCCATGCCTCTGGGGTTGATTGATGACGGTTTGGATAAACTTAATGAGGACCTCTTAGCAATCTTGAATTGGTCTAAGCAAAATAACCTAGTCCTTAATCCCAATAAAAGTAATTCGATTATTATATACAAACATGTCATAGACACTTCTTGTTTTCCATCAATTTTACTCAATGGATGGCCTATCATATACTGCGATAATGTTAGAAATCTCGGTATTATATTTAACAAAACCTTGACTTGGAATAATCAAGTGAACAGCATCACTGCTAAGATCTATGGAACCCTTCGTATGCTTTCTATATCGTCGGCTTATACTCCTTTATCCGCTAGTCATATACTTGTTCGTACGCTCATTATTCCTATTATTATGTATGGTTGCGAAATTTTTGCTGGTAAGATGGACTCCACTTCAATGCGCAAGCTCAATACTGCCTTCAACTCAGCTGTTCGTTACATTTACGGAATTCGAAGATTTGACCATATCAGTGCACATGTTATTTCAGTTATTGGATGTCCTTTAGTATCCTATCTTCAACAAAGAATATTAATCTTTTTATTCAATATCCTTAAATATAGAAAACCGGACTATCTGTATAACATTATTTTTTATTTTTCTCGTTCCTTGTGTGAAATTTTAGTAAATGTATTAGTGAGCAATAATTTTACAAAACACTAAAATTGAATAAAAATAAACACTTCAAGCTTCAGAAACAACGCTATTTTAAATTTCTGATGTTTATTTATAATAGTAAACTTGGAAAAGTCGTTGAATTCCAGAAATTCTGAAATGTTTACTTTCAGAAACGTCAAAGCAATTCCAACCAATTTCAATTCCACTGTTAGTGAGTGGTTTTTTCAGATATCACTGTATTTGTATCACAGGGTGGAAAAATAAATGAGTAATAGAAAAACGTACGAAATTCCGCTGAACAGACTCGATACGGTCGATTTGTGTACTGTCAAAAGGAGACCAGGGACTTCAGCCAGAAAAAGTGACATTTAGCGTTAAAATGTGACTTATTTCCTAAAAAGTTGGGTGACATGACAAATGACTTTTTTTTGTTCATGACAATTATTGCAGCTGAAATCCCTTAGCCCTTGCTGCTGTGAGTTTTGTCATATTCAAATACAAAAGGTACAAACGATACCGTATACGTATGTATAGGTTTGCAAAATTTCTGGAAAAATCTAAAACTAATCATATTAAACTATTTCATATTTATTTTTATTTTATATTTTTCGAAAATTGAAAAATTTTTAAACATCATATGCTATTACATTGTAATAACCCCACGAACTTCTTCTATGCATCTAGAAACTGAAATCTGTGTCATGACTTACAAAACATCTTATCCAACTGGCCATTGATAAGACCCTAGTAGATATTACATAAGTTGTTGTGAAATTTACATACACCTTCGCATTAAAGTAAATAATAAAAAAAAAAATAAATAAAAAATAATATTAAATAAATAAAATTGCTCTTTTACACAGTCGATATACCGCAGTAAAATCTATTTTTAGGATTCCGTACCCAAAGGGTGTCAACGGGACCATATTACTAAATAAGTCTCCGTTGTCCGTCCGTCCGTCTGCCTTTCCGTTCATCTGTCTGTCAGCGGATTTACTTGAAAAAATTCATGTAAACGAAACTTGTGTATAGGAAAGTACGGTACAGAGAACACAATATTTTCTCTCCTCTCTCTGTTTGAGGCGTAAAGTCATGCGTATATTGGAAAATTATAGCAATAAAGGAAGTAGCAGAATGATAAAAACCCAAGAAAATATGAAGAGGAAGGTGTTGGTAAATGATGTAATGAAAATGATCCCAGAAAATATCATTTTCCCAGTATAAATTTATCAATTTCTCTCACACATTTCTTTTCTGCCATCTTGAAAACTGCATAATGTCAAATTACTATCACCTCGACTACCATAGTTTTTCATCATGCAAGTACACTGAAAGCTGAGCTACCGGCATGGCAGTAGGGATTACACGTGCAAGAAGTATGGCAGTGCAAGTTGCTCGCAACCTGTACTATCTCGTGTAACCCCCGGGTTATATGAGACCATAATGTGCAATTGCACACATTACCCCGAAATGGATCGAATCGAAACATAGAAGTTGAACAAATTTCAATTTTTACGGATGGACAAATCTTTTTTTCTCAAAAATGGATGAAAAGGCTTTTGTAGCGGAAAAAATAAAACATGAATTATACGATAAAAAAAAAGAATGTTTTCGTGGATGGATATAAAGCGAAATGACAAAATTTTAAAGTCAACTCTTTGAAACTGAACGGAACAATTGCGCTCATTCATCCGTTGGATCGAAATGGGTTCGATCTAATCGAATCAAAATTTGTGTTTGGCACTTAATATTAAAACTTATTTTGATTTGTGTATCCGTCAAGTTTGTCTGTCTGTCTGCCCTCTCAATAACTGGAGAACGGTTGAAATTTTGCATATGGTCTTTTCAACATTTAAGTTTGAAAATAGGACAAATTGGGCAACTCCTTCGTAGGTTTGCCATACAACAATTACGTTTTTCACTATATATTTAGACACTGCCTGAGAACGCGTCGACATAAAGAACTGAAATTTTGTACACGTCGTTTTCATAGAAATACGATTATTAAAAATGGACTAAATTGGACAACCTCTTGGTGTTGCCATACAAAAACCATACAATAATACTCAAAACCCCATTTTTGGAGATATGTCTGTCCAAAAAACCGTTTTAGAAATAGATGCGAAAAGCCACTTTAACAATCAAAATGGCAATTACATACGGACATTCATCTACGGTATCGTAAGACTTGGCCTTAGATTAATTCTAGTTTTTTTGCTTGTTCTTTTTAAAGTTTGTGCTTCTATTTATGTAATGCCAGATTCTTCGGTTTATCATTTAATTGTGTTAATTGCGACTCAAACTCTTATTTTCTTGACGTGACTCTTACTTTCAGAGTTGATTTTTTTTTTTTTTTTCAGGAAAGGCCCGAATTTTCATTTACGACTTATCAGTGGACTTCGACTTTGCCCCAATGGTAAATCCATGTGGCAAAATTAAATTGAAACTTCGATTTCGACTGAAACTGAACTTTGCTCTAAGTACCAAGTTGATAAAATTTAGTTCAGAAATGGCCACGTTAAGGGAAAAGTGTGGAAGGAAATCAGCAAAGTTGAAGTCGTAATTTAATTTCAAATTTCACCTCACTACTATTATATATTATTAAGATCCGCTACTTAGATATTATATGTGCTGTACTGACAGCATAACCCATGGAAGAAACATTTCATTATTTATTTGCATATTTTCCCGTCTACTGATACAGAGCACCTTACAGACTAAGCCTTAAGGGTTAAATTTCATAACGCAATTTGTAACAGGTTCATTATAACCGTAATTGGTTCTATGAAATGGTACTACCAGCATATGACGTAGTCTTATAAGCCTTTATGGTGCATACCAATTAATCATTGAGAGGAGCTCCGGTAATTTTATACGATAACATCTCTAATAAATGTTGCACAACCAACTTCTCTTTGAATTTCAAATTGGATAAATCTAACAGCGAGCAAGGTATATTATATGAAGGTATGTTATACCTCCAATAAGGGTGTTCACTCAGAACAAGTATTGTGATGGAATTTGTACCATTTCGATCCGATTTATATATACTTTATAGGATGAACACTAAATAACAAGGTGGAGTATTCCACTATGGATCTAACCAATGAATAAAAAATAGCTATCAAGGAGTGAGGATATTTTAAGTCATTTGTATTTCGTCTATAAAGCCTAACAATAAAAAAAAGATTTCGAAATAATATATTTTATATGGCTAATGAAGGATGACTCCTAGATCTTTAGTTTCAGCTAGGACAATATTTTAAATTTAGGAACATTTAGCAACAAGTTATTCTCTGATCACCAATTGGCAATAGAATTAATTTTCATAAATAATTTCAAGTGATCTGCGAACAATAAACATTCCGGTAAGCAAAATATATTCACAATATCGTTGATGAATAGCAAAAAGGGAAACGGAACAAGGGGACTACCATGAGAAACAGTCGACTTTTACCTCGATGACTCTTGACAATTTATTACTCATTTTAACATGTTGCCTACACCGTAAAAAATATCTATTGAAAATTCCACTACTATAATAGGCAGCAAACTGCCAAGAATGGTAGCGGAAATTTACACAACTTTATGCGCACTGCATAACCTTATGTAAAGCAATTTCGCACTGTATGTAATTTTACATTGTTTATGCATTTTTCAATTTCCGATGTAAAATGAGATATGTAAATTTACATAATGCTGTGGAACTAAGTTACATAAGTTGTACGTAATTTTAAATTGTTTACGCATTTTTCAAGTTCCGATGTAAAATGCGATATGTAAATTTACATCATGCTGTGGAACTAAGTTACATAAGATTAATGTAATTTTACATTATTTATGAATTCTTCAATTCCGTATGTAAAGTAGACAATATGTAAATTTACCAATAGTTATGTAATTTATTTCAATTGCCAATATAATTTTTCGCACAGAAATTAATAAATTACATACATAAACTAGTAAAAAGGCTAGAATTGGTCTAAGACCAATTCTTATGACCATGGCATTAATATATAATAATAGATTAACAATTAACATGTAGAAGAAGTAATGCTAGTTTCAATGCTAACAGCTACCTAAGAAATCATAATTTTAAGAAGCAACAAATATTTGTAGGTATGCAGTATTTCCATGATTGAGTTTTTTTTAGCGAAATTCAGTTATAAAAATACTGCGTACCTAAAAATATTTTTTGATTTTTAAAATGGTTTTTAAGGTAGAATCGAAACTAGTAACATTTTTTTACATATTCTATGATTATTAATCTATCACCAACTCACTCCACAAAATCAAACTATACACTGACCGGCTACCGCATTCTGATATAATTTCCCATATAATGATTCATAGCTACGAATCCTGATAAACGTATGAGCAGAGTACTGAAGGAAAGAATAGAGATAAATGCAAACATCATTACTTATGTTTTATTGAAATTTCCTTTTTAAATATGGGGAATTCATTGCAAATTACAGTATTGTATGGAATTTCACGCAAATTTACAGTACGATACAAAAGTTTTGTATGATTAAATGTAAAATCACAGTACTGTATGGAATTTTACGCAAATTTACAATATGACACAAAATTTTCGTGTAAAATCACAGTACTGGATGTAATTTTACACAAATTTACAGTACGATACAAAATGTTTATGTAATTAAATATAAAATCACATAAAATATCTAAAAAATTACTTAGTTTACTTATTTTTGCAATTAAAAGTAGGAAGTTTGCAGATTACGTAAAAAGTATTTAATTTCTTAACGATTATGTGTATATACATACATTTTAAGCGGTAGTGACTATTTTAACCATAGTAATTTTCCACAAAGTTAGTTCATGTTTTTTACGGTATACGATTTGTTAAAATGAGGAGATCCATCTGAGAATGTTAGATTTAAAGCCAAGACGCATAAGATAATTAATTTACATCAACACGTTCAAAAGCTTTCGTAAACTCGGTATATATAACAAATCAACCTGAGTTTGCTCTTCAATGGAATTTGAAAAAATTGCCAGATTTGTATATGTTGACCAACCTGAGATACATAAACCCATGCTGATTCGAAGAAATAAATTCCTTTTAGGAAAGAGATGCCAAGCAATTTTTAAGAAAAGCCGTACATGCATATATGTTGTCCATATCAGGCTTTGTACTAAAACCTAAATTATTTATAGCGGACTGAACATCATCCATACATTGTTGAAGTAATTTGGGACGTTAGTGCAAAAATCAAATGTTGGAAAGTAGCCATCTTTATGATTCGCACTGAAAAACAGCTTACAGCTAGATACAATATATTAAGATTTTGAATTGTTGAATTCTAGTACCTAGTTACCTACTTAAGAAATCCGGTTGACTTCCTTTTGTCGTTAATACATGTAGTGCCAAAAAGTCTATCACTTGATATCAGATTTAAAATAGACCATAACGCCCATTCAAACTCTGCAAGTTACTTGCACAATTAGATTGCTACATAAGAGCAAGTTCATGTTCACATTCCTCAAGAACTTTCACTGGAATTTGCCTGAAGTGGAACTAATTTTGCAGGAATTTGCCTGAAGTGGAACTAAAGTGGAACATTAACATAAAACAGCTGATTGCTGTCATTCTTTTCAAAATTACATTAACAGCAATATTTTCCGGAGATAGCCGTAAATGATTCCGATACGCTTTTTAGTTCTTTGAGAATACTACTAAAAGCACCTAATTCATATTTTCGGTTTAATCATTTTCGTACCCAAACACGTTTATTTTCTCTTTCGTTTAATGTGTCCACAATTTTGTCTTTCATCACTTCAAATATTTCCATAATACTTTTTTGGATTAAGCTCTTTCTGCTTATTTTGAGGAATACAAACTCTAACTATTTTTTTTTTTTTTAATATGATGCAAGGTTGACAACTTCCACAAATCTATATCATTTGACAATTTACACCATCCGCCATGTTTAAAATTCAAATAAAATTGAAGTTAAAAGTGTGGACTTGCTCCAAAAATTAGAAAAGAGTGGAACAAGATTTCCAACTTGTCGCAAGTAAGCATATGGGACGTACGAGGGGCGTAGGGAAGTGAAGATAGTCTTTACTTATGAAAGTAACTTAGCGAGTCTGAATGAGCCCCTGTAGATACTATTCGTACAAAAACCTATGAAAAAATTCAAATTCATTCCTCAAACGCCTAAAATTATTTAAGTTATCGCAGCTGTGCCTTAGTTTTAGCATTTTTATAGTTTAAAAGGGCTCTATTAAACCATTTTGGATGATTTTTTTTTTTTTGTAATTTTCGAAATTTTGGTATAACGCTGTCCAGTCCATTATGAACAACTTTTAAAAATACATTAAAAACATTTGTTGCAGGTTCCACTGAAGTAATTCCGGCGGTTAGGTTTATTTTTTCTACAAGTGACGCCACACTGTAGAGTACATGTATGTTTTTACATATTTATCGCTGCTTTTCCACCTCGCCACTATCTGCGTAATGATCGAGCTGTCTTCTTTATTTCTTGGGAAGCTTCTTAGAAACTCTTCTTTCAACACGGTCTACGAGTTTATGTCATTCTTTTACTATGGTACTCTGATAGAGTTTGACATCCAGCCCTTTTAGCCAAATTTAAAGCACTTGGTCTCTCCTCTCCTCTTCTATTATGGATTGAAAGTTTTTTATCTAGTCGCCAAATACAAGTTATATTAGTCGGCCTTACATTTGAACGTCATCCTAGTGATGCGGGTGTGCCCCAAGGCTCTGTTATTTATCCGTCTTTTTTTTATTTTTCATTAATAATCTGCTTTCCCTTACTTTCTATCCCATTCATATTTTCGGTGATGACAGTATCCTTGTTTTAGCTTACTCCTTTTAAATTTTTGCAGACTCCAGAGGGAATGCCACATTTGTCAAACGAGATTGCATGATTAGATCATTGCATAATGATCTAGACAATATCCCCGTTTGGGGATAAGCGAATCGCGTCGAATTCACTGCATCTAAAACCCAAAGCTATCTCAGGATTGCTTGGCACGCATAAATGATGATCTAAATAGAATATACCATTGGTCAATGAGAAATCAACTCATGCTGAATCCTGCCAAGTCTCAATACATGGTCCTTCAAAACAATTCTAATTCCAACATTAATGACTTTCCAGTGGTGAAGCTAAATGGTTCTGTCCTCTCTAGAGTGCACCACGTCAAGAATCTGGGAGTAGTAATCAACTCTACTTTGAGCTGTTGTGACCACATCACATTAATATTATGGAAAATATATGGAGGCCTTCGTCAGCTCTGGTTATCAGCTGATATTTTATCGACAGATATACGTACGAGACTAGTTAAAGCACTTCTTCTTCCTCATTTTAATTTTGGTAGCTTAATTTTTCCCAAGCTCGATAGCTCATGCGCTCACAGGCTTAACGTCGCTTTTAACGACTGCATTCGCTTTATTTTCGGACTAACACGCTTTGATCACGTCCAACACTTGAGATCCCATCTGCTGGGATGCTCTCTAGATGACCATCGTGCGATGAGGATGCTGGTCTCTTTGTACATTTTGATTCACTCTAGGACTCCACGTTATCTGTATGATGAATTGCAGTTCTTACATACCTCTCGAAACCACAATCTTCTCATTCCTCGTTTTCATCGTTCCATTCTGGAGCGCTCTTATTTCGTTCAGGCTGCATGGTCATGGAATGAGCTACCCGTAGCCGTTCAAGGTGCCGGTTCCGTCGATAGGTTCAAATCATTTTTAAAATCACTTTTCTCTGGTGCTTAATCAATTTCTTATTGTCATTCGGTTTCAGCTTTACTAGGTACTAAATAATTATGTTCGCCACGGCATCTTCGATTCTACAATGAACTGGGCATTTTAATGTTTCTTTTTATTTTTTTATTTTTTTTTTATATTGTAAATTTGTAAAATATTTATAGTTTTGCCTTCTTGTTGTGTAAACTTTCTTATTACTCTTTATTTTTTATATTCTTATTGTTTATATTTTTTACTTTTTTACTTTCTCCTTCTTCGTTTTTAGCTCGTCTAAGTATATTTTATTTAAGTTTGATTCCTCTAGAGTATTTCTATTTATTTATTTTTAATTCTTTTAGCATGTAAACTAGTAATGTTGATTTGTTAACTTTATTTTTTTTTTCTCTATGTGCTTGGTTTCTCATTTCTTTGTCTTTGTTTATTAATTGTTTGATTTTAGTTTGAAGCACATGATATCGTAGTTGATTTAGGATATAGATGTTCTTTTTTTTACGCCTCAATACTTACTTTTTCCTTCTTTTTTAATGTACTTATATATAAGATATAATATCTTGTGTACAGAAATAAATAAATGATAAATGATAAAATGAAATGAAATGAAATGAATGATCTCATTAAAAATAAAATCGACATTTTACTATTCTCGTATCTTTTGATGAAGCCTTAATCTCTGATTCACCATCACTAAGCATCTTTGGTATTAATATTTCCAGTCAGTTAAGCTGGACAGATCATATCTTCTCTGTTGCCAAAGAAATATCAAAATGTCTTGAATTTCTGAAAAGATGTAAGAAATATTTCAGTCTGTCAAATCTTGCGTTTTTCTGTAAGTCCTACATCAGACCTAGAGTGGAATTACAATTCATTATACTAAGAGAGACTCTTACTTGAAACTTTCTTTACTTCTCCAAAAACTGCCATTTCGCCTTTCAACAGCGCAATTTCCCACTTGAGTAAATCGGTCTCGGACATCTTGCTACTACATTTTCCCAATGCTGAGGATTATTAGTTACTAAAAATCATTATTAACAGGCACACCAGTATCTACCTGGATTAGAGTACGACAACCAACCTTCAACCCGCATTTCAATCTGGCGACACATGAACATTCTTGTTGTTAGCCAACTACATCTCGCTACACATATAATAAGTATCAAGTATCAACGAGTTCAATGTACATATATTGAACATGACTACAAAGGAACACCTTTGGAATGCAGTCAAAGTCACTAATAATTAATTCATAGCTGGTATATTACTATCAGAGTATCTACCTAAGCAGTATAGGACAATATTACAAACGCCAATCAAATTCTAAAATTTATATTTTACCAGAGAGCACTCATATAACGCCAACATCCGAACGAATATCTTGGCAAAATTCCCACTTAATTTGATTCGAGGGAATTTTCATAATGATTATTTTTTTTTGTCTGATTTCACGGTTATTGCACCTTGCATCAAGCGCTGATATACATTTATATATATATATATATATATATATATATATATGTTTGTACCTACTCAAAATCTCAGAAGAACATTGTCAACGTGAGTCCTACGCCAGAAATAAAGTCATTATCACTTTGTCATCCACAACAATTTCCAAGAAATAATTTTTACACTCTCAAGGTGAAGTTTTCTGCTAAAAGATAAAAAACAAAATACAATATCTTGCGTGTCATCAGGATTTAATCTAAAGTCACCTTATGATTTAAAAATAATAAAAAATATAAATAAGTAGGCAGGTAGGTATCTACCCGTATATTTCGCGAAAAAAAGACCCCACTTGTTATTTTTTGGAATACTTTGGTTGAATTTTTTCTGAATGTATATTAATACGCGTTTTTAGAAAATCACTATAAAATATTTATATTTTTGCTATTAAGCATGTTTTTGCTTTTCTAGTGTGGAAAGATGAATTTAGCTGCGAAGAAGTCTAGCCGCAATTATGAACAGCTCAATAAAATTAATTTTTTTTTAATTTAATTTTTGATAGGTATGTTGTGTTTTGGCCGTGTCTCATCAATAGTTCACAAGAGCGATTTGGAATAGTTTCATAAAGGTTTTTGATAAGTCCTCGTGGTAATTTCTTTCAGGCTTCTTTATTGCATCTTTAAATTCAGAAATACTACTGTAGGTTCTGTAATCTTTATAAAACCGATATGATAAATACTCTCAGATATTCTCTATTATATTAAGATTTGGAGACTTCACCGACCATTTCATTATATCGATTTGTTTGGTTCGAAAGCATTCAGTTTTATGTACGGCGGGATTATCCTGCTGAAATATCATATTATCTTAGTCTTCCAAATTATGGTTCTTCTTCGAAAATCTACTTATACACCTCGCTGTTTACTCTGTTCGTTAACCGTTTGCAACCGAACAGCGTCTATCAGGCGCCATCCTATGTATTATCTCAATTCCAATGGCACTTGAGAGGCGCCAACACTAATTATTATAGTCCTATATACGCACGCATTGCTAATTTTATTTTCATTTGTATAAATATTCATGTAAAATTGTATTATCGATTTCTATTCACCAAAACAAATAATTTTGTCGTGTAAATTCTTCGTAAATATGTAAAGTAGTAAAATATTATTGAATACTAGTATTGTGAATATAATACCATGAGAAAAATCTTCATAGCACCAATGGCTCTGAAAGAAAGAACGAATAAAATATATGCGAAATTAGTAACTGGGGTGTATGTGACCCAAGTCCATGAAAATTAGTTTTTCGGTGTCAAAAATGTCTTGAGAAAGTTTTCTGAATTGGAAAAAAAAATCGAATATCGATCTAAAGTACTCGGCGAGACCTTTTATTTGATATGGAGCATTCCGTATTGGAACCAACACCCGCGCGCCGGGGGTTCTTACTACCACCATAAAAACACCCGTGTTAAGAAATTTTCTTCTACAAATTGTAGCTGGTAATTAGCTAAGGGGAATCGTGAAAATGGTTTTCTGATCGGACATAACCCTACCGAGTAAGAGCCGATCTAAAGTGTGAAAAATCTAGTACCTCAGTTCGAATAGAAAAAAGGGAAATACTAGAAACGTGAGTATGAGGATCGAAAGATATCCGAAAGCAAGAAATGCTTTTACTTATTTAAAAGATTAAAAAATATACTACGCGGAGTGTAAAATTTTGATCTAGTACATTTTGAAATATCTAGTACACAATCGAATATCCCGGCTCCTGAGAAGAAGTTTGACTGTACACATAATTGAAAAGTCCTGATCGCCTAATTCCCCCCCTCCCCCCAATCCCGATCGAAATAAAAAATAGCTATAGCACACGAATTTTAATTATCAATGAATATTTGAAAATGAATCCAATCGAATGGCTGATTTGGGAGGTGGAGCGGCCCCCGATTTATGCAATGTATGAAAAATTTGGAACTTTATTTTGAAACTTTACTCTACAAATTTGTTAAAATACTTTTTCCCCACTGCTCCCTCAATTGAAATCAAAAATCTGGCTTCGTAAAATAATCCTTGATTTGATACCAGGTCAAAAAATATTAATAACTATAACTTTTGCATCCAACCGCATTTAAATCTTTTTCCCCTATCAACTTTGAATATTGAAATTCTTGTATTTGATTATTTACATTTTTTTATTAAATCTACTGTTCGGGTGCAAAGGGTTAAAAATAGAATTTGGGTCCTTTTGGTGATAGCTAACAGCAGCCCATATCAATACCGATCCCCCATCCATTTGCCATCTAGAAAGGATAAGTTGTTATTTCCGTAAGTCATGATATTAATGCATATCCATCCGGTCTATCCACGATAAATTTTTTTCATCCCAAAAAATAATTTTCTTCGTCCAGGCAGACCATCAATTTTCTCCCGAATTCTAACGTTGAAGCATATTGTTCATGGCGGTTTTCTTTAGAGTTTTCTTCTCTGCATTATTGGAGACCCTTTTATAATATTTTGGACATTTCTAATATTTGTTTTAATTCTTGTACGATTGGCAATTTCACTGGTGGCTAATACTGAATTTGATGACATCCTTAAAATCAACCATTGTTCTCTTTCCGTTGAAAGTTTCGGTCATCCTGCCTTCTTTTTTTTACCATAATTCTCTTTATCTTTTAGAAAATTTCTTACCACTTTTTCACTTCGATTTATTTTTGCTGCAATTGCACTGCTACTACCTACGTCCTTCACCCTAATACGCAATGATTTGTCCCTTTTCTTTTTTAATGAGAGAAATTCCACGCGAAATTCTAATAATTTCACGACACTACAGCGGAATCATGCGATTTATAAATTTACCGCGAAATTTTTAAAATTTATTCGAACCGATCACTTCAACAAGTAAAACTGATCGAGTGTCAATTGTAAGTGCACTTAATTTTACTGTGGCTATACTTTTTGCGCAGCCTCAATAACCTTGTTCAAGCGGACTGAACTGAATTATCGAAATCCGGAATGAATTAATCCCCCTTTATTATCTACGACCACATCTCTACATTTTTGTGATGGATGGTATGAAGATTGTCTATTAGCATAGTCCCTCTGACTTAAGGCGCATCCATATATAACAAACATTAGCAAAAACACATTTATCAAACATTTGACAAACAATTTATAGGCAGTTGACAAATGCTTGATAAATATTCTTCATATGTTTGGCAAATGTTTGTCAAACTTTTGTCAAACATCTGATAGAATATTTTTGTGAAAATTATTTTCCAAATGTTTAGTTTTAATCATGTATTTTCCAAGTGAAGTAATGTGCATTGCATTATCATTTGTCGTACTTGCCTCAACGTTTAAGGAAAATTTTCATAAAATGAAATGATAGAATAGAAAAGTTTTACACAGAAGATTACAGCTACAGTATAGCGGTCGTAAATTACTGAATGATAAATCTTTCCAGCTATCGAAATTTTACAAGAATCTATAAATTCTATTGATTTTATTATATTTATCTTGTCTAATTTCTCATTCATGACATTCAGACTTTATTATTAAAGAATTCCAAAATCAACTTTCACTATCCACATTTGTTCAAAACTGACTGAAGTACTGTGTGCAAACTTTAACAAACATCTAATGTTTTCCATTTCATTTGTATTGTCCACACCCATCAAACATTCCACAAAAGTTTGACCAATTTTTGACAAACTTTTGACAAATATTTGACAAATGTTTGCCAAATGTTTGTTAAATATTTCGAGAATTTTTGATATTTGAGAACGCGCCCTTAGAGTGCGTTTATGTTGACGATGCGACAGCACAACTTTGAGAGTTTTGATTCTGTGAGGGCTACTGTTACAGCGATAAGAAAGATATGGAAAGTTCGCTGTGTACAAGGATTGTACATAAGTTCCAGCGAGCATTGCCATTGCTCCAGATTTATCTGGATTGTCCGGATATGTGACTCTAATATAAAAATTAGATTTTTTTTACCTACTGCTTTCCTTATTGCGGGCGATGGCGTTATAAATTCCATATATATGAGAAACATATCGTTTGAAAGTTCTTTAGTAGTTTGTCTTATGGGGAATCAAGGACATTTCATGTTTTAAATTTTCTACTGAATAAACCACGCTTCTGAAGACGATACATCTAACCACTAGTCGAAATGCTTACTTTTATGAAAGTATAAGCAATTGTGACTAGGTACAGTTGGGCTTGGATGTAATCACATGAAGCGGGCAAGGAAAATTTGTGATACTTGTAATTTATTTGATTTCCTTGGAAATTACAAAAAGATAAAAAACTTAATTAATGATGATCATTGCAGATGAAATTTACAATAATCCAAATAACATTACAAAATGTTTACAAATCTTCAAGCAAAATTAAAAATAAAACAATTGATATGGCCACTTTATTTATAAGAATAATTAATTGTTAGAGCTGGGTTTAATCTATACAAAAAGCCTTGATTCATTTATGGATAACACCAGACCCATTATTGTACTCTCTCTCTCTCTCTCTCTCTCTCTCTCTCTCTCTCTCTCTCTCTCTCTCTCTCTCTCTCTCTCTCTCTCTCTCTCTCTCTCTCTCTAGCTATATACAAGTATAATTATAATTTTTAATAATTACATTAATTTTGATTTGGAATAGCCGCTTGGAGCTGCCACATATGTAAACACACTGAATCGCGTAAGGCCTTCGTTGTAGGATTTACAGTGAATTTAGCACGCGTTACATTTTTTCCTGGATTATTACTACAGCCTTTCTAGTGAAGAGGCTACTAAATTAGATTCACGTGCCAAATTTCTAATTTAATCAAAATACTTATATACAGGGTGTTTCTCCAGGGTGGTCAATAGATCAGGAGGTTATAGTACTCACCTAGACAAAAAAAAATTTATGGCAGAGGGGACTATCAACCGTTTCGGAGTTACAGGGTGATTAAGAAAAAAATCTAGTTTTTCACAAAGCACCCTGTATCTTAAAAATTTCAGGGCGTACGGTCACAGTTTAAAGCTCATCGTATGCATAACTTCATGGTCTTTTCAACGACTCCGCAAGTACCCCTCTACTCTTAGGAGTTATGGGGGTCTAAAATTTCGGATTTTCTTTCCTTTTTTCTTTATAGTTTGATCTCCTTTTTTTTTACGAAAAGGTGGTTAATATAACTTGTTTTTTATAAAAATTGGAAACTGTGAACACTGTTTTTTAATTTGACCTATTATACCACCTCACTGTAGCCGTTAAACAGTTATTAGCTCGCAACCTATTCAAATTCAGGTTATACCGAAATTAGACGATTTTTTTTTAAATGACGTGTTTTCAGTCACTAAGGAAAGGAAGAAATTATCTTTGAGATTAGATTAAAAGCTAATAACTCTTTAACAGCTTTAACGGCTACAGATACTAATTAGGTCAAATTAAAGAGAAGAGTCTATACTTTACAGTTTTATAAAAAAATGGAAAAAATAAAGGTCAAAGTAGAAAAAAGATAAAAAAATCGGAATTTTTAGTTTAGACCACAATAATTTCTGAGAGGAGGAGAGTATCGGGCTGGTTGAGCAGTCCTTCGAAAGGCCATGAAGTTCTGCATACCTAATGCTCCTAACTGTGACCGTATGCTACTTTTTAAGATATAGCGCGTTTTTCTTAATCACTCTGTAACTCCGACACGGTTTTGATATGCCCTCCCCTGCCATACAATTTTTTGTTTGTCTATGCATAGTTTATATACCTTGCGAGTAACTAGTTTACCCCCTCCTCCCTTTAACAACAACTTAGGCTTTAATTTGCTTTCTTGCTTTCTATAATTCTGGTTAAAATAGTTTAAAAAATTAGTTAAACATACATTTTTCGTAATATATCTCTTTCATCAATATATTCTGTTCTACTTCTAGAACCTCTAAGAAAGGTCACGCACATGTACATGCATTTTATAGGTATTAAAATTTTCTGTTCTCTCTACATTCTAAGACTAATTCGAATTTGAGGACTTTTACAAAGCCTACAATGTTCTTGGGGGCCATATTTTTAACATCCTCTAGCTAGAGGACGTGTTCAATAGTTTCGTCATTTTCAATAATACAGAAGTGATATGTATCACTATCGACCTTACCCATCTTCTTAAGATGATATCTTAGTGGGCAATGCTCAGTTAATTATGAGCCTTAGTTTTTTACTGCTGCTATCCGGATTATCTGATTCCTCAAATCCGGATAATCGGAGCTATTCGCATCTAGACTAAGCAAAAAAGGTTCGAAATTTCCTCCGGATTGCATTGCTTCATTGGGAAAATGGAAATACCATGAAATTTATAATTTCCCAATTAGACAATGTAATCTGGATAAAATTTTTGCTTAGTCTGGATCCACATCCGGATAGTTCGGATCCGAATATCAGGAATCGAAAAGTTTGCAGATCCGGGTATCCAGATATCCGGGCATTAGCAAATTCGGATCGAACTTACATTAATTTTTCACCTAAAGCTATTCGTGTGTATAATGTTTAAATCTGTACGGACTATTTATTTGGAAAAAAAGCAATCCATTCTCTACCGTTATTGTTTCTTACATTCCAACTACCAAGGAAGCAAAAGTAATTTAAAACTCACCAATTAAAGGAAAAATAAGCAATTTCCGTCAATAGTAATTATATTGCAATTGCAAGGAAGGCGTCTGACAGTAAGTTTCCACATAAATTCAAGGAACTTTGAGAGTAAAAGTCCTGACATGAAATTTTTATTATCATTATTGCTGTTATGGAAAATTGCCAACATTCCAAATATAAGTTCTTATTTTTTCTTTTTAAATATAGATTTGTAGAAAAGAAAATGAAAACGTCTGAGTCTGACTGTTTGAGTTTAGTAAAACAGTTTTCATTAGTAAATGTAACATTACATTTGAAGGCTTTATCTTGTTGACTTGACAGTGCGAACTGGGGCAGTATGTCTTTCTTTGATATTAAATTGATTTTCAGGCTGAAGGATATTTCCAGACAATTTTTCTGTTAACAGAGATTTTATGGAATCCGTTTGGTGAATAAACTGAATAAATGATATAGACATATGCGTATGTATGTACACTGCGCTACAGTATATGTAGGTATCGTTCTTCTTTTCCTTTGATTCCTTTCAAAATTCTCGTGTGGCGCCGTTGAAGAAATTTATCTGTTTCTTGATAAATGATTTTATAATAGCTCATAATTAACTAATATCTTATCCACTTACTCTACCGATGCACGCCTTAGGCTCTCAGATTACTGGTTACATTCGATGAGAATTTAAGAGATTTTGCATTTCTTAGTTCAGAGGATTTTGATTTTTCTAGAGTAATTGCGTAGGAGAAAACATATGAACAACGCTTGTGTGTATGCTCTATCAAGTTTCGCATACACACAAGCGTTGTTGTAGGATAGAAATTATTAGAATAAGTTAAAGAAATATAAATTGGTTTAAAATATTCTCAAAAAAAAAAAAACTTTTATCGTGTTAGTAAATGTGAATTATTGATTAAAGTAAAAACTTTTAATACTCTTCCTTGCATAGCAAAGGGCCACTGTTTTTTTTTTCTTCTTTTAAATATTCAGAATTTGTACTTTGCAAAAGTGACAAAAAGTTGATTAGTTGCAATTGTACAAAATCTTCTCAAGTGCATTTTATTTTTTGCAAAAAAATGTTTTATTTCAAAGATGAAAAGTGCAAGATGATTGGTGAAATAGGGGTTGATTCTGAACGCGTGGAATTTTCACAAATTAAACAGGTTTGTTGGCAGAAGGCTGAAACAGATTACACTTTAGGCGCGGCACGACATCGCGGCAAAATGAACGGTGAAATTGTTCCGCCGCGCTGTGACACAGATTGCAATAAGAGCGCAGCAGTGTATATACAGCGCTTTTATATTGGTACTACATATTTTCATGAGAAATTGCCTACTCCAATTATAATTTTTTTGTTGGTACCACTGAAAGTGAGCAGCAAATTTAGGATTAGAAATGACTACGCGGCAAAAATTTTCGCCGCGCTATCGCGCCGCGTTCAATGCGTGATGCACAATAGGGAACACATGTTCTCTAACATTTTGCCGCGTTGTCGCGCCGCGCACTAAAGTGTAATCTGTTTCAGCCTTTAGTATTAATAGAACGTACAATCAAAGAACAGCTAACAGAAAGAATGCACATTTCGCATATTGAACAAAATTTTCTATGGCGGGTCATTATATTACGACCCGCTTTCACAAATTGTATGAAAACTCTCTGCTTTTTGACGACTCGGCACTCACGGTGAGTGATAATTCCTGTGCTCCATGGTAAAATATTACAGCAGGCAGACATCAAAAATAATAACAACTTTTTTCAACCTTGCGGAAATTCAAACTGGTGATGCGATAACAATACCTAGATCTGTCAAAGCAAGCTTAAAGGAAAAAAAACATACCTTTACAAAACCTAATTGGAATTGGGGTCGACGGGGCGAATGTTATGGTAGGTAATCGACATTCGTTATCAACGATTTTAAAAGATTCTGTAGAAAACTTGGTTGTCATTAAGTGTGTTTGCAATTCTTTGCACCTTGCAGCTGAGGACGCCTCTACCAATTTACCCAGGCATCTAGACTACTTGGTTAAAGAAACGCATAATTGGTTTCATTGTAACCAAAAGAGACAATTACAATACAAGCGAGTCTACGAATTAATAGCAGGAAAGACGCCGCTTAAAATTAATAAATTAGCAGGGACAAGATGGTTTGCAAGATACCCAGCTGTTGAAAAAATAGTGTAGCAATGGGATGCATTAAAACTTCATTTTGCTCTAGCTAAAGAAAATGAAAAGTGTTTTGCTGCAAAGCAATTGCATGAAATGTTTCAATCGAAGGCAAATTACTTTAAATTTAGTTTTACTCAGGACAGCTTTGAAAAACATAACTGATGTAAACCGACTTTTTCTATCTGACAGCGTTGACCCAATAAAATTCCTCGACGGTCTCCATAGTTTACTACTTGGCTATCTGTCAATTCTGCTTGCACCTAAAATCTTGGATGAACAAAAGAGGAACGACTTATCTACATTCGAATTTCAGGAACATTTGATAGATAAAAATTACATTAATTTTGGTTATTATTTTAACCTATCGGCGGCTGAATTGGATTCGGAAGAGTTACTAAAGATTAAGTCGACTTTCTTATTATATTATGCAAACAGTTTCAAAAGAGACTTCCAGAAAATATAAATATTTTAAAGAAAATATCATGTTTTTCCGTACATCAGGCTACAAATCATGTTAAGCCTGATATAACACAATTAGCGCAGACTTTTACCCAGTTTTGTGGGGACATAAATGAAACCATTCGTCAGTGGAACACTATTCAAACAGAATCCTTGCCTTCAACAGTTTTGCATAGTACAGATGATTTTTGGATTTATGTGTCTAAAATAACTAACGCAACTGAGGAAAGAAAATATAAAAATATCGCGAGCCTAGCTCTTGCATTGCTTGTGCTACCATTTTCGAATACTGCAGCAGAAAGATCATTTTCAATTTCAGGGATAATTAAGGACAAACTTCGTAATAAAACTGCAGTATAAACCGCCGATGCAGTTATGAGAGTTCAATTTAACATGCCAAAAAGAGGTTGCATCGATTTTACACCATCGAGGAACATGTTAATGAAATTCTACACAGAAGAAAGGTACAATACCGATACTCAGGATGAAAATATATATCAATGTTTTGCAAATATAAACAGTGACCTAAATTAGGATAAATAAAGCAAGCATTTACTTAACATATAATATATGTACATACATATACACAGTATTATACAATATTATTATAATAAAAAGAATGTAAATATATTTTTGTGAACAAATATCTTTTTCAATTTTCATTTTCGCTCCAGACTATATTGGGGGATTTTTCAGCCAAAATTAACAATTTTGGGGGTTTTTGAGAATTATGTAGGGGGACGAAGACCTTTTCACCTGACAACACCACCGGTGATGATATTACAACCTGCTCTCACAAATTTTACGAAAGCTATCTAATTTGACGAGCAGCTGTCAGTCACCAGTGGTGAGTGGCGGACGGCGGGTCATCAAGGCGCCAGCACTCAGCGCAGTACTAGAGTCAAGGCCTGCACTCCACTTCGGCATCATACCCATGCATTGTAAATGCGAGTTCTCTTTGCTTCTTTTACCTCTTCTCTATGAAATCCGTTTTCGTCAAGAATACTTTGTTTGAGAGAATTTTCATTTATTTACATTGCATTGCATTAGAACAGAGGGAGAATTAGCGGTTGGGATAGAAATTGGTGGGCAACAAACAGCCTAGTCACAATCACAGTCAGTTGCATTGATTCATGTACTTGGGCTAAAAATTTTCATAAATGTAGGTAGCCAAAATATGTTGTGGAAAAAAATTTTCAAGTACATAAATTAATAGACAAACCGACTCGCCAATCCAGTCAGGCAGAAGCAGCATAGTGAAACATAAAACTGTGCATGGCTGCTGGCGTCGGCGTGTATACAGCTGTGGGGTGGTGGAGAACAGAGAACGGAACAATATTCTCTCAGTCTCAAATCTTTGCTTATTTCCGCCTGTTACCTTCCCCCCCCCCCCGACAGCTACCGAAAATAAACATACAACTTGTGCATTTTTAGAGGCCAGATGAAGCTTCTTGTTAAGTTAGATGTTCTTTGTTACAATCCTGTATGCCAACTAAAGTCAGCAGCTCATCCTGTAGTAGGTTCCGGCAAGGTATATAGAAGACAAGGTATTCCCGACTCGAACCACGTTCCGCCATTTTTGTTAAAACTTCTTTTCCCTTTTTCTTCATTCACTGAAGTACGTCACAGGGCATCAGCTGTAATGTGTCAAAATTGCGCTTGTACTGCCACTGTCAGATTTCCCTTTTCTTTTTTATTCATTCACTGAAGTACGTCACAGACTATCAGCTGTTTGATCAGCTGTGATATGTCAAAATTTTAATGGGCATACCTTGTTTCTTCTATATACCTTGGGTTCCGGCAGGTAGGTATGCTTGACTCTAGTTCTTACAGAAATTATAGGGTGGATCATTAATGAACCTGCTCATTGCTACGGTAAATAAACAAACAAACGAAAATCATACAATGTAAAGGAGAAATATTGGGAAGAGCAAGTAGTGATGGAAAAAAAGAGGTTAACATTTTTCTTTTTCATTGGGATGAATTGGTGCGATGTGGTGCTCACTCCCTTATTTTGGCCAGTTCCCATCCATAACTTGACATTCTCTGCGGCGAGCGTATATTATTAAGAGAAAACTATTCTTACCAGGCAAAGAAAAACTGCTGTTGACCTTGAAATGGGCACCATTACTTTTAATACGGATGACAAAACCAGAAAACTTAAAAAGTATTCTGCCTAGATAAACTGAAAGTGATATTATCCGCCATTAGTGCGCAAAAAGTAAATAGATAAAAATTATAAAAATTCTTAAATATAGGGTGGATCACAAATAATATACCCAACAAACATTTTAAGACTTGTCTGGTCTATAGAACGTCATTTTTGAACCGAAAATAGATTATGAGTTCCTTGCTCATTTCGACATCATTTAGACGTAAGTTTTCTGCGAAACTAGGACATGTTGATGAAATTTTCGTTTACTTTTGACTTATTATTGACCTTTTCCAACGACGTCCTTTTTACATCAATTTTTGAAATTTTAAGACAATCGAGTTTAGTTTCCGTCAAATATAGACTTCGTTTTGACTGGCACTTTTTAAAGTCGACATATGACGTCTTTCAGGAGTTCAAGTTGGAATTAGTTTAAATAATGTAATTGAAATTTGATCAGAAAATGACCGACCATGCATGTATTATAGAGAAATATATGAAAGAACGTCATTTAATGACTCAAAATAGACCCTAGATTTAACAGCATTTTTCCGTCTTTTAGACGTAATTATAGTCAACCGTCTAGAGCCTAATATTGGAAATTTTTCTATTGTTTTTAAACTCTTTTTGATATCTTACTTTTGTCGTCTTTTAGTTGTCAGTTTTGCTATTTCATAGGCACGCGTTGTCTATTTCTCGTCAGTTTTTGACTGCATTTGAAAGTGTCGCTGGTTGTCGTCATTTTCACGTCATTTCTTTATTTTTTGTAGCTTCCTGGAAGGACGGACATTCAACAGTTGCATTAGTCTTGATCAACCAGCAGTACGGGCAACAATTCTATGGTGTTTAGTCAAAAGTACATATCTCCAAAAATGTACTACGCACTACTTACGAAGTTATGCGCTTTTAATCCAAATAATATTCAGTTTTTTTGAAGTTATGCATTTTGGATACATCGTTTTATTTCAACGTTTTTGTGAACGAAAATTCAACGAAAACATTGAAAAATGCTTTTCTCGACAACGTAAAAAATTAATAATTTCTTCCGAATAATAAAAACATAAGAATTTCCCTACCTTTTAGTTTAAGTTCTATTGGAAATATTCGTCGTTCCAGTGTGGAAAAGTGAATTTTTTCATTAAGCGATTTTGTCTTTCGATGTGCCAACTAGAGGTCATTTTGTATTAATAATTGGTGGCTAATATGACGACTTTATTTCCGTCTGAAGACGTGTTTCACCCAAAAGTACTCATTTAGTTTAATTTTGGAGGTTATTTTGGTGACTATTATGACGATCTTATTTCCGTCTGAAGACGTGTTTTAGGTGGTACATTGTCGAGAGGTCGACGTCAAAAAGATGTTCGATTTAACCAAATTTTGATTTTGACCACTTTTCAATTTCAGTACAAACAACGGTCTATTGTATGTACTATTGACCAGACAATGTTTGTGGGGATACCTAAATAAAAATTCAATATATTTTTACATTAATTTTTTTATGTCTATGTATATATTAGTCAAAAAAACAACTGAAACCTAAAAATAGCTAATTAATGAATCTTTAATTGAATTTGTCAATATGTAATTTATTTATGGCCCACCCTGTATAATAATTACCACATTTTACCGTGCTCTGAATAAATTTACGACACAAAGCTAGCAAGATTAAAACAATGATAAAGAGTGAAATAAATTATAGTTACTCCCCACTTTCTTATACATTTCACTCTGAAAGTTTTTAATAAGGGAAAATGGATTTAATAGTTCTCATCTCACAATTGAAATATCTCGTAGGCTTTTGCCAAAGAACATGCCAGAAACACAGTGTATTCCTCAGTTTATAAAAAAAAAATAACACGTTTAGTTATTGAAAAATGTAAACGTTTCCCCTTCAGAAAAAAACCAAGGATATTTCTCTGTCACACATGATCAATGTCCTTAAAGCTACATACAATGTTTTCTTTCAAATTTTTTTATTTTTCAGATGACATCCCACTCTGGTGGGTAATCTCTTCTATTGAACAGCTGTTCAAGAGATTTCTCTTGAATAGTATACGCTCGTCGATCCTGTGCTGTTATATGAAAGCCCCACAAAAAGAAAACAGAACGAATACAAGCGAACCGAGCGAAGAGGGAGAAGAAGAGAAGAGAGAAAAAATACTTGTTTCGTTCCTCATTCTTATTTAATTTTTGTATTCAAACTACGACTAAGTTTTGTATATCATAAACTGAAATTTTTTAAACACGTTTAAAGTCACAGCAGTATAAAGTAATTAAATAGTAAATACTAAAAAAAAATGCAAAAAATTCAGTAATGCGTATTCATTAATTTACGTGAAGGAAGCTCAAGCAAAATTTTTTTAAAGTGGCACATTCTTAAGAATTAGCTCATTAGAATCCCTTCTCCTATCATTCGGAATTTCCTGCTACACGAGAGGCCTCCTGGATTCGCTTGAGTACTTTAATGATCCTTTGAAATAAGAAGAAAAACAATTTTACAAAAAGAAAACGTACGCTTCGTGTATTAAATTCTCGAGCACAAAATTTTTAGATTTGACAAAGAGATTAGCACACAATTAGCACACATAAATCCTGAGGGAATTTGATAGCAGTTTTACTACTAGGGCAACATGGCGGACGAAATCGTCTTAAAACTTCAATTTTGTTGCTTAAAAATCCCTTTAATTTTTCATGTATAAGATTTTTCAATTAGGCATAAAATTAGCACACAATTAACACATAAATCCTGAGTGAATCAAAACTAATTTGACAGAATTTTTACTATGGCGGGATGGAGGATGACGTCATCCTGAATTAGAAGAAGAATTAATGGCACATAAATCCTGTGTGAAACAAAAACTTTATTGGCAGAGCTAATACTATAGCGGGCTGCAGCTTTGCGTCGTCCTGCATCCCACATTTTGAATATTTCAAAAACCTATTAAATTTTTTAGCACAAAATTCTTCAGTTTGGCACATAATTAACGCATAATTTTCTTATGTTTTATTTTTCCGCTCTTTTGCTCTTATCAAAAACAAAAAGTGCATGAGTAGAAGTTTTTTTTCTATATGGATGCATGATTTTATAGTTGTTATAGAGATAAACCAAGCCCTATAGGCAACGAAATTTTTACGTTTTCAACAACAAGGCCTAAATAAGCAGTCCACATGGGATTCATTTGCGGTCCCGTGTATCGATGATGCGTGTGGGATGGTGTATACCGGATAAACTTTACTTTAACAGTTTTGTTTCCATAAACTTAGATCGATTTTTGATGTATTGAAGAGAATTCAATTTATGTTTTTTAGTTTTTATTGTCTTTCTTAAATTTGTTTAGAATTTTTCCTCTTATTTTTACGTTTGTATAAATTTTGTCTCTATTTGTAGCATTTCATTCGGTTATATGCAATCCTTTTTTCTGTGCAAATCTTTAAAGTTTTAATTGCGTTTATTGTGAAAATGTTTAAATGTTGCATAGTTCGTTTTTCCTTATATTCTTCATTTGTGATCCCTTTGATTATTTTTGAACAATTCGTAATAGGTGGTCAGTAGTATTGGTATACCCAATCATCCATTTCAAAAATAGATTTTTACTAAATGTTTTTGTAGTTAAATATAGCCATGGTCTACCATTCAAGATAAGGATACCTAATATAGGGAGATCTCCTAATTTTTTTACACCGGCTAGGAATATTTCTATTGTGTAAAACCCAAAATCTTAAGAAAATACGTCTCAATATTTCAGACAGAAGTAGGTATATTCCACCCCAGTCTCTCTTATTTCAATAATTTTGTTTACATATTTACAGACAGCCAAGAGGCACAGACAGACATATCATTAGCTAAGGTCAAGTTAGGTAATGTGAGAATATGTCGAAACATTAATAAGCTCTGGTATAAGGAACCACCTACCTAATATTTCGCAGGACAATCGAGAATTGAATGAAACGATAGAGCAAGTGTGAGTAAAAATGGAGAATCCATACCCCTCTTCGGATCGAAAAAAATTTGCGGCATCTCCTATAACACCACGAAACTGTTCTTAAAAATCTGGATCTACAAATAAATGAACCAAATAGACATGGACTTCAGCGATAGGATAAAGAAAATTCAACAAAGGAGCCTTACAAACTATGATCCTAGATATTTGTCTAGGAATCAGTTCAGGGTTTGAAGTGAATACTGTAAATTTAACACACACCTACATTGGATATGCATATGTATCAGCCAGTAATATATATAGACTATGTATATGCTTCGAATTTGATGAAACTTGATTACACCAACTTCTTCCATTCTAAACAAGCCCCTCCAGAGATTTCGAATAAATCTTTTTGCAATCGTTGTTACTTTACCAGGTGGAATTTTACTTTAAAAATAAAAAATTGTTTTAAGAAAAAAAAAATACACACGCATTTCGAAATAACAGTTGTAATAAGAGTGGCAGGGTATAAAAGCGATTTTATTGTAAAATCTATTTTAATTCATAATAAAACTCCTCTGCCAAAATATTTCTATATAAATATTATTGTAGCACAGTCAGACACCTGTATTTGAAAGATTCATTTAAAATCGTAGGAATTTTGCGAAAATATTTAAAGTGGAAAATTGAGGTAACCAACAAATTTTTAGATTTTGTAAATTGATTGCATCCAACAGAGTATTGGCCAAAATGATGGATGACGACTACATACATATGTACATTATTTATGCTCTGTTTAGATTTAAACTAATAATGCCGACCTGATTCCACTGCAAATTACATTTAGAACAAACATAAACTGGCGATTTTTGTGGATATTATTAACTAACACTTACTGCTTGTTTGCTTCTAAGTATTTAACTTTGTCTGTTTTAGCAATTGTTTAGATATGTTTATGTTATCTACATTTCAATTCATTCTGTTGATAATTATCAATTAACTTTTAGTTTATTTTCGCGTGTAAGAATTCTGCATTGAGAGACACTTAAATTCGAAATTTTGGAAAATTTCCAATTATATCTCGTTGGTGATTGGCATTTAGCTCAATCAGATTTTATGGTTTCCTGGAATTTCATCTGGAGAAAGTGTGAAATTATATAAAAATCATTTTTGTTATCTGGTTCAAATACTGTTTACTGACTTTACATGAAATTTCTCAATATTTTAATATATTATATTATTAATAATATGGAAATCAATTAATCTAATGGGATTTAAACATATTTGAAAAGAGCTATATAACTTGGATTAATCCCTCATTTGAATGATTTATGTATATGGGATAATTAATTTTGATGATATTTTGGAATATTTAATTAGAGTTTTTGACGAGGATGACATTATAGAAATGTGGAAGCCTCCCCACAAATATAAATCTCATGCGTGAATACTTTATTAGATTGCTCAACAAAACTACTCAGGCTGTACTCATAGATTAAGCGCGAAGATAATTCTAAAATTCAATAAAACTAGATTCATCTCAATCATCCTGAATATTATGACGTGAATAATATTCATTTTTTAGGTCTTATAAAATTATTCTGATCTTGCTTCAGATAGCATGAATGATTATTTTTCCAGTTCTCATTAAAGGAATGTTACCGGAAATATGTTGAAAGCACAGAAAATTCCCTTCTGGACGTTTAGTAAAAATTTAAAATGATCTAATATCAATCCAAAAGAATTAACATATAATTACACCATCTCATCTTTCCCCAAATCTGTAAGCGAAATTTTATCAAATTATTTCAATTCAGTTTATGACGATAGTGATTCTAATGTCTCGTCCATTTTTCAATCGATTACTATTAAACTACGTACCTTCTCGTCTTAGCATATTCTTATAATTTTGAAAGATCTAGATTGTAATAAAAATGCGGGCCCTGACGGCATTCCTAGCATCGTCTTCAGAAAATGCGCTGTCAGTCCAGCACAACCTCTTTGCAAATTATTCAATTTTTCAATAAATAACAAAATTTATCCTGCAGCCCTCAAGAAATGTTTCGTTATGCCTATATTCAAATCAGGTGACCCAAAACTCATTACTAATTACCATCCCATCTCGATTTCCAATGCACTCGCACTCATATTCGAAAAAATCTATATGCTACCACTAACAAAACCATACATCTCGGAGCAGCAACACGGATTTCTACCTGGTCGATCCACAGTCGCAAACCTAG
The DNA here is from genome assembly GCA_963924295.1 of Dioctria rufipes. Classification (NCBI taxonomy): domain Eukaryota; kingdom Metazoa; phylum Arthropoda; class Insecta; order Diptera; family Asilidae; genus Dioctria; species Dioctria rufipes. The sequence goes on from OZ002741.1 coordinate 56,433,632, forward strand.
CTCAATTTACGGACTCGATTGTCTGTGCCCTTGACGAAAGCAAGCAGCTGGACTCTGTACATACAGACTTTAGTAAAGCTTTTGATAAGATAAACCATAAACTATGCCTTTCCAAAATGTCTACCGTGTCCTGGTTCTCTTCCTGCAGTGTACCCCAGGGCACAATTCTTGGACCATTGATATTTCTTATCTACATTAATGACTTGCCTTCTCTCCTTTCATCTAACTGCTTATTATATGTAGACGATGCGAAACTATATTGAGTTAATAACAATGTTACTGACTGCGTCTCCCTTCAAAAGGATATTCTTCAATTAGAAAAGTGGTGTCTAGAGAACTGCATTGAAATTAATGTCAGTTATTGCAAATTTATATCTTTTTATCGCAAAAGAGACTTTAACTCCTTCGACTATAGAATCCATAATATATCTTTGTCTCGTGTTGATGAATTAAATGACTTGGGAATTATATTTGATCGTAAGCTTCTCTTTGCATCACACATAAATTTGATTACATCCAAAGCTTTCCGTCTAATGGGCTTCATTTTCCATACCTGTCAGTCATTTAAGTGTGCGGCTACAGATACTATTCTTTTTAACTCCTTAGTAAAAAGCCAAGTGTGGAATCCATTTTACTCCTCATATAAATCACATATTTAGGCCGTCCGCGTAGATTCACCAGAATTACATTATTCAAGCTTGAAAACATGTTCAGGGAATACCGGGAGAGACTAAACAAATTCAACTTACCTACACTTGAGAACCGAAGAGCCTTCCTGGATTCAATATTTTTATATAAAATCCTTAATGATCAGATATCATGGCCATTTTTTGCTTTCCCGTATAGACTTCCATATTCCGCCCTGAAACTCTAGACATAACACTCTTTTTAGATTGCCAATTAGTAGAACCAACATAAAAGATAAATTGCCCATCGTCAGAATACAAAAGTTATACAACTCCAGATTTAATAATATAGACATTTTCAACACTGGTCCTCTGATATTTAAAAGGTTGATCCTACTTGAAATCGGACAATAAATATTAGCTTATTCCTTTTTCACCTATTGCCTTGCCCTTCCCGTTTATATTTAACCCAATTTTGATGAATATTCTATTTATATTTTTATATTATTACTATTTTTATCTTTTTATAGTTCTCCCCCTCTTTGATGCTACTATTATCTTCTTCTTGCTTTAGCTTATATAACCTTCCACTTGTTTGTATAACTATATATACATATATAGCTCAGTAATCTGCCATGTTTAATTAACCGAATAAATAAAATAAATAAATAAATAAATAAATGTCAAAGTCTCCCCTTGATTCAATTTTATATGATCCTCAAGTTGAACAAAATTTTCTCTTCGCAGAATGTTAATATTTACCACTGAAATTATACGGGCACTTTCTTCTGTTAACGGGTTTTATCTAGAGCTGAAAACTGGATTCGGGTTTGCTAATATCCGAATATTGGGATATCTCAGATCTGCGAACTATCAGATTCCTGAACTGCGGATCCAAACTATTCGGATCTGGATCTTTACTATAGTCTGGATCCGGATAATTTGAATCCAGATCCACATACTTCGAATCCAGACAGCTCAGATCCGGATTATCCGGATACCCGAATTTGAGAAATCGCAATTCAATTATTCCAGATCCGGACTATAGTAAAGATCCATATTCGAAGTTCTTAAAACTTTTACTCCCAATATTGCTAATTTTTATAATGCACGTTATTAATACTCTCATTAAACAACCTACACATTTCCTTCCATTAGGAAAGTAGCCAACGTTTTAACCTATTATTAAAAATTTACGCCTGTCCGATGTTCAGAATGTTTTCTGCCGATATTATTGAAGGTTTTGGAAACACTGCTCGATGATCAGAAAATTTTTTATTTAATTAATGCTAATCTTCTATGCTTGTGCACCTGCATAGGTTTCTCTAAGGTGTTTAACTCTAAACTCATAAACTCTAGTATTATTTTGATCTGGCAATATCTGCCCTATGTTTAATGAAAACGTATATTTTTCCGATCGTTCTCAAAGAGTGATTTCTAATAATGGTACTTCCCGTTTAGTACGACTTTCTTCAGGTGTCGCACAGGGATACATTCTGTAACCGGTCCTCTTCTATATGTGAATTAATGATCTTGAACTAAGTGTGACTAGCTATATATGGCGATGATATCCAAACATTCCTGTAATTTCAATTAAAAATAATTTCCTGATTGTGTTGTGTGAAGATATTTCTAGTTTAGCCTAATGTATAAAAAATAATCAATTGTTTCTTCGAATCCAATTCCGAATGGGGTCCCCATTTCCTTTAAGGATATCGTTTTTATAAATTTTGATGTTACTTTCAATAAGGAACTAAGGTGGTTTGATTACTTATGCAGATGCAATCTATTGCTCAATCGAGTCTAGAAGTACATTGAAAATAAATGTTGCCTAGAATTCGTACGCTCGTTACGTTTATGAGATTATAAGTAAATTTCCCATAGTGTCTATATCGTCTTTGGCAAGAAATATTGTACCTTGGAAAACTGCGTTAAATATCTTGTGTGCTTGCACATTATCAAAATAACTTTTTACTTGAATTTCTTTTTAGGTTAGGCATGGTTTAGGCTAGAATGGCAGCTATCGGAATACCTACGATCAGCGACACGTAGGCTATCATCAGGATCTTATCTGAAAATGATTGCATAATTTAGAGGCTGCTACAGCTCCTTGTCTGTTAATTCCCCGTTTCACCAAAAAAGCAACTACCAAGTTTATTCCTTCATTGTTTGGCAAGGTTGGGGCATTAATATAGAAGGTGTTGAAAGCTTTCAACCTCTTCGTCGTCCATATAGTTTCTTCAGAAATCATTGTATGGAGCTTGCATATATTCTGCATTTTTCCGAAAAATCCATTGTCCCGTGATAAGATTTTGCATGTCATTACGGTTTCTCTTTTGCAGAGTTTCTATCTTTCAAGGACATTCTTGGGAAATACAATTCCACCGTTTCGATCCGATTCACATAAATGTCAAATTTGCTTATATGAGACATACGTGCAATTGCACACATTACACCGAAATAGATCGAAATGGATCGAATCGAAACGGAGAAGTTGAGCAAATATCAACTTTTACGGATGACATAACCTACAAAAAATCATCTGTAAAGGTTTGTTTATACTCAAAGATGGATGAAAAGGCTTTTGTTGAAGAAATAAAAAAAAGGCGACAAAAAAAGAATGTTTTCATGGATGGATGTAAAGTTGAAAGACAAAATGTGGCAAAATTTTAAAGTCAAGTTTTTGAAACCGAACAGAACAATTGTGCTCATGCATTCATTGGAACGAATCGAATCGAAACGTCAGTATTGTGTTTGGCACTTTATTTATAGCTAATATCTTCACTTGGAAGACACTATTGTAGTCCGGTAGACGGTATGATTCTTGTATTTGAAGGGATGCTGGATATACTCTGGCTCCCACTATATCCCATATATCACAGTCATTTTTCACGATTCTCTTCTTACTCCTCACTACTAGGAATGCTATTTGTGAAGGCTTTCTCAAGGTCTGATTGTGGGACAGTGCAATCCGTAGCTCCTCATATATAGTCGTCCACACAAATCCCTAGTAGTCTGCTTTGCGATTATCTAGCAGCCTTCTTAGTCTCATTGCACTCTTTACATGCACTCTACATACACAGTAAAAAATAAAGGTTAGGTATTTGTCGATAAGATTAGGGAAAGCTCCACATTGAAAAATGTAGATTAGGTTTTTATGCCTAAAATGTAGGCAGGTTTTTCTCCCTCAAATGTAGGGATGGCTGTAGATTATAATAGAAAATGGGAGCTGCCTCGGAACTATTGATCGCAAATATATTAACATGGTTTGCCCTCCAAGAGGTGGCTCTCAATATCATAATTATAAATGCTATTTCGAGCTCGGATGACGATAGAGAATGCGTTTGGAATAATAGCATCTAGATGGCGAGTGGTCCGGTATGATATACACTGTATACCTTCGAACGTGGATAAAATTGTAAAGGCTGTCTGTGTCCTTCACAATTATCTCACGCTGAATTCTTCACGATATTGTGAAGAAAGCTACGCGGACAGAGTCGTTAATGGAGAAATTGTCCCAGGAGCATGGCAGAATGGATTCGATAATTTGCTTAGCGCACGAGTAAGCATAGCTAATAATGCTTTTCGTAAAGCATTTCGTCACCTAAACACGTTGTCCACTTATTTATTTCAAAATAAAATTCAATAAAAATTATATTTAATTTTTATTGTATTTGTCGGCCTCTTCGGTAACAAACTTCATTATTTTCACCTGAAGATCTAGTAACTGTAATGGCGATGAATTTAAACTTTTCACTGAGGTTGCCAAAGACCTGAAAAAAATATCCGTTGAGTCTTCATGATCTTCCGCGTTAATTTTTTCGACCACGGTTGTAGCAAAGCTTGGAAATCTTTCTCGGTGGCATTTATCTTACCAGCCCGGCTGTCAATTTTCGGCGTTGATACCGTTGACTTCCAGAGGTGCTGCCATCCCCGTATTGGTTCAAGTCCCGCAAAAACTGGAATTATCCAGCGTATCTTCTTGAATTGGAATGAATGTATTATGTAGACCCAGTAATTCCGTAGAATTGTCAGTACTATCCACAAATGCCGTGTCGTAGGTGATGGAATGCCTGGAAATAGAATTGTTTATTAATGAGATGAATTTACGTTGCATGTTTACTTACTGTCTTGAAGCTACGGAATCTCGCAAGAAATGCATGAGCTTAAAATATTTCCACTTGCTACCCTGAAGTGCCCCACTTCCTGAACTACCTTTCTGCTTTCGTAGCTCTCTGACATACTGATCCCCCAAACACTTCCATCTGCTTCTGCATTTCGTTTCTAAAATTGTTGGTTGAATTAAAAAAATTTGACATTCATTGTAAATAATACCATCTGCATTCAACTCCACGCTAATTTCCTTCCACATCTTATCCTTTTTTTGTTGATTGCGATACATCCCTTGCCGCTTATCGTACATATAGGTTTTCTCCCGCATTTTTTCGACCAGCTCCTCCTCAAACCCCATTATTTTAACACTAATTAAATAAATTTATTTTATTTTATTGTCTAATTACTTAATTATTTGCTATTACCTGCTAATTTGGAGAAAAATGAACAATTATTGTGCAAAAACATTCACAGCTTCACGAAATTGCAAACAACTGCGAACTGTCAGACAGAAATGTCAATTAAGTTGCCACGACATTTTAGAGATTTTCCCAAACTTTACGCGCGCAACTTGTCGCGTCGTCCTCATTGTGTTAAGAAATATGGGACTTCCATATATTCGAATCTTTGACAGCAACCAATTCACGGCGACTTTGTTGTGTCGTCGTCACTGTGTTTTGCCCTTAAGGCTTAGGATGTAGTCCTCGATTGGAGTGATGTTTGCACTGTTGCACAAAAAGGGGTTGAGATACGCTCAAACAAAATATTGAAAAATATTATATGACTTGTTTTCAAAAACAATGTGTGAATTATATAAATGAAAATATATTTCCATTGAAAATTTAACAGAATACTTAATTTATTGAATGTTCTCTCCCTTATATCCAAGAGAGCTTAACATTTCGGGAATTTTACGTACTTTATAGGATTTCTGGTGCCAAATACCTAAATTCATTGAATATTCCATTGACTTGGGGAAATTAAACTGATTTTCCCTTTATATCAGAGAAAATTACATTTAATTTTAGGGAAAAACGTGTCTTAAATTTAGTTTATAGTCCTATTATTTTTACAGTGTAGGAGAGCCCCAAAGTTTTTTTTTTTTTTTTGTAAATTTGTCATTTTGCACAATTTTCCTCAAAAACAGCTTAATTTTGCGCGATCTATTTTGACTATCAAAAAGCAGAAGCCGGAACCACGGTACAGAGAATGAAAGCTATTCTCATTAAAATCTTGACACATTGCGACTCATGTACTGTTACATAATTTCGTGACTAATATATGTACATTTTTATAATAAAGACAGAGGAGAGAGAGTATTGTGCTCTCTGTACCATACTTTCCTATATATTTCGCGATATATCGTCACCTAATGGTGGAACTTGGTTCGTAATGAGAGTACCTTGTATTCTCTGTACCATGAGTCGGAACATATTCTCCATTACAAAAATTATTATTTTTTAAATCTCCGCGTTCATGTCAACTTGAAGTTCCACGTCAAGTTTTAGTTCAAAGTGGTTCTTCATCTGTGGTATCCAACTTTGGAACTTATTTCCGCGGTTTTAGTTAAACGTCGTGGTGCTTTCTGCAGATTCAAGCAATCAGTTTTTAAGTATTTTTCGAATTTATAATTTTATTGTAACTTTTTAATTTGTTCCCTTTTATATTCACTTTCACTTTTTAGTTTTATTATATTTTATTTTCATATATAAATTTTATTATTATTCCTTTTCTCACACTTTTTAACTTTGTATTTCTTTTGATTCTAGGATTAATACATAAATTTAATTTTTAGAGTATTTTATATTATTTTTTTATAAGATTAAACTAAACACAGGATAACGAGTTTATACTCATGTGTGTTATTAAATAAAGTAGTGTAATGAAGAAAAAAAAAACAAAATTATTACATACAGCATAGATAATTTAGATTATGAAGATGAAAACAACTATTTGAGGTCATTATGTTAGTATTATTAGTACAATTGGATTCATAAGCTCGGCAACTATTAGGAAAAGCAAAGCATGTAGAATATGTTAATACAGGACTCTGAAGGAGAAGTCTCTACTCTAGCCATATGTATCTGCTAATGCATTTCCTGTTCAAGATGAATTAAAATGGAGAAGGCTTGATTCTACGACAGCAAATTTTCAATTTCCTACCTTTAATGAAGCTGGTCCAAAGAGATTTTAAAGAAATTTCAGATTTATTTAAGTTTGTCGTCCAATTTTATATAGTATATGTATGTATATAAATATGCATGTGTAGTCGTCGATGGTTAGCGCGAGCTCTGTGAAAGGATCTGTGTGACACACTCTCTAAATAAAGTCCGATAAGTAAATGTCGTCGTATTTGTTAATAATTAATTCTGGATCTTTTGTATGCGGAACAAAAATCTGTCAAATCTTTTTGCCACGTGGCAAAAAAAAAGGATTTCTTTGGACTATATACATTTATTGATGAGAAATTAAAGTACCCTCATAACCACATTAAAAAGAACTTGAGTTTCAGAATTTTATTTCACAATATATAGGGATCTGACGATATTACGAGTTACGTTCTAATCTAGGTGTCGATAGAAGGAAAACTGTCGAGACAGGTTAGTAAAAGTTTGCCCAATTTGTAGTAATAGAAGCGTAAAGTTTCTTCAATATCCACTTTCAAGTGATTGCAACTTTGTAATTTATCTTTGTTCTGGAACAGAAATAGACGAAGAGGAATTCTATCATTATTATTACTATCATTGTTGCTATCATTTACAAAGCATCGCTATATCTTCATTTTATTTATTCTGAAGAGGTAGACTTTCCATCTCAGTCTTAAACTCTTGCTGTGGTTTTTTACATGGTAACCATCGTTTTTACATTTCACTTTTATGGAAACATTACTACTTTCAAATTTTTTAATGACATGTTGAGTAATATGTGATTTATGTACCTTCCGAAAGAATACATGGCTACATGCAAAGAACCTTAATTCATTAGAATGTAAGTCAAGTCAATCGTCCGGTCTGTTTTTAATTTTTATTGGTTTTAAACTATAATTAATTTTTCATGCAGTTTATTCACGAATTTAATTGAGTCCACCAATTTTCTATTAGTGCTTGATATCATCAATTATAATCACCTTACACCAATTCTACAGGTTAACAGCCAGGATCGATCTGGTAAATGGTTTGTCGGTAAATACCGTGTATCTTGTTATAGCAAGTAAAATACAACTATTACGACATATGAGTAATCTACTTTCTGGGAGTCTGAGAGATATTTCGATTGACTTTCATAAGATTAAGTCCAATTATATGAATGGACGTATTTTTAGCAGTGGAATGAACAAAGTCCTGATTTGTTTTTATTCTACTCTGTATTTATTAGAAACCTCTAATTATGCTAATAGAAAGTGTAACCATAGAAAAGAAATATACAGATATCGACGGTAGTACTAAGAAAATGATATATGGAAGAGCTCTTAGCAAACCTCATCTGATCTCGGCTAAATATATCATGGGCACGAACCAAAACTGTTTTTCAATATAGGCGAAAATTCGTTTCTTTCTTAGAATTTAAATCGACCATATTTCTTCAGAATTCGTGTACATTATTGGTGGCTGCTGAAGACGATTCGAATAAGTTGTGAGTTGTGTCCGGGCATTCTCGGCTTCGTGGAAGTTGGATTGGTTTGGTTGTTTGGGCTTGTCCGAACAAATTCTGTCTACTGTCTTGCGTGATGATATGATTGTGAGGGGTGGGTGAGGGGAGGTAAACAATGAAAGATTTACTTCTTTTAATAGTTGGATACGCATACAAAATTACAAACGAAATTTATTGGCATGGATATAAATCGCACATCTAGGCAAATAACGCCAAAGCAGCTATCACTAATCGGCACAACCAAATTAGATTTTGCATTTTTTGGTTTCCGTATTTAAGAAAGTTGAAAATTTTAACAAAACATGGACTCAAAAAATATTGTTTCGCACATCAGAAATGTTTTAAATATGATAAAGTATTTATTGAGGTAAAAATTTCATTGAAATTGCATTAAAATTGCGAGTAGGGAAATTATACGGCATACCGGTAGAAAGATTAGTGGGAAGTTAATGTAAATCGACGATAAGATACGAGTGCACAATGAAAGTTCAACTTACTCCAATAAATGCAGTTCGTGGAATGCAAAGAACGACAGTGCATATGTGCTTAAAGTCAAAGAACGAATAATTGCAAGAACTTTCAGCGGCTTCGGCTTCCCTACCGTGAATTATGAAAATAAATATCGGGACAGGATTCAAATTTCAAACTAAGAAACTAAAGGCTAAAACACAATGTAAGCGACACGACAAAAACGCCGTAAAAAACGCCGTACAAAACGTCCGTGAAAATGCAATGGGAGCGACAAGAGCTGTCAATCGCCAATTAAATTTATTCTATTATTTGTGTTATAAAACTCAGCCGGAATTGGGTTTCTATGCGGATGCGTTTTTGTTTTTTTTTTTTGTATAACACGGTGACATTTTATCACCTCAATAAAATTTTCTTCCATTTTTTATTCAACCAAATTTGATATTTTACACGGCATTGTTATTTACTGATACTTTTAATCTATCACGTCATAAATATGATCAATGAACGTATAACAATAAATATGAACGCAACCCAAAATCATAATTTTGCTAAACGCACCCTAAACGTTCGATAAATTTCAATTTTCATTTAAGTTCGACGACAACGTCGAACGATGTCGTCAGCATTGTATATGGTATAAAATACAATGCTGACGATGCTGCCATGTTATTAGAACCCATATGACAGCGTTTTTTACAGCATTTTTGTCGTGTCGCTCACATTGTGTTTTAGCCTTAAGTCTAAGAGCAAAACGTTTGTTGCATTATATAGAATGCATAATATATTGAAAACATTAATGTATTAATTCCCTCCTCCATCCTTGGAACAATAAACTCATCCCGCAAGACGGTGGACAAAATTTGTTCGGACCGTCTATAGCCACCAATAAACCACACGAATTCTGATGAAATATGGTCGATTACAATTGTAAGAAATAAATGAATTTTCGCCTATATTGAAAAACATTTTTGGTTCGTGCCCATGATATATTTAGCCGAGATCAGTAAGTTATTGAGGTTTTCTATTAGCTCTTCCATACATCACTTTGTTAGTACTATCGTCGATATCTGGGTATTTCTTGTCTGTGGTGTAACTTTACAACAATAATCACTATAAAGATTTACGTAAGTAAATTTTTATTAACTGAACTGTTTGGTTTCTTTTGAAGAAGACCTTCTTAGTAAATTTTAAAGCTTTGCAGAAATTTGTTGTTAACCATGTTACTTCTTTTAATCTTTTTCTATATTGCATAAGGAGATATTGATAATTTGCGGAAACAATATTTTTTTTAATCTGCCTGCCTATAATAATGGAAGAGCCTAGGTACAAATTGTGTCAGATATCTATGGAACTGTGAAAGCTTTTTTACGATTCTACGTTCTTCGCTAGGTAAAAATATCCTTTAAGCTTGAATTAGATTGCCACGACAGCGGCAGCAACAGCAACAGCAAATCGTTTTCATTGGTTGAGAGCGATCAGCTGATTGAGTGACAGCAGCAAAAACGTCGTGCTGTCGAGTCATCTCAAATTCTAAATTTGCTGTTGCTGTCTTCATAGGCAGCGATTGCTGTCATCCCAAGCTGTCAAGTTAATTTTTCATGTAGGGAAAATGGAGGAAAAACTTATATCCTTAGTAAAAAACAAACAACTTTTATATGAAAAATCAAGAAGTTCTTACAAAAAAATTCCAATGAATTAAAAAAAAGTGGTAATGTTGCTGAGAAATGTCATAATATTCTGCTCGCTGACTTGTGCTGCTGTAATGCAATCTGATACACTCGACAGCAAAACTGTTTTTTGCGTTGCTGCGGCTGCCGCCGTTGCTGTCGCTGTCGAGCAATCTGAATCAGGCTTTACTTTGTATACCCTACAAAAAACTTCAAACATATAACCGACTAGACTTTCTGATCATATTCTCAAAGAAAAAAACAAAAATATTGTATTGATTGTCTGAAGTAACCTTTGACACATTAATTGAAATTTTCAGTTATACAAAATTCTTCGCATAGCTTTGACACTAAAATAATTCATATAAGAGCTTCTAGTTGGTGAATCGTGTACACTAATTATTATATTCAATGAAAGCATTTCATATCATTCAATTTGAAAATCTATATTTGTACTTTGGCTTAGAAAGTCTCTATGGAGCGCAAAAATAGGACAAATAAATAAACCACCTTGACCTCTGTGCTTTATACAAGAATTCCCCTTGAATTAAAAGTAAAAAGAAAAAAACAAAACGAGTGAATTAAAATTTAGGGGAAAAATTGATTTATTTAAACATATAAAATTAAACAAGTAATACTTCCTTCAAGGAAAGCAAAATAATATGTCTCGGCATAGAGTATCATTCTAATGGGCTATTTCAATACCTACATCATGATAAGTGACAACACTCATTAAGGACAAAAAGTCCTTGCAATGAAGCAAAACCCACTACAGCATCGTGTCTTGCTTGCAACCGGATAAGTGAAGAAAAAAGAAAAAACTTTTGATTTGGTACACTCACCTTCAAGTACATAATATACTAGAACTAGAGTATTCATTCAGCACGTGATTTGCATAAGCTGCAGCGTCATTGCCATTGAATAGAATAATAATGTGTAGGATGTGTAGGAGATCAACGCAATCCTTACCTTAACCCCGATTCTCTTAGATTCTAATTTAACAAAGGGAAAAGACATTCACTTGAGTTTGTCTAAAGACTGGTGATACCATCAACAATGGCATTTCGTTCAAAGATCTGTGCATATTTTCTCTGCCCGACACTACATCATTTTTTTGTTTAGCCTTTTTCTACTTTCTTTTTACGTTTTCTTCTTTATGTATGTAGATACTATGTACTTATAAAAAAAAAAAAAAACAAAAAAAAAACCTTCACCCTCATTTTTACCTTTTTAATGTACCTCTGTTCAAACATCTTCGTCTCATTAAGGATAATAAGTAGGAGTATCACCCACTTTAGATAGGGCTTCAATAGCATTATGCAAAACGTTTGGTTAGAAAAGTTTGTAATATGTCGAGTCTTGACGGTCGATACTAGCAAGAATATTTAGAATTGATTGGTTGAAAGAAAGTTGAAGGTTTCGTTTTGATATGTATAGTAGCAGGAAGACCTATATTCTAAAAAAAATTTCTTTATCCAGTAGTGTCAAATAAACTCGATTATGTCGGACCAAACTAATAATTAAAACAAAAAAAAGGAGAAGAAGCAGGTGATCATACCTAGATCAATGTTGAATTCTATTCAATAAAACTGAACTGAACCAGAAGCTCTCAGATCTACATCGAACTTAATCCTGTTGAATAGGATTGAAGAGAGGTAGAGGTCCCGAGATGATCTCTGGAGCTATTGCTCACAGGTACCAACCGGACGCTCTTACCAAGTTCAGTATTCTCCTTGCCGGCTTTATGCAGTTAATCCAGGTGGTGTGAGCCAAGAAATCTCATTCTCTCTCTTTCCTAAGAGAGTCGGACAGTCATAAAGAAAGTAAATCATCGTTTCAGATTCCTCTCCGCATCCTCTGTATACAAGATCATCAACAAGTCCCATCATGTGTAAGTAACCCTCGAGTGACCCATTGAGAATTTACAGTAGAGTTCTCAGGGTTGTCTTGTTTAGCCCCAATAGCAATTTTGTTAAGTTTAGGTTAGGCTTAATCCACACTTCCTTTATAGTTCTACCCGAAGTTCATCTAACCAATGACGACTGTAATAACAGTCGGCCCAAACCGAAATATTAGAAGCAAGATATTTAGGTGCAATCCCGATTGTGGAGGAGGATGTTCCCGAGGTTCCACCAAGACGAGCAAGCTTGTCCGCGTTTTCGTTGTCGCTGATATCATTGTGATCTGGCACCGAAAGATCTTATTGTGAGAGAGGTAATTTAGTGTGGTTTGACATGCCAATACCAGTTTGGAAGTTGTAAAGGGTTTTGACAAAATCTTGACAGCTACTTGGCTGTCCGAACAAATGGTAATTTCCATGTTCTCAGTGTCTGAGTTAATGAGGTACCTTTCCCTTGATTTCCGCTTGGAAAACCGTAACATGGCTTTTAAGGTGTATGGCGTTCATTGCAGAAAACGCGTGCTCCGGTGTTTCCTTCAGATTTGGAGCAGTCTGTGTAGATAATAAGATTTGTCAATGGCTAAAGTGCAGACTGTAAATCCCATTCCGCCCTACATGGAATTCTCGATTTAAAGTTGCTTTTTAGCACAGTCGCGAGGAGGTGGTCGCTGTCCCTATCGATGTCAGGTGCGATAGATTGCATGAATTCAAAGTTGGGAATTCGTGTGTAATTCTTTTTCCAGTGGAAATTCCAGCTCTGATTGCGATGCGGTCTCAGCGCTGCGACTGACGCCCCCTTGTGATGTGTATATGCAAGTGGTGTGTTGTTGATGACCTCAAGAGTCCGAGTGCTGGTTGACTTGAGAGCGCCACTTACACTGAGGAGGCACAGTTTTTGGATGCTTTACAACATCTTACGATTATTGGCCAAGTCCATTGCTTTTCACCACACCATAGAACCATAGGTTATCATGAATCAGATAAAACAAGTGTAGTGTTTATATATAGAATCATCTGCGGTTTGAGTCCCGACTTTTTCTTTATATAGCACTGCCGCATTTAATTCTATTAGGAACGGGTATAAGCTGAAAAGAATGCCAGTAATTAAAACCTGTTAATGTTGGTCCATTATAATTTTAATAAAAACAAAACACTTTAATAAAATAATACAAATACAAAATGTTCACTCATTCCCACATGTTGATTAGAAATAATTTCGATTTGACATTTTGTTCCGAGTTGTAACCACAAACTTTCATGCAGTACGAAAGCTCAAAACCGGTGTAAGACAAAAAACAAACTTTCAGAATCAGCTCTGGGTTAGTGCAGAGAATAAAACACTTTAGGCACAGACAAGTAATGACAGATATGCAGCGCCTATGAGAGTGATATTCTGCAGTATTAAAGAAGAAGATTACAGAGATGCTTTCTATTGTCGTTTGCCCTTAGAAGTTTCTATCTTGCTACGAAATGAAAAAATTGTATTGCTCCAATATAAAATCTATGATGTCTCGGCCTGTTGTAAGGAAGCCCTCAATTTTGTCATTTTTTCTTAGAAATTTACTGGAAATTTTTTCTTTAGAAGCTGTATGCATTATTGGAGGCCGACAATGGCGCACATGAAGGTATTATATCTGAAAAGAACTGCAGTCGGCCACTAAAGTGAATAAAAATTCTACCGAAAAAGAAAAAAATGAATGCTTATCTATGCATCTCACTGACTTATCATAATGGACTGAGCGTATTGTCATTTTTGTATAAGAAAGAATGGCACAAGTTTTATAGTTTTCTCTTTCGCCCTATGGCAGAGATGGAGCTACCAACACAAAATATCGCTAACTGAACGTTTTCTTATGCTATTTGATGTTTTTATGTTGGCTACAGATGCAATCACCGAAGAAAGAAAAAGGTCAAGATAGTGTTTACCATGCTCCGTATCTCTTGCCCATATGCAGGATTCAGGTAAGAATAACTTTTGAAAATTAAAGTCGGAATGAGTTTAATTCCTTATAAACGATTCAAATATCACTTGAGCACAAGAAATATATTTTTTAATTTAATTCGATTTTTGGGTGTAAAATTTCATCTGATTGGCTGAGTTTTACATGTTTTTTATGTAGTAAACGTTTTAAAGGGTGCTCTAAGGGTGATATAAGGCTGAATTACAATAGACGTATACGTAAGTACATTTACTTACGTAAAGCGAACGCGCACTTTAATTTAACAGGCGTACACAAATTAACTTTAACTCGTGTGAGGGGAACTTGCTTTAAGTTTAAATATCCAATTTTCCGTAAGTATAGTGCGCTACGAATCGTTCATTCCGTCAGAACGCGATGTGTACAAACAATTAAATTATTACTAAATGATTAAAAGTGCTATGTAAAAATTAAAATGGAATAAAAATGGTACTGCGAATTAACAGAAAGCACAAATCTTCAATTACATCAACTTCCATTTGTTGCTTTTTCACTTTTACCACTTTTTAAAATTGAACACATTAAATATCAAGATAATAACTCTTACGGAATGTGATATCTATTTAGGCTAAAATTATCAATTTTTCGTAAGTAAACTTCAGTTTCGTTTTAAAATCGTAAGTTCTTTACTTTAATTGTAGTTGAGCCTATACAGAAACACAATATTTGTGCCACATGAAATAGTAAATCGCTCAGTCCATTGTTATAAATCAGTGACGCATCTACGCTCATAAAAGTTGCCACCGGACCAAGCACTAGTTGTCCAATTATGCATAAAAACTCTAAGAAAAGTTTCCATTAAATTTCTAAGAAAAAATTGAGGCATCGTTAATTTTATATTGGAGTGAGGCATTGCTGGCTTGGCTGGTTACGCCAGCAAGTCGAGACATTGTCGATTTTATATTCGAGCGAGGCGTTGCAAATTTTTGTTCTTTGCCCAGTTCTTGTGCGAGGTTATTACATAACGGAGGTAGTTCCCAGCAAACATTGCGAAGCCAATGCGATTCGCAAAAATATCATAAAATATCACGAAACATAAATTTCGCTAGTGAATTCAAATGAGAAAGGAAAGTAAAACCTCAAGCGGGAGCAAATGTTGACAGAACATTGTATCACTTCGGATTCAGTTTCATTTTCTTTTTCGAAAAAATGTGATAAATTTATATGTATTTAAAATGAATATTAAACGATAGTTTTGCGGTACGCAAATGAAATTATTTCTCAATCATTAGCGATATGAGTGTGTCACATCTACGTATGAATGTAATTTATTAACCTATGCTTGTATGTACCTACCTATCTAATCTAGTCTCCTATAATTGTAGCCTCTCATTTTACTCTTAATTTTAATTAAATGTAATTTTAATTTGTCATCTTTTACAATTCACTGAAACATAAACACGCCAAATTTCTGATTTATTCACACTGAAATGGAAAAATAAAATCGAAAATCTTGAAACTGTAAAATTCTCAGAAGTTCGGGCATAAAATAGCACTCATGCACGTGTTTATGTAAGATAAATAAAAGCGAAAAGAATTTATATTCGAGTTCGTTTCGTTTTTATATCGCTTCGATAACATAAATAATTTTTAGTTCTGTCGCATTCACTCTCATGTTTCGCATTGCGCAGCTCGATTGTCGCTTAAGTTACGCTGTTGCTGACGTTCGTCAAATTGTTTGCTGGGTTATTACTAAAATATGATTATTTTCAATATTTGTAAATTATTTATTGTTATATATTTTATATAAGATCTGCAGTAGATTCGGTGGGTTCGAATCCCACTACGACAATCGACACTGCCCATTACCTTTCCTTCTACCTTTTTTCTTTGGACCTTTGTACATAGCTTCTCTTCTCCTATTTAGTCGATTGTTGTTACAACAGTTGTAAGGTTTTCTATGGCAACAAACATACAGTTTCCCCGAAGGCAGTGTGCTTTTTCTAATAAATAATAGATGGCAGCCTTATATCATAGGGACATATATATGTATTGAGCCTATTTAGGCGTGTCAGAAACTTGTTGGTACTATGATGGGGGGGGGGGGGCATAAGGGACTGGCTAGTATGAGTCACGCTGATCATTCCAGTTTGACCCTGTAGACGGGTCAGTATGCTGCCTCTGCCTCATGAAACCTTGTAGGTAAGATGATGGTTGGGGGCAGGAGTCAGCATACTGACCTGTCTAAACTGGATCTAAGGCAACAAAGGCAGCAAGTTGATTGATGTAATCGTGATGGGCATTTTGAGGCACCCTCAAGTGCATCTTATACTCATCTATCTAAACAGGATCATTGCAGACTATTTAAACTATACTGGCTGAACAAAACCGATTGTAAAAAATTAAAGCAGAGACTCATTTTTCTCAACAAAATTTTAGGATATCATCAAAAATTTACTTTCCTTTAATAACCCTTAATATGGAACTTTGAACCTGAACGTACTATCTGTATAGGAATCTAATGTATAATCTTATTTCAATCTATCAACTAACCAAAATAATATTGAACGGATAGCCGACTGAATAGTTTTAACGTGAAACCAAGCCTATTTTGTTTGTTAACCATTGCAGTTTCAATCAATCAACCGATAGATTTTAGTAAGCTTTGGTACTGTATATTCATTACTCAGTACTTCTACATATGTGCATAGACGTATTACAAGATAAAAAGAAGACAAATCGATTTTTAAATAAAATCAATTATGCTATGTTTCCCTGCGGAACTTAACCCGAGTTAAACACGAGTTAGTGCTCATGGGAATGTTGGGAGTTGTATAGGCTTTCACTAAATTTTTTTAACTCCACAAAATCAGTTGAGTTTCGCTGGGTTTTGTATAAATATTTGTTCGATTAGTGCCGATAAATGTTTTATCCCACAAATTTGGTTATTCTATATGAATTATTTCTGCTGTCAACTTAACTCAAAAGTCACCCGTAGAAGCAGCATCGAGTTACTCAGCAAAGCAATTTTGACTCATGACAATATAGTGAATATGAGCTCCCCTCTCTCCACAGACATTTTTTCCTTCAAATTCATATTTACGTCTAAATTAAATTAAATTTAAATTCTAAACTTAAGTGTTATGAAATCTTTTCTTTTCACCATTCTTTATCGCTCTACCTCAGGAAATGCATATTTGTAGGTTCCCATATTGATCTTGATGATTAGGTACTGAAAACTTTTCAATAACAGAGATGCATTAATTCACTAAATTATCAAAATTATAAATAAACAACAGCCATATATTCTTCTCAGATGACTAAAACTTAAAGATATACCTACATCGGAGCCGTTATCGTTTCGTTACCTAAATGCAGTTTCATTAACAGAGTCGGGCGCACATTTCCTGATTAGTAGCGGCCATAACTCATAAGTAACCACTAGCACTAGTTGAGCTCAGATTAGTACATAGATTACGTCAGGCCATTCATTATCCATGCTCTTGGGAAAATAATTGAAAGTGAACCATCCACTATACTTAATTATAGCAGGGCATGCAACGATATTATTTTTCTTATAACACATAGTGGTTAACTTGTAAGACATTTTCTACTCAGCCTTTGATTTTTTTTTTTTTTAGATAATAATTTGAGGTTATTCCGCTTTTGTCAGTTGCCATCATCAACTCGTCTATTATTGTATAAATAATATTAATGAAATGTTTTAGTACATCACCTCCTCTTGAAAATATGAAAAATTATTAATTTAATGTCTTTTATTTTATTTTTTATTTTACAGACTCTAACACCATAAATAAGAAGATGGGCAGTGGCCATTGCTTCTGGGCGATATTCTACTTTGTCTGCCTCTGTAGCGCTTCACTGTAAGTATAGCAAAATTGAAAATATTTAAAAAAAAATTATAAAAAATAAATAAAAAAATATGACAGTTTACCATCAATCACAGAATTTAATGCATACTAGAGAGTACTTGTGGAAAGATTGAATTTGAATGGATTGAATATTGTTTGTTAAAATTCTTAAAATAACCTATTGTCAGTTGTGGGATCGGTTGAGAGTTTTGAAATAGAAAACTTATTGGAGGCACGAGGCAGGGCGACATATAAAATATTATTCTTCAGATTTGAGAGTTACATACATATTATATACCTAATATATGCATATCGTCGAAGCAATAATTTGATATAAATTTGGGTTTTACAGTGTTTCCTCCTGGAAACGTGCTGCTCAATCCATAAACGTTTTTGAGATTATATGTTGTCTAGCTGTTACCCGCAGCATCGGTCGAGTAAAATTAGTTTTTCAATTTTTTTATTTTTGGATGCTACATTATATTATTAGAGTCTCAATTAATTAATCTCAAGTAGGTACCATCACAGCTTCCGCAGGTCAAAAGTGAAAGAGTTGATAGTACTCACATAACAAAAAACTTTATGGTATGTCTGGGCATCCCAACAGCTTCGGAGTTACAGTGTGATTAAGAAATAAGCTAGTTTTTCATGAAACGTCCTGTCTTTTAGAAACTATAAGGTGTATGGTCATCATTAAGACCACATTATCTGGAGAAGCTCGCGGTTTCTGGAACGATTGCTCAGCCAGCCCCGCACTACTCTCCTCTCCGGAATTATGGCGGTCTAAAATAAAATTTTCGGATTTTTTACCTTTTTTTTTTATTACTTTTTCCTTTTTTTTTCTTTTTTTCTTTTTCTTTTTTGTTAAAAAGTGTAAACTGTGGCCTCTTCTCTTTAATTTGCTATGCCCTTACTGTAGCCGTTAAAGAATTATTAGCTCTAAACCAATAAAATTTATAGTTTGTTAAAGTGAGTACTATCACCTCCTCCCCTTTGAATCTCTCAACCGGAAACACCCTTTATAGTAAAGCATGGTTATATTCTACTTATATTGTATGTTTTCCCAGCTGGTACATGGAGATTTCTCAGTTAGTACATGGGGACTTCGTACATCGGACACCCGTGAGCAAACGGAATGACAAACTTAGTATATCCTATAGATAACATTTACGGTATAATAAAAAAAAGCATCCTGGACTGTATTTACAGTATTACCATAATTTTGTTTCCTTCGTTTAGTTATTAAAAAAACGTATAAAATTATTATTGCGATTTACATATACAGGGTGTCCCGTAAGTGGTATGAAACCCGAAGGCTATAGATAGGTCATATTTGAATGAGCTAAAGATTGTATGGGTGGTGGGGGAAATCCTAACGGTATCCGAGATAACAGGACTTAAACATATTTGGGTATATCTTTATATATTACCCTGTAACTTCGCTACGTTACACCCTATGATTATGATTTAAACTTCGACATAAAGATAATCGTTGGATCCTTATATTAATTTTTCCCCTGCTAATCTCAATTTTGAAGTTATGGCTCAACAAAGTTAAAATTTTTGGAATTTTAACTCCAGTTTTTTATTTAACTACTATTTTAAAAAAAAAAACATAAAACATAAAAAACATATTGAATTTAAGAAGCCCAAAAGCTTAGCTTTTAAAATAACCTATTACACTCCTCTGCATCCAAACAGGGACCCCTTCTGCGTTTTTTTCACTTTTTCTTAAGCAAGTCCAGCGAAAAAGTTCCATAAGTGCCACAAAGTAGGCAATTGTCTTTTGAGGACGAGCTTTTTTAAGACATTTTCACTGGACATGTTCAAGGAAAAGTGTAAAAAACGCAAAAAGAGTCACTTTTTGGGTACACAGTGTAATAGGTTATTTTAAATCTAAGCTTTTGAGTTTCTTAAATCCAATATGAAAAATTAGTTTTGATTACGTGTTTTTTGATAAAAATAGTAGTTAAATAAAAAAAAACTGAGACGAGTCAGAATTCCAAAATTTTAAGTACGTTGAGTCAGAACTTCAAAATTGAGAGGAAGAGGAGAAAAGTTAATATACAGTTGGAAGGATCCACCAATTATCTATCTACCAAAGTTTAAATCATCATCATAAAGTGCAACGTGAAGAAGTTACAGGGTGTTATATGAAAACATACCCAAATATCTTTAAGTCTCTTTATCTCGGAAATTGTTAGGAATTCCCCCCATCACCCATATAATTTTTTGCTCATATAAAAATGACCTATGTATCTACAGCTTTCAGGTTTTACACCACTCGCACATAAATTCTATTATTACGAAATAGTTTGTAGCAAACACAAACTTAACCTATGATTGCAATTATCCTTACTACTAATTTACGTTTCAATGTACTATTAATGAATTCACATTTATCTATTTAAAATAACTTCAGCCATCTTATGAAAGCCATTTCAGCCCCAATTAAGAAAGTTGATGACCTTTAATTAGTCTGTGCAAATAAAAATATTGTGTCCATTGCAGCCAATAATTAAATATCACAATTTTCAAAGGTCTTTCGGTTACAAGTTCCATCAAGTTGAGACAACGAGATGACAGAAGAATGAACTTTTCCACTCCTCCCCACCTATGATAATGCATTTATCTTGTCCATTTCTCGTGACAATATTCAATTATCAGATTTACAACTGCTAGGATTCTCCTCTGATAATTCAATTGGATTCCATGGAAGTCTCACTCTGAATAACAGCAACATCAACAAATTTTCAAAGGAATGACAGTTTAATAGAATATGTAAAATTTTCTATGTATGCTCATGAAAGTTGGTTTGTTATTTGCAGTGCGTGCGTATCGTATCGAGGGGGAAAAAGAGTCTCTTTTATTTACTGATGCTAGCTGACCCTAGCCAACTAATAGTGATTGAGTATTCTTGGAACATCCCTAAATGTTTGAAGTTATGTAATTCAATTAGATTCTTTTTGATTTATATATATTTTTTTTTGTTTTTGCTTGTTTTTGGTTTTTTTTTTTTTTGTTTTTGAGTTTAATTTTTTTACTTCCTTCCATTCTTAACCCTGTGCCTTTAAATGTTTTTTTTTTCATCTTGAGCATCTTCCCTTAGCTCTTCCTTTAATTAAATAATAATCGAACGTTGCGAATATTAAGGTAATTCGCGCAGTTTAAATATATAATAAAATTGAGTTCCTGTGCGATATCTTCGATTATAATGTAGCGCAGATTACTCAGCATATACATGAAGTTTAGTATGTTGCGACAGACAAGATGGCGCCACCTTTTGGCTCTATTATTAATCCGACTCGAGTTTATTTTTTACCATAACATCAAAACGTAGAGGAAAAGTAGAAAAAGATTTATAAGGCATTGAAAAACTTTTAAATCATTACTATGGTGTATATATGTATGTACTACAGAAATATATGTATATAAAAATCAAGTAGAACTTTTCGATTCCTTAAAATTTGTAGCGGCCTAGGCTTCTAGCTATGCCAATGCAACCAATGCAGTCGCAGTCAAGCCGGCCCCAAACCGCCAAAAACCAATTTTTTATTTCGAAATTATTTTTCGAGGAGGGCTCTCATAAAAATAAAAAAAATGTGTCTTAACCCGGGGATTACACGAGATAGTACAGCTTGCATGCAAGCCTCCCTTCCAACGCGGTTTTTAACTTGACAGCAAAAGGCAGTTCGGTAGCAATAAAAGAAGTAGCGGAATGATAAATACCAAAGAAAAAGTTAAGAGAAAGGTGTTGGTAAATGATGTAATGCAAATGATCCCAGGAAATCTAATTTTTCCAGAATAAATTTATCAAATTCTCTCAAGCATTTCTTTTCCGCCATCTTGAAAACTACATAATGTCAAATTACTATCGTCTCAGCTGCCATGGTGTTTCATCATGCAAGTTCGCTGAAAGCTGTACTGCCAGCATGGCAGTAGAGTTTACACGAGCAAGAAGTATGACAGTGCAGCTTGCATGCAAGCTGTACTTGCAGGTGTAACCCCCGGGTAAATTGCCGTACATGCAATGATTTGAAATAGTTTTTTACGTGGAATCTGATCCAACCATGTTCTAAAAAATGATGAATGGCCCTCTACAGTCAGTTTTTTTACTCGTCCTTGAGAGCGATTTGAAAAAAGAGATAAGTCTGAAAACTGGAATATTCAAATATACAGGGTGTTTCCTCCATGGTAGAGCAGCAGGTGATACCATTGGCAGGGGGAGGGGTGCATATCAAGAGTTTCGGAGTTACAGGATGATTAAGAAAAAAAGCTAGTTTTTCATAAAACACCCTGTATCTTAAAAAGTTAAGTTAAGAGCTTATTGTCTGGTTGAGCATTTGTTGGAAAGGCCATGAAGTTTTGTATGAGCCTTTTACTGTGCCCGTATGCCCTGTAGTTTTTAAGATACAGGTACTTTTATGAAAAACTAGCTGTAACTATGAAACTGTTGATATGCCCCCCCCTCTCACTTTTTCTAGATGAGTACTATCACCATCATTGCTGCATTTTTTAATATGTTTTAGTTTTTTTTTTTTATTACAATAAATCATAACTTCTTTATCATGGTAATGAATTCATTTTTATTTTAAATAAATGTAGGTTTTTTCCAATTTTCCATACAATTTCCTCTATTATACAAGTTAATTACCTACACAAAGACTTTTTTTCCGATAAATATCATTCAGAAAATTCGTTAAGATCCAGTGTCAACTGTCTCCTGATTTTCGTTTAGTTCTTTACTGAATAACTGAACTTAGTTTACTGAGGTTACTGGTTGCACTGAATCCTCCATACAATGTAGCCATGGCGAAAAGCCCAGACGCATATCGTCTACGAATCGCCAAGAGCGCCTATCGATCGTAATTAGCACTATTGAGCATAGAGACAGGAAAACCAGAAAGGTTGGATGTTTAGAAACTCATCGATAACTTCGGGAGCGCTAAATCTCGAAAGAAAACCTTCTAAAAGTGCCGCGCAACTGTATTCTATGTAGTAATCTATGTTACTATTTAAAATTAACTTAACGATTTTTTGTTTTCTATATAAATTATGACTTGAGATCAGAAAATAATTGCATTTATAATAAAACCCACTCAGCTTTCAGGTGCCTACTATCGACTAGCCGACTTCTTGTCCCGCGCTCGGTGGTCCACGCTCGTTTTCATAGCCAAAGGGGAGAGGGGGGCTTCAATGGTTTTTGCATTGGGGCCCGCAAAGACTAGTTACGCCACTGGTAGGGGGTGGTTAGAATTAACCCCACTTCTTCACTTAATATATGTATAATTTTTTTTCACCTCAATATCTTCTATTATTATCCCAAATAGATGACACCTGATACGAAACACCCTGCATAATTATTTAAATTGTTTAAATTAAAAAAAAAAATCTTTAATTCACAATTTTATTTTTTCTTTTGCTTCATTTTAGCGCAAATAATGCTAAAATTAATTTTCGTGAAAAGGAGAAGAAAGTCTTAGATCAGATATTAGGTGCTGGAAAATATGATGCAAGGATTCGTCCGTCAGGAATTAATGGAACCGGTAAGTGTTAAAATGGGTTCGAGTTTTTCTTAAAATAAATATATTCTTGAGATACTACTAATGAGTTACTAACTGCTAATCGGAATAATTTGGAAAATTTCTTATATATGTTTTCGATTTATTTCTACAAAAATATTTAAAAAAAAAACTAGATTTCCATACAAAATTCTTAAAAATTGTAACCAAAAATTTTTTAAACTTTAATTTGTATTTTTTATTTTTATTGTTTTTATTCTACTTTAAATAATATCGTCAGAATTTTGTACAAATATAAGAAAAAGTTTATAATTCAACGATTAAGTAGGTACCAAAAACTCCTCTTTTCAATGAAACTAAAATATTTTCAAAAATAATATTTATATTTTATTTATATTTTTGGAAATTGTGTAAACAATTTTCAACTATTTCTTTCTTACCGGATTATAAACAACAACGACACGTTAATATTATATTAATTAAAAAATAACAAAAAAATACAAATAATTTTTTAACGTACAACCAAATAAATATAAATAATTAATTTATACTTTTTTCTTCCCTCTTTATATACTATTTATTTAAAATCTTCAAAAAAAAATGTATAACAATATTTAAAAAAACCAAACAAAACAAAACTTAAACTTAATTGACTAACAACGAAGTTACAATAAGAGCGTACAAGGGAAGTGGGAAGTTGGCCTTTTGCAAGACACTTAACAGTAAGTAACTCTGATGGGCACTTTAACTTTACAAAGTGATCCATTAACGGTTATATCTTGACAGCCTGCATACTATACCTATATATAGTATACATATATAAATACACCTAACATCCAACCTACATACATATCATTTTGTAGTTTCGGATCGATAGAAATTTTATTAAGCAGAGAAATAAGATTCTCTTTTGCTTCCATATAATCCTTCTAAATTAAAAAAAAAAAAAAAACAAATTGCGGAAATTCAGTTCAATTATTCCCCGTTTATTACAAAACACATAACTCATGCATACTGTCGTTTGTATCTATAGAGAGATATCTAATTCAGCATGTAATGTGTGTTTAATCTGAGATGATATAACTGCACAGCATTGAATTGAATTATATGTATATGTTTGTACCCATGTTCTGCAGTGGTATTGGTAAATTTGTCCACTTTTTTATAGTTAGGTACACCGTATCCATACATATATAATATATAGGTGTAGCTAGTGTAGAAAAGATTGCGTTCCACGAATAGGAAAATATTAATTAATTAATGGTCCTTACTAATTTATTAACATAGGCTATACTCCTAGTATAGTACAAGTCTACATAAAAATGATATTTGGATTCTACGAGGGAATTTTCGAACACTAATAATATATTTCTACATTGTTGCTAAGCTATGCAGTTTGAATATTTAAATTTTAATTGTAAAAAAAAACAACTGAAAATTTTAAATAATATAAATTAAAAAATATAGGCCTATATAGCTTTTTACGTTTATTGTTCCTGATGTTAAACATTTAAGATTAACAGAAAACATTCTTTTTTCTTCATTTATTTACTAGTTATTAATCTACTTGATACAAACGAGTATTTTTTTTGAAAATTTATTGAAAACATTATTTTTATTTTTATTATATTAAATTATTATTAAATACATAGTATGTATACCCAGATATTCATACTAACTAATTTTCATTCAAACATTTAATATGTTAGGTATGTGCCTATGAAATATTGCAGTTTATTAAAGTATTAAAAATTTTCCTTTTCTTCGAAGCAATTTTTTGTTTTCCTGACAGCAAAGTTTATTTCGGAGATTTATTTGACATATATCGCATTACCCCATAATACGTAAATTATATATGTCAAGGGTTTCAGCAATGCTATGTATGCAATTTATGCCATACTAATAATACTATATGTGTGTGTTTATAGCAAAGGTAGTCCTAAAAATAAATCTCTCATATTTTCATTTTGAATAACTTGTAAAAAAAAGTAAAATACCTCTAATTTTTTTATGGAAGTTTTAGAATTAAATGTTTGAAAATAAAATCAATCAGAAGATTGACTCTGTTCGCTGCATAAATTCGAATTTTCTGAAATGCTACCGGGTTAATGTTATTAATTTTTTTCGCGAGAATAATCTCTAACTTATTTTGTTATTGCCGGCTTATTAAACTACTTAAAATAAATCAGAGAAAGAAACTCTGGCGATCTGAACAGCCAATCCATCTCACCACTTTTTGAAATCAAACAACCGCAAATCATGAATTATCCCCAAGTTAAATTGTTTTACATAAATTATGGGCCGTGGCGATATCCTATTCATCAGTCCAAATACATACAACTTTCATCAGCACAAATTTTGATTGGCATCTTTAAAAAAAGTAAAGAAAAAAAGAATCAATTACGTCTGTACGTGCGACTTACGGTAATGTTCGTCACTCATTATAGATCTTTTAAACAAAATTTTGAATTACCTCTGATTTAGTTTATGATCACTTTACACTATAATCTCGTCAACGTTAATGTTCGTCACTCATTATAGATCTTTTAAACAAAATTTTGAATTACCTCTGATTTAGTTTATGATCACTTTACACTATAATCTCGTCAACGTTAATGATCGTTTTTTTTTTTAAGTTTTTGAGTCATTTGAATTTTGTACAGGAACAGCCTTGTTAAAACATTGTAGTAGCAGTGCCTGAGATAGAAGTGCTTGATTCATATTAACCACTGCTCTCGGCACGATTTAAATATTATTGACCGAACGTAATATGATTTACCTGCTCAAAGAGCAAATTCTCCGAAATTCTCCGTTAAATATTTCATTTTATTTCAATCAGGAAGATAATTTTGTCGAAATTTTCCAATTTTCTAAGACACAAAATTAACGAACTCCTCTTATTTGGAATAAATGCAAGTCCTTTAATATTGTATAACCATGATTTCCGTTTCCAATAGATTCTCCTTTATAGAACAGTTTGGACAGTTTTAAGGCTTTTAATTTTATTTTTAAAAATCGTCTAATCTATCTAGGACGTTTTTATTTTTGCTTCGGTGTTAACCCTCAATTCCATTTGGTGTTCGATTAACCAGAGTCAGGGCACTCGTGACTCTCGAAGCTGTCACTTTCTGTTTTTGTTTGCTACTTGGGTTAACCCCGGGTTAACCCTAGCTGCTCCTGCTCTAGACTAGGAGCACCGCGGTTCTTGTTTTGAAATGTCAAAGAAAGAAGAAGAGGTTAGGAAAAAGTTTGTGATTGGTACTTTTGACGTTTATTGCTTCCTTTGCGCAAAAACACGAACCTGGCCCTTCGGAGCTAACAGCTTTTTGACATGGTTTTGACATGTCCCCGGATGACCCACGAGTTGCGTTCCGGAAGCAAAAACAAAAACCCTCCTAGTTCTCTATGCAGTAGAATATCCTTCCTTTTATCTACAACTTGATCTTCATAGCTACTTAAAATCAGAATCAAATTATTGAGAAATTTCGATAGTACCCACTATATGTCACTGGAGTTTTAGTCAAAACTTTTGGAGAAAAGATAAAAATCTACCTGCAGAACGGTTGAACAAATTTTCTTCTTGACTTGCTTCAATGATTTGTCAATGCTCAATGAATGTCTTGTTCAATAATAATTCAATAATTATCCTATCATGATTTAACAGTAGTTTTTTACTTCACAATTCAGTTGAATTGGTATGATGTTGCTTTACTAGATTTTTTTCTTAGACCAGATGGAGTATTTTTTTTTTTACTCTGACTTTTTTACAATCGTAATAAGAATGAAGAAACAGTTTTAAGTCCTGGTATTTATGGGCCAATAGTCATCTCAGTTTAAATATATTCAATAGAACAGCAGTTTTATGTATAAATTTGCCGCACCATGCCTATTTGATATAAGTTCATTTATCAATTTTGTCTATACCCAGAAATCTGAATATGTATGTATCAAAATATTTGTTTGTATATATAAAGGTACTTTTACCGTTGAGGAAAATGTTTATACACCAATAAACTCAGAAACTTTAGGTAAATTTTAATTGCAGAAAATACCATCATCTTGTACAGTAAAATTTGAACTGATTATATGTTCAAAGAAAAAGAAAGAAATGAAAAAGGTCTGAGAGCTTTAGAATTGGTTTCATTCCGTTTTGATGGAATTTTGATAACGAAAAATATAAATTTAAATCATTTCGATAAAAATTTCAAGATTCAAACTGCCTATGCTTTATAATTAAGTGTATCTTAAAATATACAATACATATAAAGAAATATTTTTAATTCATAATATTATATATTTATAATTTAAGTAAGAATTTACAAAAAAAAAAAAAAAAACAAAAAGCCAGAGAGTTCTTTAAAACTCTTAAAATTTCACATATATATGAACAGATGGTCCCGCTATAGTCAGAATCAATCTTTTCGTTCGAAGTATAATGACGATAAGTGACATTAAAATGGTAAGTTTTCAACAGAAATAAAATATTTTCAATAACCACGATTAGCAAGAAACCAAAATAACACAACTAATAATTTTTCAAAAACAAAAAAAAAATAAGCGAAAAAAAATCGCATTAACAAAAAGTTCAACAACAACATATAAAAAAAAAGAGAAAAAATTCCAAACAAAATCGGATCCTCCAATCAGACTAATATAAAAAAATATTTATATATTTAAGAGTTTCGCAAATATTTAAATATATATTTATTTATAAAAATTATATTCATGAAAAAAAAAATTAATTAAGAATTAAGGAAGAGAGTGTTTATGTTATTTCGGAGTTTCGTTTTTTCTGTTTTTCCTTTCTGGTTTCATTTATTTATTTTTTTTTTAATATGTTTTCCTGCAACATAATTAAAAGGTGTTTCTTTAGGAAAGTTTATGCTACCTACTAAAAACTATGCAGTTTTTCTTAAAAATTTTCTTGTTTGAGTTCAATTTACTATCAACTTTTAAGGCTTAAGAATTTAGTTTTGTTTTGAAAGAAATTTTATGAAATATACTTTTTTCATAATGTTCGAATATTTCTGTTAAAATTCGTTTATCAAATATTAATATATTTTAAATATAATTAAGAATATTATTATATAGTTCATTTGATATCTTTGTTGTGGAAATTTAATGAAAATTTTAAACATGCACACAAATAAATCTGTTTGCTACAAAATTCTTAAAAATATTATAAATGAAATTTGCAAAATTTTTGGGCACATAATTGTCTTTAACATCAAATCAAATATACAATTGTCAAAACTTCAAACCGAAATTCTGTAATTTCTTTAATTCATCCTTATTCTTCACACTATATATATGTAGAAATTTTAAATGTTTTTCACTTATAATTGTTGCATGTTTTATACAACAATTATATACCTTTATTACATAATTGAATATGCACAACTTACAAAATACGTGTGTGCGGATTGTTTTTTATTTCCCATTGTACTTACTTGAAAAATTATTGCAAATTCAAAATATATGTAAGAAATTGAATTTCATTTAAATAAATATAAACGAATAGTAAAGGAATGTTGTGTCAGGGTTGATCCTTCTTCTGCGAGCGCGGAAAAATTTCTCTCAGTGACAGCGTGAACATGTGTTGAACAAATTGTTGTAAGTTACAAACATCAGTGAATACGATGAAAAAATGAAGCGAAAACGATTGTCGTCAAGGTTGGACCATTTGTGTAGTCAGAATTCGGTCACTGTGCGTTGAAACAGTGTAGAAGAAGATCTCTTTGGACAAAGATGCAGACTTTCGTAATATCTGTTCAGAAGTAATGTCACGTCGGGTAAACCGCAACAACTTCATTGCTTTCATTTAATTCAAAGGAGAAGTGCATTTGAAGTCTACCAATATAACGACGATCTTTTACGTTTGCCGGATCTGCTATTCCGAATAATGGGTCATTGAAATCTTGCAAAATCTAATAAGAAACAGAAAAATTCAATAAATTCGGCTTTTTATTTTATTCAATTAATTTTTCCAGGTCTTTTTCAATCATTATAGCACATATTTCGTAGGTTTTTTACATGCCCATATTTTTTTCATTTGCACCCAATCAATTTACAATGTTCAGCAAAAGTGTTCCCTTTTTGCCAGACCTTTCCAACGATGTACTTAGGTTGACTAAATTCTTACTTAAATGGAAGTTATGAGTAAAAGACCATAGGGTGGCCAACTCTGACGACATTCCCCTACATACTATTTTATTTATGATTCTGGTAATATCCTTAACATGAAGAAACCTCTATCAAAATTTTTTTTTCCTGTCTATAATATAGGAAGAAATCACCTCTATTTAGCTATTCTACTCAAATAATATTTTTTTACTTTTCAAATATTATTTCACTGAAATTCTATCATAAATTTCTTGAAAAAAAAAAGAAACACAAATTGGCTAACTATTTGTTGGTTTGAATGTCTTAATATGAATGATAATTGTTTATTTAGTATTTACTTATTGTGGAGAGCTTTAAGCAGAGAGAACTAAAAAAAAAAAGATTTTTTATGGTAATTTTATTAGTAGCTATAAACAAGGACTGAAAAAATGCAATATTTTAGATTTTTTAAACAAACAAAATCACCTAGAAATAATGATCGGATCTTTAAATGAACAGGACCAATTTTATCCTTTCAAATTCTAGCGTAATTTAAAAAAGTATAGGAAATGAAATAAAAATTGCACTCTAATGGTTAATTTTTGAATAGTGTTATTTTTGGGTTATAGGATAACAATTATTTCATAATTTACTTATTTTGGTTATGCAATAACAGCTATGAATCAACTTTTATAACTTTTGCCGATTTTGTTTTTATTGGTTATCCATTCGCTCAATTTGCATTTATTTTTTCGCGTGATTCACAAGAATTACACTAGTCAGCACGATTTCTGTCACATAAATTCTATTTGGCGATTCTTTTCCTCCTTCTTCTCTTACCTAACTTTTATTATTGCGAAGAATTAAAAAAAGTTATTGACAACTCTTATTACGTAATCAAAAGGCAGATATTGTTAAATAATGGTTAACAAGGGACCGTAATTGTTATAAATTTTATGATAAAAGGCTCCTACGAAAGATACCCTGATGTCCAAATCTAATTTTTATGCTAGGGTCGATTTTTTATCCTCAGTGTTGCCTACATGCCTAAAATGTTAATTTATGCAGGCTAACAAATTTTGTGATGTCAGTAAAATGATACCATTAGCTAATGACCAGGGGTTTTCTGTATAATTATCAACTGTTTCCGTATCAAGTGCATTAATTTATTTTTTAATCAGAATATTTCTGTCCTTTTATCATCATATTTTTGTTTGTTTTTGTTTTATAATATAAAGAATTCTTTGATTTTGAATATTTTTGGGTTGCAATTATTTAGTGATTTAAAATAAAAACTTTATTACAAAATCGAGCTAGCTCGACTTTTTGTCGAAATTGCACCTTAAATGATTCTATATGTACGGAAATACTGAACGATAAGCTAAATAACACATTTAGTATTAAAAATTTCTAATAAATTACATTAAAAATAAAATTACCCTATTTTTTATTTCGAACAAGACAAATACAGGAGCTACCTCATAAATGTGACAAACAAATTGTATTAGTACAAAGGAAAAACAGATTCGTAGAATTCTATATTCTATAATAGACGATCTTACAGACATGCAAGATCATTCGAATTTTTAAAAAATTCAATTGTATGAATATCGGAATTTCGTAAGCATTTACTATTTGTAATCTAGTACCCTGAAAATTAGTACCCAAACTAATTAACAAAACTAGGTACGGGTTTTTGATTTTTTTTCTTCTTTCACGTTTTCATAAAAGTGAAATTTAGTTTTTCGATCCTGTGCTTCTTGACGAATAGTATAGTAACTGGTAGTAATAGATTTTGTTGTCATTTATTACATGGACGGGGTTATTGCATATATACACAATTTTTAACAAAGTTTAATTACCATAATTAATCAGGCAAGCTTTGATGTCATTAATTAGTAAAATCATCTACCTTTATTAAAAATTTTATAAATTTGTCAGATATTTCAATTCAAAATGATTTTTATAAAAAAATATAATTCAATAAAACTTAATTGGTCATTTTGGCCACTTTGTACAACACAAAGGTATCAATGAACTCTATATAAGTATATAAAAGTGATTATTCATCGAATGTGATACAACAAGATAATACATAAAATTAAATTAAAAAGTTCAATGAGTTTTCTAAATACTCAATTAAAAAATATTTGCCTTTTTGTTTTTTAAATGCATAGTTTAATTATTTTAAGTTTATAATCAACAACAAAAGATGTTTTTAAATTATAATATTTATAAATTATTGTAAATATGAATTATTTTGGTCAATAATACTATTTTAAATTTATGTTACAAAATTAGAAATTGCGAGAATTGAAGTAATTCAATGCCGCGCCAATAGCTAAAATTGATGTGTGCTCGTATGTGATTCATAATTTTTAAATTTCACAAAACCATCACTAATTTCGACTTGGTTAAAACATAGTTATATTGATTTTTGTAGAAACCCAAATTACCCAAATTACTCACATTCTTAAGGAACAAAAAATACAGATATTAAGACTGAAATAAGATCTAAATTCTCGGTTATGGATTTAAGTCTAATACATTATTTGTTACTATGTTGTTGTTCCCAAGTACTTCCCAGTACAAGTTTAGTAATTATTATTCAGTCTTAGCCAAAGCAAAAAGCATGAACGAAGAGCACATACTTATTGAATAATTTTAATACGTTAATGATACAAAATTTAATTCTATGGGATCCGATCTTCTGCTGAAAATACGGTGTGACCCCTTTTTCTGATATTCAAGTTAAAAAAAAAACAATATTTGTGAAATTTATACGATCGAACCACAAATAATGTTATTCAATTGTTAGGCTGTTATTATCAAATGGTATCAACCACCAATCATCATTGTAAGATCATCGCATAAAATCTACGGAATTTAGTGAAATAAAAATTTGAAAAAATTAATTTTTGTAGTAAAAAATCAAAAGGCCTGTATCGGATAAAAGAGGCTACGATAATACGAAAACATAATTTTTTTTTTTTTTTTAGAAATAGTTACGCGAATTGGACACTTTGAATCTTGTAAATTTCACACTTTTACTACAGATTTGAAAACGATTTGTTCTAACAAAGTACGCATATATGTACATAGGTCCAACTACCCCGATCTATAATAGCGGTGGGAGGTCTTTTTTATCGTGATTAAATTTGAAAAATTCAGAATTTTCCGATATAAGTAATTCAAAGTTCTCTAACCCGGCAGATGTAGAGTTTTACACTTAATCGAAGATACATAGTGTTTCATATTAACACAGAGAAATCTATTCTTACTCTTCAACTCCAAGAGAAATATGCGTTTATGCCATCTCCTCTCTACGTCTTACTCAAAAATTTATCAATAAAAATCAACTACTCATAAAAATCAACTACTCACTAAAACTATGTTGTGCGCATACATCTAAATAAAAATTGTTACACCAAAAATATTCTATAAATAAAATTCTAAATCATGATATTGAAAGTATTTCACCAAGCGAAATATGATATCTAAAAACGAAGAAGGAAGAACACTGAGCGTAAAAGTTTTGTTGTGATTTCCTAGTGGAATAAAGAAAAATGTCAGAGGACCCACTGGAAGTTGCGAATATTTTTAACAGAAATTTTCCACAAAATTTACCTTCTCAAATTTTTAGCAAGACTTCCTTTTAGAATAGTGTTTTAAGTACTCTACCCTTCCCTTGCGAATCCTCCGACCGGATTCATTTCATTCACTCAACTCAAGTTTGGCATGTTTGTACTCAAACGTAACTCATGTAAAATTTTCAAAAGAGCCAAAAGAGGACAACGAAATTCTGCAAATAGATTTTCTAAATTCTAGGATAACATCTAATCGACTCAATTAATTCAATGTATTCTTGGAAATTTCTATTTTCACTTAAATGCCATAGCCCCAAAAAATTATGAGTAAAATTTTAGTTGAAATAATTAAATAGTCTTCAAGTTTTCGGTGTTCTTTCCCTTTACGCGCCCAATTCGGCAGCCTCCGGATAGCCAAGTAAATTTTTATTTAGGAAATTTATATTTTTTTAAATACCTTTTTATATCAAACGTTTTAATGAATTCTGATTATATATTTTTTTTCTATTTCATTTGATCTATTACGCGATTGAAAAATACTATTACGATATTGCAAGCTGCATCAGATTATATTCAACTACAATCGGAATGGAGTAATTTTTATCTTTATTTGAAATTAAAAGAATCGCTCTTTAATCAAGCATAAATATATATAAAATGCAAATCATTATTAATTGAGTTAAAATAAAACAAAATATATAATTAGTTGTGAAATGAAAATATAAATATAGAAAACTCATTGAATTTTTACATAGTATTTTCTACTGAAATACTTATTTAAAAAAAAAAGGAATTTAATAAAAATTAACATATTTTCTTTTTATTATTTTAATTTTTAATGAGATTAAGCCAGATTTATTAATTATTTATAATAGGATTACAGCATGGAATTTTAGTCGGAATTTATATTAATATTTTGTATGATTTGTATGATTATTAATTTAAACTTGAAAATTCATTTTCAAGGTTAGCTCAGTTAAAGTCAATAAGTCTACAAAAAAAAAATCAACATCCATAAAACAATGCGATAAAATCTACTCAGCGAAAGAAAATAGTAGCACAAATTAAATTTAAGGAAAATTAGACAATTAATTAATTTACTATTTTATTATCGACTAAACTGAACTTGCCTGCAGTTCTGTTTGTGTATACACTTCAACACTTTTATTTTATAAAATATTAAAAATAGACAATTCATTTCAACACAGAAATAATTATCACCTTCTCCTCATCACAAAAGCTTATTGGAATTATTTTAATTACTTTAATTAATTAATTGAAGTTTTGATGAAATAAGATAATCGACATATTTAGGCTTTCGATAACAATATCATGAAGGTTTTTAGGGTGTTGTCTTCGATTTCGGCTTGCTATAACAGTTTCATCACAAAAACAAACTGAGCTATTATAACAATTAGCATAAAATTAAAAATCAGAACAAAATATATTTTGCAATTCGTTTTCTTAATGCTTGGCGCTTTGGCTTGAAGCAACATATAAAAAATTTTTTTTTTTATTTATGTATTTTTAAAAACTAAAAGTTTTTTGAATGCCCGCTTTTGGAAAATAATTAAACCTTGGTTATAGGGTTAATCTTCTTCTATAGCATACCACATAGACTGAAGGCTTCAGTTAAAAAACAAAATAATCCTTTTAGATGTTTTTAGTAAAAGTCAAATAGGAGCTTTATAAAATTTTGTAGTAATCGACTGGATAGTTTTAGTGTCTGTCTAGTTTGGTAGTTTAAAATGAATTTTAGTATGGGATCTTATATTGTGTATATCATAGGAATTTTTGGGACGTGTATTAAGGCAATTGATTATAGTAATATAACTACACCCATTTTAAAACTCCCCAACTATACCTTACTTAACTTGTTGCAATCGAAGTAAGTATACAATCCAAAAAAACCTGTTACGGTTACTGGTCCTTTATACTGGCTATTCCAGGAAGATCACTCCATTTCTTTTTGTAGTTCCACCCACGTACAGAGTTTGACTCTGTATAAACAAATGAAATCCCTAAAATTCCAATTATCCAAATCTTCGCCTTTGACAGTACACAACAAGCTTAGTGGTTATAAGAGTTAAACGAAGACGAAGCTAGCTTCTCTGAATTCATTTTATTCATTTAATATTTGAGGTTTTGTTAAAAATTTCTAATATTTTATATAATTTTTATATTCCTCCCCCCCCCCCCCGCCGCCCTCCTCTCACCAAGCATATTTTTTTTAGTACTTATACATTCAGCTTAATTTTTATTTCAGCGTTCGTCAATTGTTTTTATGGACTTCAGTATGAAGTCAACCTGTCCGAATTCATTTCCTTAGCTTGATGTCCAACAAACATAACCTCACAAAGTATTGTTTGAACAAATGAATTCAAATCTTACCTCACCTATCAAACTAACTATACATGTCTTAACTGCAGTACTAGGTAGACATTAATTCGGATAGCTATTATAACCTAGGCCCTAAATATCTTTCATGCGTGTAGTTTTCATCTTCCAAAATAAGATAAAAATTAATATAGTCTATTCCAATTCATTGGCTTAACTCAATATTTGGCATACTACATACTTCATTATGCTTATCTATTATATTTTCTGGCAAAGATATATGAAATTATGAATCGATAAGGCATCAAAAATCAAACAAAAGATAAAAACTTGAATTGGAATTTATCCTAAGCATTTCATTTCTCCGACCATTGCCAAATGTTGATCCAAACCTAGTTCAGTGAGTATATAACTAATAAAATAAAAAACTGTAGCATATACATCTCTTCTGTTTATGTCACTACTTTCCCAACTATCGTGAGAGGCTTTAATGGGGTGATTAGAACTGCTCAAACGGATTAAAGAATAATTTTTAACTATTGTTTAATCTCACCTTTTCATTATCTTATTATTAGCCATTAATATCGAGCCTACGTAATAGATTCTTCCTATGATACCACATTAATAAATAAATCATAGTAACTTATATCCCTCTATTTATTATCTATTCTAAGCCCGTGATTTGATATCTGTATAAGTCCTCACGATTAAAATAGTTATTTCATCAAAATTAAAATTTATTATGTTTGCAAATTAAATTAAATTAAATTATAATAACAAAACTTGAATTTGTAAAAATTAATCATTACAAAATTATCAAATTTCAAATATTTAGTTTATATCAAAATATCCTTAATATTTTTTACAAACACACTTCTTAGTTAAAATCAATTTTTGATGCAAATACTTAATTTTTTATATTGTTCACTTTTTGAATGAGAAGAAGTAGTCAAATATAATTTTTTATAATTAGTTTAGAAGCATAATATCCTACAAGATTACTAACTACATCATAACTATCTTTTATTAAATAAGGATATAAAATTATACTTAAAACATTCATATAAACACAAATGTTTTATCCTATATAGTTGCAATATGATTTTCATTATATAATATTTTCAATTTTACACTTATTAAACTTAATCTTCAAATTCAATAGAATTTACAAATTAAAAATCATCGACAATTTAAATATTATTTTGAAATTGCCTAATCCTAATTCATCGGAAAATAATTTCAATATTTATAATCATATTTAGTCATATGAATTCAAATATTTCATTTATCAAAATTTACTATATTTTTCACAATCATCCGACGACGTGATTATTTATAACAAGTTACTCATAATATCTTTATAATGTATAAAAAAAAAAAAAATTAATTTCAAAAATGTTTAGAAAAACATCAACAAAGCTTAAATGTACCCACATAGGTGATCTAAACTGCTTCATTTTCTAAAGCCTGTTACATTTTTTCTTAATATGTTTACAAATATAAAATAAAGTGGAAATCCATTAGGTTTTCAATCTATACCTAATATAAAAATATCAATTTTGTAGGTACATATTTAGGAGAAGTATATATCAATTTTAAAATAATGTAAAAAAACGTTTGGTAACTGTACTTCCGATTATTTAAATAACATCAAGGATTATCTTCTATCCAATGTGTTCTGTTTACATTTGATAATCATGTTTGCCATTCAACTTTTTAAGAAGCTTCAGAAAACTTTTAAAAGGAAAAATCCAATTATAAATTTTTGTTTTCCTTAACAACCGTGAATTATAGTAAAACAAAACTTATTAAAACATGCGCCTCTAGAGTCTCTCGGTAGTGGTAGCGTAATATACAATTATATAGGTACATCAACTGCAAAAAAAGTAAAAAATACAGACATCATAAAGTTTTGTTCACGCATAGGTCTAGTGAGTTAAAATTAAATGAAACGGGTGCGGGGGTTAAGCTGTAAAACTTATGATAAGTACCAATAACTTTTATCGGCAATTTTATGAATGGATTTCTTGGAAAAGGTTAAGGTTGTTAAGCAATATTTAAAGGGCTAGTGAAGAAAGGAAAGTGTCAATTCGACTGTCTGTGCAAAAGATTTTAATCATCGAAAGTTGTATTAATAAAAAGTTATACGTCATTTCCATGAATTGTGACAAAATCATTGATACCTACTTATATTTCCCCTACCACAATATTCACATATTCTTTGAAAATTCTACAAAAGTGACGTGCAAAGGTAAAATTTAGGTGCCTGATATTGAGGGGTATCCGAACCACTCCCATATATGTTATGCGATTTTGCGTATTTTTCGAGTTATGATTTTTTTTCGTGATTTTTCACCAAACTACTAATTTGAACACATTTTTGATCATAGTGACTTGAAAAATTGAAATAAATTGCTGATTTTTTTTTTAATTTAGATGAATGTTAGGCCCATCCAACGCAAAAACATTTGATTCCATAGCTCAAACTATTGAGCCAAAAGAAATTTTTACAATACATAAATTTTAAAATAATAAAATGTACAAAAATCTTTGAGGCCGACTTGAAAAAAGTCACATAACTTTTTTCACCCAAACCTATTTTAAAAACCTCCTCATTTCATTTGCTATTTACTGTGTAAATTTCATTGAGATATCTCTATGAAATAATACCTAAAATTCAGTTCAAAACGTATTAAGTCTTTAATCTATTCGAACTGGGATACTACAAGGGGTTTCATTGTTCACCTCAGCTCATTACCAGTTAGAATTCGTAGAAGAGTTTTTTTTTCTCTCGATACTTTAAGGTTTGGCTGCTATATATCAAATTAAAGGCACGCCGAGTACTATCGGGCGGTGTACTTTTTTCCTGATTCAGGAAACTTTTTCGAGACATTTTTGTTGCCGGAAAACCTATTTTCATGCATTTGGGTCATATACACCCTTAAAATATCCAGAGAAAACAAATCTTCTAAAAATTATAGCTGGTAATGAGCTGAGGTGAGCAGTGAAACTCATTTTCCGAGTTGGAGCCTATCTAAGGTGCGAAAAATATAGTATCCCAGTTCGAATAGATTAAAGACTTTACACAGTACTAAATACTAAATAGCCAATGAAATGAGGAGGTTTTTAAAATAGGTTTGGGTGAAAAAAGTTATGTGACTTTTATTAAATCGCCCTTCTTTTGGCTCAATGGTATGAGCTATGGAATCAAATCTTTCTACATTGGATGGGCCTATCATTGAGCTAATTTGAAAAAAGAAATCAGTAGTTTATTCAAGTTACTATGACCAAAAATGTATTCAAATTAGTAGTTTGGTGAAAAATCACGAAAAAAATATAACTAGGTGTGATTCGGATACCCCCCAACATGAGGCAACCTGCATGTACAAAAACTTCAAAACTAATCTCTAAGTAGAGTTACGATATTCTTCTATGGCACAGTCCAAATACTTAATCTAAAAAAAAGAAAATCTAAGGGGGCATTTATGGAATTATTTTTCGCAAAAACTTACAGTCTACAACAGAGGAATTCATATTTAATTTTAATCTTGGATACAATTAAGTCAAATATATGATTTTATACTAATGCTTCCGGGGCTATTCTCTTATCAATTTTCTCATGGGCGATTTTCTCATAATTCTCATTTTCTTGTAATGCTAATTTCTCATACGAAATTTTTCAAACCAAAAATGAAATATCTATCTATATATTGTTCGGAAAAATTCTTTCCAGTTTTCATTTTAATATATTTTTGAAATTTTATTTTTTAGTGTAAAATGTTTGAATTACTTTTTTTTTCGGAAATTTTAAAATATTATTTTGGTCTCAGAAGGAAATGATTATTGATCAAGTAACTTTTGGTGCAGACCCATCTCTGAAAAGAGAGATATAAATAAAAATTTAAGAAAACAAGTGTCGATCGGAAACCATTTAAGCCAACACAGATTACAGAGACAGCACAGTTTTCTGCTTCGAGAAAGTCAGATATCTACTCAGAGCAGTTACCTGCTTCATGAGATGCAGTAATTGTGGGATTCTTGCTACAAAAGTAAGTGGTATGAACCCTCCAAAGTGGTATCAGAATGTATTCTAACAAGTAAGAAAGCTAAAATTGGTCCAAGACCAGTTCTTATGATACCCTAGATGAATATTCGTTTGTAATTTCGTATGGTCACCCATTTGCGCAAGTTTGATTTTTGAAGCTGTTTTTCGCACACCAAAAAGGGGTTACCCGATTTAGTCCATTTTTGAAACTTTATTTACTATTGCTACGAAAACACCATGTACCGAATTTCAGCTCTCTACCTCGGCGCGTTCTCAGGCACTGCCCAAATATATAGTGCAAAAAGAAATTTTTGTATGGCAACCCTACGAAAGAGTTGCCCGATTCGACCCATAAACATGGCCGTAAATGTTAAAAAAGCGTATAGGCCGAAATCATGTTGTTTGTGAATCATTGTTGTTGTAAGAAAAAGTGGTGGAAAATAGCTAAAAGATGCTTTTCCTTACTTAGTGACTTTTAATTTTAGAAACTATGTTTCGTTTCTGACCCATTTTTTAACGTATCAAATAAATACTTATCGATTTGAAGCAAAATGTTAGTTATCATTTTTTTTTTTTGCTGCAATTTCGATAATCAAATCAATAGGCTCTCAAAACATTGAATCCAATTTTTATTAAATCTACTCTTTCCAACTGTGCTGAAAACTTTTGCGAAAATAAATTCCCATAAAACAATGGTAGATAGCCTCATTTCTTGCCTCTAACACTTATAATGCAATCAACAATTTTAAAATATTTTACATTTCACTCAAATCTAAAATTTTGCAAATACGTTAATTATTCTCAAGTATGTTTCTGATGGCAGTTACAGTATACATTTATAGTAGCTGAGAGGGCATACATGTATTATTTTTATTTTTATTTGCATTTATTTAAAATTTTGAATATCTTGTGATTGATATTTAAAAAAAATAATTAAACGGTGAATTTAATGTATCCTTTCCACTATGTATTAAGTACTAAAATCCGTTCTGATTAAGGACAACTAATTCGAAAATAAAACGAGGAGAAAACACATACTCTCAAAATAAAGGGAGTTAGAGTAATATTTTTTAAAGGCCAATGTCAAAAACTACACTTATCCGCTTTTAAGCCTTGCTGATTCTCATTGGTTAATTCATGGCAGATATAAATCGTTGTAATATTAGTAATAATTTACTTGGTCTTTTTTTTTTCTTTTACTCTTACAGTCTCTTCCGTACGTAAAACTCACAAAACAGTTTGATACCATTTTGAAAATGTCAAGTTTTTGTCTATATTTTCACTTACCTTGGAAAAAACTATATCAGGTTTGATATATCAATAAGAGTTTTGTTTTCATATGCCAATTGGCAGAGAAAATTGAAGACAAGAGAATAAAAAAGACGTAGAGTCACTGTAGCATTTGATGGGTTCTTTATTCACTAAAATCAATTGTAAATGGAACAATTCGGTGTTCCGAGTTGTATTACTATGAAAATATCAAAACTAGATTTAAATAAAAAGTTTAACAACTCTTAATTGAAATTTATTTGTTTTTCAATGAAATTCCCCACATTGTTAATATTATTAATAAAGAAAATTGTGCTATTTTTTCATTAAAATTTCAAAAAAAAAAATGGAAAATGGAAAAAAAATTTAAAAGAGACATTTATACTTGATGATATTAAAATGTGGTTCTCTTGAGCGAAAGTTGGATAAAACGTTGTAGTCTTGCGTCTAAATAATATGGAACCAGTATAATACCCTAGACAGGCTGTTTCCATAATGACTCAATTTTTAATTAAATGGAGTCAAATGTGCAATGTGTCACAGAAATGAAGTCCATTAATGACCCATTTGCAACATTTCGCTTTATTATTTGGACGAAATTTTATTCCATTTAGGGAAATTGCAGTAAATGTGTCACCTACCGTCATTAAAACGAGCTGAATTTATTGGAAAGTGAAAAGTTTTTCCAATAAACTTAACAGTGACAGCCATCGACTGATCACGAAAGAAATTTCTTTGTCGCTTTCTTCTCTCTTTTGTCTCTTTCAACAACAAAAATTGTCTTCTACTAAGTGCTTTGCAGCTACAGTAAATACTCGAAAGTTTTCTTGATATCATATCATAATTAAATTATGGAATTCTGTCATGATCTTTACTCACATTGAGGAACTGTCAATGACATTCCAAATGAAATAATTTTCATCCATAGACTGTCAACTCTTCATTTCCTTGAAATGACTGAATTTCAAGTAAAGTCAATATGGACACAGTCTGTCTAGGGTATTAGTCAATAAAATAAAGAGAAGGTGAAGTCTTATATTTTGAAACGACTCTGAAGCAACTCTGTTTAGGGTACAATTTAGAACACGTTCATTGAATTAATTTTAATAGAGGTTTTATTATTTTGGGTTTGAAAACACTAACATAGTATTAAATGAAGTGAATCTCAGATAGTTTACTATATATAAACAAGTTTTGAGGTAATTCCTCGTAAGAATCAGAAATAAAAACATAACAAAAATTTGTACGGAAGCATTCATGCCCTTTTATATTTTAAATTTGGCAAAAAGTAGTCCAACAGGGGAGAGTAAGGTGAAAATACTGTGTGATTACAACCAATTTCATTCACCCTAGCGCTGAATGGGACTAAAAAAAATTTGTTGAACATGAAATAGAAAATCGCGCAATCCAAATTAGTGATTGAAGTGAACTTAATGCTTAATTGATTGTTTTTTGTTTTTTGCACTGAAAAGGATGCACCAGAAATTTTTTTTTTTTATTTTTATCATATATATATATATGTCGTAGGCATTTAATAAAATCCGTCATTTAATTAAAAGCCTAGTCATTTAATTAAATGCCGGCATTCAATAAAAATCGTATTGATATCTTTCTTTTACCATTATCTACCTAGGCATTTACTTAAATGCCGGCTTTTAATTAAATGCCGGCTGGCTCTCCAAGCAAATAATAAAATAAGCAAATATATATCAACGCACGATCCGCAAGCCTTTACGCCGATAGTGTAATACCACCCGATTTAACCAAATACTAGGAGAGGGAGATGTGTGGTGAAGGGGGAGGTCGCACCCAGGCCTGCGACCCATTCTCATTTAATTAAAAGCTGGCATTTAAGTAAATGCCTAGGCAGATAATGGTAAAAGAAAGATATCAATGCGCTTTTATTGAATGCCGGCATTTAATTAAATGACTAGGCTTTTAATTAAATGCCGGTTTTTATTAAATGCCTACGACATATATATATATATGTCATATTGTATTAATCGGTGAGCTGATTTTATAAGTAGATAGCTCCATTAACTTGTTTTTGTAAGGCTGTCGGTTAAATCTACTTTATAATATCCAAACGGCCAACCGTTTCTACACGGCTCTGATGCAAACGGTTTATACATATATAATCTAGGAAAGCTTTAATGTTGACATCTTTTTTGTACATATTTTACAAATTTGCAGTATATGTGTACTTTATTAAAATGTATACATCCACTATAAATCCCTTTGTTTCCTTTTTAAATAACGAAATCAAACGACAAAATTTCATTTTAATTTTTGAGATGATTTAATATAATAAATTTAATAGAACTCTTTGTAAGTGTCTTCGTATAATACAAGAACAATAAGTTTGATAAATCTGAGAAAATCATTCAAGTTACTAAATATCGTATTTCATGAATCAATCAATCAATCAATACTCGTCAACATACTTTTATTTTGAGTTATATCAAATATAAAATCATTTTTATGAAGAGTTTAATTGTAATAAAAATCATTACAATAATAATGAATGTTAATAATGAGAGAGTTTGATTCAATAGAAAACATTTAATTTTATTTTTTAAATTTTTAAATATTATAAAACTATAATTATAAAAGTTAAAATGAATAA
This sequence comes from Dioctria rufipes, assembly GCA_963924295.1. Taxonomy (NCBI): domain Eukaryota; kingdom Metazoa; phylum Arthropoda; class Insecta; order Diptera; family Asilidae; genus Dioctria; species Dioctria rufipes. The sequence continues at coordinate 56,477,339 of OZ002741.1, forward strand.
AATATATTTGTGTCAACGAAATAAAAAAATATAATAATATATTATAATAATAGACATAGATCTTAGAGCCGCTAATGCTTTAGTTATATATAAAATAATTAAAAACTATATTCTAGTTTAAAACATATTATTTGAATAATATTTACATATATTTAGTCGACTCTAAATGCTTTATATGTATACATAATTCATATAAATATTTAATACATTCCCCCATTTCCACTATTAAAGTAGACTACACAGATTGTTTTTTTTTTACAAGCACATGAATTTAAGAAAAGAAAACAGAAAAGTGATAAATTTGATAACAACCCTGTTTGGTAAATTGAGTTTTTGACTAATTAACTTATACATAGCATCATTAAACGTAGATTATTTTATTCTCTAATGTTTTACATCCATCACATTGTGAAATAGTAGGACCAACACCCTCAAGCTGAAATATCCCAGAAATAATAAAAAAAAAAACAATCAAAAATAAAACACCACATAATCTAATTAAGAGTAACGTAAACAGAACAAAAAAAAAATAATTCAATTATGAAATTTTCTCGATTTTTCTCTCTGCCGTTAATAGATGGCCCAGCTGTCGTCAGCGTCAACATTTTTGTTCGAAGTATATCAAAAATCGATGATGTTACTATGGTAAGTCGGAAAAGGATGATAAAAAGTATAAAACTAATCGCGTTTATAACAAAATAAAACAAAAGAAAGGAAAAAAAAACATAATAAAAAAAATGCAACATATTACATACATATTTGAGTTTGTAGCGCGAACAAATTTATGTACTACTTCCTTTTTTGTCAACTAGTAAATCGATGTGTTTGAATTCTCGGGCTCACTGTCGCATTCGAGCTAAGCAGCCTTCGTATATTTTCCCTAATATAATACGTAATGAAATTTAATTTTCAATTAACTTTATTGTTTTCAATTTTTTTTTTTTTTTAATTATTAATTTGTTACTAATATAAATCAGAATTGAATATTTATTCTTTTTATTTTTGACTGTTATTTTTTTGATTTTTATTTGTTTTTGACTTTTCTTTTTTTTTCTTGGTTATTTGTTAGTTAGTATGCGAAGCACATTGCTACGCTGAAATTTTCGAATTCTATAATATCTACTGAATGTTCTGGTGTACATATAAATCTAAAAGTAGTTTTGCTTGCTTAATTGGCTTTATAATTTAAAATTTTAATAAAGTTTAGCAAGATCTGAATTTTGAATTATTATATGTTAGCTTTGTCTATGTTGAATTAAGATCTGATCTCTTGAGAAATCTTGTTTGATCTTGAGCAAACGCACGAATATATTTTCTATAGTCAATTAAATTGAATTTGAAAATTTTTGTACTTTTAACTAATACAAAATACAGTTACATAATGATTTGATAGGGCAATTTGTATCTTTATTGTCTTGGATTACGTTCAAAATCTGATGGGCATTTTCTTAATTATCCACCCAACTTGTTTGGCGTTTTTATATTTTCTAATATGATACATGGACTGCACTTTCAACTGAGTGAATTTAAGGCAGGAGGCACATTTGTTACATCTCCTTATAAATTTGGCTAAGTTAAAAACAAAAATTCATATATATGTATATGTTTACGCTGTTTGTAAATAATTTATTTCAATCTTATATATAACTAAATACATAGGTAGGGTTGAGTGGGGTAAAAAAGGCCGAGGGCGTAGTATAAAAGGTCAATAAAAAAGGGAAATACATGCAAGGAATGCACTTGGCGTAGGGTAGTTTTCGCCATATAGCCAGTCGCTGCCAGGAGTTAAGTAAAGTAAGGACCTTTATATTGCTGTTTTCCTTGTGAGCAATCTAATACTACTTAAAACTATAAATGTTTTATTGTTATTGCTTTCTATCTAAAAACATATTCTTGTACCGTTCGGGGTAAAAAGTGCCGTGGAGGTAAATTTTAGGTATAAGGCATATAAAAAAGACCAAAAGTTATGGCTACCTATTTAAATATTAATAACAATCTGAATTGCAATACGGCTACAAAGATTTTTCCAAAAAGTAAATATAAAAATAACATTTTAAAGTGATGCAACTAAAATAAGGTTAGAATATCATATTAAATTATAATGCTCGTCTGTGTTGAACATTTATGATTATTTTTAAAGCCATATGAATAAATATCGATAACAACATACAGATTCCGCTTTATTCTTATGCATAAAGTCTTGAGATATAGTACGGGCCATATGGTGCCCCAACAGGTGGAACTTTTTACCCCGCAAGAGGGGTAAAAAGTAACGAACGACTTACACATTTAAAATCAAATAATAATGTAAAATAATTAAATTTTTTACATATTTTTTTTTTGTGTTGGTAGATGAAACCCCAAAGATTGTATGTTTAAATTATCATATAATTTGACCTAAAAGTTTATGATATATTGATGACAATTCAAAAAGTGCTACTTCCAGCCCCCACCCTACCCTACATATATGTATATATAAGAGCATTATGAAAGCTCTTTAAAGCTTTCTGTGGCGTCATAACCAGCCACTTTTTAAAATGAACATAGAAATAAATGAAGTAAATACCATTTTCTATTCAAATGATTATTTTATTTAACTTCTTTTCCTTGCACGTTTATTTAATTCTTCCTTTATATTTAAATGCTTAATACGAAAGTAATTTAGCCTTCCTTCTTAAGTCTCTATTTGTTCTGCTAATTTAATGTTCTTCTTCAAAAAACTTTTAGAGGTATAAATAAGTTCTTTCAAGAATATTTATTTTACATCTCCTGTATTTCTTCTTTTGGATAAGTCTTTTTCATAACGTATCCGGTAACGTAGCTATCATATTTTAAATCATCTATTTCTCCTATTTCAAGATCCGATCCCTGCAAGTATTGCCCTATTCTAATCCACAGCTTTTAATGACTACCTACTCTTAAAACAAAATCTTCATTTTGTAAAAACCAATCTAAAATAGGGTTTTCAGAATCAACTTCTTCAAGGATACCCACTGAACACAGAATAACACAGAACTAAAGAAATTATCTATGATATTTTGATTCAGTCGACTTGTATGTAAGGATATAGTCCATTTTAAAATACTCCCTTAAATATGTATGCAAATGTGATTAATTTGTTATTAAAATGCCTTTTATGCATTCATTCACTGTGCACGTTTTAACCAAATGCCATCGACAAGAAAAGTGGCTCATTTTGAGGTCATAAAAATCTTAAAGCTTTCAAGATGGCGAAAATACGTTCAGATACCAGCAAAACTTATATTCCTTGTACCATGATATCAAGAAGTACCTATTTGAATAAATTTGTTAGTTAGTATTACCATAGATGGCATAAAAGCTAAATGTCGCATGTAAAACCAGAGTAAAGTATTTAAATTTTATATGGCGGGTGGGAGATTCCGGAAGGGACCACAACATTTGAAATGAAAAATACATCTGCCATGTTTAAGACGCCGATCAAATGAATAGATAGCTGCTGTTACAACAGCATTTGCTCTCGGTACGCTCTAAATAATGATGTTGTGGTCCATTCCGGAATACACCACCAATTTCGCAATCTATAAACTATGCTCTGGTATGCCATGAGATATCTAGTATTTATAAAATCTATGGTATTAGGAAAATTCTCGTATTATCTCGTACCAAACTTCTTTGAAATCTTTTCAAACCTAATCAACTTTTGTTTTGAAAAATCTCAGAAACAACGAAAGGTAAATCACTAATCTGATATCAAAAGTATTCGTGCACACTTTCTGAATTGTGAAGCACAATAATTCGGAACTTGACGAATGTCGAATAATATTCGGTCAGTATTGGACAGTTTTACGATCTATTTGCTCTAAGTGATAGATGCGAATTTTTTTGAGAATACCCTTCGCTTTCCACTTTTCGATGAGTGCATATTGGAAGAAGAAAATCTTTGAAATTTGCTCGGATCTTTTTAAGTCAACCCCATATGAAATAATCTAATCATAAAGAGTTTCGGTTGTTCTGGGGAGTTGTTCTACCATCGTGGGCAGATCAAAATTTAGAAAATACAATTACATGATGTGTTATTGTTTTCTTAAGTTGAAGTCGTAGTTCTATGAGATAGGTATGTTCCATTGTGAATTTTTTTTAACCGTACTACTACTTTCCAATTATTTATCTCCTTTTTTTCGAGATTTTGTTGATTGGACTGTATCCAATACTTGCTTTAAAAAAACAAAAAGCGAAATGTGTTACGGATAGGATTGTTTAGATAATCATAGCTGTTTTTGTTTCGCGTGAGTGTTGCATAAGTTTCATGATTTCTTTCCCGATTGAAAAAAAAACAGTTAGCGTCCATACTAAAATAAACCAAAAAAGAGTAATCCTCTTGTCCATCGAGCTACCTAACAGACCAGCCAGAGCCTACTGTCACGATGAGAACGACAACTTTAAAAATTTCTAAGTTATTTTGTATTTTCTTCTTATATACAAATATTTGAAGATAGCAGAGTAAATAAAGTTAAAAGAAATATAAAAAATATTTGTGAAACACGGTTTTTTGCCTTTATATTATTTTCTTTAAGAATAACACTGAACAAGAAAATATATAATCTCCTTATTGAAGGACTTTGTAAACAATTTATATCTGCGTAATTCACATTATTATCGGGGACAAATACGTAAATAGACCAGTCAATAATAAAATTTCATTTAGAAGTTTTCATTTATGAGATAAAAGGATGAAAATTAAAATAAAGTCGAGGAAAAACATCAAAATATATTCATCCTTCCAAAATAAAATTAATTAAACAAGGTCAAATCCAATTTTTAATTGACTACTACTGATTACTAGTCCATCATTAAAAAAATCCAAAAACAGACAGCAAAACCATTGAAAGTATAAACTAATTTCGAAAATAAATATTGAGTTTCTTTTTTTTTTTTCTTTCCAAATTTTCATGGAATTTTTCTCAATGGAAATAATTTTTCATAATATGAATTAAGCAAAAAAAAAAATTTAATTTGTTACAATATGCTTTATACGTTTAAACGTTTCTTTTTCCCTTATACGGCGATCCAAAATTATAGTCCTTTTCAAACATAAAGGGTTTTCCAATAAGAGGTGTTATTTTAATTAGCCCGCTATTTCGGTAGATGTCACTTTTGGAGCTGTCATTTTTCGACATTTGACTAGTAGAAACTACGCCATTAATAAAAATGGATACACGATTCAACAACGCATTAAATTTATTAAAATTCACTATAAAAATGGTGAAAATGTGGCAGAGACGGTTCGTAAAACTCGAACATTTTTGGGTCGTCGTGAAGCACCTTGTCGGACCGCAATACAGAAATTGGTAGAAAAATTCGAGCTGTCGGGACAAGTTAGTGATGTGAAGAATAAAAGCCGTGCACGTCGCTCAAGAACAGCCGAGAATATTGCTGCTGTAGCCGAAAGTGTTGAAGAAAACCCAGGTTTGTCCATTCCTCGTCGTTCTTTGGAATTAGGCATTCCACAAACGTTATTACACCGTATTTTGCATAAAGATTTGGGTCTTAAGGCTTATAAAGTTCAGTTAACACAAGAACTCAAGCCGGCCGATCATCAACAACGTCGAGTTTTTGCTGATTGGGTCCTTGAAATGCATGAAAATGATCCGGAATTCCATCGAAAACTCATCTTGAGTGATGAGGCCCATTTCCACCTCGATGGCTTCGTCAACAAGCAAAATTGTCGCATGTGGGGCTCAGAAAACTCAAGAGTTATTGTTGAAAAGCCTCTCTATCCTCAACGTGTGACTGTTTGGTGTGATTTATGGTCCCGCCGGGTCATTGGACTTTTATTTTTCGAAAATGAGGCTGGAGCAACAGTTACGGTGAATGGATTGCGCTATCGACAGATGATTAATGATTTTTTATGGCCGGAATTGGATGGTATTGATCTGGACAACGTTTATTTTCAACAAGACGGCGCTACGTGCCATACAAGCAACGAAACCATTGATATTTTACGGGAAAAGTTTCCGGACCGTGTTATCTCTCGAAGAGGTGATCACAATTGGCCACCGAGATCTTGTGACTTAACACCTTGCGACTTCTTCCTTTGGAGCCACGTGAAAGAGAAGGTCTACCTCAAAGATGGAATTCGTGAGGCTATCGAGGACATAGGGCAGCCACTTTGCGATTTGGTTATGGAAAATTTCATGAAAAGGATATGGTCCTGTGGGCGTGGTCGTGGTGGTCATTTGGCTGATTAACGGCATACCTTCCTCTTTATAATGAAATAAAGATCCGATCATTTATCTCAAAAAATGGCATTTTTCTTTGAATATGAAAATAACACCTCTTATTGGAAAACCCGTTATTTAAATGCAAAGATAAGTTGTCGGATATTGTTCACTCATACCTGGAAAATGCTGGCTTAGATTCTGGAATGGTATCAGACATAGGAGCCCTGTACGATCTATGTATCAAAGCAGAACTATTTCAAATTTAATAATAGATTTTATTCTTTTAAGAACCGGTTGCCTATGGGCTCTCCACTTTCCACTTTATTAGCAGAAATTTATATGGATAGTTTGGAGAAGCAGATAATAGAGACTGATAAAATCTTTAGAGGAAAAGCAGAATTTTGGCGCAGGTATGTGGATGTGATATTTTGTGTATGGAAAGGCTCAGAGAGCGAATTATATAACTTTTTAGAATGGATTAATCATATTGATGACAAAACAAAATTTATGATTGAGATAGAAAAGAATAAGGCTATCAACTTTTTGGATCTTAAAATATCTCATGAAACAGGTAGCCTTACCTTTGAAGTATTTCGCAAGCCTACATGCACGGATAATGTTATTCCATCCAATTCTAAACATGCCAGGAGTACAAAAATGTCAGCTTTCCACGCTATGGTAGATATGTTGTTTAGGGTTTCCATGTTCAATGAAACTTATAACAGGGAACTTGATATTATAAAAACAATAGCAACAAATAATGGTTACCTTAGGGATATTATTTCAAATCTAATAAAAAACAAAAACAGATCAAAAATAAAACCACTAGGATTTCCTACTGATAGCAATATGATAATATAAACCCTTGGGTAAGATTGCCATTTATTGGAAGAATTTCGTACAAAATTAGATCTATCATACAAAAACGACTAAATGCTAGAATTTCGTTTTATAATAAGCAAACCTTAAAAAATCTTATTGTAAATGCCAAAGATAAATCTGATAATTTTGCTAAATCAGGTGTATATGAAATACCTTGTGAGATTTAGTGAGCATATAAGAACTTTTAAACTTAGCATAAATAACTCTGTTATTGCCAAACATATGAAAGAATTCACACATACTTGTAAGAAAGAAAACTGAAAGATTCTTCATGTTGAAAATAAGGTGAAAAAATTGAATATTTTAGAAAATTATGGGGGAAAAAACATATTGAATGAACATGTAGAGCCAATTCGTTCAGTTTTATTAAACATGTTCATCAACAGACAATGACTTTACCAGTATCAGCTGCATTCGCAATCCTCACCTCATACACATTTGATGCCACGTATATGTATGTAATTTCATTTTTTGTTTTAAGCCTAGACGAAGAGATTCTCGAATTTTTAATTAAATATCAGTAGCACTTGTCCATTCTCCGATGATGGTCCAGTTGGATCAAAAAAGCTGTCAGAATTTGTAAAAAAAGCTTCAACTTGTAAAATTAAAGTAACTGTACAAAAGGCTACTAGTTTTGTTTTATTTACTTACTTGCATATTGCATATGTATGTATATTTAACTATGCTGTTAATAAGAATAAACAAAGAAGAAAAAGAATAAATCCTTAAGGTCAGAAAATATCTAAGGACCTTTGAAATTAAAAGCAAAAGAACGTAATCAACCAAAGAAGATAGCACCAAAAACTGACGACAGAAGAACAAACAAGAAAATTACTGATTTAAGATTTTAAAATAATACCCTAGGCCAGTGATTCTCAACCACTGTGCCGCGGCACTTTTGTGTGCCGTCAAATTCTTGAAGTGTGCCGCCAAATTTTAGAAATGCAAACAGGCAAAAATTATTTTGTATGTAGTTTTATATTTTATATACTAGAAATTTATTGAAACCGGAGCGAGACGGGAAAGATATCTAGTAATATCCTGCCGAGCCGAATCAAACGTACCGCAATATCGGCGATCTTTTTTCGGTAGATTTATATAATTAGTCGAACATTATTTAAATTATATACAGTGAAAACTCCCTATAAGGAAACTTAAGGAACCGGGCAATTTTTTTGTTTTATAAGGAATGAGTACAAAATATGTACCTATGAATGGACAAAATAAAGTGCAAAATGTTTTCATTGGTTGAAACAATAAACGGATATGAAAATCTGATTTGTACTATGACTCATCCTTTACGCACCGATTCCTCCTTGAAAAAATATAATGTTCATCGGAAATATAATGACGATTACTTAATATTTGGATTTACATCTACAATGGAAAATTATGTAGTTGTTCCCGAGTGTCTGGTATGTGGTTGTAAGTTATCAAATAGTGCTATGGTTCCGAATAAGCTCCAACGTCACTTGCTGACTAACCATCCTTCGCTTGCATCAAAAGAGAAAAGCTACTTTTAAAAATCATTATCTGCAAAATTCAAACAAGTAAACGTTTTTGAAAAACAATTTAATTAATTAATTAATTAATTGCAGTTAAATTAAAACCTAATAATTTGGCTGAAGAAATTATATTACCAGCTTGTCGCAAAGTCGTAAAAATAAAGATTGGTGAATCAGCAGATATTGATATTTGTAAAATACCACTTTCAAATGACACAATTCATCGCAGAATTAAAGACATGTCGCGAAATATTGAAGAAAATACTGCAAAAACTCTTGCAAATTCAAACTTTGCTCTACAAATAGACGAAAAAACTGACATTGCGGGAAAGGCACAATTAATTGCATTCGTTCGCTTCATTCACGAAAATAATATAATTATTTAAGCAATTTTTATGTTGTCGTGAGTTATCTGACATTACAACCGGAAAACATATTTTCGATGTAATTAACTCGTATTTACAAGAAATTAAAGTTTCGTGGAATTTATGTATTGGCATTTGCACAGATGGTGCTCCAGCTATGACTGGACATATTAAAGGATTTGTGGCACACGTGAAAGAACTGAATGCAGATATATTAGTTACCCATTGTTTTTTGCATCGGGAAGCACTTATTACAAAATATCTGACATCAGAATTGAAAATAGTGCTGGAACAATGTGTTAAAAGGGGTAATTATATAAAATCAGGACCATTAAAAAGTCGCTTATTTTGTAATTTTTGTCAAGCTATGGAAGCTAAGTACGAATCATTGATACTGCACACGGAAGTAAGGTGGTTGTCCAGAGGAAAAGTTTTATCTCGTGTGCCGGAATTTAAAAAAAACGAACGAGATGAAAATATTTTTTGAACAAGATAAAAATTATGGTTTTGTTCATTTGTTGGAAGACAAAATATGGTGTGCTAAATTAGCTTATTTATCTGATATTTTTGTTATTTTTAATAACATATATTCAAGAATGCAAGGACCGAAAGAAAATATATTAAACTCAACAGATAAACTGATGGGATTCCAAAAAAATAATAACTTTATGGAAGAACAAAGCACAGGAAGGTAATTTGGAAAACTTTGAGTCAGTTCCAAAAGACTCCTACAAAACTATTCATAAAATTGTTATTGACCATTTGACAACACTGAATGAGAGAATTATTCATTACTTCCAAATTTAGATTTTAAAAAAATTGCTTAAGTTCGCAATCCATTTGTGATAACGGATACGTCTGTATACGAATTAACTCCGAACGAAGAGGAAGAGCTAATTTCGCTTTGTAATTTAAGATTTAATTTCAAAACATTCGGAAGAGTCAATTAAATCATTTTGGATTAACATTAGATGCGATTATCCCATAATAGCAAAAAAAGCTTTAAAAATATTACAACAATTTTCTACATCTTATTTGTGCGAATTCGGATTTTCATCATTAACCAATATAAAAATGAAAAAAAATATCGAGACTTTTAAATAAAAATAAATAAATGATGAAATGAGAGTGGCATTATCATTTTTACGACCAAATATAAACGAAATTATCAAAAGTCATCAAACTCAATTTTCACATTAAATGTATTCTTATAATTAATTACAAATCAATCACTCAATAAACTTTCTGTTGTTTTTATAGTACACATTATTATATTTTACATTAAAAATTATTACCATAAACTATTTTACACAGTGTATTATATGTAAATAAAATTCTTTTAAGTTTATTTTATTATTAGTGTGCCGCCAGATTTTGAAATTGTTAAAATGGTACCGCAACAACAAAAAGGTTGAGAATCACTGCCCTAGACAAACTGTCTCCATAATGACTTAAATGGAGTCAAATGTGCAGTGTTTCACACAAATAAAGTCCATCAAGGACCCATTTGCAACATTTCGGTTCATTTTCAATTGGACCAATTTTTATTCCATTTAGTAAAATTGCAGTAAAAGTGCCACCTACCGTCATTAAAGTAAGCTGAATTCAGTGGAAAGTGGAAAGTTTTTCCAATAAAATTAGCAGGGACAGCCATCAGCTGATCAGGAAATAAATTTCTTTCCCGCTTTCTTCTATTTTTGGTCTCTTTCAACAACAAAAATATTGTCTTCTACTAAGTGCTTTGCAGCTACACTAAATACTCGCAAATTTTTTTGATATCATTTAATTAAATTATTGAACTCTGCTATGATCGTCACTCATAATCAGAATATGTCACCTCGTCATTTCCACGAAATCACTGAATTTCAAATTAAGTCATTAGCTGTGTTCCAGTGGGCTGTGCAAAGTACTCACTAGCACTTTCCGAATGGAACGCTAATTTGCTAATTTATATTCTCAAGAGTAAAACATAACCTTCAATTTCTGCCATTTCAGTTTTGTTTCTGTTGTTCTGCATATTTTTTGTTGTATCAATTTTTTATGAAATTGGTAAGAATTACTAACCATGTTTTTTTCTCCAATTACTTAAACTAATTTCATTAAAGGCTACTGAAAATAAAATATTGAAAAAACGGACCTATAATGAGGGGAAAGAATTAATAACCGCTTACAAAAATACGAAAGATAAATACTTCCGCACACGAAATAAAAAACAATATTTTAACATATTTGGATGCGTTAGATATACTTGTAAGTTACTTGGAATGCGTTGAATCTTTCGTTCTTACGTTATAACTTTCTGTATCTGATGTAGGTAATGATGATGAGGAAGAGGATGAATCGAACAAAATCTACAATTCGAGCTACTTTCCTCAAGCAGTACTACTTAGAAATCTAAGGTTAAAATTTTATTTCTGGTCGATATTTATTATATTAACAGTTCTAGTCGTATATATTTCCATAACAATAATATATAAATTTGAATAATTCTCCTGTTCTCGATGAGTTAAATAATTTTATTCGCTTATTTATAAAGAAACATATATACTAATTATGACAGTTCTACAAAAATTTTCTGTCAAATTTCATCTATCTGACATTTCAATAACAATTTAGCATCCAAATCCACCTAGCGGAAAAATCTTGCAAAACTACTCAGCTCATCTACTCGGGGAAAAGAGCATAAGTAGCTGCGAGTAGAAACAAGTACTTGGGAATACTTTACACACAGTCTGTCTAGGGTATAAGCAAAGATAACTCAATAATAAGAAAGGACACAGCTGAACAAAATTTTTTTTTGCACGAATGGGGGAAAAGAACTTAACTATGCACTATTGTAGTGCGACTGAGACAAAGAGCTTAAAACAAAAACTGAAAGAACGTAGGATTACCCGAATGATAAAATCTTCTTGAATAGCTTCAAAGTCCTTTCAAATTATTCATAATAACCTACATCAGGTCACACTACCTCAATTTTTTTAGAAAAAGATAAATATCGCTTTGGCCAAGGTGCTGAAAGGAGATGTAAAATTTCTCTCAAATCAAATTCTCATTTTTCCGGAAAATATCAGAGAATCCAGCTTAATCTCTTTAGAGCAAAACAAATGTAAACAAAAGCACGTACTGTTCAAATATCATAGGATTACAGCAACAACATGTGTCCATTACAGCAACAACATGCGACCAAACTCTGTCAATATTTCAGAAAAACCTATTTTCACAAAAGCGCAGGAACATTTGATGATAGTAAACTCTAGAAACTCCGCCATTCTGATTTATTTACGTAAATGAATCACTTGCCATTCTGTTTCGTTGCATGCAATTTGCGCTTTCACATTTTTTATCTTTATTCATAAAAGTTTTAAAAAGTGTTTGAGTTTTTTGTTATGTTTTTTTTCTTCTCCCTTTCCTTTTCTAGCCGTGTTCATTTTAAATGTGAAACAGTCGGAAATCTCGCCTGCGTCTTAATTTATTGTTAAGTTAATTTTGGTATAGCACCGCCGCAATGTTGGATGCCTTTCGCTCCTTTTTCGCTATATGCATGGTCAATTTTCTGATCAAATATCTAGTCTAATCCCTTGTAGAATGATTCCTGCACGCAATACTCGCGCTGCAAACCGCGCACATCCTTTAACGCTTCAAATTACTTTCGGCCGTACAGTAAAATTCCGTGATGCTTTTTTATCCCGAACAGTGCGAATGTGGAACAGCTTACCATCTTCTGTTTTTCCCCCGACATACAATCTGCGGAAGTTTAAGGGCGACATACATCGGCACCTCCGCCACTCTCCTCATATCCGCTAATCCTTTCCCTATCTCCTTCCTGCCATGCTGTGCTTTGCATCATAGGGTATCCCCTGAGCTTGGCTTAATAATATAAAAAAAAAGACAGAATCTGAAACTCATAAACGTAAAGAAAAGGAAAGAAGATCGAAATCTCGGCAGAAGTTGTTTGGTATTGTCATGCATGCAAAAAAGAAAGTTTATCTCACATGCGAGCGTGTAGTAAATGATACAACGACTAACAATGGAAATACACAATTATTTTATTGATAGACTGATTATAGTGCAACTTTTCTCAATGAAACTAATGTTCCTATGTAGGATTATGATTGTGACATTATATTTGCTCTAAGATATTAAGACTGTTTTGATTTACTCTGTTGTAGGTTAAGAAATTATTATTGAGAATTAAAAGGTCCCATTTTTATTTTAATTGGAAATTATTGAAAATAAGCGAAATTCATTGATTTTTCCTTTAGGGTCTTATTATACTGTGGTAGTTTAATAAGCCCCACGGAAACGGTTTTATATAACGGAAGTATTTTTTTTTAAATACTCATTTCTATTCTAGTTTTCCTATTTTTTAGTTGTGCAAATATATCTGTGGTTTTTTCAAATAACTAGTTATCTGCAAAATCTACGATTTTAAACTAAATATACCATTAGACATAAAATTTGATATTTTATAATCCTGTGTAGTCTGGTATAGCCATTATACTATTATTTAAAAAAAAAAACAGCAGTTGTTATTTTAAAATGACATTCTGATTTTTTTTTAATTTTCTTTCTTTTGTTTTATTTTTTTATTTTTCAATTTTTATTTGTGTATGTTTTAACAACTATAATCATTGTATAAATAACTAATATAAGGAAACGTCATATCGGGTGAAAACCTAAGCCGCTCGGCGAAATGTATTAGTGTGCTGTGTTTGTATTCGTTTCGTCATGGCAATAATGAAATCCTGATATTTTGAAGGGGGACATTTCTTATAATCCAAATTGCTATGTAAAATAAACAAATTTTTAGTAATCCTTATTTTCATATAATATTTCTTGGCGTTGCCTTTGAATTGACGCAAAATTGGCAGTAGGCCCTCTTGTCTTTTCTTCCCCCCCCCCCCCCCCACCCATAAGTCATACTGTCATTGAATTGCTTAAACACGTACACTGTATTCGCACGATACCCAACTTTCTTATTAGCTTATTAGTTATTTATTAAATGACTATAATAAAGGATGCCGTTTATCAATACCATAATAACATTGAATTTCATTTCCAGTCATTTTGCCTGATATAATATCATGGCTTTCGCAATTTTACTTATTTTTCAATAAACTGCATAAGTGAACTTCTAGAGTAAACTGTAAATCGATTTGTAGCGATTACTGTTTTCAAATAACTATGTATCTTCAATTGAGTCGTTAGTTCGCACACAGTATATCCAAAAAAGTGTTAAAATTATGAATGAAAAACATTGTATGTGCAAGTTCTTGGCTGTATTTAACATTTTTTGAAAAATAGTATCCATACTGTTAATAATATTAATTTCAAAACGTCCTGTGAGGAAAAGAAAAAAAATCCACAAATTTATGATTTTCCAATACTTTTTCCACTTTTTCCTCGTTTTCTCAAAACTGGCTTTTTGCAGATAACGAGTTTGAAAAATAAATTTCACGGAAAACTCGTTTTTATTTTTATTGTTCTATATCGTCAAAATATTTTGATTTATTGCTCAAATTAAATGGACCTAATTTGCCGCAGGCGCCTTATATGTTTTACAATTCTTATACACTAAAAAAAAAATATTGTTTATTTATACCGGTAAGATACATTCGAAATGGTAAGCTTGACTTCAAACACAAATGCTAACACTACACACTTCACTGTGTCCAAGTAACTCTGAAACTGGCCGATTTGTAACAAGAAGTTCCGAATTCTATTCTAGACTTATCGCATGACAAAACAAGACCAAACTTGATGAATTTCTATGAACCGCTAAAATATCTTTAATTGTCTAGCGTTTATCTATAAAAATATTGGGTCATTAACGCCCCATGGGGATAAATAGATTAAAAAGTAAATTTGCTGATAAGAAGGCCAGGATGGTAAAATTTTATTTAAAATATTGTAATTTCAAAAAATTAATATCATTTCATTTTTTCTTTGTTTTCTTTATTTTTCACATTTAAGTGACATAGAGGGGTACCGCAGAAATCTTGCCTAAGGTGTCGGTACATGTTAAAAACAATCATTGACTGCGACAAATAGTTAACCTTCAATCAGCAATACAAAATTATTTCCTTTGCGTACTTTATTTGTAAATATAGGATATTCATAGTTGTAGCTAGTTTTAATTTAATAAAAACAAAATCTATCGATAATATTATAAAGCCAATTACAACAGCAAGAAAAATTAATCATTTATTTCTTTAATAATAGCATCACCAGAACACCAGTAACTATATGTAATATGCATAAATAGACGTGTGTGTATTCTGTTTAAGATCCAAAAAAATCTTTAAGATTAAATCTTTCTTTAATATGTAAATGTAACAGTTAAGCTTAATTTTAATCTCATCAAAATATGATTCCAATGCAACTTATAAATGGCATTGCAGAATGCATTCCGAAGGAATTTGAAATTGGCATGATCATCTGATTTTAAGATGCTGTTGGATTTGCATCTTAAAGAATATCAGATATTTTTTAGTATCTCAAACACACACACACACACACACACATACAGAGAAATTTTGTCTGAATCAATGCTATTCATTGTAATAAGCATAAATATTTTGACAAGTATTGTTTATTTTTGTCGTTTCAACTCCCTTTACTCTTTACCCTCTTTTCTAACACTGGATAATGTCTATTGATCTTAGGAGTTACAAAAAAAAAATCATTGTCAGCTGTCACGTGGACCAATTTTGATTATTCTTCTATGAAATACAAAAAAAAACTATATAATTAAAACAGAAAAAAAAAACGTAATTAATTTAAAATTCATTAAATTATTGAAATGAGAGACATAAAATTGTTTATTTTGCGTTTTTATTCTTTTTATTTATTTGTTTTTTTTTTCTCAATATTTTGCATTGAAATTTAGTTTACTATAGATCTTTTTATTTTCTTTACCTTTATCTATGCTTTTCGATGTTGTTTTAGATTCCTTCAATTCAATTATATTATTTATTTCATTTTTTGCAGAGTAAATTATATAATATGTTTATTATAGTTTTTCGTTGAATGTCTTTTGGATCTCTGATATATTATCTGTGGTAATATTTGATTAAAACAATATTAAATAATATTGCAAATTATTATTAATTTTATTTTCTTATAAATAAAAAGTATTAAAGATATGTTTATCAGGTACTTTTTTACAATATATTGTTCGCTTTATTCGTATTTTTACAAATTATATATATTTTTTTTTTTTATTTAAAAACAACAAACAATTGACTTCAAGATAAAATATTTTGTGAGATTATTTACAGATTTTCTCTAAATTTTAACCATATATTGTTTGAATGTAAAATTTTTAAAGAACTTTTTATTTATTTTCGACCTATTAATACGATATTACTAAATATTATTATTGCCATAATTCATTGCATAATGATTTAATTTTTTATTTTATATTTATATTATTTTTATTTTATAAAAATTTCATCAACCAATCTATAATTAAAAATATTATCGCTATTTGCACAAAAATATTTGTTTATTTGTTTGTTTTAAATAGCACTATTGAAATTTTCAGTTTGATTAAATAACCATTTACGTAATATTACTTAGGACATTCATATAACAAGCCAAAATTTTATAATTAATAATAAAACTAAACAAGTGTTAAAGTTTGATGGCATGATTTAATATAATAATTTCTCTCGTTAAATTACATAATTCATAATGTCTCAGTTTCTTTTTATGAGATCCATAGATGTTCTTCATTATTTTTTCTATTATGTTTATTAATTCTTTACTGCCTATTGCCATTAAGTGTGTATGTATGTATGTACAAGTTTCGCTGAATAGCAGTTAAATTATTTATAGTATTTATACTTATTTTAAAAATTAAAGAAAAATTGCACGAAGTTATACTGTTTAATATAATTGGAATTAGATAAGTAGGAAAATTTATTATTATTTATATGAAATTCACAAATATGATTTTTTATTTTTAATTGAAAATTAAAATTGTAGTTGATAGCACACAGATAAAAAATATCTACATATAAGATGAAAAGTAAAATAATGTTATTAATCCTGTACCATATGATTAACACTTTTAAATAGCTCCAAACAAATACTATTTAATTTTATTCGAATATACACACAGTGGTCGGATAGAAAATAACATATTTTATTTTAATATTAATTATATATTTATTAAATGAATATTATTTGTTAATGCACATTATTTAAATTTTGTAAAAAAAAAAAAAATATGTAAGTATATAAAATATTACAAGAAAACATGTTTAATCTACTTACTTATATATATTAATAGTTTTAAATTGTGCGAATTTTACAAAACTATTCAACATTGAGACAGAAAAAAAGAAAGATTGTGTAATTTTACTGCGATAATTATTCATTCGGCAAAAAATTGTGCAACCTCTGTTCTTACTTTCTACTTTTATATGCTTATATAAAACTTTTACAAATAAAAAGAGCAAACATTTACTTTCTGCAAATGTAGTAACTTACAAGCAAAAGGAATTTTATTCAATCCATGAGTGCATTTTTACATTGATAATATGTAAACTTACATGTATGCTCTTTTTTTTTCTTCGAACATATTTTTACTTTAGTTTGTTATTCTACAAAAATTAATAATAATTTTGGAAAAATGTTGTCAAACAGCGCATCTGCGAATAGCAAATAATTTGAGTAATTGAATGCACTCAAGAATTAATACATTAATTATGTTCATCTTCGTCAACTGACATATAATCCATGTATTGTGTAAAGTTGCCCTTCCATATTACACTTTTTATCTCTACTATATTTGCTTGTTTGTATAGAATTTTACGCTACGCGAATTTTGTAACCGTTTAATTGGTAAATATTTATTTAAATAGTACTTTGTGGAATTATTTTGAAACCATAGCATTTTTTAAAGTCACAATTTCCATAATTACAGTAAAAAAAGGATTTTTACTACGTAACTGGATTGAATTTTACTATCAAAATGGAGAGATAAGTAGGTACTCATTCCACTAAAGTCTGTGTACTTTTACAATACTTATTATCATGTAAGTAATTTCACTTCAGATAGAGTGTGTAACATACATGTAATATTGTTTCCTTCCTGTTATTGGAATATGTTTTGCAAGTGTCCTTAATTTTGATTTGATTACAATCTAGTTGCAGTATCGCTACATTTACCCCGTGCAAATACGTATTAAGAAGGCGACGTCAAGCGCAGCGTTGAGGCTGCACCTCAATCAAAGCTGGGATTCATACTGGACCTAAGGTTCCACACGAATCCATCTTTGAGTTCGTGCAATCTATCGCACCTGGCAGCTACCACCTCCTCGAGACTATGCTGAAAAGCGACTTTAAATCGAAAATTCCATCTAGGGCAGAATGGGAGTCACACTCTGTATACTTCAGCCATTCATAGCTTATAAAGGGTTTAGTGTTATTTTGATATTCAAAGGCAAATGCAATTTTTTGAGATAAATGATCGGATCTTTATATCATTATAAAGAGGATGGTATGCCGTTAATAATGAAAAATAACATCAGCCAAATGACCAGCACGACCACGCCTACAGGACCATATCCTTTTCATGAAATTTTCCATAACCAAATCGCAAAGTGGCTACCCTATGTCCTCGATAGCCTCACGATTTCCATCTTTGAGGTCTTGAATCGACGCTGGGCTGTTGGCGTAGACCTTCAATTTCACGTGGCCCCAAAGGAAGAAGTCGCAAGGTGTTAAGTCACAAGATCTCGGTGGCCAATTGTGATCACCTCTTCGAGAAATAACACGGTCTGGAAACTTTTCCCGTAAAAGATCAATGATTTCGTTGCTTGTATGGCACGTAGCGCCGTCTTGTTGAAAGTAAACGTTGTCCAGATCAATACCATCCAATTCCGGCCATAAAAAATCATTAATCATCTGTCGATAGTGCAATCCATTCACCGTAACTGTTGCTCCAGCCTCATATTCGAAAAAGTAAGGTCCAATGACCCCGCGGGACCATAAACCGCACCAAACAGTCACACGTTGAGGATAGAGAGGCTTTTCAACAATAACTCTTGGGTTTTCCGAGCCCCAGATGTGACAATTTTGCTTGTTGACGAAGCCATCAAGGTGGAAATGAGCCTCATCACTCAAGATGAGTTTTCGATGGAATTCCGGATCATTTTCATGCATTTCAAGGACCCAATCAGCAAAGACTCGACGTTGTTGATGATCGGCCGGCTTGAGTTCTTATGTTAACTGAACTTTATAAGCCTTAAGACCCAAATCTTTATGCAAAATACGGTGTAATGACGTTTGTGGAATGCCTAATTCCAAAGAACGACGAGGAATGGACAAACCTGGGTTTTCTTCAACACTTTCGGCTACTGCAGCAATATTCTCGGCTGTTCTTGAGCGACGTGCACGGGTTTTATTCTTCACATCACTAACTTGTCCCGACAGCTCGAATTTGTCTACCAATTTCTGTATTGCGGTCCGACAAGGTGCTTCACGACGACCCAAAAATGTTCGAGTTTTACGAACCGTCTCTGCCACATTTTCACCATTTTTATAGTGAATTTTAATAATTTCAATGCGTTGTTGAATCGTGTATCTTTCCATTTTTATTAATGGCGTAGTTTCTACTTGTCAAATGTCAAAAAATGACAGCTCCATAAGTGACATCTACCGAAATAGAGGGCTAATTAAAATAACACCTCTTATTGGAAAACCCTTATTATCTACATAGACGACTCCAAATCTGAGAAAAAATACCGGTACAGGCACTTTCTGCGAGGCGAGAAACCATAAAATTTCCATAAACCTTGAAAACTATGTCACGTTGTTCCAGGTGGAATTCAAGGCCAACTTGGCAGAGGAAAGGGATCTCCTCAACTCAGATATTGAGAACAAGGAAATTGCCATCTGCTCCAAGCCAAGCAGCTGTCAAGGCCTTGCTAAAATTCTTTACAACCTCCAAACTGGTATTCGAATTAATGTAAAACCACCCTAAATTCCCTCTTGCGGAGTAACTAGGTACTCGTTCTCTGGGTGCCAGATCACAGCGATTTCAGCGAAAACGAAAAGACGGACGAGCTTACCCGTCTTGCTGCAATCTCGGGGCATCCCCTCTACAATCGGGATTACACGAAAACACCTTGCCTCTAATATTTCGGTTTGGATAGACTGCCAGCACAGTCGCCTTGGTTAGATAACCCACTGGGTAGAACTATAAAGGAACTATAGGGTAAGCTTAACCCAAACCTGACGAAAAAGCTATTGGAACTAAACCAGTCAACCTCAAGAACTCTATTGTCAATTCTCACTGTGCCCTCTTTCTTCTGGATTCACCTATACTGGTTGGGACTTGTTGATGATCCTTTATGTAGAGGATGAGTAGAGAAATCCGCAATGGTGTTTTATTTTATTTGTCACTGTCTTCTCAGGAAAACGTTATAGATTCCTTGGCTCACACCTCCTAAATGAACTGTATGATGCCGGTAAGGAAGGTTGGGGGCCAATACTGAGCTTTGTAAAAGCATCAGGTTGGGACCTATACGCAATAACTCATAAGTCTGGAGGGTGAACAATGGGTCTTGTTGTAGTCTATGTTTCAAGGTCCCCAAATCGCTCCCTCAACGTCTCTTTAATCCATCCATCTATCCATTGCTATATGAAGAATGTCCAACAACGTTATAATTAGGGAGTGTCACTTACTTTAAATTTTTTTTTGCAATATCCAAGCAAGCAATAATTTTATTTCACGAAGAATAATAAATTCCACACAGATACTAATTTATTTGCCTTATCATCATCTCCTATACCTTATTCATACCGTATTTATAATATCAACAGAATCTGAAGGTTTTCTAGTAATTAGGTACCTACTTAAAATTTTTCTTTATCGTTTGAGAGTTCCTTGATGTTCTCATTTTATTTCTTTCAACAATCTAAAGCTTCCTGCCATATTTTTTCGAGATAACACCCACAACATTTATTTGGCTTTTTTCTTGTTTTATGAAAAATATGTTTTTCAACGATTTTAATTGAGGGTGGGCACATTTAACGTGTAATAAAAATAGAAAACCATGTTGAAAAGAATTTTTCTCATAAATAAAATATTTATCAAAACGGACCGTAAAAAGAGCTTATTGTAGATTCACGTGCCTCATGGGGACGATTTTTTTTTTTTTTTAGATTACCTTGACAACTATAGTGAGATTTTCCCAAATACTTATTACAGTTGTATTTGTCGCATTTTTTTTTTTTTTTTCTTCCAAAACGAGCGACAAAATATGTTTGCCTGAAACTTTTCTTAAAATCGCTAGAGATTTGATTCATGAAAAATTTATTTTTTAACCAACTTGATAACGTAAGGCACTTTCGACGGGGAATAAGAAAAGAAAACTATGCATAAAAAATGTTTCTCATATACACAAATAGATCAGTTTTTGAAACAGACCATTAAAATTCGGTGAACTCTTGCAATATTGTACCGGTTGTTATATAGCTGTAGAGATGAATATCAGTTAACAAAATACAAAGTATAACTATTTTTCCGACATGTTTGTCTTGACCAACATAAACGAGTAGTTAAAACCTTTTGAAATAACTTCAATTAGACTCACAGAGTTCATGAAAAAAATTTTTAAAACGCGAAGCTTTCTGCGTGATGTAGTTTTGGTGTACGGTAGAACGCATTTTCTATACCTGAAATCGCAGGCATCAAACAATTGTGTTACGAAATAATTAGTAGTTAGCTAATAGGTGAAATATAATACTCGACAAAAAAGCAGAGCAACACTTACACCAAACACTAAGGCAAAGATTGACAAATTAAAAAGAGGGAAAATTTACAGGGCCATCTGGAAGAATTCAGTACTTCAAATTGAGTGGGTGAATATTTAGGAAAATACTTTTAACACGTTCACGCCGGCGCGTACCACCGGTGGCTCGCACGAGATTGTCTCATTGGGCGGCACGTACCACCACTGGATCCCATTTGATTATGCTATCAGGCGGTGCGTAACACCAAAAATTTAGATGGTTAAGTAAGTAGTAAAAATTGCCAATATAGTTGAGTTGAAAATTTAAATAATGGAAATTTAACGTATATTAATTGAAAAAAGAAAATTTTATTTCAACTCAATATTATAAAAAAAAAATCATATCTAGAGAATCGTGCAATCGATTTTTCTGATTCAAATGCCAAATGAAGCTTAATGCTTTATACTTTTCATAAAAATATGTAGTTACACCGAACGAACGAAAGTTTTGTTAATAATAGTATTTCGTCATATTCCGGTATATGGTGGCTTTAAAAATTAATTTAAAAAAAAAAGCACTTTGCGTGGGAGGGCCGTAGAGCAATGCTGTTTTTAGTTGGATTTGTGGTATTCGGAAGAAAAATATAGGTGCAAAAAAACGAAGCTTAGAACTTCGTGGTGGGGGGGACAATTAAAGAGGTAGTGAGTGAGTGTGATCGAGCGAGATTCGTTTTTTGATTCTGTTAACTTTATATGGACAATTTACCTTTAAAAATGATTTTTTTGCACTTGGGTCATATATGTACACCCGCTTTCATCATTTTACATATATTTTGGCCGTTCATTCTTTCGTATGCATTTGTGGTCTGTTGTAAATGTTTTTTTTTTAGGTGGCAAATTTCGCCCACCTAATGGTTCTTCGCAAACACGATATTAAATTAAAGCCATTTTTTACTCAAAAAACGGCTATTTTCTACTTTAAAAAAGACTGATTTGCTTTCTTTTCAAGTTATCTACGATCTATCAATTTAAAAAATAATTTGATATGTGATTAGGGGACAAAATGTGAATGCGATTTCATTCTACAAACAAGCTTTAACGTTTATATTTAAAAAAAATTATAGAGTCTTTACTATACTGTAGGACATGATCAGAATTATTATCAAAAAACACGACTTCACACTCTGCACCCAAAATACAACACTTTTTACCTTTTCTATACTTTTTCTTAAACATATAAACAAAGAAACTGACTTATATGCTAATTTATAAAAAAAAAAAAAAACAATTTCCTACACTTAGAAATGTTTGGGTGGATTTATTTATGTAGTGTATATAAAGGAAAGGTGGAAAAAACGGAAAGAAGGTTGTATTTCAAGCTAATAATAATAATTTAATAATTAAAAAACAAAAAACCGTAAACTGTTACAACTTCGACACCCCTGGAAATATTGGCACTTTAACTGTAAAAGTGTGCACGTTTGGTGATATTTAAAGAGCGTTTACAATGGCAAAATAGAGTGGAGTGAGCTTTAACCAGAGTAGTGTGTATGCACAATAGATTCGTATTTTCGAAATCATATGATAATAATGTGACAGATTATCATGTGTTTATACATTTGAAATATATTTCAAAACAGAAAACAGTTTGTCGATTCGTATAATTTAATTAACGAAATGGTGATAAATGACAGAGAAGATTTCTATAATAACACCAGAATGAGCTATGAATAATTTGTATTATCACAAAATACAAATTAAAACTTATTACGGACACTTTCGAAATGAACGACTGCCATCTATATTGCATTTGATAAGCCAATTCGAACATAAGAAAATTTTAATTCTAAATTGACTTTATTTTGTTAAAATTTAATCAAAAAAATTCTAAATATATTTTTAATTTATTTGTAAAAATAATTATTTTTTTATTTTTCTGTTATAATTTTTATCATTAATTTTCGTTAGTTAAAGCTGAGACAACTTACATCTAGATGTGAAAAACTCACAAAAAAGCGGTGGAATTAATGGTCCTCTAATAGAAAGCTCTATATATTCTCTCTCTCTCTCTCTCTCTCGCTCTCTCTCTCTCTCTCTCTCTCTCTCTCTCTCTCTCTCTCTCTCTCTCTCTCTCTCTCTCTCTCTCTCTCTCTCTCTCTCTCTCTCTCTCTCTGTATTATGCGCTGTATGAACTGCTTAACTTTCTATTTCATTTTATCAGTAATAACCATAAATAATAAATTTAAAAACATTTTTTTCGAACGGACCCACTTATTTATTTGTTGTTTACAGTTCTCCTCAGTTGGTACTTGGTGCTTAGACCGTAAAAGTTTTTGCAGTGCATTTCTATTAACGTAGTCAGTCCATATTATACATGTCAGTGGTATTATGCCACAAAAATTCTTCGCAATGATAGCTTTCTTTGGTTGAATATAAAGTTCAAGAGCTTTGAAAAAGTGATCCGGGTTTATATAGAGATTTTCTTATCTAGTTATAAGTTGTCTCTCAGGTTAAAGTTTGAAATTATCAGTGTGACATCTATTAGAAATTAGTATTTCGACACAAATGTTGAAAACTTCCGAAACTATCAACGTGAGATTAGGAATTGTTCCAGTCTGACGATACTCTGTAAAATTCACTCTGGTGGGAAGCGCGAAGAACTTATATTTGATTGGTAGCTTGAGAATGGAGAGAAAATGTAATCTGGTGATTCCACTTTATTCTGTCATTTTAAATGCTCCTTTATTCTCTATTGCGTACACTTTTTTAATAAAATGAGTTCAGTTAAGTTAGTTGCGGCAAGTTAGATAGACATAGTTATACCAACTCTAATAAAGTATTTTAAAAGAAATACGTACAATAAAATCTGGCATGTTCCAAAACGTGCGAATGGAAAATTTAAAATTAGTTGTGGTACGCTTTAAAATTGACTTATAAAAAAAAATTAGTCGACCTAGTGTTCTGGGTGAGCAAGAAGTAACCTCACTTGCCGATACCATAGGCCAAATTACCGACTGTGGCTACTCAATAAGTAAAGGTGATTGTCGCTTAGTATAGTTATGAAGTATATAGGCAAACAGGATCGGGGTATTTCTATACTATTTGTTAAAAAAATTTCCAAAGACCGTTATATCGATGGATTTATGGAACGTATGAATCATATCTCTTCGTATCTCTACGAACATGAAACGAACTAGATCTGATGTGAGTCCAGAAGCGATCAATCGGTTTTTTAAAAAATAATATAAAATATAATTTTCTAGTGTTTAATAACGAAAAGTTATTATAAATGTTAAGTTAGGTAAGCAAAACTTTCTATTCGAAGAACTCTCGTAAGGGATGCCAAAGTTTCCGTAATTTAACTACAACTTTGACACCATAAAGATTGTTTTCTTTAATATAACAAAAAAATATTTGGTTAAACAGTTATGTATAGCTATTTTAATTCCTCCTAGCCTGAAAGGCATAAATCAGTGTTTGTTTTTGATGGATGAAAACCAAAGTCCTGATTCAGATTTATGAAATGTCTCAAAACCTGCCAAATGCAATATATAATAAGTACAGATATCGGTGATAAAATACAAACATACTTACGAAACTAATGCAACTCCGATTTTATAAAACTGTTCGTTTTCGCGGGCCCTTCTATCGAGTCAATTCGTCTTTAAAATCGTGTTTCGAATATAAGTTTCGATCCATTTTTTTCAAATAGTAGATAAAATTAAAAACCATTTTTTTTAATCTATCAAAATATAGAAAACCTCAATTGAACACAAAATACCATTTCCAAATAAGAAATAGCTCAGCTGTGTTTATTTTTTATTGAATATAACTCCAAATATCTCCATTTCTTTAACTGATAGTTTTCATTTGTCTTTCTGAGTAACAATTTTCTCGGGGATTTTTATTTTTGAAAAGATTTTCATGGTTCTGTTCGTTCTATTCGACCACATATACATGTATATGTATATATGATGCTAGGAGCGATAGGGATAGGAGTTGGTAATTTTAAGACTTCCATTAAAATAAAATTTTAATTTAATTTTGAATGCTTATCATTAATGCTTATTTTTTACGTTTATATGTAGTTGATATACATTTGATATAATTAAAATAATTATTAAACTTTTTTTACAAACTCACTTTAAGATGTGTTATGTGTATCGTGTGCAAATTTATAAATCGCAAAAAGCGAATTAAATGAAAAAGATTAATATAATATAACTCACTTTTTATGCTATCCACCTGCAATTTTAATTATCATGTTAATTGTTATTTTTTATTATTTATTTTTCTAGAAAAGTACATACATAATATAACAATGGCTTTTATATTTTATAATGCTTTTTTTTTTATATATATATATATGTATTATTCATTTTTCTTTGATTTTCTTTAACATAACTTATGTAAAATTAATAATAAATAGTAAAATATAATTTTAATTTTTCATACAATAACACACATTTATTTTTACCACCAAAAAAATTAAAAAATTTTAAATCTTTTTAAGCTGTCATCTCATCACTCATATTATTCTTAATTCGCTTTAATATAACGATATGAAAATTTTAAAATCAAAATAAGATATTAATTTTTTTATGCTTTTTTTTTTTAATATTAATAATATTACAAATACTTAAGTGAATACAAATTTATCAAAATATATGTATTTACAAAAGGAAAGAAAAAACAAATATCTGTAATAAAATATATATTTTTACATGGGGAAGGAAATAATTTCCATACACATAACAAATAGAGAAATATTGAAAAACAAAATATGAAAACTATTAACAAATTATACGGAAAACGACTAAATATATTACAAAACAATTGTAGAGAATATGCCTACCTATGTCGCAGTCAACATGTTTCTTCGGTCGATCTCTAAAATTGATGATTACAAAATGGTGAGTTCAATATAATGACCAACAAAAACTATACAAATTACACAAAAAAACAAACAAATTAAAATATGGATAAAAAAACAAAAAAAAAACACAATAAAGCAAATAAAACACACTCTGAGAAATATTCAAAACATTACATAATGGACAGAAATATTTTGAAAGATATTTGTTGTCGACATACACAATATGCCTATCTATCTATCTATCTTTATATATATTATATATAAATATATATATTAATTTTTGTTTTATATTTGTTTTCTATGTATAGCTTTTATGTTTTTTATTTTTATAAAAATATGAGATCCATGCTTCTTAAATCAACTAAAACTTCAGCTGGGAAATCTTAAGTATATATCTGTCACTTCAAGAATGAAGTTTTCTATAAAAATCTCCTACTAACTATCTGAAAAATGGGTATTACTTTTTTCCTTTTCAATTTACAACTTTCAACTTTGATTTCTTCTCCTTCTACTATTATGTGTGTGCATACATACACTGCTTGCTAATGTATTTGTATATTTCTGTTGCTCAAAATTATTAATCTTTTTTTTTTAATTATTTTCCAATTGCTGCAATAACGTTCGCTTCAATTAACACACGGATCTAAAACTGGACTACAGTTCAAACACTTTTCAGCACTTTGAAATATTTCTATATTTCAAAAAATATAATATTATATTACACCCACCGCTAAAGTGTGTTACAAAAATTTTGAAATTATACACAAAAACGCTTAATAAGTGCACACACAAATTTTTATAAAGAAATATAATACGATGTACATTATTTAAATGATTATTATTAATCACCATAAATATTATTATGTTTTCAATTAATAATATTTCATTAAGAGAAATCGGGTTCCAATGAAAAATTTCCATATTCATGCATAATATCTGATAAAAAAATGATAAACAAAAAAAAAAAGAACGTACATAATGTTTTGTGTGCTTAAATGTATATTTTATAACCAGATTATTTATATGTAATACACATAAATAAATATTTTACTATACATAGTAGGTATACTATAAGTAATCTAATTTTTATTATCATCCATAAATAAATAAAACAAAAATGAAACTTAAATAATAAATTTCATAACTTAGCAATTAGATAGTTGAAGACAATATTTGTCATTTTAGTAAAGAAAAAAAAATGTTTAATATTTTTAATTTTAAAGTCGAAAAATTTGGTACAATAATATTAGATAGTCCCCCGTCAAAAGTTGGGCCGAAAATAGCTCAGTTATTTCATTTAATAATATTCCTGAAATATTTTATTTAGGTTTGGTAAGTACAAAGAAATTACTATCATGACTACGGCTTAAATCCATCATTTGATGGAATTTTCCTTAATAATCATTCTCAATGGATTTCACAAACATTGATATTGGTCCAAATCAGTATTGTTACAAGTATGAAATTTTCCATATAGTAGGGAAATACTTATATGAAACCAAAATAGTGTATGGAAAGATTTAGAAATTTTTATAGATCTATAACTTAAATTATTGTATATATGGATATAATGATTTTCGTTTCACTTTCTTAAAACTTCCTAAGTAATTAAATTTCAGAAAATTGTATGAAAACTACATTGCCTCAATTACATAAATATGATAACCAGTCATTTGAAGTCAATGGCACTGGATACTTTTTTCAAGATCATGGAATTCATTCTAAATCTTAATTTTTAATTACTTTGCCTAACTAGAAGTAACTGCAATATCAGGTGGCTAAAATTTGACCTAATTAAATATATTTAAAAATTTCAATTATGATTATTGAGCAATGAGAATTTTAATGAAAAACTTCTAGTTCCTGTATGAAATCATACTCACAGTAGTAATAGATTTCTAAATAAATGATTAGTCTACAATTCTGCTTTCTAAACTTTTCACTCTTAATGCAATAATAGAAGTTGGTTCACATCTTTAATAACGTGAAAACTCAGCAACCATTCAAATTGTACTGGAAATGTAAATTAGTGAGTTACAAATCAAGACCAGCTATCAACTTAAATTGCAAAATTGCAATTGTATTGAAATGGAATTATATTTGAAAACATCGTACATACCAAAATTCTCTATAGTGAACAACAAATTAACTAATCCTGTCATGTACACTATCATATATTTAATGGAATTGATTTTAGAAGCGTTGAAACATCTCTGAGGTAACTGCAGTGTATACAAGTTCACGCACCAATACACAATATAGCATAAACTCAGATAATCCTATTTCAATTCAAGCCAATGAATGTTTCATTCAATCTAAACTCGACACGTATGAAGGCTCTAATCTAATCAATGCTTTCAAAAAGGATACAAATCTGACTGTGAGATATCGATCCATCGAAGATGCAATTCCATGATAATATTTACATGTGCAAGCTTTTCATAAAGATTTTCCTTCTGTTTGGTATTCTTAGTTTATAAC
Organism: Dioctria rufipes; assembly: GCA_963924295.1. NCBI lineage: Eukaryota > Metazoa > Arthropoda > Insecta > Diptera > Asilidae > Dioctria > Dioctria rufipes. The sequence goes on from OZ002741.1 coordinate 56,506,397, forward strand.
CTATGCATAATTATTAAGTTTAATTTTAGATTGAAATCCATATTTTGTCCAGGTTCGATTATATTTCTGATATTAATATTGACATAATAGCAGTAATTTATGTAATTTGGGGTGTGATTAATCTCATCAGTAAATTCAGTTTTGCCTGTATACACGTATATTTGGGCCATGCCTATTCCAACTTTCTCAGTTTTTTTTTTTTTAATTTCAAACACTTCAAACTCGATCATATCGAAAGAAATCTATTCCCTTTACATCTTAACGACGACATGTGAGGACCTCTGAAACTCAGATGAGCCCTTTCTTGTGCAATTGGAAATTTAAAAACAAATATTTACTTTATCCCACTGATGACACCAATATTTTTTAAATCTTAGATTTCTGAAATTTTGGAGCAACTAAGCAAAATAAATTGAAACACACATGTAATGTCGTCCACACAATATTATCTAAAGAATTGAAGTTCATAGTCAATTTTGTATTTTTGTAAATAGCATATAGCAGTTTTGCTCGTACTGAATAAAACTGCTCATTAAAGAACAAAAACTGCTCGGCGGTATTGCATTCAGGCGTGAAAAGTTCATATGACTTACTTAACTCTTTACATACATATATACCCAGAAGACCACGCAAAGCAATTACGTTAGATGAACTAACATTGCTCGTATTTAGGTACTTGTATGTATACGAGCTTATAAATTGTTTTTGTTTTCTTAAATCAAGAGACAGAGATGGGGACGAAAAATATCTGTTCAGTTTTCTAAATTCATATTGATCTAAGTAATACGATAATACTTTCACGTACTGTGCAATGTTTTCTAGTTTTTTTTTTTTTATTTCTCTGCTTTCAAAATATCCAAAATAATCTAGCTCATATTTCTATATCATCTCTGTACTTTTTTTGCGATATCATAAGTTCTTGTATTATGGTTTTTGAAAAGTACCAATTTTTTCCACTTAAATTGATTTAATATTGAAACAATTTTAAATTGATAAAAAAAACTTTTAATATATACATACTGACCTAAAAAACAAACTCAAATCAGTAAACACCAAGATATCCAGATCTAATGAATTTCGGTGGCACTTAGTGCTGGCCTGTGTAAATTTACATATCCTGCAGACATTCTTGCAAGCAAAAATTGTCTGAATATTTTGGTATTTTCTTATTTATGCTAAAAGTGTTTAAACAACTTCGCTCTAAATTGCATGATATTAGGTACATAAATATACCTAAAACATAGAAATATGTTGTTTTTTTTATTTTTGAGTTTACTTTTTATAATTGAAAAATAATTGGATTATAATATTATTGTATCTTCAGTGTAATTTTTTTATAATTTTATTTGACTGTCAAAAACTATTGAACTTTTTCTCCATAAAATTAATCAACCTCTAATAGTATATACACATACCACTGATATAATACAGCATGGACTGAATTTACAGAGATTTTGAAATATAAATTTCCCTCAAAAGTGTATACATTAAAAATTTTCAGATTATCATTGCCCATTTTATACACTTTGAATTTGGTGTAAATGCGGCTGTTCCCCATGAACTAAAAATTGATTTCACATGAAATAGAAAACTACGCAGTCCATTGAAAATAATGTCAGTGGTAATTTAAATGCATTTAATTATATTTTGTCTGTAAATCTGTTTTAATACTCTATGAAGATTGTAAGTGTGACTGTTTGTTTTCTTAATATTTAAATTTCATTTTTATCTTATGTTTCTGATTTATTTTTGCGTATTTAGTTCAATATTCTTGAATATATCTATAATGGAAATTCGGAAATAATATTAACAAGATAAATAACAATTATACATATATTAGGATAATAAAAGTATTTAGAAAACACCGTGAAGTAATTTAGTGAACAATTTTATAACATTTTAACTAAATTCATAATACCATTTAATGCCAAATATATCGAGGCCTTTATAATCTGATATTTTTTATCCAAAGAAAATAATTTTTCTTATTTTTTGTTAGAGTTAAAGATTATCTCCGAACTGTTTTAAATTCCGCATATCCTCAATAAAAAACAATTTTGATATAATATTTCCGTTCACAATATACATAAATTTAAAGATGAAATTTTAATGAACAATAAAATTTAAAAGTTAACAACGAATATTTTATAAGAAATACTTTCAGATTTAATGTAGCTTTGTAATATCTGAGAATCAAAACTTTTAACATGTTTATGAATGGTTGCAGCATACCGCTACTGCCACTCTATTTTATATGAAAAATATAAAAAAATGTTCTACACTTTTCCAAAATTTATCGAATGCCAACAATTGATACAAAATCAGAAGTGATTTAAATACATGGTCAATTCGATTTCGAGGCACGGAAACGGTAGAAGTAGTATTTGTACGTGAAACCGTCGAGTTATGCAGCAATAATGCGTAAGGTTTTTAAACATCTCTGATAAGCAAAAAGTTTTCTATATTTTTAAGACACTTAAATTTCCTAAACTGATGTTTTTCGAGGAGAACCACGTGTTCATTTTTGAATATAATAAAAAGGAAAGTGGGGATGCAGTCAGAATTTTTGGGTATTATATTTCTGCTTCTTCTCAGCAGCCATTCAAAAGACACTGAGTGGGGTAAATGTATAGCATTTTAAAACTGTTAATCCTTTTCTCGACCGCATATCTCTATGAAAAAGGATTTTCTACTCTTCATTTATTTTTAATACATATATACAGTACTAAAAATAAATATAGAAACAGATTACAAGTAGAAACAGATTTACGAGATACACTTTCAATAAACTTCATTTCTGTATAATTTTTTAGAAAGATTTTTCTCATTCTTTGCGTTTCCAAAACTTTATAATCGAAAATTTGGGTGAGGTCATTATTGGTAATTGGAACAAGAAACTAAAAGTGGTGTAGTTTATAAATGTCACAGTAACTTTCTTCGAATTTAACAAAAAGGAAAATTTTAACTTAACAATTTAAAAAAAAAATCTACATTTGTTGGCTGCAAATTACTTGAAAAAAAATACCTTTTTTAATTTTGTTGCACATAACTAAATGTCTTTATCGGATGAAAAATGAAAAATTTGTTATGAAGCTTTGAACTCAGTTCTTTTTAGCACAAAATTAATTGTTTGTGTTACCAGGTTCCAACACAAAGTTTCAGACAATTAATACGAATTTTTCAAATTATAAGCTTTAGTCAAATCTTGAGAAAAAGGAAAGTTGGATGAGTCAATAAAGAGCTATTCGGAGCTAGTGATTGCCTTTTGCGTATATAGAGAGACCCAGGTTGCTTAAAATTTAGTGGATGTATTTTATTATTGAATTATTTGACTTCAATATTTTTCTTTTAAATTATGTATCCACATTATAGGCATAATTATCAAATCAATTAATTACATCAATAAATAATGACAACTTAAAACAAACAAACAAAACTAGCAAATGTCAATTACTAATTTGCAAATTTTAAAATAAATGAAAGATTTTCTTTTTTTTTTTCAAATAATATGTTCTTTTAATATTAATATTCTATTTCATAAATTTTCAAAAATTATAACGATTAAAAGTTACAAATCGGCACCTTTTCTTATACATAAAAAGAAACCTGAATGTCTTAAATCATGTGACTTTGTAACACATAATTCCCAGACTTTTTTTTATAAATTTTCAGCATTAATCACCTGAATCATAAATATTACAGCTCTTCCTAAGGGACAGCGATCACCATCCTATCTAGGGTAGAATGGAGGTCACACTCTCTACTACAACCATTGACACACCCAATTCTTTACACGAGTGATTCCAAATCGGAGAAAAACAATGGAGCTGGCAATTTCTGCGGAGTTCCTTGTGTGAAAATTGATATACACCTCGAAAACCACTCGTTTTCATGGCGAAAAACAAGCCCATCCTGGAAGCGGATAGATATCTTTTCAACTCAGATACTGAGAACAAGGTGATTGCCATCTGCTAGGATAGCAAAGCGGCTGTCAAAGCTTTGTCAAAATCCTTTGCTTGTTCCAAGCTGGTATTGGAGTGTAAATCCGCCCTGAATGCTATTTTTCGGTGTAATGAGCTATAGGTCCTTATCTAGTGTCCAGTCAGAGCAATATAAGCGAACGGATAAGCTTGCTCGTCTTGCAGCCGTATTGAAGGTTTCCCCCTCCACAATCGGGATTGCACTAAAAGAAATCATTTCTAATATTTTGGTTTTCTACTACACAGTCCTTCTTTGTTGTGACATCCATGAATTGAACTACAATAGAATTATGGGGGATACCTGACTCAACCTCAACAAAAAAGCTACTGGAACTTACCAAACCAACGCTGAAAACCCTTGAGTAAATTCTTATGATACACCCACTTATCAGGGGTCACCTACATGATATGGGCCTTATTGACAATCTTCCATGCAGAGAATGCGAATTGTCATTGCCCTGCTCTTTGCGGTAGACGTTACAGATTCCTTAGCTCACACCTCCTAGATGAACAGCATAAAATGGTAAGGGAGAATTGGAATCCTATCATAAATTTCAGTAGACCATCCGGCTGGAATTTATGAGCAATAGATTGTAAATTTGAAGGGTGAACAATGGATCTAGTAGTGGTCTAAATATTATTTATGTTTTTTGTTTTTTTTTTTTTTTAATATTAAATTTTCCCAAAATTCAACAAACTACTGGGTACTGACTTTACTAAATAAAATGTAGAGAATATTAGTAATCCGAGTATATATGTAAGTTTTGATGAAGAGGGTTTCTACCATCTAGAAGTTGTGAATTGTATATTCTTTTTTCTGAAACATTTTGTATTCCCAGATATGTTCAAACAATTCCATATTACACGCCGTAACAAGGTAATTTAAGAGTTTTTTCAACCTTTTTTCTAACACGATCTCTACTTTTTTCCTGAGATGGGGTTTCACAATCAATTTTAGGAAGCTCCTCCTAGTTTAGAGCATTCAATATGTAACCTTCTTCTTATTATTTTATACTTTCATAATTTATCTATTATAAATCTAGTAAAAAGTTGAAAATGGAAATTTCTAAGAGTATGCAAATTATTAGGCAAGAATTTCATCGGATATTTTCAAACGCTATTTTTACCAATCTGGTATTACCAAATCTGCTTGCCGTCTTCGTTAAGAAAATGAACACATAGCTACTCAGTTTGCTTGTTTTTAAACCAATTTTCTAGAGTATTTATTACCTCACACTAATATATTCTTTCTGCACACATTTCGGAGTTTAGGGGAAATATTAATTATTTTTATTTACTTATATTTTGTATGAACAATTTTACTTTGAGGAACTTTTCTATTTGTTTTATATTTTAATAATAATTCATATAGGCATTATATTTTCACTATTTTATATCACAAAATTTAATGAAGGTGTGTGATCTCTTTCTACGAAGTAAAAACAGAAATCTTCCAAAGTGCTTAAATCCTACAAATCACTCTAAGGTCCCCTCACAATTCTGGAAATAATTCAAACTTAAGATCAAAAAATATATTTTATTTCCAAATGTAAGGTTCTCTAAGATGTTCTGCAATTTAAACATGGTATGGTAAAAATTTTAAAACGTATTTCAGATAACTAAAAAATAATACAAAAATATTAATAAATAAAAAAATATTGTAAAAAATTAAATTTTACTTATTCTTTAGGAAAAATAAGATAAAATTGTAAAAATGTTAAAATTATAGTATTGTTGAAAAAAATTTTGGAATGTACATGAATAAATTATATATATCTTTGTACATGTTCCCAATTAAATATAAATCGAAATTTCATACAAATATACATACATTTAATTCATACTTTCATCTTTCATCTACCAACCTTAAAATCGGCCAATAAAAATTCTGATTTTGTGTATGTATATATTCATCATATTCATCATTTATTCGATCAAATAAATTTAGTTCAATTAAAATTCTCATATCATTTTATAGCGATTAGAAATAAATAAGCAAAAATATAAAAATACTTACAAAAGATGTGTTTTTTATAAATACACAAAAGTACGTACCTACATAACAAAAATTATTATTATTTCTATATAAGATCACTTTAAAATCATTTCCATAATTTTTACACTTTTCATTTTCCCTTTTAAATTTTTAATTTTGATTCAATTATTTTGCATTATTACTTATTATTTTTTATTTTGTTTTTGTCAGTAAAAATATTTCATTTAACATAAAATGTCAATGAAATACAAGAACAAAACTCTATAATATAACTAGCAATAATTTGCTTGAGTTTTTTGCTTTTTTGGTCTTTATGCATGATGCATGGTTATAAGAATTTGCATTAACCAAATATTATACATTAAATATGTATAAAAATTTAGTGTTTTGTGCATTATTTATATTTTATTCACAAATTATAATATTAAGTGTTGCTTGCTGTTTGAAAATTTATTAGTGGAAATGCTGCTTTGGCTGTTTAAAAATATGCTTTCAACGAAAAACAAAAACTTTGCGCTGCTGTAAATAAATCGCTTTTTTTTTTTTTTTGAAAATATGTATGTGGATAAGAAAATTAATTACAAAAAAAAAAAAAAACACATAGGAAAATTATTTTAAATAAAAATCGCATGAATACATATTGAATTAATTTCTTAGTACGAAATTAAAAATATATTTCTTTGCTTATTTTAGAAAAATTTTCTATTATTATTAAAATTTTATAAATGATTTATGATATTTATAGGAATATAGTGTACAGTTAACATTCCGAGAACAATGGACTGATGAAAGACTTAAGTTCGATGATATTGGAGGTAAGAATAATTTTTTTTAAATATGTTTTTACTTTAAATTAAATTAAATTTCTGTTATATTTATTAGAGGTGAAATTACGTTATCATTTTTATTGTACAATACACATAAGATACATATATGTATAACAGTTTATTAAAGTAATTCGATCCAAGCATCTCTTAACAGATAATGACAAAAAATATATTTCATTGCTTCGGTCTGTTCATGGCACTGTCCGAATTCTGGATCATCATAGACAGTGCCGTAGGTGACCCACTGGAAAAAGAAGAATTCTTAAAAAAAACTTATTTAACCGGAAGAGTTTTCTTGTTTGAGTTCTTTTCAGGTTTCCGGTTCCCTCCATCAATCCATACTAATGATATAACAATTAACAATTTCCGCAATATCTCGAGCATGCCACCCCCCCCCCCCCCCGATCATCAAATATATTGCACTCATTTATAGCAAATTTCTTTTTCAAAAAACACTAGTTTTACATATCGAATTTAAGAAGCTCCAAAATGCGACCTTTTTTCGTTTTTTGAAACATTTCTTCATATAAATCGATAGGTTAGATTAAAATTAAGATTAAGCTTTTTTGTTGAGTTTGCAGTGTCCAGTTAAAGATTCATGTAAGCTTCTGAGTTGATTGCTAGATAGCCTTAATATATCCAGACTCTTATTTTGTGAAGTTCCTTTAATGAATCTTTTTGCTTGTCTGGAGTATATCATTGATATCCATCTTTAGACCATTTGGTTATGGATCCAATTTTGTATGTCTGATATACCGCAAGATTGTTCCGTTCCTATGAATGGCGTGGATGCTCCATTCTTGGCCAAAAATTTTTGTATGTCAGTCCTAGAAGAGAATTCTTAAAAATCTTCAAACGTGTACTTTAAAATTTTTATAAAAATCTGTACACAAAATGTCAGCTCACTATATCTTGTTCGCACAAATAGATATAGATGAACAATAAAAAGATAAACACAAACTTAGTATAACTTATAATTTCATTTAAGGTATAAAAATAAGGTTTTTTACCCTTTATTTTGATAAAAAAAGTCACTAGTATTTTCCAAAATGAAAATTTATTTTTTATTAATAAAATTAATAATAATTCTTGTGTATATTAATAAAAACTTAATAATATAATTTACTTTAAATTTACAGGGCGCTTAAAGTATTTAACATTAACAGAAGCCAATCGAGTATGGATGCCAGATTTGTTCTTCTCAAATGAAAAGGAAGGACATTTTCACAATATTATTATGCCAAATGTGTATATACGTATATTTCCAAATGGATCAGTACTGTATAGTATAAGGATATCATTAACTCTAGCGTGTCCTATGAATCTTAAACTTTATCCACTGGACAGACAAATATGTTCGTTACGAATGGCTAGTTGTAAGTATAAAAAAAATAGCTTGCAGTAAGTATTTATGTATAATATATAAAAAAAAATTTGACTCCCCAGTATTATGTTTTTTTTTTTGTAGATTCATTGATAATAAAAATGTTATAAAATGCATGATTCACGATTTTTGCTCTTATATTCTTGAAAATATAAAATTCGGCATCTGAAAACTGAAATGTACGTTACAAATTTATCAAAAATGTTAGCATTCTCAAGATAATTTTCAAAAGCCTTCAACTGCACTTTATAAACTTTTTATTTTCAATCCAACTAGTAAAATTAAACATGAATTATGCCATCTGGTGGCGTTTTTTATACTAGTTTTTACTACTACTCTAATAATTTTTAAGGAAATTTATTTATTTATCTAATAATTTTAGAGTTTAGATAAAATATAATAGAAAAGCTAGCAAGTTTAATAACCCGAAAAAAAAGCCTACATACAAATTTCTATACAATATAACAGAACAAAGACATTCTTCATTATTTTTTATTCAAAATCATTTTATTAAAAAAAAAAAAAAAAACTCATTTTCAGATGGATGGACAACAAATGATTTAGTATTCCTTTGGAAGGAAGGTGATCCAGTGCAAGTTGTCAAGAATCTTCATCTACCTCGCTTCACGCTAGAGAAATTTCTGACTGATTATTGCAACAGTAAAACAAACACTGGTAAGAGTTATGAGCTGAAATTTTCATTTTAAAGCCTTTTAATAAAAAATTTAAATAAAAGTAAAAAACTATTCACGAAACGTAAAACTACGATCGTAAATTTTTAACATGTCAGTAGAAATTCGTGTAAATGATGAAAATTCTATTAAATGAGCCCAGTAGGATCTTATGATTATTTTGAATGGAGTGGCACAGTTTTTCAACGTTGACGTTAACATTCCTTTCTTTGTCACGTACGTGCCATATTTAACAAAACAATGAATAAGTAATATTATTATTATTATTATTTATTAAGATACAAAGAACACTTCAAGATTTACAATCTTATAGTAAGTATTTATGTAATAGGGGAAAAAAATTGGACACATAAAAAACCCTAGTTAATCTAAGAACTAAGACTAAAAATAAAAAACAGAGTACGTGATCCCGAGTATAACAAGTGACTTCTAGAAATTAACACAGATATTTGATCATTATTTGAAACAGAAAGAGAAAATGTAGACAGGAAAAGTAAGAAAATTAAAATTAAAATTAAATAGATCTATGAGATACGTAAAAAGGTGAATATGCATACATAAAATCAAAAATCAAATCTACAACATTGACTAGGTGAAGTGAGTCTGGTAAGAAATAAGCAGTCTCCTGAATGCGCCGAACGAGCTCGCCCTCTGCAGACTATTCGGCAAAGCGTTCCAGATTCGAATGGCCTGAACAATGTAAGATCCTTCAAACACAGTGGTGCAAAATTTGGGCAGTAGAAATTTATATCCCCTACTTGTATTTAAAGGCTTAATCATATTGCACAAATAAGAAGGCTGTGCATAAAAAGCTAGTTTGTACAGAAACATTAAAATTCGTCGCTCAAAGTAAGTCTTCAGCGAGCACCCTAGCAACGAAAAACTAAGATGAGATATGTGATCATACCTTCATAGTCCAAAGACAAACCTAATACAGTCATTAAGTGCTACATTCAATTTTCTAAAGCATTGAGAATCAAGCTTAGGAAATACAAGACAACCTTGACTAAAATATGGCAAGATCAGCGATTTGACTAGATGGCAACGCAACTTGGGAGAAAGAATTCTAGCAGAGAGCCAAAGACGACGCAAGGTGGAGTAGATTTTAGATAGAGTTAAATCGACATGGTCGCAACATTTCATGGTAGAATTTAAAATAACGCCCAATTTACGGATTCTGGATTCATATGCGATAGTGATGCCATTTATTTTGATATGTGGTAATGACAAAGTGTCAGGTGGACAATGAGAGAAAGCAATGCACTGAGACTTGGCAGGGTTAAGATTGAGATTGTTATTTAAAACCCATTTGCATATTTCACTCACGTCATCATTAACGCGGGCCACACAGTCTTCGATGAGTCCGATAGGACGCGAAAGATAAATTTGCACATCATCTGCATACATGTGTATGTTAGCGTCACGGATCACCGAAGGTAATTCGTTAATGTATAGACTGAAAAACAGTGGACCTAGGATAGATCCCTGTGGAACTCCACTGGTGAGATAAAGGAGGTTAGAATGGTTACCATTCTCAAGAATTACCTTTTGAGCTCTCTGTGTAAGAAAACTCTTCATTAAGTTAACCGCAGTATACGAGAAATTATAATATCTGGATAGTTTATTCAAAAGCTTGTTGTGACAAACACTATCGAATGTTTTAGAAAAGTCCAGAAGCAACAATATAGCTACCTCTCGCTTGTCGAGTGAAGAACGAATATCAGAAGATACTTTTAGGAGAGCCGTTTCACAGCTATATCCAGGCCGAAAGCCTGACTGGAGATTGCTCAAAAGTTCATTTTCACGTAAATTCTTCTGGATTTGATAACATAAAAGTTTTTCAAATACCTTCGAAAGGAAACACAACAAGCTAATAGGTCTGAAGTCGCAGGGGGATACAGCGGTAGGTTTTTCATGTATTGGGACCACGTTAGCAATTTTCCATACACTAGGAAATTTGGACTTAGTAATACAAGTGTTAAAAAGATGTAGTAGTGGACTGATAATGCACGGAGCAATTAATTTGATAAATTTTGGTGACATACCATCAGAGCCCACAGCCTCCGATTTAATGGAATAAATGTCATTATATACTTCGGTCATAGACAAATTAATAACATACAAAGACTGGACACGTAGAACAAAAATATGCAACGCTTTTCTAGAATATAAAAATTAACGATGCCTCGACGATGCCTCGACTTTGCACTTGATGACGTGCACAAAGGGTAAGCCACTAATGCCTCGCTCCATACAAAATCACAGTTGCCTCGATCCGATGAAGAGAAGGCCACAAGTTTTTCTTAGAAATTTGCTGGAAATTTCTTCCTTCGAATTTTTATGCATTGGCCAGGCCGAGAGCAGTGCCTCGCTCGAATATAAAATCTAACAACGATGGACATACTGTATCTGAAAATAAGTCTAGTCGGCCACCAAAATGAATACAAATTCTACCGAAACACTGTGTAAATTTCTAAAAAAAAACAATTGCTTATTGCTTGTCTAGCGTCTACGCTCATAAAAATTGTTGTCGCCCTCCAAAAAAATTTCCAGTAAATTACTAAGAAAAAATTGCGGCCTTCCCTAAATCAGGTCGAGGCATCGTTGTTAGATTTTTTATTCGAGCGAGGCACTGCTCTCGGCCTGGCCAATGCATAAAAATTCGAAGGAAGAAATTTCCAGCAAATTTCTAAGAAAAACTTGTGGCCTTCTCTTCATCGGATCGAGGCAACTGTGTTTTTGTATGGAGCGAGGCATTAGTGGCTTACCCTTTGTGCACGTCATCAAGTGCCAAGTCGAGGCATCGTCGAGGCATCGTTAATTTTTATATTCTAGAAAAGCGTTGCATATTTTTGTTCTACGTGTCCAGTCTTTGTATGTTATTAATTTGTCTATGCTTCGGTCACAGATAAACCCAGATGTCCAGACCTTATTTGGATCAGTGACATTCAATCACCAACTGAAATAGAAAGCACATTGTATCGAAAAAGAGCTTTGAAGCTTTTGCGAGAGATTCTATGCGACAAACATCTCTCTTTGTGATTATTCCGGGGGTTACGCTTACGCTTACAATACAGCGCAGCGACTCAATAGTTATATGTTTCTGCCTGCAACACTGCACCGTACGTCGTACGATCGCTGTTCAAACTTGATTGTTTTTGAACTCTCTCGCAGCCCTCCGTTTTTGCTTTCAATTTTATCTTTACATCTCTCTTGAAAAATGAGATTTTGGTAGATGGCATGTGAGAGAAAAGCTTTAAGCACTTGTTTGTCGGTTAGCCGCAATAATTAGCGTCAGTTTCAAGTACGGTGGGTGTTTATCTGTATTTTTCTTATTTGTGCTTCGGTGTAATCAACCCCACGAAAACAGAATCCAGAGGAAAACTCTGGAGCTAGAGCCGAGATTTCAGGTGCTAGTGTGTCACCAGGCGGTAGAGGGCTTTCAACAAAATATGAATTAAATTCATTCGGATTGATGTGATTTTCAGATTTGTCTTTGCCATAAACGTTGGCGCTACGAAGATTGTGCCATAGAGTTTTAGTGGGTACACTCAGATCAAACTTATTCTTGTAGTATGCTCGCTACATGACACAACAATGATAAGCGGCAAAAGACACAACGTTCACGAGGTCATCCATGACTCCACAATGACAAAAGTCGATGTATATGTGTTGACACAGAAACACATAATGCAGTAGCGACAAAAGTAACGTTGACATCACATCAGTAAATTTCGCATTGATCTTAAAGTGCTTTGTAGATCGGAAAATAAAATAAAATAGATATTATACGTAATCGAAAAAATGTGGTATCTTGTAACGCAAATATCAAACCAATTATTATATTTAAATATAAAAAAGTTATCATTCTTTAATTTCTTTATTTTTCATATTTTTATGTAAGAAAAACGATTTTTTGATATTTTAATATTTAATTTTGACTTTAATATAACTTGAGTTGGCATATCCGAGCTTGTAGTTGGTACATAGCGGAACTTCTCGGTTACATTATATTTTCGTTTTTATTTCCCGATAAGTATACAAAATACGTAATTATGTAGAGATTACAAATTGAACTCTTTGTAAGAAAATACAAACCAAAAATTTCTTTTCGAAACCTTTTAAAAAATCACATTGTCAATGAGAACACTGAATAACTGTTAACCGTCATATACTCTTCACATATGACTCAACGCTTACTTTGCTATTAACAATTACAAATTGTCGCCTCAAATTATAATGATTCATGTCTACAATTTGCCAAAGAGCTTTAAAAAAAATTATAATAATTTAAAAATCGTACGATTCAAACAAAAGTTATTCGAATTGGAAAAATACACCTTTAACCATCATAAAAGATACTTTCGAACTGAAAAGTTTTCCAGGCTATCTATCAAAATTTCATGAAAATCACTCTGTTATTGTGAGAGTTTTCATTCAACACACTTTTTCACTTTTTTTTCTTACGTTTTTCATAGAAAATGTATCGAAAAACGACTTTGATGTAGCAACAATACTTACACCCTTAAAATATTTCAACTATACATGCTCATTTTGTATGTACTGCTGACGCTTAGAGTAAACGGTCAATAAGGAAGCATTGTTGATTTCGTAGTCGTTGATCACATTTCCTGCTGGGAGAGCAAAGCTAATGTCTTGACGTCACGAAAAATTAAAATGGTGAAATATCTTGTGGGAAGCACATACCTAATAGTGGTTCATATCCGTTAACTAATGTGGCAGCTTTTTCATTTTTCCTAAGAGCAAAAGTCCTAACTGCAAGTACGAGTTTTTCATGAGTACCTAACAATTATGGAACTTGCAATGATATTTTTTTATAACCATTAATAAAGTACCTACATACGTATTTAATTCCTGATTTCTTAGATATACTTTTTCTTTCTTTCTCTCTCTGTATTTTGAAGAAAATTATTTGTTATATTTTTTGATATAGCTATGGCTGTAAGTGTAGCAGCGCAATTGGTTAGGGAATGATGAGCTCTCTACATCTGCGTAAAAATTTATTCAAACGGTTACTCAATTGCTTTAATTAAACAGTTACAAGATGATCCCATTATCGATCCAACCCTTATCTTATCAGCAGTATTTCAGTAATAATTCTAAAGTGAAAAAAAAATAAGTTCCTTAAAAAACTTGCCACAAAAGTTACGATCTATTATTACCAGTTCTGCATGGGCGGAATTACTGAGTTGAGAAAAATAGCATTAATCCTTGCCACTGTACCTGATAGGCTGACAGGCTCGATACCTGCCTGCTATTGTTGAATATTTTGTGAATAAATGATCAAATATAAAGTTTATCAATATATCATCACTACACTGGGCACAAGGATTCTAAAGTCTCATTTCCTCTCCCACCAATCATGACAAAATTCAGTAAATTCTTCAATGAAATTATTAACATGATAAAAAAGTGATTGCTCATGGGTGAGACATCAACCGAGAATGATGGACAAAACGTAAAATCTATAGATTCTCGAGACTATAAGGATATTTCACAAAAATTTTCGTGTACCATCTACTTGTTGAGTAAATTATTGAATGGTAGACATCTATGAAATTATACGAAATCCCTCAATCAGCCAGCAGTTGCAGGGTTAAACTCAATTCTGGAATGACGATCAATTAAACTCGCACCCGAAAATGATTTCACGCGCAAGCTATATAGAGTTTCTTATGAATTGTGATATTCTAGTAATGAGATTTCTTTAGAAATTATAGTCCAAAAAAAAAGAAAAACTCTGGCATTACCACGTACCATAAACAAAAAGAAAAAGCTGCCAACACACACATCGGATTCTGAAAGGACCTTACATTACTTAGTTTTTGACTTGGTGGTGAGGATCCGATGGTGATGATCCTAACTGTGTCCTGCCCCAACCTCCCTTGGTTTTATTACCCGACCGTCATTTAGACCCTGTTTAGAAATAATAGGCACAATTTTTTTTTTTTTGTAACTTGTTTTCCTAGAGTATTATAGCATTTTGGAATCTTGGTTAGTTGCGTCAATTTTTAAAAAAACTTGCCATAGTATGTTCGTACTTTTTTTTTACACCACGATGAGTTAAAGTTGAGTAAAAGTAAAAATCTTAAAAAATTTTAAGGAAATAAATAAATTTGATTAATTTTTGTGAAAAAAACCAGAGGTATTCTGGAATTTTTAAGGATTGTGATGGATAGCAATGCTATTCAGGTTGCCTATAAAAAAAAAAATATTTAAAAGATTGTGTGTTTGAAGAATTTCGTTTTTTTTTTTATTACAAAAACAATTGAGATATATTTTTTTTTTCTTTTTTTCCCCAAGTAGTCATGGGCAGGTCTATCCTCCGGTGTCGGCTTATCGTTGAATTTTAGGACATGTTGTATATAATGTTTTTATGCTGATTGCAAATGTAATCACCGCAAGAAGAATAAAGGCTAAAACACAATGTGAGCGACACGACAAAAATGCCGTAAAAAACGCCGTACAAGACGTCCGTGAAAATACAATGGAAGTGACACGAACGTGACAAGAACTGTCAAACCCCAATTAAATTTATTCTGTTACTTGTGTTCTAAATTGAAAATAGAAAAAATTTCAACGAATAAAGTAAAAAAGATTATTAAAGTAGCATGCGTGGCCGTTTTGGCTAACGAATATAAAAAACAGAACCAAAATAGAAAAAGAAGGTGTGTCCAACAATTATATAAAACTCAGCCGGAGTTGGGTTTCTCGTCGGATGCGTTTTTTTTTCATATACCTAAAAATACGGTGACATTTTACCACATCAATAAACCTTTCTTCCATTTTTTATTCAACGAACTTTGATATTTACCACAGCTGATATTTGCTGATATTTCTAATCTATCAAGTCATAAATATGATTGCAATGAACATAATCCAAAATCATAATTTTGCTAAACGTGCGACAAATTTCAATTTTTATTGAAATGCAACGACAACGTCGAACGATGTCGTCAGCTGGTAAAATCTCAAGCAGAATTTTTACTGAGGTCTTTACTATTCCAGTAGGGAGTTCACTGGTAAAAAGTGCCATATTTTCTATTATTTGATAGATGGCGATTCGTAAGTCTCCACTCATTTTACTCGGCATTTTAATGTGCGGAGCATTAAAATGCTGGTAAAACTTTGACATTTATTTGATTCTTCAAAAAGCGAGCTTATTTAGTTTTTCCCGTGGATTTCCTTGACGACGATACACACTTAGACCCGCCGCAGCAACAATCTCGTCGTCAATATGATGATTAATATCCTTTTTAAATAATAATCACTTGAAATTTTATAAATATTTCCGATTAATTCTGATTTTAACAGCTGTCACTTCATTTTCTCTCTACGTCAACTTAAATTTTACCAATACCCGAACTCCATACTAGGCTTTAAGGTAAAGATAGTGTTTACCATGGTCCGTCTCTCTTGCCATACGCAGGATCCAGACAAAAATAATCTTTTGAAAATTAATTTCGGAATGAGTTTAATTTCTTATAAGCGATTAAAATATCACTTCAACGCAAGAAAGATATTTTTTTAATTTAATTCGATCTTCGGATGTAAAATTACATCTGATTGGTTCAGTTTTACATGTTTTTTATGTAGTAAACGTTTTAAAGGGTGCTCAAACCCTGATATACAGAAACACAATATATGTGCCCACATGAAATCGCGCTCAGTCCATTGTTATAAGTCAGTCAATGATGATAAATAAAACACGCGACACAGAAATTCTGCAGTGTGTGGCGCGGTCATCGCATCCCCTGAACTAATTCCAAAGCGCAGTCCATTGACACCTAAGCGGCAAGCTAGAGGGCGACTCAGATATTGGTCAACATCCCAATAGCTGACCAGGGGTTCATGGGATCTTCGTGGTGTAAGATATTGAAAACCGATATTGATCGATTGTAAAAGTAATTTTAAGACAAAAATCTAAGCACAGTAAATAAAACAGGATTATTGATCTGAATACTCAGTCGTTCATTTGGGACTTAAGTTTTACATGCTACTCTCGTACCTTATAGTTCTAGAAATTAAGCTTCCTGAAGTTGCTCTAAAAAACAATAAAATTTCCAGTACTGAACCACCGAGCTTTGAAATAAACATACTACAATATCCTCCAACTAAGGCAGATGAATACTTATTTAGTTTCCACCTATAGCATCCGGGTTGTGCGTCATTAACTTTCCGGTATATTATTTATTATACCCTAGGTGAAATCTGAAGGGTATACCAAGTTTATCATTCCGTTTGTAACACCTAGAAATAATGATGGTAGAGCAAAAATTCAAAGTTATTTTGATTTTTGCATGTCCGTCTGTCCGTCCGTCCTCACGATAACTCGAGAACGCGTGTACTAAGAGAGATGAAATTTTGGACATGGGCATGTAAAAAAAAAAAGTGAAATTAATTTCGAAAATGGAACAAATCGGGTAACCTCCGTCGTAGGGTTGCCTTACAAAAATTTCATTTTCACTAGATATTTGGACACTGCCTGAGAACAACGCGTCAACGTAGAGCATTGGAATTTTTTACGTAGTATTTGCATAAAAATAGTAAATATAATTTCAAAAATTGACTAAATCGGGCAACCCCTTCTTGTTGTTGCCATATAAAAAATTTAGATTTTTACGTATCCTGTAAAAACGATCAATCCTATACGGTTTTTATGTACTGAATATGAAATTCTATAAAATTGGTTATAATCATTTTTCTGTTCGATGAAGCGTTCTAGAAATATATGCGAAAAACCACTTCAAAAATCAAACTTGGACAGATGGGTGACCATACAAAATTACATACGAGTATGTATTAGGGTCTTAGACCAATTCTAGCTCTTTTACTTGTTTTTTTTTTTTCGACAAATTGGGCGAATTAAGAATTTATTTTCCTTGAACTTTTCGTAGTAGTGTTACAGTCTTATTGATGCCCATGTTTATTTTAAGAGTTTATAATATACACCTACTAAATTGCAACAAAAAAAAAAAACACAATTTCATCTCTTCTGCAGAAGAAGCCAAGCAAAAATTTTATTGATGCTATTTATTTTCAACGTTACACCCTACTCCCCTACGGTACCATAATTTAGATGGAAGGTTTTGTAGTAGGTATGGTGTCCTATGTCCTACCTCTACCGACACTCCTCCCATATTTTAAATAAATGTGACTTAAATAGACTCAATTCATACGGAGGGAGAATATTAGGTACCTAACCTCCATTTTTAGATGCTGTAGTTAGTTAGTTACAAGCATCTAGGTAAAAAATTTCTCTGAATTATTTCAATTTCTATGGTTCTATGGTTTCTTTCAGGTGAATACAGTTGTCTCAAAGTTGATTTACTTTTCAAGCGAGAGTTTTCATATTACTTGATCCAAATCTACATCCCATGCTGCATGCTTGTTATCGTCTCTTGGGTGTCTTTTTGGTTGGACCAAGGAGCAGTACCAGCTCGTGTATCACTAGGTAAGTTGAATTGTACCTACATTTTACCTTACATTATATTATGTTTGGAATTGTATAAATATTTTATTCAATCACTTTGTTACCTTACCAATACCCAAATACAACAGGTGTAACAACACTTCTCACTATGGCAACACAAACTTCTGGCATAAATGCGTCTCTACCACCAGTTTCTTATACAAAAGCTATTGACGTCTGGACGGGAGTATGTCTAACATTTGTTTTTGGTGCGCTACTGGAATTTGCTCTGGTCAATTATGCATCACGTTCAGGTTGGGTTGCTGTTCTAAAAATATCTATATTCTAAACATAACCTCAATATTTAATATTATATTATATAAAGCTTCTTGAATATTTAATATTTCATTTATATACGAGTATATTCTCTTTTTTCTCATTTCATATGTTTTCAATCAAATTCTTCTCTACTTCCTTCTGCTTGTTGGTTTTCATTTGCTACAATGAATTTTCTTCTGTTTTCGATTGAATGCTATCTATATGTATACATACCTAACTGTTATTGTAACCGTGATACAAATGTGTTCTAAAATGAACAAATAAATTCTTGAAATATTTTCTACATACATGCAACATACGGATCGGGCAGCAGATATGCATAGGGAAAATTTAAAGAAAAAGCGAAGAGATCTGGAGCAAGCTAGCTTAGATGCTGCTTCAGATTTACTGGATACGGATAGTAATGCAACCTTTGCTATGGTTGATTCTTATAATATTGATTTATTTTAATAGATTTTAGTATAATTATGTTTCTTTCAGAAGCCACTTGTACGTCATCCAGGTGATCCTTTAGCATTGGAAAAATTAAGACAATGTGAAGTTCATATGCAACCACCAAAACGTCCAAACTGTTGTCGGACATGGCTATCGAAATTTCCGACCAGGTAAAAGGTTTCTCTATAATAGATTTTCTTTTTGATGTTGTGATTTCTGTCGAGTTTGACAATAAAATATAATTAATATTAATTATCTAAATCAGAAATGATATATGTGTTCTAACAAAAAAAAAAAAAATAATAATAATGATTTGCTTTGCTTCAAGACAAGATCGCTTTTTTGTATGTAATAATTTACTTTCAGCTGAAGTGAACTAACATGTGAACAGAAATGGTTTTACTACTTTTTTTTCCTGTTTTGATTTGTTTTCAGTAGTTTTGTCTTGATTTCCATCTTTCTTTATATATACACATTTGAACATATGAATTTAATGTATAGTACTATGTCGTAGTCACCGTGGTGAAATAGTACAATCAACAAAATTACACAACTTTCATATTTGAGGGAATCTAGTCCCTGTAATTAGGTTCATTAGCTTAGTGATGAATAAGTTCCCGAGGATTATGATACTCTCCATAAATTAAATCCTTCTGTCCCTGGAAATCATAAGACATTACATATATGGAAGTAGTTTCATCAAGATGTCTGTTGATATTGCAGTGTCCGTTAGCCCATACTTCTCCTGCCCTATTGTGAAGGCTCTTTTATTAAAGACTTTAGATTGAATTTTTTCACTAATATTACTGCAGTCATTCTGAACTATCCTCTTATTTAAAGCCTTTTTATACCCTAGATGAAATCATAGGGGTATACTAAGTTTGTCATTCCGTTTGTAACACCTCGAAATAATGATGGTAGAGCAAAATGGATTGGACACCCATTCATAATATTAAAAGTTATTTCGATTTTTGCATGTCCGTCCGTCCGTCCGTCTGTCCGTCCGTCCGTCCGTCCGTCCGTCTGTGCGCACGATAACTTGAGAACGCGAACACGTAGAGAGCTGAAATTTTGTACACAGACTTTAAAAAAAAAAAGTAAAATTAAGTTCGAAAATGAGCCAAATCGGGCAACTCCTTCGTGGGGTTGCCATATAAAAATTTCGTTTTCCGCTATATATTTGGTCACTGCCTGAGAACGCGTTGACGTAGAGAGCTGAAATTTCGCACATGATGTTTTTACTACATTAGGAAATAAAATGTCAAAAATGGACTAAATCGGGCAACTCTTTCTTGGTGTTGCCATATAAAAATTTCGGTTTTTTACGTATACTTTGAAAACGATCAGTCCAAGACATTTTTATGGTACTAAAAACTTCTGCAGAATACGAAATCCTATAAAATTGGTTATAATCATTTTGTCTGTGCGACAAACCGTTCTAGAAATATATGCGAAAAACAACTTCAAAATCAATACTTGAATAGATCGGTGACCATACGAAATTTAATACGGGCATTCATCTAGGGTATCCTAAGAATTGGTCTTAGACCAATTCTAGCTTTTTTACTTGTTATTAGTAAATATCCCTTAGCCAAGCTCTTACCCTATAAAGGTCTTTTACACCATATGCTTGATAGCTGATCTATCCATTCATAATAAAAAAAAAAAAACAAGTTTTCCTATCCAAAGATCAAAATAAATCTAAATTCAGTTTATACAACCCTTTAATCTAGCTAGTTTATGGTAGTAAGTACTTCCCATTTCGGATTTACAAAGTTAGGAGACCTTTATAAACCTCTCGCACTTTTCCCGATATCACTGAACGCCCGAACGATCCTCGTATAGCCCTATCGATAATAATTCATCCAGTCCTAAGTTACCTATTCTTCTCCAGAAATATCCTAAGCTTCTACATAGAACTCAGTTGTTGCTCCCTTGACCATTTAGGTAGGGGACAAGATCGAGAAATTATGTTAGTTAATTTATATATAGAAATATATCCCAAAAAACAATTTTTTTATATAGTAGTTACCGTAAGGTTTCCATTACAAAATTATATAACTTAGATTATATAGACTAGTACTGGAAACTTCTGACTTGATTTAGAGAACGTTATATAAATAAAGGTTTTATAAAATGAGTAACAAAAATATTCTGGTTTCCTTAATATAACTTCTTATATAATCCAGAGTACTCTCGATTAATTTATTTTGGTCATAGTAGTGGTTGCGTAATGTTTCGTTTACCTTTATAAACATTGTTTATAATGGTGATGGTAATGTTTCCACAACGCTTGGATTTTTTCTCAGATTGATTTCTTTTAGTGATGGAAATGTTAGGGAAATTAATTGTCGTTACTTTTATAAAACAATATAAGGCAAACATTTACGAAACTTATCTTGATATAGAATTTCGATATTTTTTTGTATTGCATTACGTTTACATCTTAGAATTACAATTTTTCAGGTGAAATTCAGCTGCAATTAAAATCTTACTGTGAATATCATCATAGATACATATAAAAAATACGGAACGCTCTGAAAATACCTAAGTAATATTTAAGAATTTGAATTAAATATGACAAAATTTGAAATTTTCAATTAGATGATATCAATTCATAAAAGTAACACTATACAGGGTGATTCAGATCAAGATACCTTCCGGTATACCATGCGATTCCTTGAGGTAAGATGATCAAAAAATTGTTCCACATACCCGCCCTTAGAAACCTTCCTTTAGGAGTTGTGGCCAGTCGAATAATTCGCCAATATTTGTGAGAATAAATGAGTATAAGTTTTGAACCACCATGTAGATTTTGGTTATTGTTGGCTTATTAAATAGCCAAGAATGGTAGCTGTCGAAAAGTGTATTACTCTGCATTTTTTAATTAAGCTTCTTTAAATTATTCTCAAATATTTCCAAAATTTTGATTTTTTTACACACAAAGGTTTTTTGAAATAAATAACGGTATTTATGAAATTTGTGTGTAAAAAAATCAATGTTTTGGAAATATTTGAGAATAATTTAAAGATGCTTAATTAAAAAATACAGAGTAATACACTTTTCAACAGCTACTATTCTTGGCTATTTAATAAGCTAACAATAACCAAAATCTATAGGGTGGTTCAAAACTTATACTCATTTATTCTCACGAATATTAGCGAAATCTTCAACTGGCCACAACTCCTAAGTGATGGTTTCTAAGGGGGTGGGGGGGGGGGGGGGGGTATGTGGAACAATTTTTTGATCATCTTACCTCAAGGAATCGCATGGTATACCGGAAGGTATCTTGATCTGAATCACCCTGTATAAGTCAGAAATGTTAAATACCTAAAATAATGTATTTTTTTCATGTAAAAATAAAAATGGATGCCATATACATATCCTCAATATAAAAAATTGGCTTAACCGACATTTTCTTTTTTTATCTGCAATTCCGAGATAAAAAAAAAATGGCTGCTTGTACTTAAATGAACGAATTACCATTATAAAAATTCAAGCAGAGTTTATGGCTCTATTATATTAACTGAATGAACCTTATAAAACTTCTAGAAATATTATATAAACTAAAGGAACTATACCATACCTCGAAAATGTGCCCTTATATACCTTTTAGTCGTAATCTGTTACCTTTGGTTATGTTATATATCTTAAAGTAATGACAAAGTGTCTGTGTCATGTTATTCTTATAATAATTTTTGTTGTACGCTCCTGGGTAGTGTAGTTAATAATTTTAGTTACGAAAAAAAAAAAGTAAATAAAATGTCATAGAGAATCGTGCAAACTGAAGAGGCATGTCAAGAAAACCTAGTTTGTGTATTGTTCCCAATTGTATTGAGAAAATAAAGGCATATTGAAATGACCAAATAAAATAGGCGTTACTAAAAGTTTCCGATAACAGTCATCTTCTTCGTTAATAAAACGCGATAAATAAATGAAAAATAGTTTTATAATGGCTTCATTCGATACTAAAAGTCATTTGTATTTATAACGGTCACCGTTTTTACTACAGGACCACCAAAAAAAATTTAACGATATTTTATAGTTGGTAAATGTATTACCGAAAATTCCCAATTTTTATTAAAATTACCTACATAACTTAATGTTGTCGGATTATATAAGGGTAACCACGAATACCGCAATAAACACTTATTACCAATTTGTTATATAACGTGGTGATGAAAACAATTATAAAATTTCCATATATACCTTTTAGTAACGGTTACTTTAAATTATATCGACCGGTGATTGAAACATTTCCATCACCTACTTATAAAACCTTTAGTAACTTACCTCCACGATAACAAATAGTACCTAACCTTAAGAAACTCTAATATAACTAAAGGGTTTTCCAATAAGAGGTGTTATTTTGATATTCAAAGAAAAATGCCATTTCTTGAGAAAAATGATCAAATCTATCTATTTCATTATAAAGAGGAAGGTATGCCGTTAATAATGGAAAATAACATCAGCCACATGACCACCATTACCACACCTACAGGACCATATCCTTTTCATGAAATTTTCCATAACCAAATCTCAAAGTGGCTGCCCTATGTCCTCGATAGAATGACGAATTCCATCTTTGAGGTCTTAAATCGACGCTGGGCTGTTGGCGTAGACCTTCTCTTTCACGTGGCCCCAAAGGAAGAAGTCGCAAGATGTTAAGTCACAAGATCTCTGTGGCCAATTGTGATCACCTCTTCCAGAGATAACACGGTCCGGAAACTTTTCCCGTAAAAGATCAATGGTTTCGTTGCTTGTATGGCACGTAGCGCCGTCTTGTTGAAAGTAAACGTTGCCCAGAACAATACCATCCAATTCCGGCCATAAAAAATCATTAATCATCTGTCGATAGCGCAATCCATTCACCGTAACTGTTGCTCCAGCCTCATTTTCGAAAAAGTAAGGTCCAATGACCCCGCGGGACCATAAATCGCACCAAACAGTCACACGTTGAGGGTAGAGAGGCTTTTCAACAATAACTCTTGGGTTTTCCGAGCCCCAGATGCGACAATTTTGCTTGTTGACGAAGCCATCGAGGTGGAAATGGGCCTCATCACTCAAGATGAGTTTTCGATGGAATTCCGGATCATTTTCATGCATTTCAAGGACCCAAGCAGCAAAGACTCGATGTTGTTGATGATCGGCCGGCTTGAGTTCTTGTGTTAACTGAACTTTATAAGCCTTAAGACCCAAATCTTCATGCAAAATATGGTGTAATGACGTTTGTGGAATGCCTAATTCCAAAGAACGACGAGGAATGGACAAACCTGGGTTTTCTTCAACACTTTCGGCTACAGCAGCAATATTCTCGGCTGTTCTTGAGCGACGTGCACGGGTTTTATTCTTCACATCACTAACTTGTCCCGACAGCTCGAATTTTTCTACCAATTTCTGTATTTCGGTCCGACAAGGTGCTTCACGACGACCCAAAAATGTTCGAGTTTTACGAACCGTCTCTGCCACATTTTCACCATTTTTATAGTGAATTTTAATAAATTTAATGCGTTGTTGAATCGTGTATCCATTTTTATTAATGGCGTAGTTTCTACTTGTCAAATGTCAAAAATTACAGCTCCAAAAGTGACATCTACCGAAATAGCGGGTTAATTAAAATAACACCTGTTATTGGAAAACCCTTCCGTCACCAATTGGAAATATTATAAAACTCTTATATACCCACTCAAATTCTTATATAACCGAGTAACTATTATATACCCCTTATAAAACAACCCATCACCTTTAATCAACAAAAATTGGAAAAATTGTTTCTTGGGATATATAGTATATATATATTTTTTTTTAATTTTTACAGTTTTGCTGTTTCTTATCATATACTACAGAGACTTCTTCCCCTCCCACAGTACTTTAATTGGTATTTGGTTGCGGTATTAGAAGCCTTTTATGTGGAAATCTTTGGTACCTTACCTTAAGCTTTATGGGCCTTATTTTGTATATCCATCCTCTCAAGGACAGTTTCCACTTTTCCATGATTCGGTGGTATCCACACGGATACCTCAATAAATTTAGACAAGACTCTCTCGTCAGTTTTTGCCAGGTCAATTCTCACGTTTATGCTAGATATTGAAATTCACCTTCTCGAACCTATTTAGCATTAGCCTGCTTCAGTCGACCTCTTCTTTTACTTCTGTTAAATCTTAGATTGATTACTTGAAACATTTAAGATAGATAATCAGATAGTCTTTGCTCTAACTGATGCCTAGTTAGAATATGCTGGATCGTCTGATCGTTTGTCACGTGGAAGCTACAGAAAAATGGCCCATAACAAAAGATTTCCTCATATTTGATACTTCTGTTTGAAATCGCACACATGCGCAGCTAAACATTATATGAGCACCAGTCGGAAGATACGTTAGGATGGACTCACCCAGATAAACTTCATAATGTAGACTTCATTCTAAAAGGCTCAAAAGGTAAATTGCTGGAAATATCAATCGTGCCTATGCTACAAATAGGAGTATAAAAGACTTTTCAAAATCATATAGATTGAACAATATAAGGAACCGTCATAAACTAGGCGTCGAAATATTAATTAGATACCGTAATCTCTCATTCGAATATTTCATAATATACTAAATTTCGCCATGTGAGTACGACATCTACATAGCTACTCCCTTCGCATTAGGCCAGATATACAAAACTGCTTTAAAGCATAGACAAAAGAATTATAAAGATGGCTATGCTTGTAATACGATTTTTCTTGTGGACTGGGCATTTCATAATTCTCTAGACAGAAGTACTTCTACTACCTCGAAATTTGTTCATACAGAATACAAGGTATGCCCAACCAACAGAAGCGATATAACGCTACTCTACTTAATTAACTCGTATGGTATTCATGTGTTGATTTTTGTAATTCAATTCTTTGTTTGTTTGTTTTTTTTTTCCTCACAAGCTACTATGTAAAGTTAACCGGAGTGACGTCACGACTTAAATGCAAAAAACCTATTAGGCATACCTTGAGGTCTGTAATACTGTGTGTTTCTGCCCTGCACAATATGTGAGTGTGTGTCTCAGAAACGTCTCATAAGGGGATTTTCTTTTATACATGTATTCATTTGTCTATATGCTGCTTGTAAATGAAATGCTTCTTGCAACTATTTATTTTTATTTCTATTTTTGTAGAAGTCTTTACAGCTTGGTGACCGTTGAATACATATTCCTTTATTATCACTTCTCGTCGAAATTTTTGAATTATTTTCTGTTTAACCGATCTTGTCATTCCAAAAGGTTAATATTTAATTTTAAGTTACCTAATAAAGAAGTGCAATTATTGGACCTTTAAAAAACGAAACAATGGATATTTTATTAATATCATTAATGATAAAATGATACAATATATTGTTAATATTATATTTTCTGTACAATTCTAATTGGTTTTTAAATATAAAATCAATTTGCTAATTTTCCCATTATGATATATCATCTATGCCTTTTTTAGGATTATATTGCCTAAACAGTGAATAGATAGCCAATTTCAGAATTGATTTTCGAGCTTATAGAGAATCAATTTACTACACTATCTCAAATTGGTTAAATTTATTTGCATTCAAAACTTCTTTGATATATAAACTAAACAACAATGGACCAAGAATAAAACTTTGTGGTACATCACTTTTAAGTAAATTAGTATACTCCGTCGCCCCCCTTCTGAATTATATGACCGAAAATGTTATCGATTAATAAGAACAATTCTGCAAGAAAAATGATAGCGTTCAAAAAACTTTATAAACAGTTAATTTCTAATGCAATTTTCAAAAAATTAATGAACAATGAAATAGGGATTTCAAAACAACCCTGTTGTACATAGTCCTATGCCTGATAATAGTGTTTAGTGGAATTTTCTAATGGGTAAATCTTAACCTTCTTTGGAGATATGAGTATTTTTTTTTAACAAAGGAAACTAGCTACCAGATTTTCAGTTTCTTTAACCCACATGACATCAAATAAAGAATTACAAATTCTTGTGGTCCTCGGATTACGAACTACAGATAATAGTGATGAAATTTAAAAGCTTTGCATGCTGCGCATTTCACTTTCCCTATTTCTTTGGATCATCCTTGCTTACAAATACCTGAAAATAATAAATATGGAGGTCAATATCGAATAAATGTTCATCTCGGCTTTTTTTTTTCAATTCTCAACATTTTTTTTTAATTCTCCATAACATTTTGACATAGTTTTGACACTATTTTCTCGATGACAGCTCTAATATTATCCTTCAGTTTCTGTTTTTTTTTATTAATTAAAGAATGTAAATAGCTATAGCGTAAGAGACTGTGTTTAACACAATCGAAAAGGAAGAGAAGGTCTAAGCGCCCAATTGAGACTTCCTCGAAAAATATTACTGAAATACAGCTATGCTATGTTTCCATAGAATCAAACTACATTCACGGAAATCAAATTATGCCGGATTTTTTTTTTTTTTAAAGTATGGTTCGTATTGTCGCCCCTCTGCATAAATTTGATTGTCAAAGTAGTTTATCACATCTATTTCTCAAAAGGCACGACAAATTGTAAAAATGATTATAACCAATTTCTGAAGAATTTTCCAGTACAATAAAAACGTTTAGAGCTTTACGGTATTCCTAAAAAAACATCAATTTTTGTATGGCAACACCAAAAATGGGTTGCCCGATTTAGTCCATTTTTGAAATTGTATTCACCATTTTTATGAAAAGGCAATGTACAAAAATTCAGCCCTACACGTGGACGCGTTCCCATAAATATTGAAAAAGTTAGATTAAAGTTAGTATGACGGCTACATGCCATAGGAGGCTCTATAATGTATTAATCTCAAATAGACCTTTGGGAGGAGTCCATTGTGATACAACATTCGTAAGACCCTAACTAGTTGATGTGTAGTAACAGAGAAGAACATTGATGCGCTAATACTATGCTTAAGATTATCAACAACAACAAAAAACATATATTCATTTGAGTAACTATTTACTTATGTAAAGTCAAATACAAATATGTACGAGTATGCCTACCTTGTTCACATTTTGCTTCTTTATTATTTTTCTATTAAAATTTTCAATTTGCACTTGCAATGTAGTTTCTATTCATTTCATCTGTAGATATTTAATATTTAAATAAAATAATAACAATCATCTGGAGTTTAGAGCTTTGATTTAGTAACCATCCAATAAAGAAAAGTGAAATGATTTCGTGTAAAAAAACAATTTGTAATTTTTGCAATTTATTTTATTTCCACTTTTCAAAAAAAAAAAAAAAAAAACACGTTTTCATTTTTCTCAAAATAATTAGCAAGAAGAATATTATGTCTTTAAATTTTATGCTCCATTCTACTTGTCTTGTGTCATTAAATAGCAAGAAAATACGTTGGAACATTCCACCACGAATGTATGTATATATATATATATATATATGTATATATGTGTATATATATTACTGTTTAATAAAGCAAACATAAACAAATAAATAAATAACTAACTCACAAATCAAAAAGCTAATCTCTAGAATCTGTGTATTAATAATTATAAATATTTATCTAAGGAATTGTTCTAGATCTAAGAGGATTGACGTTATATCACGAATAACGTTTCCATTGGTGTTTGCCCTATTCAACTTGGTGTACTGGAGTACATATCTCTTCAGGGAAGAGGAAGATGAGTAAAGAGACAATGTTTTTTTTTGTCTATCAGTCACGTAAATAAAATCGAAAGAAATTATTTTGAAAATCGGTGATGGCAGATGGTAAGAAAAAAAAAGTATGGTGTAAGTCAAAAAATGTTAGAATGGTTAGTTTTTATGTAAAATTATATGTAAACATACAGAAAAGAAACAAAAAAAATTCATAATTATTTATTTATTTATTCATTCATAGCGCAGGGATAACTATGATATTATTTGCGTGCTCAAAATGTGCTAAGAAATGCAATCTCATTCGGCATGGAAAAACATAAAATAATTTTTACTCAAATTTTATAGGTACTTAAAACTGTGAATGTAAGATACTACTAGTAAAGACATTATTTGTTATTTAAGTATATGTATATGTAAATTTAATTTTACCATATTCAACAGTATATTTAAGGCGTATGTTTAATTTTTTTATTGAAATTTATATTTAAGCTTATTTCCACAATTTGTATTTAAGCTTAGATAACAACAACAACAGCATTATCATAAGAAATATCCGTAAATGGCTATTTTATCTTTTTATTTGCACATAATATTATATAAGTACATATACATATATATGTAGGTATATAAAAACTGTTTCACCATACATTTTTCTTCATAACTGTACCTACTGTATGTACAAATTATATATGTATTTGTATAGATATATATTTACCACCACCACTAGAATCTCCATAAAAACCAATTCTTTAAGGAATTTTTTTCATTTTTGTAAAAATTGTGTAGAATTTTATAGATGAACTTTGTCTATTATTGCAAATAGATACAAATTTTTAAAATGCATAGAACTTTGTGTAATGATGGCTAAACATTCTTCTCATTGTATATTAGCATAGATGTCACAAGAACTAGATGTCGCATGCAGTATCAAAAATATACAAAATTTATATGGCTGTATGGTCCATTCCGGAATGGACCAGAACATTTGAAATGTTGTCGAATCGAGTGATTAATATTTTTTCGTATCTGAAGTGTTGAGAAAGTCGATCAAATGTATACAAAAGTGCTATTGTAATAACGTTCGCTTTTTTGGTCCGCTCTAAAACATGTTATGATCCATTCCAGAATTCACTACCCATTTCACAATCTGTATACTCTGCTCTGATATGCCATGCGACATCTAGTTCTTGCGTCATCTATGATATTAGTCATGTGCAGTTACCACGGAATCCGGCTATATTGAATGGATTTTCATCGGATTTTTTCATTGAGTTTCTAATAATAAGAACTTTAAATAAAATATATCTAATAATTATTTAATTATTTACAACGAATAATTCTTAATTATCGAATGAATTTTCATGTTTTTCACAATAAAATTGATGTTTTTATCGAATATTCTTAATTTGGTTTTTTTATTTAATCATACAAACACAAGAGAGACACACTTTACAAAAAATAAATGCAAATAAATATGAAGAACAAAAACTTGAAATTCTTACTATTAGAAAATAAATGAAAAAATCCTATGAAAATCCATTCCTTGTATACGGGTTCCGAGATTTTACATTTTTCATGTCTAACTGGACAGGACTATATGTAATGTCCACTTTGATTTAGTCCTTAAATGAAAATTAGAGCAATACAATATTGCTAATATTGTAAAAGAAGTTGAAACGAAAAACACCTATTCAACTATTGTGATTTGTGCTTCTGGGGAGATATTTTGAAAAGAACTGTATATTTTAGAATAAAATCCCTACACATAATATTTTTGTTAATACGAACTAATTTGCTTATTGGATTTTTTTAGTGTTCGTGTAGCGATTTTTAATAGATATTTTTATAAGATGTAGAAATAATCAGTACATAATAGAAAATCAATTTCGGAGTATACGTACAACGAAATGAATTTTATAACATCTAGGCAAGCCTTATTTAAGATTCCTCAAGCTCAGGAGGAAAGAACTAAGGCTCATAATAAGCCTATTATTACTGAGTATTTTCCCCTCAGATATCGTCTTAAGAATATGATTAAGGTCAATAACGAGACCTAATGACAAGACTGCTGAACACGTCCTCTGCGACTTGGCCGCATAAAATTAAAACATCTAGAAATATTACATATATGACCCCAAGAATGTTATAGATTTTTTAAAAAACCTCAAGTTCGAATGAGCGCCTTAGGTCACTTAGATAACAGACGCAGTCTCTATCCGTCTGCATCCCCCATATTATTAATAATAATAAATTTTAAGCTTATCGCGCTCATTATAATCACTTCATTCAAATCAAGCCAAATTTAAACAATTTAGAGCAAATTTTTAAACATTCTGTAAAGGTCGAATCTCGGTACCAACAAATTCGCTCGCTTCATTTTTTAAGCTTAATTCATTTTAAATGAAAAACATACCGAGAGAAAAGTTTAATGGAGCTAAGCTTCATGACAAACTTGACAGATAAATATAAATTTGTGGAAGATTTTTCTATTGTTTTTTTTTTTTATCAATTTTTATTTGATTAAGTCGACTTCATTCAGAATTAGAATCGTTATATTGAAAAATGTTGTTCTTAATACAATTTTTAATAAATTTTATGAATTTTTTCCATCTCTTTTCTTCAAAGGAACGCCAAAGTTTTAAATATGGAAAAATTATATAAAATTTATCACGGTTTCCATAAATTCGTATACAAAAATTTCACTTAATTCAGTTTACTTCGTTAAAATATTTCGCGCATTTAAGCAAACATTAAAAACAAGAGAGCTGTTCTTCGATATTGTATGAAATATAAATCATTAATTATTAAAAGCTGAATAAAAGTGGCCCCAAAATTTAACCCTGAGGGACACGCCAATCGCCAATAACCTGTTATCAACTTAAATTTGTTGAGTTCCGCAGACAAATCAAAAAGCTGTATACTTAATTGAATGAAGGAGAATGACAGACAAAACCTAAAATGTGTGTATATGTGTGTGTGTGTTAATATAACACTCGGCTCATATTCTCTCCTGTCTGACTAGATAACATTTTCATAGGCACCTCTGTTATCTTCTGAACTTAATCTCCTTGTGTATGTGTGTTTGTTGGTGCACACACACACGCACGCATGTTTCTAATTTCACACGCGCCTTATATTCCCTTTGACCCAACTACAAGAAAATTCCTTGCTGGTCAACTTTCAAAACATTTTATCATGCAATAGTTTTCACGTTAAGCTCCTAAAATAGCAAACTAAAAATTGTCGTAAGAGGATGTGATAATGCACTTTCAATAAATATTTTATATTATAAGGTAACTGATAATAATATCAGCCAATTACAATCGCGACCGACAGATTTTTTTAAAATTGAGAATTTGAGAACTTTTCTAAAAAAATATTTCAATATGACGAATTTAAAAAGTAATTTGTAATAATTTTATGAAAATAAGCTTTAAGTCGTTATGATTAAAGTAGCTTTTCGTGATAATTCATGATAATTACATCAATTTGGTTGGTGTAGAGAGGAGGTTTTCGACATTAAAGAGAGAGTCCAGTTTACTAAGGGATTTTTGTTGTTTTTTTTTTTAACTAATACACACATATCGTAATAACTTTTTTTTTTTGTATAAAGGGAAATACCTATTTAAGTTACAAAAGGATTCTTTTGTTTTTTTTTTTTTTTTCAAAGTAATTTATTTGATAATTTTATTGCACAATTCTTCAAGTTAGTATTATCGACGATGCTTGGTCGGTGGTGTGCAGCATAACATTTGTCAGAGTAATCTGAAAGCAAAAAACATTACGAACATTATTTTAGGTGGTTTGAACCGAGTTTGAAAAAATAAAGTCTTGTTCTCTACTAAAAATATCGATTTTCAAATGTTTATAAAAATGTTTCAAATAAAAAGTAAAATAACCCTCGTCGCGTAAATCCCTGGAAAACTTATGTAGAATTTGCACCAATTTCAAAAATCGTGCTTTCGACAAAACTGCACTTAAAGTTTTTTAATAAGTTTCAAAACATTTACCGATGGAAAAATCCGAATACGTATTTGGGTTCAAAAAGTGTTCTTAATATTTTTATTGGTTTATATATTGAATTTTGGTACCCAATAATTAACAACACTTTTCAACATTAACAGGCATTCGACAGTTGTCTAAAACTTTATACTAAACTCTCACCTGGGTACTTTAAAACCTGACTCATCTCCGTAAAAGTGTTTCTAACTTCATAATTTTTAGGAGTTTGTCCTTAAGATTCTAGAACTATAGTATTTTTGATATGTTTTACTTTCAATTTATACAGAGACTTTCAAAATAAACTCCCTCTTAAAAAGAACTGTAAATTATTCCTCAGATCAACAGAACAAAAACAACTGCTGGTTTAATTTTGTATTATAATTAGCGTAAAAAAAGGCTTCGTAAAAAAGTTGGATTTTTTTTAATGTACAAGAGGCAGTTTTAAGTAATGAAGTCTGTCGAAATGAACCGCTTGTGTGTTGTCATACATAAGTAATTATTTCTCATTATGAACTGATAGAAAAAAAAATTTACAGGTAAGCTAACTTAGAAAAAAAAAATCTTTATTCACATAGCTTTCAAATTGAGTGCATATTGAGTGTATAAACTGTCGTTATCTGTTTTATTCTAATAAAATCAATTGCTTGGTTACTCCCTGAATCATAGCTAAATTTGCCTTATATGTATATGTATGTTGAAATATCTAATATGAAGCAGCCTTACACCAGAAAACGACTGGCTTTCTTCTCCAAAAAAAATTTCCAAAAATGAAAAGGATCAGTAATTGTTGTCGTTATATAAAATTGTGAAGTATATATTTCAAGAATATAGTTTAGACGAGCGCATATATTCGAGAGTCTCACTAAATCATTAGAATTGTGTTGCAGTCGCGCATGTGTGTGTGTGTGTGTGTGTGTGTGTGTGTGTGTGTGTGTCACAGGTCTGGGCTCGACCTTCCCTTTCACCGTTCATTTCCCTCTCCTAGTATTCGGTTATATCAGTTGGTAAAGTCTAGTACAACTTCATGAAGTGACTAAAAATGTTTCACACTTAGTGTAAAAAGTCGAAGTGAAAACTGTTACACTATTGCCTACATTTCATGAAATGCCTAGACTTTGCATGAAATACTAAGATATTCGTCAAATGTCTACGATATATAACGTTTTCTTACAACCTCTTTACAATATTCTAGTGAGGATGACACATTACAGAGAAAAAACAAACAAAGGATAATACGAAAATATTGAAATAAAATTATAAACCGTAATCAAATTAAAAAAAAAACAAAATAAAATAAAATATAAAACTAAAAAAAAAAAGTTTAATAATGTAGAAAGTATTCTAAATTAGCTATAATTCATCATGACTCATATACCATTTCTCCTGAGCTCTCTTTTAAACTTATATTACTTCTTGAGGTTTCTGGGAAATTTATTAAAATCACTGCAAGCTACTGAATGAGATACTTTTTTTTCATAGCCTAACCTTAAATGTAGATAGGGTACCTAAAAAAATTTCGATATTTTGCTTGTAGCTTGAAGTTGTAGTATCAGACGTAAAACACTCTCTTATGGGATCCTATTTTTGACTTCAGCTTATATATCCTGTAATTTTTGGTAGCATGAGTAATCTGACACATATTCAAGAAAAAAAAAATATTAAAATCTGGTACCCTTATGTATACATATTCTAGCCTTTCTATCAAAAAAGTTGGCATAAATACTTCAAGAATTGTAAAAGATATGGTCTAAATACGTACTTTAATTGGACGAAAAACTTTTGAGAGTGAAAAAAATCTAACATTCTTTAATATCGGATTCTTTCAAATATTTTATTAAAAATTATTAAAACTGAGATTGCGCGTGAGGTATCTGGTGACAACTTTCATGTTAATTTTAATAAAAAGTCAGTCATTTTTTAATTTAAGCCATGATCAACGCTAACGTTTCAAGCAGCAGCATATAGTAACTGCAGTTCTGCCCCTTTTAAGATGTACTTACATAAAAGTTGTAAGATTTAATTTCACATATTCACATATGGCATAGATTTCAAAAAAAATTCCCCCAGTTACTTCTAACATATTAGAACTATCTCGAAAATCTGACAGATATAAGATTTCTGATTTTGATTTTGTAATTTTATCATACGGTCGGGCATAGAGTAAATACTTGATTTTGTGCTAGTAGTATACAAAAAACTGATGTAAAACTTCAAAATACAACAATGATATTTACAACATCCCCTTTTTTGTATATCGAGAGATACAAAATACAATCGCCATTTAATTAAATTGAAGACTATAGCGCTATGGCTGTTTTCCTTGCAGAGCATGCATGTTTCAGTATTTATTAGCTCGTTCGTATTCAATATTTTTGCAAAGTGTTGCCACTTTGAATACAATCGTAGCAAATAGCTATTTTGGGCAATGTTTGGCTACAGGAATACCTATCCTATTTTAACTCAGCTAGCGAATATGAATATGTAGCCAAAATATTTCCAAATAATTTTTACTCATTTTTATTCTCAGCACTAGTGTAAGTGTAGTAATATCATTATTTATGCTGACTGAACCCACCTACCATTAGGAGCCATAGCCGATAGCTACTTAAAAGTGCGTTACATTTCAAAAAGATTATATGTTTAGAATATTATCAACTTTGTCTCAAAATTTATTAGTACTGACCCATAGCAACTCAGGTGGTACTGAAAGATTTTTCTCTCTTTTGTTCAAAAGGAACCGATTAAATCATAATGTGATTTATAATTATATTATACTTAAACAGTGTAAGAAAGAAAAAAACTTAAACTGTACCTGGACTCCACTGAATACAAAGTAATTTTGTACATATATTATATGTAGGTATAAGCATTATGAAAAATAATTTGGTTAAAACAAAGTTTCAGTTAATTACTCTGTAGGATTTAATTTATATAAGATTTTAAGTTTTCTATAATTTTCACATGCAGTTACTCGTTTAGAAGACTTTGGCTACACAATAATGCTACACTAGATACTTTTCGAGTAGCAACACTGTGCCACAGCCGAAATCTGAAACAACCAAACAATCTGATTAAAGGAAATACACAAAATGTGATAGTGAGGACCGACTATGTGCCTAGGGAGTTCGATTGGAAATTTCATAATTCAAAAAATAAATTCGATATTATCTAGATATGTTAATCCAGGAGATAACTTCGAAGAAATTTTTATGTTTTGCACATAGCTTTTTTTCGCATGTTCGATTATCCAGAACAAAAAACAATTTTCTTTTACTTTTACGCTTATAATGTTCCAAAATTCATATATGTATTAGTTGGATTCTATCTGACCTGAACTTGTTCAGTTCAATTTGCATACCAAACAACAACAACACATAAATCTTTAGACTTATCCAGTTTTTTTTGGCCAAAGATTCGAATTTATATTTCATGCCTAACGTGTAGATGACACTATACGGTCTCTCCTGCTCTAAAGTGTCGCAGAAGAAATTTCTTTGAAACATGCCACCGCATATTTTGTGAATTGTTCTAAAGCTTAATATGCCCCTCAAGGGAAATGGAAAATGCCGTAAAAAATTTATTTTATTTGCGCACTTCGTTTGTTTCAATCTAAAAATGTACTTTAGACTACTGGTCAACAGGTGGCTTTATGTTTCACATGTCACTAAAGATCTTTTTTTTTTATTTTTGGACATAAGCCTCGTCAAAGAAAGATTTCTGGATAAAAGTGTAGAATAGAAAAGAGGGCTGTCTTAATTACAGTTGACTAAATAACAGTTTGTATTAGAATTGTTATTCAAATTAGTATAAAATGGATATATATATGCATATAAAACAAGGTTATTGACGAAATAATAATTGGAGCACCACTGGATTTATTTCAGATGAAAGACAAATATTTACATTTAAGCAACCCTTCGTGTTGGCGTCATATGGTGGAAATTGAAAAACATTAGCGATATCTTTCCAAGTTTTCATAATGGCATTCGTATTGTGTTATAATTTATTTGGTATTTATACCCTAAAGTCATAGGGCATACTAAGTTTATCATTCCGTTTGTAACACCTCGAAATAATGATGGTAGAGCAAAATGGATTGGACACCCATGCATAATATTAAAAGTTATTTTGATTTTTGTCCGTCTGTCTGTCCGTCCAACCGTCCGCACGATAACTCGAGAACACGTTCTCTTAGAGTGCTAAAACTTTGCACACGGGCTTCTTAAAAAAAACAGTAAATTTAATTTCGAAATTGGTAGAAAACCGGCAACTCCGTCGTAGGGTTGCCATATAAAAATTTCACTACCTTACAATGCATTGACGTAGAAAACTGAAATTTTTTACACAACGTTTTCATAAATATATGTATTTATGTAAAAAAAACATTCAAAATTAACTTAATCGGGCAACCCCTTGTTGGTATTGCACTACAGAACTGTGGGTTTTCATTTTATTTAACTTTTATGTTCATCTAGCTAGTCTTACAATTAGACCAATTGTAACTTTTCCTTTTGTTCTATATAAAACTACGCTTTTATTTTACGTTTATCGAAATTCCAGTAACCTTTAGATAGCTATTTGTATCGCCTGCATTAAGAAACTCGCAAAATACTCATATTGATTTTGAACCAATTGACATTCAAAGCTTTAGAACCTTCAACATGTAATTATAGGAGTCGAATATCGTGTAAAAACAGTATAGGTGTGCAGGAAACTCGGTTTTTAGATGAAGGGATGGAAAGACAAGAAGAATTTAACCAAGTTTAAGCAAGGAAGGGTTAACCAAGTGTACTTGATATTACTCAAGTACGTCAATTCGTAATTTTGCGCCGGGTTTTGTATTTTGTGTGTTATTTAATTAAAAAATGTGTATAATTGTTCCGTTAATTGTGTTAATTGTAAATAAAAACATTCGAAGTGACAACTTAGAGTGATTAAGCCTTGGACTTAAATTAATAAACGGAAGGATATTTCAACAATGAATTGTGCTGAGCGAAGGTGTTGCAATAATCGCCGAATTTATCACGGAAAGGCGATTTTCAGGCAAGTTGAAGTCCTGAAAATAAATTAGAAAGTTTCTTTTCCACATATAAGTGGGAAAGAAGTGAAAAAAGGGAAGGGAAACAAAATCTCAAGATAACTGTTCAAAATATTTCTTTATTTATGTTTTTCTGTTCCCGACATTTTTGTTTTTTTGTTCAAAGTGCCAGTGGCAGTACATAATTTTGCATTATTTTAAATAACGCCAAACTCAACGCCAAACCCCCCTTCAAAAATATTTCAGAATTACTACTACTATGAGCATAACAAATCCATAAACAGAATTCCACCACATAGTGGGAAATGTCGTAATTTTTCGGGCATATTGCGCTTCCTTCCATAGCAATTTTCGCTCACATTTTTTATTTCCTTGATATTTTATAAGGAAATGAAATTTTCGTTTTATCAACACACCAGACTTTAGGAGGACATTTCTTTCATGCGAAATTAAATAATTTCTTAACAACATTTATTCACTCAAATTAAAATTGATTAGAATGCTCAAAGCGTAAAATGTCGTAAGTAAAAAAAAAAATTATGTAATAATAAAAAATAAATAATGCGAGAATAATAAAAAAAAATGCTTCAATAACTGACCCAAGCTGATTCCTACTTGATTTTTGAATTGAATAAAGTAGCATGACAAAATTCCTGCGGTTTATTCTCTATAAAGTGGAAAATAATTCATTCCAGATTTTGCTGACTAATGAAAATTTTGTTTCATTCGAAGTGCGATATATAAACTGCTTTAGTATAAATTTGTTTATGTCATATTTGAATTATTTTATTCTCTCTAGGTACTTTTATAATATTTACCAAATTTCAATTTCGT
The DNA here is from genome assembly GCA_963924295.1 of Dioctria rufipes. Lineage (NCBI taxonomy): Eukaryota > Metazoa > Arthropoda > Insecta > Diptera > Asilidae > Dioctria > Dioctria rufipes. The sequence goes on from OZ002741.1 coordinate 56,544,990, forward strand.
ATACGTTCTTTGTTGTATTTTTTTACAATATCTCGGAAATTCCTTGGTTTTTTTTTTATGTAAAAAAGACACTAAATGATCCAATTTGCAAAAAAAAAATTTTAAGTTTTTAAATTAAATTAGAAAAAAAAAACAACAAGAACCCTTCCAACCGTTTGATTCATATCAAGAACATAACTATAAATTATAATTCATTCAAACCATTTTATATTCAATTTTTTACCAATTAAAATAAATTTTAAAACCATACACGAATTGCTGGATTAGACTTTATTTGTTAGCATCATCCTCTTCTACTTTCATACAAACTTCCAATTACACTTTTTTCTATCTATATGCAAGTAAGTAGTAGATAACTCTAAGAATATTAAATGAATGAATCCTTTTATATAATTTACTTTCAAGGTAAGCACTAAGACATTGGTTTCAGCAAACGACTCTATGTAAAACAAACATTAATTATGCAGCACATTACATACATACTATAACATCACATTCAAATTCAAAATAGAAATAACACAAACAAAATAAGATTAATAACTGTAAATTTAACAATTTTTTATAAAAAAAAAACAAACAAAATGCAAGAAAAAACCAGTAATTTTATTTATAGTTTTTATTATTGAAGAACTTTTATATTGTGATTATATTTCTTTTTATATAAAATATAATAATAGTAAATGTGATTTGTTTTATCTAAGTAAAACTTAAGCATATAATTATATGTAGGTATTTATAAGAAGAAAAAACCATTTATAGATATTTACCGCCTAAGGATAATGGTAAACAGACATAATTCTTAGTTGTATAGAGTAACAAATAAATCTGCACATACATTTTTAAAATACAGGGTTTATAGAGAAAAAAAAAGCGTCGTTTTATATACAATATATTATAATATTAAATTAGAGGAAAAATGTTGGTATAAAGTGGAATGTAATGTATATACTATGATTGTATTATTAAGTTGTTAAAGCGTCATTAAAATTTTCGGTAGGTTCAATTACAACAGCATCAGTTAAAGAATAATTGAATTTCTGTAATTGACTCTTGTCTCAGACGATGATTTTAATAGATTTGAAAAAGAAAATATGAAAAATCCGTTCATTAAAAAATATTATGATTCCAAGAAACGTTTAATGTCAGCCAGCAAGTTCTTGCTTATTTTTTGAATTACTCGATTAGTACGTATACTAGGTATTATTATACAGGGTGTTCTATAGAAGATGGCCGTTCACCAGCTCGTTTCTATAATTTCAACAGCGAAAATTCTCTATTCGATGACGCTAAGCAAATTCACAATCCTTAAAGTACGATTTCATATTGCACCTTTTACTGTGCAGCTTTTAAGGTTGCAGTGGTGTTTACATATAGTGGATTAAATTAAAGCAGTTTTTACTGCGCGCAGCTCAGAAGCTGCAACCATTCGAAAAAAAAAACTTGCAAAGGTGTTTACATGCAGTAAAATTTGCTGCGCACAGCTTTTGTGCCAATAATCTCCAGTTAAACTCTGAAGTATTTCGATGATCCAAAAGCGCAAGGTGCCGCTTGTTTGGCATTAATTTTGAAATAAAAATTTGGTCAGTTACCACCGCACAAATTTAAGCAAAATCTTAAAAAACTTCACGGGCAACAGCAGAAAAACTTTCAACGAAACTAATATTTTTATAATGTGCTTGCAACCTTATCTTGAGATATTTACACATTGCAACTTCCGAGAATGCGGCAGCATGAAAAAGTTACAAGCAATCGAGCTACAACAAGTGTAACTTTTTGGGTTTCAGAGATGTTTACACATTGCAACCCTTGAGTAGCGCAGCTTTTTGTACTGCACTGCAGTAAAAATTGCAATGTGTACTCGTACCTTTAACTCTACTAATTGAGTTTATTTGTGTAAGGGTATGTGATTGGAAGGAAGGAACCTTCGATTTTGAACCAGAAATTGAGAAAAAATAAACTTCAAAGCCTGCACTTTTATTGTATGCTGTCATTGCGTTCAACTCAATAGCCTTTTTCTGTATATTGCTCACAACCAATACTTCGGTTGTTTTTCATTAAATCCAATAGTCGAAATTTTTGTTATTTCATTATCCTGTCTGTTAATTCTATCTGCAAATACAAAAATGTGAATAATTTTTCACTTTTATATCTTTGTGAAATGCTTTTAATGAGCTGCAACCGTGACTCACAGTAAAATATCAAGCCGCCATAAAGTTGACATCCAAATATACAAATAATTTTATAATAGGTACCACTATCCAAATTATTAACCCAATTATGTGAATATGTTACAAAAAGTAATAATAAATAAGTACATTTTAACTTACAGGTGTTTCAGTCTCCTGGTTAAAATTGATTTTCCGTTAATTTTTAATTTTTCCATAAATTCTCTTAAATTTCGACTACAAACTCAATGACAAGAATTCCACCAAGAAAATTTTCAACTGATAGAGAAGCGAAATTCGACTCGCTTCGTGAAATAGATTTTCTCTATTTGATTGTTACAGAAGTGAGCTGCAGGTCTGATAGAGATTTATGAGAAGAACCATAAATTGATTGGAATAGGGTTAGTAAGTTTAAAGGGGTTCTTGCTTGGTATAAATTCAAAAGCTACCATCTTTATAATTATTTTTAATGATAAGACTAAACTCCGAGTAAATATATTCTTTTTATAATTTGTACATTGTGTTTCACTATCGGTCCGCATAACTCAAGGATTGGATAGCTTAGGTGGAAACAAGCAAAAAATTATATGGTGAAGGAGGTGGTTAGATGCGTCGTTTAAGATTTTAAGTACATTTTCCACTTTACACCCTGTTACTTTTTTATATACACCCTATCAAGGTGTGTGATTTATCTCAGATGATAGATAGATAACCGTCTAAGCTTTCCAATTAATGTTCCATCAGCCTTAGGACGTAGGACATCAAAGTAAAAAAAAAAAAATTGGAACAATTCTTAATTTTTTCAAATTTTATCGATTTTCCCGCCAAAATGCATCATAAATACACAGTTCTTTTACAATATTTTGAAATCCCGGAATGTTATCATTAATTTGAATATGCACATATACCTACATAAATTTAACCATTTTTGAGATAAATTTCTTTTTTTTGTTGCATAATTTCATTAATTTTCATAATTTTGTTAATTTTGCGTGGAATTGCATAAAATTAGACGTAATTTATATCGCCAGTAGCAAAATTAATGAAATTATGCATCATAAAAACAAATTTATCTCAAAAACCGTTTCATTTAGGGATACATGTGCATAGTCAAAGTAAAGATAACATTCCGGGATCTCTAAATCTTGTAAAAAACTATACTAGTTATCATGGATTTTGACAGGAAAATTGTTAAAATTTGAAAAAATTAGGAATTTTTTTCCAATTTTGTGACTTCGACGTCTTCACTTCCGATGGAAGGTAAGCGAAAGTTAATTGTGTATTAATTGGAAAGCTTAGACGGTTTGCTATCATCTGAGATAAATCTCACCTTGATAGGGTATATAGCAAGAAAGTTACAGGGTGAAAAGTAGAAAAAGTACTAAAAATCTTAAACCCCTCCTACCGCCGAAACGACGCATCTTACCCCATCCTTCACAATATAATGTTTTGCATGTTTCCAACTTGCTATCAAACCCTTGAGTTATGCGGAGCGATAGTGAAACACCCTGTATATTTTTATACCCTAGATGAAATCTATAGGGGTATACTAAGTTTGTCATTCCGTTTGTAACACCTCGAAGTAATTATGGTAGAGCAAAATGGATTGAGCACCCACGCATAATATTAAAAGTTATTTTCATTTTTGCATGTCCGTCCGTCTGTCTGTCCGTCTGTCTGTCCGTCTGTCCATCTGTGCTCACGATAACTTGAGAACGCGTATACCTAGAGAGCTGAAATTTTGAACACGGACTTTAAACAAAAAAAGTAAGTTCGAAAATAAGACAAATCGGGCAACTCCTTCGTGGGGTTGCCATACAAAACTTTCGTTTTCCTCTGTATATTTGGACACTGCCTGAGAACGAATCGATATAGAGAGCTGTACTAGCAAATAAAAAAAAATGGACTAAATCGGGCAACTCCTTCTTGGTGTTGCCATATAAAAATTTAAGTTTTTTACGTATACTGTGAAAACTATCAGTCCAAGACATTTTTATTGTACTAAAAACTTCTTCAGAATACGAAATCCTATAAAATTGGTTATAATCATTTTTTCTGTCCGACAAACCGTTCTAAAACAACTTCAAAAATTAAAAACTCACATAGATCGGTGACCATACGAAATTTAATACGGGCATTCATCTAGGATATCATAAGAATTGGTCTTAGACCAATTCTAGCTTTTTACTTGTTTGTTATATAAACTAACACAACAAACTTTATCCTCTTTACAATCAATTAATTTTTTTATTATAAACAAGACACAAATCTTTAAAAGATCTTAAAGCTTTTATAAAATTAACGTGAGACTGTCAAGAATAAAATTCGAGACTGATATAAAAAAAAAATACTTTCTAAAAGGGTTTTAAAGAGGCGGCCTAATCTAAACACAATCTCGAATATGTAACGCAATGTTCACGAAATAATTTAAGATTGTGGAGTAGTGCCAGAGTAATCGGAGGAGCATATAAAACATAATTAAAGCGAGGGAAGGGAGTAAGTCACCACAAGTTCCACCCTCATAAGAGCTATAAAGGATTCAAGATTCTTGGTTGATTTTTTCTAATAAAACATCCAGTACTTCTACCTTTGAAAAGTTGTACACTACGCCTACTGTTGATACTTCATTGGATTTAGAGACCTTTGCCTCTCCCTTGTTATTTTATATTCACCACCGTGCTTTCATTTGACACTCTAAGTCCAACTCGTAATCGTTAAAGAGTTATATACCGTTAAAAGAGTCACCATTTCTTTGAATTACGGTTCTGATTTTAAATGTTTCAGCCAAAAATGATTCTATTTTCGATTTGTCAACGAACTTATTTTGAGTTTTTTTTTCCTTTTTTTTCCTTTTTTTTCCTTTTTTTTTATTCTTTCTTCTCAGCAGCTGACTTGCTTTATCGGTTCGATGATGCCTACGTGAGTAAGATGAAAACGCGGATGCCTCTGGAAACTATAGTGGAATAGATTAAAGCATTCACAAAATCTATTAATTTATTGAAAATGTAATTCCACCTGGAATTATCGATTATGTCAATGAACACAGTTACACGTTTGAGCATATCCCTTTTTGTCGTCCACAGAAGTAATCAACACAAAGTTTCTATGCATATGCAATGTTTAATATGGTCGTGAACTTTATCATTGCCCTGTACTTTATCATTCACCCTACAAATTATTTTCGGCCGTACAGTAAAATTCCGTGATGCTTTTACCATCTCCTGTCTTTCCTCCGGCATACAATCTGCGAAAATGTAAGGGCGACATTCATCAGCACCTCCGCCAATCTCCTCATATCCCCCAATCCTTTCCCTATATCTCCTTCCTACCATGCTGTGCTTTGCATCATATGGTATCCTCTATGAGCTTGGCTTAATAAAATAAATAAAAATAAATAAAAATCCAAAACAAGCTATAATTGCTGTTATTCTGGCGGATATTATTAAGTAGCTTTTCTTGTTATAAATTTTTTTTAGGTTATCGTAGCCACAAGTTAGTATGACATAAGTCTCAGTAAAGTGTCAAACCTGGGACTGTTGCTTCACGTCTCAGCCTAGACACTCATCTTAGTTTTAGATCCATCCTTCTACCCGACTAATAAGTACTACCACAGGGATCTTGAAATTCCAGGCATTTCAGTCCTCCACCAACTATGGTCTAATGCCATCATCAATTCAGGAATTTTCCCAGGAACGTGTCTAATGACATTCTGTGACCTTTGCCAAGGTTTTTCCTGAGAAGATACGCCTTATTTATACCGTATCCAGTTATCAACACTACTTGCGGTATCTTTATTCGCATTGAGCTTGTAATCGCTTCATATGTTAGCATGAGTCTTATAATTGTCATATGGATCCAACAAATGATCCCTTCGAGCTTTCTCTACAACGTTGTCTAAGTGCAGATTATAATATAATTTAGGATTTGCCATTAATTTTAAATATATCTATCTTGGTTAATGAAGACTATGGTTGTTTTTAAGAAATTAGTAGTAATCTTTTTAGTAAGAGATATCAGAAATGTCTTGCCAGGATTAATCTTGGAATCAACTTGGTCGTACCATGCCGTAGCTATGTCCGTGTCTTCCTGAAGGGTTGGGTTAAAACTCGGTTTCGAGCTCCATAATAAAGTAAAGATTTTAAGTTGCCTTTCCGGTATTGCAGTCACTATTCTAAACACGGTTAAATTTTTTTACGAAATGTGGAACAAAGCTTTTATTGAAAAAGGCACAATTTTATTAATCGCGTTATACTAATGAAAAAAAATTTTTTTTTTGTTAATCGAAATGGAACAAATCGCATGAAATTTAATGTTTTTCTCTAAATTTTCATTTGATTTTTCATCGTTCACCAAATTTTAATACTCTCTTATACAGAGTGTAACAAAAATGATGTGCTAACAAAGCTGGCTTCTACAGAGAACAAAAGTTAAGTCCTAAAATTAGTCGTGAGGTTTCTGTTTGCTATAAGGTTGAAATTAAATAATATTGGAGGTTGAATTTGCTATCATCGAGGACCGATCGGCCTATTTTGGTTAAAATTACGTAAACTAGACTTAGCACGTCACATTCGAAGTATGAAATAACTTATGTAAGGAGGAAATTGCCTTCAAAATTATTTGTTCATAATATTTATATTACGTACTAGGGTGTTTAGTCCAGAGGTGGAAAAATCCATTCCGCGTGGTTCCTCACCTGCCATGTTTCAGGCGAAACTATGCTATAGAGGTTGAAGCTCAGGAAAGCCCAAACAAGGGCTGCAAGAAACAACATTTATACATATATGTTCAGACAGCCAAGTTGCGCTCTTTCCTCTCAAATCCTTGAGTCGAACTTAGTCTGGAGCTGCTACTTGAAACTTCAGCTATTGTCTAGGGACAACCGAGTAACTTTGACTTGGTTCCTGGACACGAGGGAAAGACAATAAGCCACTTTAGAGGGCAACTGTATAAGTGGGAAAACAGGCAACTGGATTTCCTTTGATGTGGCGCCCCCTGGATGAGGCATGCGAACTTAGCAAACAGTCACTCAGTCTGTTTGCTAACAGTCACTCAGACTGCAGTCATTGTCTAGGGACAACCGAGTAACTTTGACTTGGTTCCTGGACACGAGGGAAAGACAATAAGCCACTTTAGAGGGCAACTGGATAAGTTGGAAAACAGGCAACTGGATTTCCTTTGATGTAGCGCCTCCTGCATGAGGCATGTGAACTTAGCAAACAGTCACTCAGTCTGTTTGCTAACAGTCACTCAGACTGCAGTCATTGTCTAGGGACAACCGAGTAACTTTGACTTGGTTCCTGGACACGAGGGAAAGACAATAAGGCACTGCACTTTAGAGGGCAACTGGATAAGTGGGAAAACAGGCAACTGGATTTCCTTTGATGTAGCGCACCCGGCATGAGGCAGGCGAACTTAACAAACAGTCACTCAGTCTGTTTGCTAACAGTCACTCAGACTGCAGTCACTGGTCCTGGCCCCTTCCGTCACTTCATGAAGAAGATAGTCAAATCCGACAGTGAACTGTGTCGAAGAAGAAGGTGAAAACTCGATACATGTTATATGTGAGTGTCTAGCCCTTTCAAGTCTAAGGCTGCAAATCACTGGTGGTCCACTTATCTCCCCAAATAAGGTTTGCAATCTAACCCAAAGAACAATATAGATCAAATCTGATCGCGGTGTCCATATGGTCCTAGAGGCCTAGTCGCCCCTACTATTAACATTAACATTGTTATAAAAAGAAATCCCTTGTACATTAACACACACGTTAACATGAGTTAAACTAGGTAAAAAATGGGTTGAGATTAAGGAAAATTTACGTAAACTCAATTTTCCAAATCATAGAAATTCCCCAATTTCCCTAATATTTACGTCCTCCCATCCTCCACTGACCTAAATGCGACGTAAATATTTGGTAATCTCAACTTAACTTAAAAGGTAGCGTTGGAGGGACGACTATGAGCAACTAGGACCCTTCGAACATCGCGGCCACATTTGATTTAGTTCGCTATACTAACAATAAAATATTTTCAAACTGCTGTTGATGCCTGAACTGATTTTTTTTTTCCATTGATGTATGTAAATTTTTAAAATTTATAATTTCACCTCTGGCAAAGTCAGTTTTATTTCTAAAGAGAGCAGAGAAGGCAAAAAGCACGCAAGCACAAAAATATTCTCAAGATATGAAATCATCCCCACTTAATCCCTTTAGTCTTTTCAGATGATACGAATAAAATTGATAGATAGGTTCTTAAAACCCAAGGTATTCCCATTACCAATCATGTTCCACCATTAGTTGACGTAATATAGTGAAATGTATAGGAAAGTACCGTACAGAAAACACAATATTCTCTCTCCTCTCTCTGTCACAGAATTACGTCACATACTATCAGCTGCAAGGTGTTAAAATATTAATGGGAATAGCTTGTCTTCTATATACCTTGTTAAAACACGTCTCTCAGTTATATGATCCACACCTACCGTCAATGCAATTTCGTCGAGCATACTATCATCTCGTTGCAAGAAATGTTCTTCCAAATCCAATGTTCTTGTAGTTGGATGTGGTCTGCCATGATCCCGAACTAGAGGTTTGAAAAATCCTGTTTACCTACCTTAGCCTATTGTGTAGTCTTCAGAGGTTTTTCTCATTTTTGTAAATAAAGGAGTGAAAGGAGGAGTGTTCGAGCGTTATTGTAGTGCGTCTATCAATTCTTTTTTTTTTTGCTCTTTTTTTCTTCTTCCAATACAATCATAGTGTAGTCTTTTAAATGCATAATTACAAATGTAAAATTCGCTGTAATGATGTAATTTTAGTATCTGTAAATATAGCAAGATATCCGTAGAAGAGATATAAAAAAATTGATATATATATATATATATAAAGACAAAACGACGTTAATATCTTCAAAAAAATTTTGGGTTGTGTTTAAAAGCGTCATAACGCGATGCTGATTTAAGTAATCTATCAACAAAAAAATTAGATTTTAAATATTTAGAAAAGCTATATAATTTTGTTTTATGTTTTTTGTTTTCCCCAACCAGAGAAGAAAAGAGTAATTGTATTCATTTTAAAAGGACACACATAACTCATAAATATATAGAAGCAACCGATTGTTATTTAGTTTATCCTCATAATTTTTAAGTGAAGAATTATAGAAGAAAAGACTATACAGTATGTTACTAAGTAAAAGCCTAAAGAAAACCGAAAATATTAAATTATATAAAAATGTTTCAATATAACGGAGAAGAACAAAACAGAAATACTTATGTAGAGATAAAAAAGAAAATGAATAAAAGCTAAACATTTTAACGAGGAATGTTGTAATCACAAGAACCCTATTATTGATATGTTTGTATTTATATTTTATGAAAAAAAAAATATATTATATAGAAAAAAGTATTGGGTTTTGTTTAAATGTATTATTATTGGTAAATTTGGTTTTTTCATCAATCCTACACCCACCCATTCCTCTTTTGGCGGATTGCCAATTCTTGGCGGGAGAGGTATCCACAATTGCTTACGTTTCTTGTTACACTTGTGGTAATAATATCGGCTTCTGAAGGAGCGATAATAATACCTAACCCTACCTCCGGATAACTCCAGAGATTTTATAATGTTATTGAACTATATTCAGTTCGGAAATATAGAACCAGCTATCAGCAATAGCGACGTCTTCTACCTTTTTACACTATGCCAAAAGGGGAAGTCACCTCAATCGATGTGGCATTCTAAGACATCTACTTTAATCTGAATAAAGGTAACTATGCTGATACGCTCTGGGACAAAGCGTCTCGAAGGATTCAGGTGTCAGATTGTCCCAATGACAGCCTGCCTAACTAGGTGGCCTACGGTAAAGGCGACGAAAACCTAGCTTGAGGTAACAGCCGGGACACAGATCGTCCAATGACAATCGGTCTTGCTTTCTTGAATTTAGGTAGAGTTCAGGAAATCCTAATTAGTTCGCCAAACGACAATAACAACGAAAACCAAGCTATCCCAAAAACCCCCGGTCTTGAGGACATATATCAGCAGGATGGCGTCAAGTCCATGGCCGTCTCTAGCTAAATGGGGTCCCTGTGCACTTAAGGATATGAGGCCACCAGAACTGAAATTATTTTCTAAACTACTTTGGGCTATCAACGTAAAGTATGTTAAGGCCTATCGTGCACTGGAGAATTTTTGTCACGTAGGTAACTGTTTTGTCACCGCACCATCAATTTCATAGGCTCTGAAGTGACGTGACGTGACGTGACAGAGAGATGACTTTTTGTTTCCTCCGGTTAGCAACTTTTGAGTGACGAAATTAGTATAAGCACGCCTTCACGTTTTTATGAATCTGCACCGAACTGGTAACATTTTTGTTGCCGCTTAACTGCCATTGTTTTGGTAGACGTTGGAAGAAACTTTCACATCTTTTTAAAAAAAAAAAAAAATGACTACAGCTGCAACGATAGTGTAAGAAATACAAGAAGTACAAATAGGGTAACAAGAAATACTCTTGATAGCAATTTGAAGACAAGAATGTGGGATGAAATATCCATGAAAGTATTTATATAGACTTTAAGAGTTACAGCAAGTCTCTCTTCGGGTTAAATTGATAATCGCATTATTGGTACTTTAATAAGTTATAGCAGCCCTATTGCACCAACAACTGATCGGTTATCTATCACTTAGCAACTTATCAAAATTTCTGATTAATTTCTGTTGCACTAAAAATAAATTTGAAAAGAACTCATTTGAGTGTTGAAAAGTGAGATGACCTCAGCTTTTCAAATTACTGTTGCACAAAACAGAAAAGAAAGATTATTTGAGGAAGAATCTGTGTCTAGAGATCGTGTAGTCAAAGTCAGAATAAATTACACGCTGGTCTCGGACACATTGGAAAATTTTCGCTTAACACGTGTGCAAATAAAGGGTTTTCCAATAGGAGGTGTTATTCTGATATTCAAAGAAAAATGCCATTTTTTTTAGATAAATGATCGGACCTTTATTTCATTATAAAGAGGAAGGTATGCCGTTAATAATGGAAAATAACATCAACCAAATGACCACCACGACCACGCCTACAGGACCATATCCTTTTCATGAAATTTTCCATAACCAAATCGCAAAGTGGCTGCCTTATGTCCTCGATAGCCTCACGAATTCCATCTTTGAGGTCTTGAATCGACGCTGGGCTGTTGGCGTAGACCTTCTCTTTCACGTGGCCCCAAAGGAAGAAGTCGCAAGCTGTTAAGTCACAAGATCTCAGTGGCCAATTGTGATCACCTCTTCGAAAGATAACACGGTCCGGAAACTTTTCCCGTAAAAGATCAATGGTTTCGTTGCTTGTATGGCACGTATCGCCGTCTTGTTGAAAGTAAACGTTGTCCAGATCAATACCATCCAATTCCGGCCATAAAAAATCATTAATCATCTGTCGATAGCGCAATCCATTCACCGTAACTGTTGCTCCAGCCTCATTTTCGAAAAAGTAAGGTCCAATGACCCCGCGGGACCATAAACCGCACCAAACAGTCACACGTTGAGGATAGAGAGGCTTTTCAACAATAACTCTTGGGTTTTCCGAGCACCAGATGCGACAATTTTGCTTGTTAACGAAGCCATCGAGGTGGAAATGGGGCTCATCACTCAAGATGAGTTTTCGATGGAATTCCGGAACATTTTCATGCATTTCAAGGACCCAATCAGCAAAGACTCGACGTTGTTGATGATCGGCCGGCTTGAGTTCTTGAGAACTTTATAAGCCTTAAGACCCAAATCTTTATGCAAAATACGGTGTAATGACGTTTGTGGAATGCCTAATTCCAAAGAACGACGAGGAATGGACAAACCTGGGTTTTCTTCAACACTTTCGGCTACAGCAGCAATATTCTCGGCTGTTCTTGAGCGACGTGCACGGGTTTTATTCTTCACATCACTAACTTGTCCCGACAGCTAGACCTTTTTTACCAATTTCTGTATTGCGGTCCGACAAGGTGCTTCACGACGACCCAAACATGTTCGAGTTTTACGAACCGTCTCTGCCACAATTTCACCATTTTTATAGTGAATTTTAATAATTTCAATGCGTTGTTGAATCGTGTATCGTTCCATTTTTATTAATGGCGTAGTTGTTACTTGCCAAATGTCAAAAAATGACAGCTCCAAAAGTGACATCTACCGAAATAGCGGGCTAATTAAAATAACACCTCTTATTTGAAAACGCGTATAATAAATATGTTCCACTAAAAATTGGAGGAAATTTGCAACATAGTGGATGAAAAAAATTTTTAAGTCCTTTGCAATAACTACTGACAACTCTACATAGGTTGGAAAATAGAGCCCAATACCATGAATTGCCAATATGCATTGTATCAATAATCAACTGTGTGTAGGATTGTTCATTGAGTATCAAATACAATAATCAATGTGATGATGGATGACCAGAAAACAATCAATATTAGTCGCTACAATTTCTTCATATTGGTAGTTTTCTTTAAGTAGCTGGATGCATCGATGGAACTATGATTAATATAGATGCCCCTACCATGAATGAAGAGCACTATATAAACCGGCACGGAAAGCACGCATTTAACGTAATGATGGTGTGTGGGCAAGACGGAAGCTCTTATGCTCTAAATTCCAATTGGACAGGTAGTGTACATTATTCCAGAGTACTTCGAAATTCTCAATTATTTGGAAATTTTGAAGCTGGTTTTCGTCCATACCCTGGTGCAGTAATTTTGGGGGACAGTGCTTACCCACTTAAAGCATGGCTCATTCCACCATTACGAAGAAATCCTGATAATCTTAAGCAGAGCAAAGATTTAAAAAAAATAATAAGGAGTACCTATTGTGAAAACAGTTTTGGTAAGTGTTCATGAATTTACCTTTCATTAATTATATAAAATGCTTTCTTCTAAGAAAAAAAAAAGTCAAACGAAGCCATAATGAACGACTCACTGTTAACTCGTAAAAATAATAATGAACAATAATTGAATTTTTAGCAAAAGGTTGGTTCTTGTTATCGAATATAAACAATTGTACATATACCGTATACATACTTATCAATTCATTAAACTTGTAATTTTTTGATAATTAACGTTTAATTTTAGTGCAACACTTATCATCCTTACTTTGCAAAAATTGATACGTTTTCTCCATTGATAAGTAAGTGAAATTTAAATGTTTTTCGTGAAACTCTTATTACTTACATTCATCAAAAAACAAATAAACTGATAATTTGTTAACTAGTAGAAACTAGTAGTAAATCATCAAATATTTCAAATTTCAATACTCATACGGAAATATCAAAGGAATCTTTCAGAATAGGACCGTGTAGTTAATCAAAAACATTAAGAGGAAAAATTTCAATTTAGATGCCAGCGAGCCTGTAGGCAATAAAACTTACTATACGTAGGTTTGTGTCCTGAAAGTATGAAAATACATATAAAATTAGCTTAGACCTAGACCACAAGTCACATTAGAGACATCTAGCGTATAAGACTGAAACCCAACATGCGACAATTTAAGACGAAAATGAAAATTTGCAATTCAAAGAAATTGAAAATTTTTAAAGAGAATTAACAATCCTAAAGTTGATTTTGCACATAATTGTGAAAAATACTAATTTGCTTTATATTTCTAAAACTTTCAACGAAATATTGCAATTTCTCGTCGGTGAAATATTGAGAGAAAAAACAAGTACCATTAGAGTTAAAAAATTAAAAAATGCGCTACTAAAAATGAAAAAACTCGACTTTATTTGCTAGATATAGGCTTTATCTCTCTAAAATAGTCACAATATAAAAAAATGAGAATACATACCAAGAGGAATTTGATTTGAAAAAAATCAATTTTTACCATTCTTTACAAGTTTCCGAGCTAATATCTCCATTCCAATGATTTTTTTTTATTTTTCTCGACGTTATTTACTAGACCTCTTCGTTATCTTTAATTTGAGATATAAATCATTATTCTGCTACAAATAGTTTGCTAGAAATTCGTATTGAAAAATGTATGAAACTTTCAAATTAAGTGAAATTTTACGTTAAGCATCCTTTCGCTCCAAATTGAAGGGACCCATAATAGCGTTCCTTTCGTTGATATTTTCTATATCGTTAGAACGACGACAGTAACTAAAAAGTAACGTGACAAAAAGTCTTCAGTGCTCGTCAAGCCTAACATGAACCAACAGTATAAAAATTTTCGTTGATTAACTAATACATACATACATTGAGTTTGGCTACTGGAAGTAGGTATACAAAAAAAAAATAACGGAAATATGGCTGCAACACACTGTCATTATACGTTGCCAGCTAAGCTAACTTGAAATATTATACATATTGTCTTACTGGTTCAAGTTTTGGTCATCGGTTGGTCTACTATCGCAATCACAAGGTCTGGAAGGCCCTATGGTTCGCGGGGCTCTGGGCCCTAGCCCAGAAGGTCCATGAGTAAAGATGACATTGGTCAAGTCTGCGGTCTTCGAGGTAGCTGGCTAAAGCGGATGCGTCCAATATTGAGGAACCTTGCCGACCGCGGCTAAAGTGCAATAAACTGATGTACAAACCAGGTATCGTCTCACTAAATCAGAAAACAAGCTTTTATTTTGTTAGGCATGCAATAAAAACGAATCCTTATTTGGCTTTGTTGTGCAGTATATATTTTTATAAGTTTCCTTTATTTTTTTCAGATACCTTCTAAAGTTGACAAAGTAATAATTACAATTTTGTGTTTTTCATTTCTACAAATCGCCTACCTAGCTAATTCCCCTGGTGCCATCCGCAAGGTATTTCAATATTTTTTTTCTTTATACATACATATACTTGTATATGTAGGATTTCCAAATAAAACGAATGAGAAAATATTTTATGTGGTCAAAATTCACGATGCCACTATTTTATTTCATACGATTTAAATTCATTACATTGGAAAACTACGTATTTTACTGATTAATATACGACAAATGAAATCATTTACAAAAGGTAAGTGATGAAGATTGTAATTGTAAGCAACTTCATGTATGTACAAGGAAGGGGAACTGTCATCCATCTTTTCATCAAAAAAATCGCATGTCATGTAAAGTCAAGTCAGAGCGTGTAATTTTGTCTGCATCTTGTATTGAATAATTTCAGTTTGTATTAAATATAATTTTACAGTAAGTTTGTTTTTATTACTTTATACTGACAGCAAATACAGTACCCAGTAGGCGTCAGAATAAAGTAAAAAACATAAAATAGTCTGAACGGAAAGGATAACCTCAAAAGTCGTAGTGTACGCCTGTTCCAGAAAATGGATTCAAGGTTAAGTCTAAAAAAGTTGGTCGAGTCTGGAGAGGGAAATGGAAAGTCAAATTACACATCCAAGAGGTTTAAACTAAATTTGTTGCTGAGAATGAAAGACTTGCTAAATATTGCTACTAGTGTAACATCAAAACCATTTGCTGCAGATGGAGGCGTAAGTGACTGAATTAAGAAGGACATAGAGGCTCAAACCATTATTGGCCTCAATGTTGATGAAAAAATTGCATTAAAAATTACAACATGCAATTCTGCAGCAGAAATGATAGAAAGACTGGAGCAGCTTTATGGCCAGAAAAGTCAGAAATCGAAAGCGATATGAAACAACAATTTTTTATAGTTATAGGTATGATGAGTCAAAGCCGGTTGCAGAGAATTGTCTTCAAGTAGACGGGCTGGCGCAAGAGTTACGTTCAAAAGGTGAAGAAGTTAAAGACAGCTGGGTAATGTCAAGAATTTTAAACTCACTGAGCAAAGTTCGACTATTTCCAAGCAGCTTGGGAATCAGTTGCCGAAAGTGAGAAAACTCTTCAAAATTTCCGTGATCGTCTTCAGCAAGACGAAATAAGGCTTCAAGGTCGAGAGTCTGAAAATGTAAACAATGCACTTGTCGGGAGGTCTAAGAGGTACAGAAAGGATGAACATAGGAGTCAGATGATGTCAAGAAGGAAGTCAGATCAATATAGTCCTAAACAATATAGACAGTCAGGTCAGTTTAAAAGCAGATATTTTAAATGTGGCAAAACTGGTCACATGAAGCGTGCGTGACCAACAAACAAACCCTGTTTCGAATATGTTGATTACTGCAAGAAAAATTACAACTGTAATTGTTGCCATGAAAAGGGTCATTTTGCAAATGAATGTCCCAAGAAGTCAAGTAACGACAAAAGCAAAGTCAAATCGTTCGTCTCAGTAGCGTTGTCATCAACTCTTTTGGTAAATTTATCAAACCAACGAGAACTGTGGGTCAAGGACAGTGGGTCAACTCATCACCTAACTGGAAATCTAAAGTGGCTAACAAATGTACGAGCCTTGGATGTTCCTATCTTAGTCGAGATTGGAGACTCAACAAGACTGTACTTGACAAAGGTTACACACAGCATGCCACAGCAGAAGAGTCACTGATTATGGAAGGAGATAAGGTTGGCTTAGTAGCAAAAAAGACTGGAGGATTATTTGAAATGATGTTTCGTTCAACGGAGCAGCATAGCTTGTCGTCAGCGGTAAGTCTAAAACTTTGGCACGAAAGATTAGCGCATCAAAATGTCCGGCATGTAAAGGATATTCTGAAAAGAAATGTTATTCGTTACATTGATGACTGGAAAGATAATATCTGTAAAGGATGTGCATATGGTAAACAACATAAAGTGTCTCATCCAAAAATTTACGTCATTGCCAAGAGTACTCTTGATAGAATACATGTTGATCTAGGAGAAATGAATGTTAGGTCTCTAGGTGGTTCTAAATATTTTCTATTGTTCAAGGATGATTACAGTCGCTTTAGAACGGTCTACTTTCTGAAACAAAAGTCAGAAGCAGTTGAATATATACCTAAATTTAGTCGAGAATCAGTTTGGAAGAAGAGTGAAAGTTCTAATGTCAGATAATGGAAAGGAAATTAAAAATGTCAGAACTAAAAATATCTTTGAGCAGCTTGGAATATTTAACGAGAGATCAGCTACGTACATACCTCAACACAATGGTCGAATTGAACGGGAAATGCACACTATGGTCGAAGCAGCAAGAGCAGAAATTTATGCCAAGGATCTTGGATCATCCTTGTGGACAGAGGCACTAAGCTATTCAGTTTTTACAATAAATCAAACAGGAAATAGTAATGTTGTTGGTAAGACACCTGCTGAATTGTGGTTTGGTCGTCAAATCAGTCTGAAAAGCATGAAAAGTTTTGGTTGTGAATGCTATATGATGCTACCTGAGCATCAACGTCAGAAGCTTAACCAAAAGAGCAAGAAAGGAATCTTCATTGGGTGTAATATCGAAGAGCATGGATATAGAATCTATTTGCCAAGTGAACAACATGTCGAGCGTAGATACACGGAAGTCAGTTGCAAGCCAGTTGAACAGAAAGAAGATGGAGTAGCAGCTGATAGTGTAGATGAATTTGAATCGTAGTCAGAATATGATAAACAAGGTCAGGAGACTCAGGAGTACTACAGAATTTGTGAAAGTGATCAATCGGAATCAAGTCTGGAAGCAAACGAGAATATATCGTCGTCAGGACATGAAGTATCATCCAAAGTACCATGACTATGCTATGATTGGTGAAGTTAAAGATATTTCAATGCAAAATGCAGTGAAAGATTCCGGATGGAGAAAAGCAATGCAAAACGAAATTGATGCACTAAGAAAAATGGAGGCATGGGAGCTAGTGGACTTGCCTAAAAATCGAAAGCCATTAACATGCAAATGGGTCTTACGTGCGAAAGCAGATAGACGACTGAAGGCTAGGGTTGTAGCTAGAGGTTTTGATCAGGTGCATGGGATTGACTATAATGAAACCTTTTCACCAATTGCCAGACATTCTAGTATTAGATTGCTATTGAGTCATGCTGCAAACAAAGGACTGAGGATCCACACTTTTGACGTGGACACAGCTTTCCTAAATGGAAAATTGTCAGAGAAAATATTTATGTCGCAACCAGAAGGTTTTGATGATAATTCTGGAAGAGTCTGTCGCTTGAAAAGAAGCTTATATGGGTTAAAACAGGCTTCAAAGGGCTGGAACGCTACGTTCACCAAAACCCAACCGTGAGGAAACTAGGATTTAGAGACACTGATCATGATCCATGCATTTTCTACAACAGACAGGTCAGTTATAATTGGAATATTTGTAGATGACGGAATTTTTATTGGCCAGAATGAAACATGGATAAAGCAGGCACTGTCTGGGCTGGCAATGAACTTTAAAATGAAAACTACAGGTCCGGAGAAAGGAAAATTATTCTATCTTGGAATGGAGGTTCACTTATAAGGAATAGGGATATTGGTGACACAGCAAAGATATCTACGCAAGGTTTTAGTTCGTTTTGGTTTTAATGATGCACACTCTGTTGCAACACCTATTGAACCTGGAATGTTAACTGAAAAACATGTGAATGATAGACCACTCCAAAACAAGTCTTATCGTGAAATTATCGGGAGTCTGCTGTATCTATTTACCATATCAAGGCCCGACATTAGTTTTTCAGTCAATTATCTTAGTCGACAAGTAAGTGATCCTAAATATAGTCATTGGAAAAGGATTGAACGTACTCTCAGATATCTCAAAGGAAAAGAGAATTTTGGAATACTTTTCGGAGGTTAGGCAAGACTGAAGGCTTATACAGATGCAAACTATAGTGGGACAGAATCGGACATGATCTCAACAAGTGGAATTCTGGTAGATTACGGAGGTGCTATTGTCTGGATGGCTCAGAAACAGTCAGTCGTTTCTATATCATCAGCTGAAGCAGAGTATCGTGCGGCAGTCAGTGAAGTCAGTTGGATTCGCAGAATAATAGAAAACTGGAAGTTGGTATTACGACTGAATCTACTGTTCTATTTATTGATAATCAGGCAACTATTCATATGCTTGAGAATGCTGATGAAGGAAAAGTGACAAAAGGAAAGAAGCACAATGAAATACGTCGCAAGTTCGTAAATTATCACATTAGAGGTACTGTGCGTCTGGCATACATACATACCAAGGATCAAATTGCTGACATCTTTACCAAAGCATTGAGTAAGAAGACATTTGAAGACTTACGTCTGAAGTTGCTTAACGAGGAGTATTGGAGATTGTAATTAGGTCTGTCTGTTTACTTTTGAGTAAAAATCTTTGCGTAAAAATCAAGTAAAAACTTTTATGCGGTAGAGGGGATAAATCAAGAAAAGTTACCAGACACTTTTCGAGTAAATTTTGTTTAGCTTGTCATGTGTCAAGAATTTGGCTGCTACCTTTCCGTCTGAAACAGAAAATAATTAATTAATTTGAAATACGTTTTAAAAAACCCACCCTCTTTAATATTTTTTTTTTAATTTCGACTCTTTAGATTATCATTTTACATTCTTTCGATAACCCAATAAACGGCTTAACCTCAAATTTAATACTTTTGACAGTCAGCTGATTGCATATCAAAGTTACACATCCTCTTGATCATGAGTAAAAATGTGCAACTTTGTGCAAGAGGGGAAACGTAAAAATTTACTCGATTTTTACTAGTTAAAAGTAAACAGACGGTTTGTGAGTAAAAATGCGTAAAAGTTTTTACACCGAGTAAAAACTTTCGAGTAAACAGACAGACCTATTGTAAGCAACTTCACGTGTGTACAAGGAAGGGGAACTATCATCCATCTTTTCATCAAAAAAATCGCATGTCATATAAAGTCAAGTCAGAGCGTGTAATTTTGTCTGCGTCTTGTATTGAATAATTTCAGTTTGTATTAAATATAATTTTACAGTCAGTTTGTTTTTATTACTTTATACTGACAGCAAATACTTCCACCCCACAACAGTAAGTTAAAGCAAAAAAAAAAAGGTAAGTATAATTATCAATCTGATTCTTCGTAAAAACTTCTTCACTCTTCAATAGGTTATATCGTTATGGCGTCTTCTTTGATTTTTTTTTGTTTTTGTCGAATGTCAGAAAAGTCAGGGTTGTGAAATGTGGTTAGCGCGTTCAGTGTTACCACATATATATATATATATTTACAGCGATTAAAGCGGTGTTTTAGAACTATCGTTGTACAGTCTGGAACGAAGGTGTCGGCACATTCTTCTTGATTTTTCATAAATCATTCAAAATTTTCGATTTATCAGTATTTCGATTTGGCAACACTTTTTTCAATAACACTTAAATGTACGGCTTCTTTCGGAAAGAAGTTTGAAGAAAGGTATCAAATTGGGGGGTAAATTTCCCTCGCTGTGGTAACTTTTGGGGTAAGTAAGATTTTGCTAATGTGGGGGATTATTGAAGAATAATACAATTCAAAAAAATATTATTTATTTTGGAAAAAAATACAATAATGTCCAGTATTTGAGATAATTTTTAAATTTCCTGTCGCTTTGTTACTGACACTAATCTATGGAAATGTTTGTGAAATGTATCAAAACGTATCTTTTTTCCTGCACGCGTGTCACTTTCTATTGCACGTAAAAATATTACTAACAAATACTTTATTTTGATTAATGACTGAAATAAAGAATCTTATTGTGGGTAATACTTCAATAAGAATATTACTAACAAAACCACTTGTTTCTGAGTATCGATTGGAATAGACTTGTTTTGGGTATCGACTGAAACAAGAATATCCCTATTCCAAACCTCAATAAAATAGGAAGCCAATTTGATCAAGCAAAAATTGAGCTGGTGAGTACATTGTCAATTGCTACAAAAATTTTTCTATCATAATTTCGATTTAATTTTAGTTTTACTCCTTTGCATTTATTGAATAATGGTTTTAACTTTATAGATAAGTTTTGAATTTCGTTTAAAATAATTTTACTACTAAAATTCTATTTTATATTAATTCGGTCGTAGTATTTATTAATTAACCAATAATCATTGAGGTTAAACTAGCGTTTTAATTACCACCACCCTTTAATTATTGCGTGTTCGCTCTAAGTACGGTCAGAACACTAAGATCGGGTTTCTACTTTATCCCTACATTTTTTCATACCCTGCATCATGCTGTATCTATATAGCAAGTAATAGTTAAAAAAATGCTTTTACTTGATATCTGAATTATTTCGCCATTCTTCAGATTGGACTACATCCCGTGCATACATTTGTTAATTCCTTTAATGCAAACTGGTAGTATGTTAAATATAAAAAAATGTCTCAATTGTTCCATCAATACGATTGTCGATAGGTTCATTTCAAAATTATTAAGTTTCTTTCTTTTCTTATATCGAATTTATAAAATAAATGGAGAGTGAGCAGGACTTTCATCTACAAAGTTTGATGGAAATTTACGACATGCATATTAAGAGTTCCACACAACTAAACAATTTTAACTAGTTTTCTAATTAATTCATTTTTTTTCCTGCAGAGAAAACACATATGCATAAGATTAAAAACATTTTTTACGATTGAACGGCTGCATGATCCTCAATGTGGCACGAAAGGGAAACCCCCAGGGTAATAATTAAAACGTATAAGATGCCCTTGATCATCGTAAACGTTCGCGAAACCTACAATGGCCGTTGTTGTAGAAAATATATAACATGGGTAAAATCTAGCCAATGTTAATGATTTGATGGTCATATTTAAATGCTTAAATATTTATTAAGACATACTAAAGTTATAACACGATAGTGACTATAATGTATGTTACAGAATTATATTTGAGTTCTTTGCAAAAGTTCAAAAATAACGTAAAAAAACCCCTTAAATGCTATTATTCATAAAAACGTCCATTTCCTTATCGAAAGCAGTCTTTGTGTTGGCCATATACTGATCGAGTTCCTTATCCAAGTCTTCTTTTTTGATATCCGGTCTCTGAACTAAAATTAAATGGCAGAATAATAAGTTTTATAAAAAATATAAATCTTTATAATTAAAATTTAAAGATTACACGACAGCTGTTTCGATTCCAATTGCAGCTTTACAAACCTAATGGACGTTTTATACCTCTTCCACGACCACTTGTTGCCCGACCACGACCGCGAGTACGGCCTCGGGAATTTCTTTGTTGTCCACCACCTCTCCCGACAACTCGGGAATTTCTTTGTTGTCCACCTCCTCTTCCGACAACTCTTTGTCTTGATCTTGATCTGTCTCTTACACGGCTCCTTGATCTGCTTCGGCTACGTTGTGGTGTTGAGCCACCTCTGGAAAAAGAGAATAGATCATAGTGAAATCATTTATTTGAGTAATTTTAAGAAATCTATGAAGAAATAGGATGCGATTAAGATTTAATTTGTACAGCGGACTGTAGAATTAAGAAATTCACTTCATCCCGACAAGGTCAATATTTAACCGCAACCGCAAAATACATATATAAATCAAAATAAAATCACTCACCTTCCTCTTGGGCGACTAACACGTCCCTGTTGAGCCCCACCTTTATTACCGCTTGGTAAATTATTAGTCGAATTCCGCCTCTTAGTAATTCGTCCACGGGTCACACCACCATGAGTAATAACTCGCCTTCTGCGATTATTTCCTCTAATTGAACGGTCCCCTTGCCCAAAAGATCTTCGTACACCCAGACGGTTACTAACAGAGGCACTACCTCTTCGTGATCTACTTGTGGATCGAAATCTAGTTCTATTGATTCTTTTAGCTGGTGGTACACTGCCGTCACCTCTATTCAAATTATTTCTACTATTTGCTCTGCGCAAATTATTTTTTGAATTCGAACGCTTAAGATTTCCAACAGAATTTGATCGTTGTAGATTTTGTTTTGATGGGCTTCTTATCAATGTAGTTCGTTTTAAACGACGACGTGGCAATGGTGCTTTTCCTGCACTTGCGCGTCTTGCACCCAATCTTGCCGCTATATTCGAGGTAGAATTCGACCGTCTCAAAGTGGGCTCAATTAAATCAGCCTTCATTCTGTGAAAATTGATTCGTGTTTAAAAAATAAATATTATTTTTTGTTTCATATCGAAACTATAGTTGTATTGGTTTCTTTTGAGTGATTTGATTGATTGGAATCAACGGTTCTTACGTTGCAATATTGGATAGGCTATTCGAACGTGCCAATTTTCCATTTGGAGCAAGTCGAATTGCATTTCTGGTGCCTTTCTTAAGCCCAATCCGATTCTGTATGCGCTGCCTGGATGGCAAGTTTGCCTTTAGACTCCTCTGTAAATTTCATCAACGTTAGTTTGTTGGTTTTTTGTTTTTGTTTTGGAAATATTAGTATGTATTTAGATTTATTGGATTTTTGGACATTACTCGTTTCAGTTTTAGGGCTGCTTGAATTTTATGTTTCTTTTCCAATTGCTCCAATAATTTGCGATTTGCTAATGATGCTGTGCCGCCGCCATCAATTGAAACACTTTGCGTACGTCGTCGGCCTGGTTTTCTTAATGGTGGCGATTTTGGGCCGACTGATTGCATAACCGTAAAACGATCATTTAGTGATATTTTTGTTGAATTATTTACGTGTATTTTATTTATAGACATTTTTTGTTTATTTTGATCTGGAAAATAAAAGAAATTAGAAATTAGTTTATTAAACTTGCAGCGTAAATCATGTGAATATATATTAAAAAAAAGACATTACGACACATTTCCGTGTTGTTTAGATTGAATTGAGCTTATTGAAGAGCGGTTGGGATGATTCCTGAATACGAATTAACTTAGCTTGTTTTCTCTATTGGCTTTTATCGTTTTCGATTAGTGTCCGTATATACACTACTACGAGTAATATTTTAGAAGTTGTTTCATAAATGACACAAATTCTGATAAGGAAAAAAAACGCCGGAGATGTTGATAATGACGCAAAATTTTTGGTTTGTTAATGGATCAAGATAAAACAGAGTGCAGATCGTTTCCCCTTTATTTTTTACTACAGAACTATGCAGTTTTTGGGTCTATTAGGAACCAACAGACAAGATAGGCTGACAAAAATTCTAATAAATATGCTGTTTTCATATCGGGTATATTTTCTGATTTATCTAATGGAAACTATAGGCGCCTTAGACACGATGACCCTAGACGTTGTATGGCAACCCTATAAAGGAGTTAGCTCTACCATTATTATTTCTATGCGTTACAAACAAATTCACAAACTTAGGGTCTACCCGAATCTAAGTCTTCATTTTCGTCTTCGTCTTTTTATTGCAGCTAGTCCCGATATACAGAGTATGTTAGTATACAGGGTGTTTCCCCTTAGGAGGTCCATAGAGCGGGAGGTGATAGTACTCACCTAGACGAACCAAAAATTGTATGGCAGGTGGGGGGGCAATATCAACCGTTTAGGAGTTACAGGGTGATTCATAAAAAAAGCTAGGTTTTTACAGAACACCCTGTATCTTAAAAACTACAGGGCGTATGGTCACAGTTAAGGGCTCACTGTATGCAGAACTTCATGGCCTTTCCAACGACAGCTCAACCAGCCCCGTGCCCCTCTCCCCTCAGATGTTATGAAGGTTTAAACTAAAAATTTCGGATATTCTTTCCTTTTTTTTTACTTTGACCTCTATTATTTTTGCAAAAAGGTCGTTAACATAACTTTTTTTTATAAAAACTGTAAACTGTGGAGCCTCCTCTTTAATTTGACCTATTACACCCTATGTGTTAACTGTAGCCGTTAAACAGTTATTAACTCATAACCTATTCCGGTCACACCGAAATTAGACGATATTTTTTAAAATGACGTACTAAGGGAACAAATTATCGTTGAGGATAGGTTTGAAAATAGGTTTGAGAATAAGTTTAGAGCTAATAACTCTTTAACGGATACAGTTAACACATAGGGTGTAATAGGTCAAATTAAAGAGGAGGCTCCACAGTTTACAGTTTTTATAAAAAAAAGTTATGTTAACGACCTTTTTGCAAAAATAATAGAGGTCAAAGTAAAAAAAAAGAAAAGAAAATCCGAAATTTTTAGTTTAGACCTTCATAACATGAGGGGAGAGGGGCACGGGGCTGGTTGAGCTGTCGTTGGAAAGGCCATGAAGTTCTGCATACAGTGAGCCATTAACTGTGACCATACGCCCTGTAGTTTTTAAGATACAGGGTGTTTTGTAAAACCTAGCTTTTTTTATGAATCACCCTGTAACTCCTAAACGGTTGATATTGCCCCCCCACCTGCCATACAATTTTTGGTTCGTCTAGGTGAGTACTATCACCTCCCGCTCTGTGGACCTCCTAAGGGGAAACACCCTGTATACACCGTGACAGCTAGTGGCGTAACACAACAAGCTCAGCTAGCCCTTCTTGACCATCATAAATGCAGTCAAATTCACCAAATAATTATAAATTTTTGGCGACATTTAACTACGATAAGCTATAATGTAAAAAAATAAAGATTAATTTTATTAGCTACAAATTATGACTGCTTTATGATTTTATTATTATTATTACTTCTTTATTAGTATGATATATACTCTCTTTACACATCTATCACATTATGTAAATATTCAAGGCTTAGTAATCTAAATAATCATGATAATTGTTCAATATTCACTTAATAAATATTCATAAAAAATTCTATACATTTTTTTTATAAAAATTCCATATTGTTTCATTTTTTATATCACTAGGAAGCTCATTGAAGATTAGAAAGCCTCTATATATCAGTGAGCTCTGACCAGCTCGTGTTACATCTCGGCAGTCTTATATCATTGTTTCTTCTTAGTTAATATAGTTGGACATCCCCCACATATTGTATAAGTTCATTTAGGTATCTCGATAGTTTTTGATTCTTCACTTTGTAAATAAGTAGAAGCATATTCAACTGCAGTCTCTTCGGACATTCAACTACTTTAAAGTATCGAGCATACATTGTATTGGTGTATATCTGTTGCATCTTAAAATTATCCTCATTGTTTTATTCTGTAGCTTTTGTAAACGCTCAATCATTGCGCCTAGTATCGTTATATATATTGGAAATGAGGTTTTATAATCACATTATATATGTCAATTGAGCTTTTCATTAATATATTTTTCCTGATTCTTCTAAAGAATCCCACCTTTTTACCGATTTTTTTTACAAATACACTCTATATGGTTTTAAAGTTTAAGTCTCTATATATATCTAAATCTTGCCTGTAATTAATAGTCATAAATTTTGTTTTACTCATATTCAATTTAACTTTGTTAATTTCAAACCACTTGTTGAGGTTTTTTAAATCTTGCTCTAATTTTTCCTTACAGTCTTTCACATTTGTCCCAACAATATATATAAGCGCGTCATCTGCGAAGAGCTTTATCTCACCATATACCACTACATCTTTAATATCATTTATATATATCAAGAAAAGCAGAGCTCCCAATACCGAACCCTGCGGAACACCTAGTCTGTTATACATTAATTCCGACAAGATATTATAACACTTGTTCTTTGACAGCGATCACTTATATAATCAACAAACCAGTTTAACTTTTTATTGTAACTCCATATTTGTTTAGCTTATTTAGTAATATACATGGTCACTTTAAGTCCAGAAACACGGTCAAGACAACTTTTTTTATCCACTTCTTCTTTGCACTGTGTAATGACCAAATTTAACGCCGTTTCGCAAGAATAAATTTTACGAAAACCCGACTGTCTTTAAAAATAAGTTGTTGGTTTCCATATATTCTTCTAGTTGTACTTGCACTGCTTTTTCTAATATTTTCTCCAGTAATGGTAACATGTTGATTGGTCTGTACTCTTCGCATTTAAAGGTGTTTTTAACTTTTTCAATTGGAATCACAAGAGATTCTTCCAGCATTTCGGAAATACTCCACTAGATAAAGATTTATTAACTATTGTAGTTATAACCGATATTAATACCACATTTTCAGTTAAAATTCTGGGGCTAAGTTTGTTATAGTCTTTCTTCTGGTTGAGGCTTTTACATATTTGAATTATTTCCCTATTATTTAGTAATTCAAATACAAAGCGCTTGTCTGTCATATGAATTGCATCCTCGTAGGCCTTAGATGGTATAGATCTGTTAATAGTCTCCACACTTTGTATAAAATATTCGTTCAAATTATCTGCAATTTCCTTCTTGTCAGTTATCTTACTATCTTCAAATTCTATACATTGTATTATATTGCTTGTATCTTTTAGCACTGTCCGCTTAATTTCTTTCCACATATGTTTGGCATCATGTGCGTTACTAATTCTGCATTCTATATTTCTGCTTTTTGCTTTATTTATACTTATTTTATAAATGCTCCTAATTTTTTATATTTTATCCATTCATGTTCACTATCTAGCATTCGGGCTCTGTTATATTGAATAATATTAACTTCTTTCAACCTCTTTAATTCTTGATTATACCATTCACATTCTCTATCTCCTACCATTTTTCTTACTGTGTATTTATTAATAACTTCACCTAACCTATTATCTAGCTCGCTCGCGCAATCCGAAACCTCTTCAAAGCTTACAACTTCATTAATATTTTTACAAACTAATTCCCTGTTAAAATCTGTCTGGTTGTACTTGAATATTTCACACATACGTTTGTCTCTGTTATATATTTTTTTATTCGCATTAATTTCAATTTCAATTTGTATGCTTTCATGATCATTTATTTTCAAATTTGGTTTCACTTTAGCACTTAAATTATTTATATTTGTCACTACGTAGTCGATTAGGGTTTTGGAAGTTTGCGTCATATTCCTCAACTCTCTCTTTATATGCATTATCCTTGAAGATTTTTTCAATATACCTTTTACATGTATTATTAGTTTTCCAATCTATATTGAAATCACCTGCAATTATCACTTCTTCAAACCTATCTTACAGATACTCTAAATGTTCTTCAAATTGGTTACAAAATTGAATTTCTGAACCACAGTAACACAAAAATTATTGTGCATTGAACACTTTATAACTACATACCATAAGGAGTTATCCCCACCTTTTTTTAGGATTTCGAATTGCCATTGCTCCCGTATATATACAGCCACCCCACCAATATGACGAGATTTCGAGTCAAAGCGCACTATTTTATATCCATGTAGGTATATTTCACCATCGTCTACTTTATCTGTTAAATGTGTTTCAGATAATATTTACTATATTTCTTGCTTTTATGTACTATTTTTATGTCACAAAAATTGTTTAATAGTCCCTGTACATTCAAGTACAAGAAACTAACATTTACTAATTGCTAGACTCTAAATCGACATTTCTTCTTTTCATTTTTCAATTTCTGTAAATAAACTTGGCATTCACGTGACATGGTGCTGTGAATAGTATCTAAATTTAGTTTCAATTTTTTATTGGCTTGTTCACAATTAACACACTTAGTAACCATTTCTTTTTCTTTGCATTCACTTTTTTAGTTTCCAGTATTTTAACCTCATATTCATTACCTAGTTTACTTTCCACCGCAGATTTGATTTTCTTCGACTCATCCCTATTAGCACTTTCAATCATTACATTGCCATTCTGTTTAGTTGACATTCCAACAATTTTAAAATAAGTGGGATCAACTTCTCTCCTAAAATCCTTCTTAGTTTTTTTTACCTCCTGCTTCTTTTTTGGTTTTATAAAGACAGTTGGTTCATTTTTTAAAGCATCCGCCTACGTTTTTTTTTCCCACTGTCCGAACTCGGAACTATTGCAACTTCTCTTGTTTTCTTATCATCGCTTAGCTTTTTTACTTGTTTCAAAATACTATTAATTTCCACTTCTTGATCAATAATTCTCATTTTATTTTCTAAACTTCCTTTAATATAACTTCTAACTGATCCGTAAATTTTTTTCGATACTCAATGCATAGATCGCACATAAACAACAGATTCTTTTTTAGATTTATTTGGTCTATATCATATTGTACCAAGCCTACACAGCCTTGACAAAGTATATATTTTCCATTTCTAATAACAATATCACAACTGCCGCATACTGTATTCATTTTGTTTATGTTTTCTCTTCGCTCATTTGTGATTGCAATTTAACCCAGTCTTCTATGGATATTTAATTATTCAGTTTCCACTAAGTAACAGATTTAAAATTGTCATTGTCATTGCCCTTTGTTCGATATTTTTCACTTTTCTTTGTTTTCGTATACCATTTAAGTTTATAATAAAAATAAAAGAATGAAAAATGAAAGAAAAAAAAACCAACTTCTATGTGACACGTCGATCGAAAACGAGAAAGAAAAAAATGTAATTCCCTCAATACACCTCTGTGCCTCTCAATCAATTCAATCACAATATTTTAGTTTTTGCGCCGAGTTCACTGCTTTAAACTAATGTTTCAGGTCGCCACAATAATGGAGAACAATCTTACTACAAGATATTCAAATTTAATATATCAAATCAAAAGTAATATCAGTGTTGGGCGTAATCAACTACATTTGTAATCAGATTAATAATCATGATTAAATCAATCATGATTACATCAACCAGGATTACACATCAATCATGATTACATCAATCATGATTACCCATCAATCATTAATCATGATTACATCGAGTAATCTTAGGAAAATGTAACCGTAATCATGATTACATGTTTTTTGATTACAAATGAAACTTTTCAAGAGATTTTAAAATTTAGTTCTAAGAAAACAAACAATCTGTGATCGTAAGAATTTTTATTGTAGAAAACTTCAAGACACTGTTGAATTATGTATTAATTGAAGTCAGTGTAAAGAATGTAAGTGCTTCTGTTGATAGAGACTCACACATATCTGATCATCAGCTTAAATTCGAGGATCTTGATTATGTGTGAAAAACGATAGCGAAAAAGACTAGATTTCTGAGGCGTATAAGAAAGTCGTTGAGCATGGAAAATGCAATAATGCCTTTTGACGCTTTGATTTTGCTACACTTTTCATATTGCTACACATTGTTATATGCTAGTTCGAATGAATTCAAGGGCAGAATGCAGCTGTTGTAAAATAAGGAAATGCGAGTTATTCACTACCGACTTCGGGATAGAAATACAACAATGTTTGTTTTCTTTTAACTAAACCTAAACCTTTTGCAAATTTGTAATCAAAAAATGTAATCATGTAATCATGATTACGGTTACGATTGATCAATCATTAATCGCCATAAATGATTACTTTTCTGATTAATATTATCAAACTGTAATCATGATTACAGATTACAGCTTGTAATCGTAATCATTAATCATCAATCAGATTGCATTTTGCCCAACACTGAATAATATACATTTCTGAGTATATTTCTTTTTGAATGACTCAAATCCGTCAAAAACTGACAAAGTTATTGAAGTTTAAAACAACGGAAATTGAAAACGGCCCGGGCTTGCGAATCTTGTGATGACGTCACGATACACAATACGCACGATGCCAGTCTGCACAATATAATATTTATAAGACGACATTTTATGAAATAAATCCAAAACAAATTCAATCCCGAGCGCTTTCTACCACGGCGGCGAAGCGACTACACTCGCACTGCGCTAGACCACGAATTGTCTTGTGTATCGTGACGTCATCAGTCGATCGTTCATGTTAGACGCGTTTCTGAGAATGTGGCACTAAAATCGCTATAACTTCGTCATTTTTTATCCGATTTCAATAATTCTTTCACTGAATTAATTCTTTTTTTTTGTGACTATGCTTCTGCATAATTAACTAAAATAGTCGTTGTTCCTCATTAACAATATTTCGTGCCTTAATTTATTAGTATTTAAATATTTATAACCGAATTTTAGCGATTTTATAGATTGTTGAATATATCACACGTCCGATTCTCTCGAATGCACTAGTCACTCGCTTATATCCATTAATAATTTTGTTTTTAAAGGAATTAAAACAGTAAAAAGCCTGCGCAATATTTATGCTTCATTTTATCAGCATTCGCAATTTTTCCACCAAGCTCAAGACAAAGTTAATCTGTCCGAATTCGTTTGCTTAGCTTGATCTCGACAGCCAGCGAAAAATCATAACCTCAAAATATATTGTCTATTTAAAATAGTCAACTCGAACCTTAAAGCCTAGTACTAAGGCCCGCGATAAGCTAAATTTTAGCGAGTCCCCAATATTTTAGCAGCTAAATTATGACAGCAGAGATTCAGAGAAAAGATATATTAAAAACAAGAAGACGAAGAATTTTGCAATTTTTCTACGGAAATATAACGCGCGGTGATAATATTTCTAAAAACAGGTAGCTAAAATTATTTGGATAAAAATAAATAAAAATATTAAAATAATATGCATAATGTATACAAAATTTATCAAATCTCAGAACTCTGACAGGCGGATAAATTCAAGCTAAATTTTTTGGAGATACTGGTGGTGCCATCTCTAATCAAAACCCAAAGGCAAATTTAGTGCGTTGACCTTAGTCATTGATTTTATACATATAGATATGCCACCAAATCTGTTACCTCTTCTCGACAGATGGCCTTGCATGTACCAAATCATAAAATAGAGGCGAAATATTTAACGAATGACTGAAATCATGTTTACAGATGGCGCCATCTATTAGAAAAAAAATTGTAAGGTATGAGGATATTGTTGCGCGCGTGGCCTTTGGTTCGTTATTTAAAACACAATATTAAATTTTTAATATGCAAGTTCTTTATTTCACTCTAATCTTATACAATTCAAACTTTCTATTAATCAACTCAACTTTAATTATCGCTAATACTGTACTTCCAATCATCGCAATCTAATTACAACACTTCCGCACGTTTATTACTTTCGCTTGTTAACACTGCAACGGTGACATGTATTATATTTATACCCTAGAAACTCTCCAGATTATTCTGGATTATTCTATTCCAGAACCTTCTTGTCTATTCTATTCATTCTATTCCTGAACATTCTCGAAGATTCCTTCACCGATTCTCCAAACCTGAAGTTGTTTACTCTCCATTGCCAGTAGATGTCACCAGTTGTCTCTTTCTATAGCACGTAACAATATTAAGTTATCTTCGATAACAAATGTTTTTTCTTCTTCCCTATCTAACAATGTATACGAATGTGGACAAAATGTAATAAAGGAATTAAAAGGAATTTCAGATTTTTTCTCAATAAATTTGCTTTTTATGAGATATATTCATATACATATATAGAGAAGTACTTCGTAAGAGATTTTTTGTTGAATTTTGTATTCCTTCTCTTCTACAAGAAATTATTATGCATATGTAATTTAATACATATCTCATTTGACACATTATTTCAGTAACTTATATATATTATAGGTACCTTGTAAATAAATAAATTATTTTCAAATTAGGAATGGTTTATAATAATTTCAAAATCGCGTCAATTTTGCCTCCTTTCAGCCAACGCATCAACAGCTTCGTTTCGCAGCAGCCAGTTGCAGATCATTAAAAATTCTTACATATAGTAGCATATAGAGCTAGCAGCGTCACCATCTCAATAAGCATGCGGCCCATCTGTTTGGTGAGGGGGGTTGCGTTTACCTGTGTCCATTCCGTTCCACAGGTAAACAAAGCAGTTTTCAAAATGATTTTAGTTCGATTTTTTTTCTTTTGTATTAGCTTTTATAAACATATAAACATTGAATAATAAATTTTCATTATTCCCAGACAGTTTCTTTGCTGCTAGTATGTGCCAGACGCTTTTTTTTCGATAAAAAAAAATAAAATAAAAAAATAAATGATTTTATTATGGCTGTAATTTTTATACGAGCTGGTTTAGTTATCGAAGGAACAACATGAAATTAATTTGTCAGGCAGAAATTCGGTTGATTGTCAATAGCCAAATCGATTGGAGTGTGATAAGGAATAAATGTGTAAGAGTACGGCAGACAAGACGTTGGTTTTTAATGAAAAAAAAACGTCTAGCACGGTACCAGCAACGAGGAAAGTGTCTGGAAATAGTAAATTTATATTGCTCGATGTTTATGAAAATGGATGAAAAAAAAACGAACTAAACTCATTTTAAAAACTTTTTTCATCTGTGTAACGGAAAGGGCACAGATAAACGCAACTCCTCTCATCAGCCAGCGTAACTGAAGGGTATAAGCTGTAGGAATTCCATTTCGGATTTTTTCCTAGCTAGTTGGCCCCCTATCCCATTGTCTGCGATATGTGTAAGGGCATCCATATTAGTGTAAATAAATTGGAGTGCGTTAATTTAATAAACTCTAGCAGTAGTAGCACCTCTACAACACAACAAGGTACTAAGTCACATTGCGTTTCGCAACCACTATATAGTTCTATACACAAGGGTACCAGTCAACAACCAGATGTGAAAAGGCAGATCGCACAAATTCTATCGAAAATGCGACGGAAAAATTTCTTGGAAGCCCGCAGTGCCTAGAGAAGAGTTTTGTCTGTTCTGCAAGTTTCTGCTGCGAAAGCGAAGTATGAAATTCTTTTCACTTAAATCACGTATCATACACATTTTCCAAATCCTTCAAATCAACTTGATACTACTCACGATATGCCTTTAAATTTCTTTATTACATTTTTTTTTTTCATATTACTACACATCATAAAGAAAGACTAAAAAAACAAAATTAGATTCGATTCTTTGCTGTGATATGGCGCTATTTATTATCGAAGAAAACATATTATCCTCATATTCGCCAAGTTTTGCTAACAGATGGCGGACCGTTTTGTGAGCAGATGATAAAGCACTACAGTGGCGACGCAGTGAGAAGAAGTAACAACATCTTGTGCGCGCCGGTGGCATATCTATATGTATAAAATCAATTCCTTAGTACAGCTCTCGCTAAAATTCAGGATAAATTTTCGCAAATATCTTTTAGATTGCTAAATTTTCATACAAAATTTAGCTTACCGCGGACCTTAGTACTAGGCTTAACTCGATGATCAAGTTAACCAGATGTCTAAACTGTTATATAAAGCAGCAAAGCTCAGTGACATAGACATGGATTCGGATAGAGCTTAACTCGATGTTACGTCACTAGCTGTAATAACAAGACGAAGACTCGGACAGGCCCTTAGTATACTCCTATGATTTTATCATTTAGACTAACATCTAGAAGTTTTAGTGTGTAGAAATGTCAACAAATTTTCATTTTTATGAGATTAACTTGACTGCAAATTCCTGAATTCTGTTGGTAGAAAGCTTGAACCATAGATTGCACAAGAACTAGATACCTTATGTTATTCCAGAGCAGAGTATACAGTACAGATTGTGACTGATTCCGGACTGAACCGCAACATGTTTTAGGGCATCCGTAGAGCAAATGTTGTTTTAACAGCAGATTTGTATTCATTTGATGGACTTCCTCAACGCAGCTGATGTGAGAAAATATGAATCACTCGACGTATCCACCATTTCAAATGTTGTGATATTGGTCTATTGGTCCGGATTCACTTAATTTAGTTTATCAGCATTCCTGTTTGTTATATATTCTTAGTGCGGAATATAAGGCTGCTAAGGTAACTTGCTAAAGTACACATAAATTCAACCAGTTACTGCTGTATAAATTTATTGCAAAATAAATGAAATTTGAAAGCTAACAGCCCAATTAACAGCTGGTAAAGTTTAGACTGTGTCCTACAAAAATTGCCAGAGTTCACAAGTTTGAAGTTCATCAATTTAGGTCTAAAAGGCAATTGACGCATCAAGCACCATGGCGAAATAAAGTATCAAATTCGATCGGGGCAACTTTGCAGCGTACGTGAGGTTATAGAGGAGAGGAGGTATTTCAGGAGTAGAAATGTTAAATAATTCAGCATAAAATGATGGGTTTGAGCATTTGGTTGTTGGTTGTGAAATGCACTCTTAATGACTATCTATAGTTTAAAGATAGCAGTAGCATATCGTTCACCTAGCGATTTAAATTATTATTGTTATTTTGGAGAAAAGATAAGTGAAGAAGAGAGGAAGTGAAAATTAATACAAATAAAATAATTGATCATGACATTAGACATTGAAATAAACAAACATGTGAAAATGCTAATATACAAAAGAGTTAGTGGCATTTTATAAAAAGATCAGTATTGAAGAAAGACAAACCAGAAATAAGTGAAATCCATCTTAGAAATATTATAGTTAAAGAAAGTCATGAAATAGCGAATAAACTGAACTTATTTTATTGACAGTGTAGCAACTTTAAATAGCTCAATACCAACGGTAACGTATGTAGATAATCTAGAGCAGAGTTTGATGAGATTTGAATTCGAAAATGTAAGAAATGAAAAACTGGAAGAAATTTGCATGGCGATAAATAAAAAGAGAGACTACAACGCAGCAGATATAAGAATGATTTAAGACGAACTGGAACATCATGGGAGAGTATCTAGTTAACATCATAAACAGAAGTCTACATGAAAGTACATTTCCTAGTTCTTGAAAAGAGGCTATAGTAGTGCCCGTACCTAAAGTAAGAAAATACGAGGAATTTCGACCGATCAACATGTTGAACATTTTTGATAAAATAATAGAAAAAGTAGTCCAACTAGATTTGGGGAAATACTTGGGAGGAATCAAAACTTATACATAATAAAGGCCTAGTTTGGTTTTAGAAAGAAGCAGAATTGTGAAGCAACGGTGAATCTGGTCATAGAAGACTGAAGGAAATAAATTTTAATAACTTCATACTAGCAGTATTTCTTGACTTTAAAACAATTGACAAAAAAAAACCCCCCATGCAAATCCATCCTGGTGAATATCGGACAGAACAGAGTCATGGATAGAAAAGCTTGCGGCCATTTCTTGGTAAATGCAGGATTGTGGTAGATTTTCGACTTGGCGAGGTAGATCTAGTTTTTTTTAAAGATTGTGGTAGCTGCTTAACAAAGCGATGGGGTGTATATTACGTTGCAACAGGTATGCACCAATAAAATGTATGCGAGAACCACTAAAACTGGAGAGAGCGAATGAAAATGAACTGAGTGAATTGCTGTTTATATTCAAAGTTGGTCACCTGAATTTTTGTGCCGAAAATTATACCTAACAGATATACAACCATAGAATTTGAGAGCTGTCGTTAACTTTCGTTTGAATCTAGGAAGAAGTACCAGGGCACAGAATTCGCTATTATATAAGGGATTGCAATGGTTTCACGACTTAACAAGACGAGAAATTTTGCAATATATGTATAGAGTAAAGCAGTCAAGTAGTGAGTCCAGAAAGTATGGCAATGCGCCTCCAATCAGCCAGATGATGTTGAGCCCTCTGCCTCCTCATCAAAAATCTCGTAGTGATTTTTAATTACTAATTTGCATCTCCCAAAATTCGAGACTTCCTTCTGCAAACCATATGTACATTATAAGAAGCTATTCTATATTCCCGAAGATAACAATTTTTGCTGGAGAATGCCATTCCCAATGCAGCAACAAAGAAGAAAGTAAATTCGGCACTGAATTTTCGCTCCAATTCTATTTATCTTAGCTTTGAAATACAATATGCAATGATTTACTCATAATAAGAAAATCCTATCGCCGTTGGAAAATATTCCCAAAATGTTAAAACATCTGTCCTTGGGGTTGTTTTTTTTATATTTCCTGGATAAATAAATTCAACATCTATTCAGATTTTGAGTGTAAAAATAACGATTTTACGCCCTCACAAGTGAACTTCACTTAATAAATGTCTAAAAATAATCTTAGAAATTTAAAAGAATCCCAAACAAAATTAAAGATGACCCAATTTGTCATTACTGTGAAATTCTTCCCCGTACATACTGTAAAGCTAGAAAAAATACCTTTAGGAATCACTCCCGGCTAAATACAAGAAAGCCTTATATATTTTTCTTCCTTTTACTACACTTTTCTAAGATATTTTTTTCAGACCACTCCACAGATAAACTAGCATAAAACTCAAAAGAAATTCACGCTGCTGATGTTGGTTGAATAAATGCAGGAAAACTTTTGACAAATATGGCGATCAGGCGTAATTCTAATTAGTATTGCCATCTACACTTTTTTGTATTTCGAAAATTTTTTCTTCGAAGACGTAAAATTTGCTATAGTCCACACGAGGAAGTTGTTAAGGCATGTTTTTTGTGAGAAGTATTCGATGGTAGGAAAAATTCCGTATTAAGCAGGATTTACATTATGATGACATCCAATTTTTACAGAAATTGTGAGGGAGATAGTACATCGTATACGGAAATTTATTTATGAGTGAGGAGAGAAGCAAACGCGTCCGGAATTTTTTCCGGACGTCGATTTGTCACTGTGTGCGTGTCCGGAACCATAAAAAGACCTCAAGCCTAGGGAGTTTTTATAGTTACTGAAACTAAAACATTGTTATTGGCAATCCTAATTTGTCAATTTCGACTACTGGAGCTGCCATATTGGTGTTTTGTTACTATAATTTTATGGCATATACATATCTGTAAGGTAAAATTATTTGTCGAAATAAACAAAAGTAAGGTTTGAGTTTGTAATTAAATATTACGAAATAGAAAGTTATTAAATATTTCTTTATAGAAAATATTGAAGTTATTTCTGAGGTAGTTTTCTGTCCACAAGCAGAGAGTAGTGTGTTCAGAGATTGACTGCAGTGGTCCTTTTCCTTTATAATTTGCTAGAATTACATATTCCGCCTTTGAGATAATCCGTCATGTGAACACGAACCGGGCTGGAATTAGTTAGTTCGGTAGTGGAGTGGAATTATTTTCATGTGAGCAATTGAGTGAACTTTTTGTTTATTAGGTATATGAAATAAATATTAAATAAAAATTTCGTTATCGTACAAAATGATGATTGCAGAACTAAAATGCAGTACCACCTGATATTTTGCGAGAAATTTTTTCGATATAATCTCATCCTTTGCTTCGAACTCCTTCGTGCTTTCATGCAATATTTTAAAAATTGTAAGATTTTACTTCTTTTCATGATCCGTCTTTGAATATCTACGAAAAAAACTATTAAGAACTTGAGAATTTCCAAGTAGACAGTTTGACAATATATGAGTTTTGCCATAAAAAGTAGAGGGGACTGTATTGCGATGATTGCTTCCGCAGCATTTAAATTTCAATAAACTATCTCCCTCACAATTTCTGTAAAAATTGGATGTCATCATAATGTAAATCCTGCTTTACCAAGCTTCGATCGGGAGTACGGGCAGCATACTAATACTACTGCAAGGAAATTAGCTGCGGCCATTTTGGAATTACGAATTTTCTTATCGGACGGCTGTACAGATGTTGAGGTGATAATATAATTATTTAGTAATCATTACGTGTTGTGAATTTGTGATACAGTTATTGTTTATATCAAAAACTGTGACTCAATTAAACAGCACATAATTAATTTCCGTAATCATAGGAAATTCCTTCCTTCCTTAAATACTTTTCGTGTGGGAAGGCCCGACGACTATACAACAAACGTTTGTTCGATGAAAACACCGTGTAAATTTTCCCCAAATTTACTTGGGGTTCTATGCACTCATCGAACAAGTTTTTAAAACACCGGGTAAATCTAATGTAATGATGACATTTGTCTGACAGTTCTCCTGATATAATTAATTGTATAAAGTTATTTATAAAATGGGTGAATACAAATAAAATGTGCTCTAGCTATTTTTCTATTTTTTTTCTTCTAATTTTTGCTTATTTCCGCTCAAGAAGTAATTTATATATCCCAATCAACAACAAATTGCAAGTGGCAGTTCTCAAGTGACAACTGTCAAACCATTACCCCGAAAAATGTTTAGTGTAAGCACGGGTAGCCCAGGTTTTTTAAAAAACAAGATAATCTAGTCCGGTGTAGTGGGTTTACGCGTGGTTTTCAACAAACAAACCTATACATTCGATAAGATATTATCTGTCAACGTGTGGGCGAGCTTCAATTTCTTTTGATTAGTATGAAATATGAGCAGACATTAAAGTTTCGTAAGCTAAATATTTACATAATTTTCAGAAGAGGAAAATTTCTTACCTAGTATTATCAAGTTCGGGGAAAGTAAAATAGAGCTTGATACATTTCGAAACAAAGTTTGGCAGGTTTAGCATTTGTAAGAATTAAAGTAATGTTAACTTTCAAAACTTTTTTCTTCAATTCATAATCTCCTGTGTTCTGCAAAATACTGCACTGTACCAAAAGAACACAGCTTAATATTACAAATAATGTAATAAATGAACGTACTCAGCGATCAATATCGCCCAAAGCCCAGAGGTTGGTCATTACGTTTCCGTTTTAAGCTATGGTCTTGCTGGGCATCATACATACAAGAAGAAGGTAGAGTTGTCAAAAATATTATTTTTTCGTCGGCAAGCAGGCAAATGTCTGCAGAGTACATTGCACCTTGCACCGTGTAAAAAGAATTAAATGAATGTCTGATTACGATTATTCCGCTTATCTGCTGTGGCAAGACATGCAAAAATCATCAGAAAACGCATAGTGCAGCAGAATTACAGCGAAAAGTATAGAAGGCACCAATTGCCATAATTTACAAAGAGTGGAAAAATGCGTAACATAGTCCCAGACTTGATTATATGGTTTGTTTCATGAATTAAAAATTTCCGTTTATAGTGTAAAAATGTATATTTTTAGCTCATGTTTTATTGTGACACTTGGCCTTGTACATTTGCTATCAAATTATATTCGCATTCTACTTGGCGGGAATGTATCAGATTTAACTTTGTCACAATTGGTTGACCAGCACAATAAAGAGTACGGATGGCTTATAAAATTAACAGTGAATTGCTTTGGATACAGTTGCATTTTTGTCCCCGGATTTCTTATTTACAAATATACCAAACGCACAAATTACATAGAAAAATCTGGTACAAATAATACAATGGCTCCGTCCTTTATAAAGTAATTTAAAATCGATTTTGTTTTCAGCCAAAAGTTTAATTCACACAGCAGTGAAATTTTGCTTAACTGGTTCAGATGTTGAACGTGTTGAATCTCAATCAAAACAAAATCCAAATCGCACAGTGACCAAAGATATTTTATTACTTGCATACTGCTTTTTTGGCCTAATGGGATCGTATTTAACATGGGGTGTATTGCAGGAGAAAATCATGACCCAGGAATATAAAAATTTGGATGGCAAAAGTTCACACTTCAAAGACTCGCAGTTTTTAGTATTTACTAATCGTGTATTAGCGTTCACTATAGCTGCAGGTTATATATTGTTAAAACAGCAGGTACGACATAGAGCCCCTTTATTCAAGTACTCGTTTGCCTCATTTTCCAATATAATGAGTGCCTGGTTTCAATATGAAGCCTTAAAATTCGTTAATTTTCCTACACAAGTCTTAGCGAAATCCTGTAAGATTATCCCAGTTATGTTGATGGGAAAAATTATCTCGCGAAATAAATACGAACTTTATGAATATATCACGGCAGCATTGATTTCGGTCGGCATGATATTTTTCTTGACTGGTAGTGCAGATGAAAGTAAAGCTACTTCAGTGACAACGTTGACTGGAGTGTTTCTTCTTGGGCTCTATATGATTTTCGACAGTTTTACTTCAAATTGGCAAGGAGATCTTTTCAAAACATACGGGATGTCTTCAATTCAAATGATGTGCGGTGTAAATTTGTTTAGCTCCTTTTTTACAGCAGCATCATTATCTGTACAAGGCGGATTCCTTGCTTCACTTCAATTTGCAACTGAGGTAAGTATTTATGAAAAACTAATTTGCTGTAGGGTGCTTTGATTAATCCTTTTTTTTCTTTTTAACCATTTCAACAGCACCCCAAATTCATAATGGACTGTGTTATTTTGTCCATTAGCTCAGCAGTTGGTCAATTATTTATCTTTTATACGATCTCTGTCTTTGGACCTGTTGTATTCACAATAATTATGACAGTGCGTCAGGTAAACAATGGATTGTTTGCTTTTATATTTGTTTATTTTGTAAGAAAAACTCAATGTTTTCTGTCAATTTGTGATGGTCTCGTAAATATTTATTGTTGTGTGGCAACATATGCTAATATGCTTGCAATGTATGTAGATCTTCTGATAGAAATCTCACTATAAGGTGGAAAAATTGAAATTAGTTTTTCACATGAAATCCATTATCCACCACATCGATTTGCTGTAGTAAAATACTTTTTTAATATGGAATTTTCTGTTTTACAGGCCGTGGCCATTATTCTGTCCTGCTTCATCTATAAGCATCAAATTTCCATGCTAGGCATCATCGGGGTATTGGTTGTATTTTTTGCTATATTCCTTCGAGTCTATTGCAATCAGCGATTAAAGGCAATTAGAAAGAGAGCAGAAGTCAATAGACCAAAATTAGCAGTATAACTACCGCCTTTTAAAGTCATCGTATTTATTAGAACTCGCATCTTTTCATTATCTCATTTAATTTTATCCGTGCTTGTTTGAATGGCTGTGTGGTTAGATCCGTTTTTAAAACCATTTATGATAAGCTTTAACGTTTTGTTGTTTTTTTATAAATATCAGCGAGACGGCGAGCAAATATACTTAATATATATTTTTTTGACAAGTGTACCTCGGTGTATTATTATCATTATTTTAGGTGATAATTTTTTTTATATCAATGTTTACATGTAAAATAAAAATTGTAAATCGTATGAGATTTTGTGTGTTTGTTCATGAAGGGTTTATCGCCAATATCATCCATTGCTTAGTTTGTTCTTATTCATTTGAAGCCATAATTATATCTACATAGATTTATCCACGTAGGATATAAGAAGTCACTAACTACATTCGCGGTTACCTATCTATCTCCACCAATGAGCACCATCCGAAGATTCCTTCCTACATGAAATTAGTTTATTCGGGGCTTATGACGCATTTCCTGATACCACTGTGGTTTTTTTTTTGTAAAAGCACAATGACGATTCTATTTACTATGCAGAGGACAGATTGGAAGCAGCAAATTGCTTACAGGGCCTATGGCTCCTTCTCTTACGGAGAGCCCAATGTGATCGCCAAGAAACGTTTTTTTATGCATAACTCAATTTAAAAATATGCTTTAGCTAGCAATAAGTTTATTTTTGTGTTCAACAACGCATGTAATCACATTTTCTTTTCTTCCGTCAAATATAGAGCACAATATGAGCCTTCGTTCTAAAGCTCCACGCTGCCAATGATACATAGCTCGGTATAAAAACGTTTAATTGAGCGCGGAGGTGTAACTGACATACCCCGAACATTTTTAGCAGCAAAAGAAAGCATAGATTATACGTAAAGGGGTTGAAGAGAATGGATAAGTTCGGACCTTAGAAATTGTATTAACTTCACCAGCATTTCATAAGAACGCCAAGAATTTCCCAACGAATATTGCCAATGTCACAGAATAAAGTTGAATCCAAAACAGATATCTTTTCGCGTTAACAAAGTTTTGTACGATGAAGATAAATAGCTCAGTACAATTTGTGGCATCTATAGTGTCCAGAAAACATTAATAACAAGAAAGTGTACCCTTTATAAATACTCAGGCAATTAGGATTGAAAAATAAATTCCACATGATAGACATTTTTAAGTAAAGATAGGTATTTAGGTAAAATGTAAATTAAAAATAAAACTACAAGAGGCTTCCATATATACAACAGAATTAGTAGTAAGTTCTAATTACACTTATGGTTGAAAGCATGGGCAAGATAAAGACTTTCTTTCTAACTTTTGAATAACATATACTCAAGCAGCTGAGGCATTTGAAACTCGTCCCGTGCTCTCCACTATGAACCTCAGTACTTTAGTAAATACAATCATGGAACTGCTCTCCATATACTAAACCAGCAATAAATAAATATTTATTCTTGTCATTACCGTGTCAGATGATATTTCTACTAAGAAAATTTGAATTTATTTTTGTGATTTATTTTTTTAAATTTTTAAATTATTTATTTTGTTTTTTCGCGGAGACTGTCGCCCATATGCTGAACAAGACGTTATGTCCATATCCTTACGCCTCAGCGTCGAATTCGGAAAAAATCAATGAAATCAATCGTAAAATCAGATTCTCATTTGTGAACTCATCGTGACACTCATTGTCATGTACTCATCGAAGTGCTCATCTAATATTGTAAAATGCACAAAATAGTAGCAAAATATATATTTCTAATTAAGTGAAAAAGATGCAATATCTCATGCACACTTTCTGTGAATAAGTAAATAAATGATTATTTTCCCGGTTTTGATTCAAACGCAAATAAATTTCATCAGTACGTTCGTCCGATTGCTCATGAGGAGCTCATTGATGAGCTCATCATGATATTTCTACCAGGGATATAAACATGCTATACATACAATTTGAAAAAGTTTAAAATTATCTTACACCCCATCGGTGATCTTGAATATAAATTTTCTTATATATCGATGTTGGAAGATATGGAAAAAGTAGTGACGTAGGTGTTTTAAGTGTTTCGGCTATATATATATATATATATAGATATGGAAAAAGTAGTGACGTAGGTGTTTTAAGTGTTTCGGCTATAGAGATGAAATTGATATGCGAGTTATTCAATAGATCTTTCATATCGCAGTCAATGCAAGACTGACGACTGCGCAACCCTCCGCAAATCTAATCTAATCTAATACCAATAGAGCGCAAAAAATCCTATTGAAAATGTGAATACTTTTTTAAATTCCAATATTTCCTTCCTTACCTACTATGAATTCATCACTTTTATACCCTAGATGGGGTATACTAAGTTTGTCATGTGGGTATTCAAGTCTTTGATATAAACAATAAAATAAAGAGTATTAAATAACACCACTATAAATATTTATTAATATTAATTTAACAAAAAGGCTTTAAGAGCTACAATGTTTTTAGACGCTATGTTCGGTCTGAGATGAAAAGCGATAGAATAAAGAAGTGCGAACATCAGCTAAAACGTCAAAGATTATTAATTCATGTTTTTACGACGGTGCTGCCACAAGTAGAATTATCGGCAAATAACGATCCCGCCACAACCACATTCTCCTAAGTGACGAGGTCAGATGTTGAAGAGTTAATACAATTTAGTTCGTGACGAATCCTGGAGTAAGTGCGTAAAGGTTGACTCAAATTACTCCTTGATTGCTGTTCTGATGATTGCTGATTCAGCAAATTGTTTTCTGTTGATGAAGGCGGGTTTGATGCGCTTGGAAGAGATGGGTGCCTCCTTTCCATTTATTTCTATGATCAAAACGTAGTTATCTAATCTTCGAATCACTCGATGAGGTCCAGTGTATGGGGTTCCAATGGGGCTCTGAGAGCGTCTGTACGAACAAAAAAGTGCGTGCAAGTGTAGAGGTCCTGGAGGATGAAGACATTTGGCTTAATATGATGACTTGTTGCTCTAAGTCGGATTTCCGTTCTCGGAATTTTTCGATGAAAATTTGGGGAACAGGTTTCATTTCCTGACTGGAGAAAAGTTCTCCGGGAATGCGAAGGGGTGCTCCGTACAAAAACTCAGCTGCTGAAGCTTGAAGATCCTCTTTGTAGCTAGTTCTTTTACCTAGCAGTACTGTAGGCAATATGTCTAACCAACACAAGCACTGTGACACATTAAAGCTGCCTGCCTTAAGCGTCAGTACAATCGCTCCACTA
This sequence comes from Dioctria rufipes, assembly GCA_963924295.1. Taxonomy (NCBI): domain Eukaryota; kingdom Metazoa; phylum Arthropoda; class Insecta; order Diptera; family Asilidae; genus Dioctria; species Dioctria rufipes. The sequence goes on from OZ002741.1 coordinate 56,589,461, forward strand.
AACCATTAGATGCCGAATGATAGGCCACTTCTGGCCATCGCGAAAGCCTGTAGATCATAGTTAGACAATATCTATAACTATGTACCTGTGGCATGGTATTTATGGCTAAGTGTGTGTGATCGAAGCGTTGATTTACAGGTATGTTTTTTGGAAGATTTCTCTTGTGTCTCTGCACTTTACCCCGTTGGCAAACGGAACATGTACGTGTCCACTGTAACACATCCCTTCTCATGTTAGGCCAGACGAACTTCTGTTCGGGCTGTTGTACGGTGGTCTTCCCGCCAGAATTAGATAATCCGTGAACATTAGCGAAAACCTTTTTAAGTAAAACCGCTGGAATGCAAGGTCTGTTGAGGCCTGAGGATATGTCGCAGTAAACAGATGCAGAAGAATCGATGACAAGTTTTTGCAGGCGCGTTTTGATAACAAAACTTCGATCTTCTAGCGTGTGTTTAAAAAATTTAATAGCGGAGTATATCACCAGGAGTTCCCTGTCGTAAACAATATAGTTTCATTCAGCCTTTGCAAGTTTCGTAGAAAAAAACGCGAGTGGTCTCCAAGAGGAATCTCCTTCATCCTTTTGTTCCAAAACCGCTCCGACGGCTACATCCGATGCATCTGTAGAGAGTGCTAGGTTGGAGTTAGGTGTCGGATGAGCTTAAGTTATTGCTTGAGTCAGTTTTTTCTTGCACATTTCAAACGCAGTCTCTGTTTTAGCAGTCCAAGGAACCGAAGGTTTATCGTTCGTTTTTACGTCATGTAGTAGCTCGTTAAGTGGGGCTTGACAGTCAACGTCCCGATGGATGCATCGTCTGTAGTAATTTATGACGCCTAAGAAATGACGAAGCTCAACTAAGGTTTCCGGTTTCTTGTATTTGACAATTGCTGTTATTCGATCAGGAGGTGGTTTGCAGCCATTAGCATTTATAATGAAGCCCAAATAAATTACCTCTTGTTTTTCGAAATGACACTTATTGTTGTTGATTGTTAAACCATTCTGCTGGAGTCTTTGTAAAACTGTTTACAAGTTTTCTCGATGCTGTTGTTGTTCTTTTGACATAATAAGTATGTCATCTATATAACAGTAGACATAGTCAATTTCCCTGAAGATGTTGTCCATTAGCCTCTAGAAAGTTTGTCTGGAATTTCTTAGTCCGAAAGGCATCACAATAAACTCGAAAAGGCAAAAAGGTGTAATTACTGCAGTTTTGGCGATGTCTTCCTCTGTCATAGGAACTTGATGATAAGCTCGGTTCAAATCCAATGTGATAAAAATGGTCTTGCCATGTAAACGTTCTGCAGGCACAGTTTGTGCGTTTAGTTTGCGGTAGTCACCACAAGCCCTCGAACCTCCCATTTTCTTCTGAACGAGATGGAGTGGTGATGCCAATGAGCTGTTGGAAGGACGAATGGGTCCTTGTTTTAACATGAAATCAAATACATTGCGAGATGCTTTAAGTTTGTCGCCTGCTAAACGACGTGGACGCTCAGCAACTGGTGGACCTGTAGGCGTAATGTGATGACATACAGTGTATACTGGTTTGCATGTTTGGCTGTTGTCTTTTGTGGTATCTTTGAATTGTTGTAAAACATCCATGTAGGATGATTGATCCTGAAGAGAGAAATTGCCTAAGTTAAATGCCTGGAACATTTCTTCTTTTATTGTTAGTTTAGTTGCTGGGATCACGAGTTGTTGTTTTTTAGGTCAATTATTAACCAAAATGTGACAAAAAATCAGCTCCTATAGTTGGAAATTTTACATTGGCTATGGTGAAACTCCAGAAAAATTGTTGACGCAAGCCCAAGTCGAGTTTAAGAGTGTGTTAACCGAATATTTTGATTTCGGTTGAGATTACTGCGTAAAGGATAAGTGCGTTTGAAGAAAAAACTTTATCAACCATGGAGGCTGGAATCACAGACACTGATGAGCCGGAATCGATTAAAAATTGCTGATTAGAATGCTTGTCTTTAATATAAAGACGACGTTCGATTGAGAGGCTACTTACAGAGAAGCTGTCATGAGGTGCCTCTGACAAAGACAGCTTATTTAGTTTTTTGCGATACTTTCGGATCCATCTTGCAGCTGCAAGGCTTCGTGCACCTGCAAGCTTGTTCAGCGAAGTGGCGATGATAGAAACAGATCTCTCGATTGGTATTTGATGAAGTGTCTGAGCGAGAAAATTCTTGTAATCTATTACACGATCTTGATTGTGACGATTGTGTAGGCAGCGTTTGAATTTTTAACGCTGCAATTATTTTATGTAGTTGTTATTCAAGACTATCTACCTGTTGTTGCATGCCGTTGTGTGTTTGAGCGAAATTGAAGTGGGGGGTGTTAATAGCATCCATTGTTTCTGGGGGAGAACTTCGTTCCAATATTCGATCAGCTATTTGACTCAGTACTTCTGGTTCCTGAAGTGCAGCAAGTCCTGTGAAATAGCATTCTACATCAGAATGAATGCCGTATGTTTCGAAAAGCGCTTCAATGTGAAGCTCTGGTTCATGTTTCTAGAAATTAGGTAACCTTGGTCGGCCTGGCGTGCCTGCTGAGTGAAATGCTAATGGAGCACCCGGTGCATCAGAGAATGGCGAAGCGTTTTGCATAGAACTTTGAGTTGAGTTTTCCTCCTGCTTAACTTGTGTTTATTTCCGAATTCTGTTTAATGTCGCTTGCATTTTCGTAATGCATTGTAATGGCGGCGTGTATGTATGTATTCTAAAAACTGCACACTGCCCAAATTTTACTGCGTGTTTTTATTTTTGGGGTTACCAATTGTGGGTATTCAAGTCTTTGATATAAACAATAAAACAAAGACTATTAAATAACACTATTATAAATATTTATTAATATTAATTTAACAAAAAGGCTTTAAGAGCTACAATGTTTTTAAATGCTATGTTCGGTCCAAAGATTATTAATTCATGTTTTTACGACGGTGCTGCCACAAGTAGAATTATCGGCAAATAACGATGTCGCTACAGTCATTCCGTTTGTAACACATAGAAATAATGATGGCAGAGCAAAGTGAATTGGACACCCATGCATAAAATTAAAAGTTATTTTGATTTTTACATGTCCGTAAGTCCGCACTCGAGAAATTAAGAGGGCTAAAATTTTGGAAACTGGTTTCTTAAAAAAAAGGAAACTTAAGTTCAAAAATCGGCCAACTCCTTCGTAGGGTTGCCATACAAAAATTTCGTTTTCCACTATTTATTTGAGCGCGTCGACGTAGAGAGCTGAAATTTGGTACATGGTATTTTCATAGCAATAGTAAATAAAATTTAGGAAATGGACTAAATCGGCCAACCCCATTTTGGTGTTGCCATATAAAAATTTAGGATTTTTACGTATAGCGTAGTACGCTGTTTCAGCGAAAATTTCGTTTCCTATACAAAATCTATGTAAAAAAAAAAAATGTGAGCGAAAAGTGCCACGAAAATTTCGGTTTGAGATTTCGAAAAGCAGTATGCTGTTCGAAAGAAAAAATCAATGTTTAGATCAGAAGGCGCTAATATGAAGTGGAGACATTTTTCCGCAGCGATTTATACAGACATTTATTTCGCACGAAAAAGTTGACAGATTGATTATTGATACCGTTTGATGTTTGTCGCTTGGGCACATATATTTAATTTGTGATTTTACGTATATTACTTCAGTCAGTTTAATGTTATTTAATTAGTGATTTTACATTTTCTTCACAATTTTTTTCCGAGTAGAATTATATGCCCAGAATGTAAGCGAAATTTTCGCTTGAACAGCGTACTAGGCTATACAGTGAAAACGATCAGTCCAAGTCGGTTTTAATGTACCGAAAAGTTCTTCATAATATGAAATCCTATAATATTGGTTATAAATCAGTTTTTATGTCCAACAAACCCTTATAGAAATATATGCGAAAAACCACTTCAAAAATCAAACTTCCACAGATGGGTGACCATACCAAATTACAAAGAATTGGCCTGAAGGCACTTTCACATCAAAAACAAGAATCGAAAAAATGTAAACCGAAAAAGTCAATTTATTCCACTTTAAAACAAGATTTTTGCTCCAATGATTAATAAAATCATGGGAAATAGGATAAACTAATAATTTTACTAATAAAATAGTATATTTATCTCAGATTTTGAAGAAAACCACAACTTTTATGTTTTATGAGCCGAATTTTTCGACCGAAAAAGGTTTTCGGCCGATAAAACATAAAAGTTGTGTTTTTCCTAAAAAATCTGAAAAGAATAAACTATTTTCTCAGTAAAATTCTAGTTTATCCTATTTCTCTGGATTTTGTTAATCATTGGAGCAAAAATGTTGCTTTAAATAGGAATAAATTGAGTTTTTCGGTTCTTGTTTTTGATGCGAGAGTGCCTGGCACTTTCACATCAAACACAAGAATCGAAAAAATGTAAACCGAAAAACTCAATTTAGGTATTCCACTTTGAAACAAGATTTTTGCTCCAATGATTAATAAAATCATGGGAAATAGGATAAGCTAATAGTTTTACTAAAACAATAGTATAAATATTTCAGATTTTGAAGATAAACACAACTTTTATGTTTTATCGGCCGAATCTTTCCGCCGAAAAACTTTTTCGGCCGATAAAACATAAAAGTTTTGTTTTTCTTCAAAATCTGAAATAAATATAACTGTTTTCTCAGTAAAATTCTTAGTTCTTCCTATTTCCTTGGATTTTTTATTAATCATTGGAACAAAAATCTTGTTTTAAAGTGGAATAAATTGAGTTTTTCGGTTTACATTTTTCTGTTCTTGTTTTTGATGTGAAAGTGCCTTTACACAAATTCTAGCTTTTTTACTTGTTTACTCTACCTTTCCTTTCGACTTTTTCTTCATTATCTGTCGCATTCCAGCGGGAAATAGAACCGCTCAAAGGTAAATGTAAGAGCGCTTTTTCGGAAGATCTGTCTGAGCATCACACGTTTTTAACGTGTGTAGTGCAGTGCATATCCACAGCGGGCAGCGCTCACTTGGATATTCTAGGGATACATTCTTAAAGCGCTTATAGGGAATGCATAGGGAATCATGAGAAAGCTTAATTTAAGATTTCAGTTTTTTTTTGTCTTGAATACGTTCCGTTTTATTTTAATCATATACGAATTGCCAGGACATGTTGCTAAACAAAAAGGTAATAACAATATTGTCAACAATTTATTGATCAAACGAAACCACACACTTCAACTGACTACTCAAGAATGAAAATTCTTCAGCATTTTCTTCTTCAGGTGGACGAGTCAACTTTTCATGAATAAGCCTAAAATCAGTGAAGAATTCTGCTTCGGGAAAGATTCCCTTGGATATGTTAAAAGCGCATTTCTAAAACGATTTTTTCTGGTTATGGTGTTGCAGCCCTTGTCATATTTCCTGCTGGGAGGTGGCAAAATAATGGCTACAGAAGTTCTCTTTTTCTCTGATAAGTACGCCAATGTCTTCACTGTTCGAAATCTTTCCTCTAACTAAATTTGAACAACTATATTTGGTTTTGGTTAAAATTAGTTTTTCTTAATCGTTATAATCATAGTAGGTATGCAATTCTTCTTTCTATAGTCTAGATGAAATTATAGGGTATAGTCCAGGGCCGTAGCTAGAGGAGGGCATAGGAGGGTAATACCCCACCTTAAAACGACAATGTCATACTTTAAAAATTGCCAACTTACTCCGTATCCTGCGGCGACACGTCATAAAAGTCGTCGCGGCAAATTTTGGATCGGCAACATTCAGTACGTTTACATGAATTTTTGAGTACTTGACTTGAAATCCACTTGAAACTCAAGTAGCGTTTTTAGTTGAATTAATTCCAATTACTTGACTTGAAATTTTCTTGAAATTTACTTGAAGTGACATTTTACCTTTGACAACTCTGCATTAGGTTCAATAAATTGGTACGGATTTTTAGATAAATATCTTGAGTAAAGTGCTGAAAATCACAACCTAATTTATCAACAAATTGCAGAAATGAAAAATGTTCAAGTACTTAAGTTTCATTTACATGATATTTTTCAATTAAATCGAACAAAATTTTGTGATTTACTTGACTCAAGTATACTTGAAGTCAATGTGCATTTTCATGATATTTTGATTACTTGATCTCTACTCTCTTCAGGTATTCATGTAAACGTATTGACTAACCAGACAACCACTGCTCGGACATATTTCTGTTTGCGTTACTTAGCTCCCACCTATTATTGCCTGGTATGAAGGTAAGACGATTGGTCGACTACTTGACCAGCGTTGGTCAGGACTTTTGGCTGTTACAAGAGTCGTATATGAAAATATTTTCTGATTTTGAAATCTCCAAATGAAAAAACAAAAATGGAAAATTCAATGGCGATGATATTGCAAAAAGTATTGACATCAAAGGCGTTATGTTACGCATGGAAATTCGACTAGCAATGATCGTAGCAAACAAACGAAATATTATGTGTTCTGCAATCGGCTGATGCGTCCTTACAGGGTCAAAGCCCCGGATTAAAGGATGCCATATCAATAATAAAATGCGTCCAGGAAGAAATTCTTAACCTGAAGTCAGAAGAGATATGTCAGACAGTTTTGGAAGAAGCTGAAAATATTGTAGAAAAGAATCTGAAAATATTTCCCAGAAGGGAGGAGACAAGTAAAGGCAAGACATCTGGAGGATTGAGTGCTGCCTGATGTATGGTCCATTACCTTCTCGTCAAAACACTGCAGACATAATTTAAGCTCGGCCATTTAAAGCCGAATATTATGAATATGTTGGCATAAAAAGGGGCTGAGATGAAGAGATTTGCAGGCAATTCAATTTTGTGTCTTGATGAGATAGACAAAGTTTAAGTCTGTTCAACATTTAAATATATAATTCCTAATTGCTATCAACAAGCCTCAAAGAATGTCAATGGCTCACGAGATAATGGCAGGTTTGGTGTTTCTTGCATTTGAATGAAAAAAAAAAAAAAAAAAAAAAAAACAGACAAAATAGATATTGACGAAGTGCTACGAAAATTCCATAATATGATAAATCGACTGCAATTATATTGAATATTTTTACCATGTTGTGTTTCTTGTTTAGTCTAGTTATATCTTTTTATTGAAGTAAGTACCTATTTTAGTTCACCTATACAAAAATGTAATAAAATGAGTTCTAGAGGCTTATTTTTTCAAAAAAAAAATGCACCCAAATTTTGCGCCCTACTTCATATTTCTACCTTTAATTTGGGTTTTTTTAACATGGCTTGGGTATACTAAGCTTGCCATTCTGTTAGTAATGCACAAAAATAATACTAGTACAGAAAAATTCCACACATAATATTAAAATTTATTTTGATTTTTGCATGTTCGTCTGTCCGTCCATCTGTCCGTCCATTCGTCTGTCTGATCGTCCTCAAGATAACTCGAGAACGCGTGTACTTAGAGAGCTGAAATTCGGCACACAGATTTTAAAATAATCAAATCTAAGTTCGAAAATGGGATGAATCGAGGAACTCCTTCGTAGGGTTGCCATACTAAAATTTCGTTTTTCATTATATATTTGAATACTTACTGCCTGAGGACCACTGACATTTATAAGATGAACCGCTGACAGTACTAAAATCGCTTACATTGTCATGGGTTCACTTTTCTATTTGGTTTATTTGGTTTATTTTCTTTTTGGTTTAAGTACTGTAGTCCTCCGAACTTCAAATAATAAGTTCAATAATAAGTTCAGTGGATTTTCCAAATGAATATAAAGAATAGAAATATGTATATGGCAATACAACATGTGCAATCTTTTTTCTGTCCCTCATAAGTACTTTTAGGGATAGGCAGACAAAAATTGCCTAATTTTATTTCCTTAAAAATCAAGTTTAAGGAATATTTGATGTTATAGGAGATGAGCTTCCAATAAAAATAATAATTTTGAATATATTTGGAATTTGTTGAGCTTGTGATATGAATGTTAAAACGAAAATGAAACTTGAAATTAAGATAGTTTTCATATTCCTGACAACAAAAGTGGACCAATACGAAATAGAAGATCCAACAGTCCATGTTATGTCAGTGCTGAGAATGCGTCGACGTAGAGAGCTGAAATTTTGTACACATTGTTTTTATAGTAATAGTAAATTAAGCTTCAAAATTGGAATAAATTGGGCAACTCCTTCTTGGTGTTGCCATATAAAAATGTTGGTTTTTACGTATACTGTAAAAATGATCAGTCGTAGACGTTTTATTGTACTGAAAAGCTCTTCAGAATATGAAATTGGTTATAATCATTTTTACTGTCCGACGAAACGTTCTAGAAATATGTGCGAAAAACAATTTCAAAAATCAAACTTGCACAGATGGGTGACCATACGAAATTACATACGAGCCTAGGGTATCATAAGAATTGGTCTTATTGTTAGACCAATTCTAAATTTTTTACTTGTTTCGAGTAATCAATGCTTGGTGAATTTTATAAATAATTAAATAAATAAGACTGTACATACACTAATGGACGGATTATTTAAAATTCAAACAAAATATTTATGATCTTAAATTTAAAAATTCTAGCTGTTGGAAAAATCTCTTAGCTTAAAATTTTTAACTCGACAGTCTTTTTTCTCTACATTATTTTATGGTACTCTCTACTTTAATTAATTAATTAGTTCTTCTGTTTAAAACAGCACTCCTACAGTACACCGACCAAATAGAAGTTTTAAGTCCGTCCTTATGCCTTCCAACAAAGCAACGCAAAGCAATTAAGAGTGAAAGTATTTTTTTTACTTATGTATGCATTTACGAAAAATTAAAACTATCCCTTTATGACTAAATATCATTTGCATATCGCCATTGTGAATCGAGTTAGGTTGAATTACCTTGGGAAAGGTCCTTCCCCCTGAACACCCATTTAATTTGCCACTGTACTACCGCAAAGTTTACTTACTTGGTGTCGTGATATCACGCAATGATTCAAGCTAATTGGTGGCGTCTTTTTCTGTACCCGTTCGTCAGAACACAGAACCTACCTAAAACTATTCTATATAGGTAGGTACATTAGTTTTGTGTGAAAGTACCTAAATTACCTTGCTTGGTACTATATAGGTGTGTATTTATGTAGATTGTAGGTACATGTACATAATATAGTATATAATTGACACAAATCAGCAAGAAGTATGTAAGGAAAGGTGTGCAATACTAGTCAGGCCGGAACTCAAGAAGTCATAACAATTCTGGTGAACTTCCATTAAAAGTCAACTTATTCAGCAGATTGGAATTGTTTCGTTTTGAAATAATAGTTATGCATGCTGCGTGCATAAATCTGAACTTATGTTATTATTTCACACCCGATGTAATTCAACAATTTGAATAGTAATAGAATTTCTGCAACATATGGTGTGACAGCTTAAGCTAGCAAACGTGCGTGCCAGCTTTGATATACATACATAGATAATGAAGTACCTATGCCTTGGGGAATGATATACCAGGTGTTAACGAAATTGATTTTTACTGTTCAGACTCACGCCTCTACATAAGTTGTCCGCGGTGTAAGACATTTATTATGCGACTATAAGAGAGTAGATTGGCGAAATGTAATATGGTAATATCTAATTGCTGCTATGAAAGTGCTGAGTAAAGAAAGAAATGATAGGAGTTATTCTGGTTATATCATAGGCAATTGCTTTGTATTCCATATTAGGTATTCGAAGGAGCAGAAGAATGTAGAAATTTGCTCCTTAAATTGTTCACCTTCTACACTTCTACAGAGTGACGCTACTTTTATATATATATATTTTTTTCACTCCATGCTCTATTAGCATGCAAAGCAATACAAACTTTCGAAATCTTATCAATTCAAGTCGATCAATGAAGCCGACCGAAGTGTACAGGTAAATGCTATATGACTAATACCTTAGGTCTACGTTATAA